>CM042988.1:13207406-14407406 GCA_023678885.1 Pogostemon cablin
AGAAATGATAGAATGAATATGGAGTTGGACTCGGAAGGGAACTGCACCCCTTTGAAAACATCTGGTGTGAAAGCGATTCTTATGTCACTCATCAAAGAAGCAGGAAGATTATCTATTGGAACGATGAGTAACACTATGCAAGACTTAGCTACTTTACATTTTTTTGCGTAAAAGGAGTACCCAAGAAAGCTCCGAGCATTACATCTTTAAGTTGGCAACCCCCGCCGCCTGGATGGATCAAAATTAATACTGATGGCCATGCTTCAGGGGCTCCTAGAATGATTTCTGGGGCTGGCATCTATAAAAACAGCAACTGTTTTGCAAGAGGCACCTTCACATGTGGATACGGTACTGGTTTTACCTTTGAAGCAGAAATGGCAGCAGCCTTCGCAGCGATTGACCTGGCTCATCGTAAGGAATGGAATTCTCTATGGCTGGAAACAGATTCCATGTATGTTTTGTATGCTCCAACTGACCCTGCACCAAAGATCCATTGGAGATTGATTGCGAGATGGAGAAGATCAAGGGATATCATTATGAACATGAATTTCCATGTATCACATATATTTCGTGAAGGAAACATAGTTGCGGATGCTTTATCAGACATTGGAGGAGACTTTGACTGACATAATTCAACTCCAAATTTTGTACATAATTTGATGTTCAATGATATGAACTTCGAATACTTTATATTTTGATAGTTTTTGGCTCTGCGTAGCCTCGTCGCTTGTGGTTGTTTTTTCTTCACATCTTTTCTCATGACACTCCTATTTTTTATTTTCTTTTGTATTACATCATCTATTTACCAAAATAGCTCAACGGATTGATTCTCACTCAAACAATTCCAACTAGGTACTAAGCTTAAATGAAAATCCCCTCACACAATCAATCAACCTCTCGATCAAACCAATCAGATGTCCTATCAAAGAGTTCTAAATCCTAAAGGATATCTCTATCTCTTTAAAACTTATAATGCACATGAGGTGTATGATGAATTGATTCAATGAACTATCCTAAACATATAATTGATTTCTCAATCTAACGACATGCCTATGACAATTAATCACACAATTCAATAATACAAATCAACCAATTAACAATCAATGATAGAAAATCATAAATCCAATCAACACATGAATTAAAATACATAGATCCCCAAAATTAACCAACAACTATCATGTTGCTAATCTCACAAGGGAGATTACCTACCATAATCATAAGATAATTAACATAAACATTAAAAACCTTACATGTCATGATAAACAATTAGGTTTACTACAAAAATTGGATGAAAACTCCATTGGATTGGCTCCAATGGTTATCTCCTTCCTTTCCTTGCAATCTTCCTCTCTTCCTTTCTTCTTCTCTTCACTTCGATGAAGGATTTATGGTGAGATGATGATGGAGTGAATAGATGGATGAAAGTGATGAAGGATATGGTGTAAAATAAAGGAATTTGTGTGTGAGCAGGTGAATTTCGGATCCAAGATCATCAAAATATTGAATGAATTGGTATTTATACCCCTTGGAGACCTTCTAGAAAATTTCTTGAATTTTTCTGATCTGGCACCGACACGACTCATGTTCTGCAACACAGCTCGAGTCGTGTCAGGGTTTCTCGGTCAACATTCACTTAAAACTGCACACGAGTCATGTGCTGATGCACGGCCATAGAGTGACCGTGTTGCGTGATTTGATGTCGCCGCACGGCACTCCTTACAGGTCCGTGTTTGGTACACGGGCCGTGTGCTACAACACAGCTCGAGTACCCTACACGGCTGGCAGTGTTCATTCTGCCCTATTTCTTCTTCCTTGCTTTATCTCCCGTCTCTGTTTTTGCTCCATTTTCATCTGTTTTACATATGATTAAGTTCATTCACACACATTTCCATGAAAATGCATAACACCACCAAAATACATATAATACGGATAAAATAATATGAAAACGGACATAAAAAGACACTAAAATCTAAGTGAAAATATCACTCATCATACCCCAAACTTAAATTGTTGTTCGTCCCCGAACAACGAAAATGATAAACCAAGAGGGAAGATTTTCACCTAGAAAAAGACTATAAGAACATAAGTAATAACACATAAATAGCAATAAGAACCACAAACTATGTTAAGTCATCCTACAAAATTAAAATCATGATATGAAGAATTAACAAGTTCAATCAAAAGAGAATAAGTTATAATATAGTCCTTTTTGGTCCAAGCCTCAAATAGGTTATCAATTTCACTCAACACTCCTTTAAGTAGGGTAAATCAACACTCATCAATCGATTGTCTTGACTCACTATAGACTTGCTCGTGGACTACATTCACAAACCACCAAAGTTTCAATCAATGATAAAAAAGGTCTTTCATTAAGGATGTAATGATAGGCTCTTTGGTAGGGTAGGAAAAATTTAGATAAAAGTGACTAAACAAGTGTAAGTAATCGAAGAGGTAGCTAATTTCTTCTATTCCTCCACTTTCTTTCTTTCCTTCTTATTCTTTGCAACATTCAAGCACTAATCATCACTTCACTTTTCATTTTCAACTATTTTTGATTGTATGCTCCCTTCTTTTGATTTTTCATTTCTTGAGCGTCTTTGTTGCTTCACTCTTCTTTTTATTTTTAAGATTGCATATGCATCTTTTGTTCATGCTCTTTTCATCCTTTTTCTCACCTGTTACCATTTCCTTTTCTTCTTTTTATCATTGCTTCTTAGCTACCATCTCCTCAATCACTCACACAAAAGGATATATATATATATATATATATATATATATATATATATATATATATATATATATATATATATATATATATATATATATATATATATATATATATATATATATATATATATATATATATATAAAGTTCATGTGGGTAATCAAGGCTTGTAATATGCTAAATTCACAAGAAATAGGCTTATAGGCTCAAAGTGGTTGACTAGAGATGATGTTCATGGTATAGAAATTTTTGGCAATGACTTTTCATGACAAGGATGGCCTTAAATCATATCATCAATATCTATTAATCAGATTCGTTCCTATAGTCCTTGAGCAAGTATTTAGTTTATCAAAACACAACCGATCTACTCATGAAAAGATATACCATGTATGCACGGTTGAGGCTCAAATTCTCACAAGTTTATGCTCGGACCTTGAGGACTTATTACACCAAATTCATCTCAAAATTGAACAAGTTAAATAAAACATGTCAAAATTTCAAAGTGTAGAGATTCTTAATCATAACATGTTATTACTTATCACCACAACATGTCATCACTCACATTCAAAACGACTCACAACCTTCCAAAAACAAACCACCAAAACGACTTCTAAACAAGAATAAGAAAACACACAAAACATAAAATAAAAGACACAACAAACAAGAAACAAAACAAAAACACATAATATGCAAGGACAAAAAATCACCACATAAAGAAATAAAGCATAAAGTTCACCCCATCCATGATCAATATAAGTCACATCTCATCTCATCCTTAATTGAAAAGAAATCCTAAATTACGAAATTAAAACATCCTAAAATAAAACAAATGAAGTATAAAATCCATCACAATCCAAATTAACTAGAAATGAGCTAAAGAAGTATTGAGCACTAAAAGTACTCCCTTCAATTCTCCGGGGGAGGAGGTGGTGTCCTCTGGTAAGATACCCAAGGGTTGTAGGCACGAGGTAAAGCCGGAAACTAAAAGTTAAACATCATAGTGAGCATCTCCTCCATGTTGTTTGAGTGGGCACGAGCTTGCTCATCATTATAGTCCCTCATACGCTGCCTCTCATGGATCTCCCTCATCATCACACCCTGTCTCTGCTGCTCCTCTCGGAACTCTCTCATCTGATCTCCGTGTGATTGCTGAGTCTGCTTACATCTCCCTGACTTCATCTTCTAAAAAATTCCACCTTGCATTTCCTACTCTAGGTCCCATAAACTGTTGCTATTGCTGAAACTCATCCTCTTGGATTTCATCTTCTTTTTGCTCAAATACTGGAGGCTATGGTGCTTGCTCTTCAAATTCCACATGATGAGGTTTTTCTTCTTCATCTCTTACCTCCATGTCCACTGGCTCAGCTCTCAGATTTCTTAGCTCTGGATTCTCTTATACTCTTATTTGTTGGAGCACTGCCTCCACTCCTTCTCTATTCTGTCTGTAGAAGACTCTCACAACTACGGAGTGGTTGGAACTTGCCATTGCTAGATTTTACTACTTTCGTTGTCCGCACACTATGGTGAGCTATGGAGCAAGTAGAGGAAATGGAGCTTCCTTATCTTGCCTTAAGCAATACATGTTTCCTATAAACGATAGAAACTCCATCCTTATGAGCTGTGTGTAATTGAGTCCCTCACTAACCATCATGTGTGACATACCTCTAAGGTCGATGCCTAATCCTTGAGCAATCATGGTAACCATTCCTCCAATCATAATCCCTCGAGTATTTTCTCTTTTTGCCACCCTCTCAACATGCTGAATGAAGTGAGCTGCAATGTTCACTCTAAACTCCTGACATAAACTGTACATGATGTACATCTGTTTCTCACCAACAACTCCACTCTCAAATCTCCCCAGAATGGTATTTGACACAATCTTTTCAAGGTACCTCATTATCGGGTTTCTTATAGATGTCCTCTTTGAAGAGCTTGGAATATACTCATCACGTTTTGTCCCATCGTTAACCAACTTTCTCCACCAGTTTTATTGATTGAAACCCCCTCCTGGTAAAAAGTTCTGATGACCTCTCATAATCGGGTACCCAAAGAACCTATTTATCTCATTCACCGGAACCTTCTCCCTTAATTCATTGTTCAGCTGAAATGTGATCAAGATAGGAAACTTGTTCATATCCTTCTGAACCTCTAGTGTGCTCATAAACTCGGTTGTAAGATGGAGGTAAGTGAGAGGTCTATTGTCGAAGAACTCTTCCATATCCACCCGACGGAACAAGGTCCTCAGATCATCCTGTATCCCAAGACCAACCATAGTGGCTTGATCCTGGAATCGAGTTGGCCTAATTCTGGGCATTATGTATTCCCATCTTAATGCATACTTCTCCCATTCTCAACTCCGAAATTCACAATCCTTCATCATCAATTATGCATCGATGTTGGATAGTTCCATATCTGTCTCAACAATAATGAAGTCCTCATTGCATTTCCTCGCTCTTCTTTCAGCCATATACAATATTCAACGTATTTTAAATTACATTCAACTTCAACTCAAGGCAAAATATCTCATATTGCTTAGAATCATCACTAGTTATTCAACTAAGTGTTAATTCTAGCACATATTCAAGCACAACAAACAATATTTTCCAAGGATTTTCACATTTTTAATCCAAGCAACTTTAGCAACAATTATTCAATTTTTCTATTGATTCAATCAAGTTCAACATCTCAATCTTTCCATTCTTTCATGAATTTATCACCTTTCTTTTCTATGGGCACAATTTATATCAACAATGCTTCATGCAAAAGCTTTTAATTCTATTCAAAACTTCACTTAGGCATTTCATCAAACACTTGACATTCACATATTTCACAATCAATTCAACAAGAATTTTCAAATCCATCATGCTCAAATCCTCAATGCTTAAGCTAATGTACACAATATAATCATCACAAAAGCATTATCAATCACTATGCAACAACATATGCTTTTAATTCAATTTCTTCAAAAATCCCCAAATTCAAAATGTTCATGAACCCTAATTCTTGTACAATTTCAATCAATCCAACAATTAAACTTGCACATTCATGTTTCAATATCCTAGGCATGCTTCAAACATCCTATCATCCAAAACCCATACAAGAATTTCAACATTTAAACCTTCAATTGAAAACTAGGGTTCGAAGTGTCATACCTTGGGTGTTCTTGGAATCAAATGGAAACAATGACGTAAAACCCTTGAGAATCACTCTTTAATCATACAATCTTACCACTCTTTGATGTTAATTAACATTTGTAAAGTTTTGGAGACAAAATCGCACGACGGGGAGTGCTTAAACACAAAGGGAATGAGCAGCCGTGTTCTAACAGCCAGCTTTTAAAAACTGACTCTTGACACAACATGAGTCATGTGACGCTACACGGCCAAAGGGTGGCCATGTTGCGTGATTTGATGTCTTCGCACGACTACTTCTTACAGGCCCGTGTTGGCGACACGGCTCGAGTCTCAACACAGGACACGACTCGTGTGACGCTACACGGCCAAAGGGTGGCCATGTTAGATATTTTGATGTCAGTACACTGCCACATGTTACAGGGCCGTGTTGGCGACACGACTCGTGTAGCTGCTCCCCTGTTTTCTTTAATTTTCAACTTCAAATCTTGTCTTCCCCTGTTTTATGCTTCCAATGCTCCCTATTCATGCTCACAACTCATAAACATCATTAGCTCAATATTAGTTATCAAAACACGGATTATCATCTACTTCAAAACAACCAACCGGACCAAAATCCAACCAAAACTCATGAGAAAAATTTTCAAAATTAGCCAAAAAATATGAAAAGTATACGATTTCAAGACAAAGTATGTCACACCACATCATATCCCCCCAAACTTAAATTGAAACAAGAGTTTTGAATTTAGTTTGCAAAAAGTGGTGTGACGAACTTACACACTTCAATTCAAGCACCCTTCGTATCTTTAAAACTCCTTCTTCTCACAAGCACAAACCACCTACAAGGCCAAAAATATAAAACAAGAAAAAAAAATATGTACAATCCTAAACTACTAAAAGGATACGATCTTTCAAGAGGTGAGGGTATCCACATATACCAACTCCCTTTGAGAGGGAGAATGGTAATGCTTCACCCTTTGACCATTAACCACAAAAGCACTTCTATCCGATCCTTCAAGCTTTAAAGATCCATCATCTCTAACCTCAATCACCAAGTATGGCACGGTCCATTTGGAATGAAGTTTTTCGGTGAATAACTTAAGTCTTGAATTAAACAATAGAACTTTATCCCCCGAAATAAACTCCCTCGTATTGATCCTTTCATCGTGCCATCTTTTGAGCTTCTCCTTCAAAATCCTTGAGCTTGAATAAGCTTCTTCTCTAAACTCTTCTAATTCAGCCAATTGGAGACACCTTTTCTTTTCAGATTCTTTCTCATCAAAGTTCAACTTTTGAAGGGCCCATAATGCCTTATGTTCCAACTCCACGGGTAAATGACATGCCTTCCCATAAATAAGCTTGTACGGAGAAAAACCTAGGGCAGTCTTGTAGGCTGTTCGATAGGCCCAAAGGGCATCGTCAAGCTTAGAAGACCAATCCTTTCGATTTCCATTGACTGTCTTCTCAAGTACAAGCTTCACTTGCCTATTTGACACCTCTGCCAAACCATTTGTTTGAAGATGGTACGGTGTAGAAACCTTATGCTTCACTCCATAGCCATTCAAGAGCTTCTCAATAAGCTTGTTGATGAAGTGAGATCCCCCATCACTAATCATGGCCTTTGGAACCCCAAACCTAGCAAAGATGTTCTTCTTTAAGAAAGTCTCGACCACTAGAGCATCATTTGTCATTGTCGGGATTGCTTCTATCCATTTAGACACATAATCTACCGCAAACAATATGTAAAGGTAATCATTGGAAGGCGGAAATGGTCCCATGAAGTCCATCCCCCATACATCAAACACTTCAACCTCAAAAATGTTCCTCATGGGCATTTCATCACGTTACCCTATACTTCCAATCCTTTGGCACCGATCATATCCCTTGATGTACTCCTTACAATCCTTGAACAAAGTTGGCCAAAACATTCCCGATTGTAGGATCTTTGTTCCCGTCTTTTGAAATCTAAAGTGCCCTCCACATGATGAACTATGGCACATCTCCATGACACTTACTTTTTCTTCTTCCGGAATACACATCCGTATGATTCCATCTGGACAATTCTTGAATAGAAGAGGATCATCCCATAAGTACTCCTTGACATCATGATAGAATTTTTTCCTCCTAGACTCGTTTAAATGATCCGGCTTAAGACCACAAGCTAAATAATTCACAAAATCCGCATACCATGGCCTCCCAGTCTCATATAAATTGTACATCCTTTGAAAATAGAGTTGAAGTATCTCTTCATTCGGAAACACATCCTTAATGAACTCCATGGTTCCTTCTTCATTAATCCTAAACGTGACAAGTGGTCGGCTATAACATTTTTGACTCCCTTCTTGTCACGTATCTCCACATCGAATTCCTACAATAAAAGAACCCAACGAATTAGTCTAGGTTTAGTATCTTTCTTACTCATCAAATACCTAATGGCGGCATGATCCGTATAAACAATTGTTTTCGTGCCAACAAGGTATGGACAAAATTTTTCGAATGCATAAACCACAGATAAGAATTCTTTTTCTGTTGTGGTATAATTCTTTTGATTTGCATTGAATATCTTGGATGCATAGTAGATTGCTCGAAACTTCTTCTCCCTCAGTTGACCAAGCACCACTCCTAATGCATTGTCACTTGTATCACAATGGAGCTCAAAAGGCTTACACCAATCGGGAGAGACGAGGATTGGAGATAAAATTAAGGCTTCCTTGAGCACCCTAAAGCATCAAGACATTCATCATTAAATTTAAACGGAGCATCTTTTTCAAGCAATTTACGTAAAGGTTTGGCTATATTAGAAAAATCTTTTATAAAACGTCGATAGAACCCGGCGTGGCCAAGGAACGATCTAACCTCTTTTTTATTTTTTGGTGGGGGAAGAAGTTCAATGGCTACAACCTTCGCCTTATCAACTCTCAAATCTTTCTCCGAAATGTGATGTCCAAGTACGATACCCTCTTGAACCATAAAATGACATTTTTTCCAATTCAAGACTAGGTTCATATCTTGACATTGCTGCAAAACCATAGAAAGATTAGCCAACATATATCAAATGAACATCCAAAGACGGAAAAATAATCCATAAAAACCTCCATTATATTTTCAATCAATACCCCAAAGATGGCCAACATGCAACGTTGAAAGGTGGCGGTGGTATTGAACAACCCAAAGGGCAATTTATAAAAAGAAAACGTGCCATATGGACAAGTAAAAGTTGTTTTCTCTTGATCCTCGGGGGCTATCATGATTTGGTTGTACCCCAAGTAACCATCTAGAAAACAATAATACTTGTATCCCGCCAACCTATCAAGCATTTGATCAATAAAAGGCAAAGGGAAATCTTCCTATAATCACAACACACTTTCCAACCCGTTTTTACCCTTGTAGCAAGCTCTTCATCAAATTCCGTCTTAATAATGGTTAGACCCCCATTCTTAGCCACAACATGCAAAGAACTTACATGAGGACTATCACTTTGGCATAAACAATTCTAGCATCCAACCATTTTAAAAATTCTTTCCTAACAACCTCTTGCATATTGGGGTTCAAAAGACATTGAGGTTGTATGCATGTTTTACACTCATCAATCAACCTAATGTGATGTGTACAAATAGTGGGACTTATGTCTTTCAAATCATCAAGACTCCACCCTATAGAACTTTTATGATCTCTAAGCACCCTCAACAATCTATCAAGCTCTAGAGGTGAAAGGGATGATGATACAATTACTGGAAAGGTTTTGTCGTCCCCCAAGTACGCATACATAAGGTGATCGGGTAATGACTTCAATTCCTCTTTAACCTTTTCAACCTTTGACTCTTCATTCTCGACCTCCAATGGAAGATACTCCCTCTTTCCATAGTACATCATTTTGGCTTCATCTTCTTGTATTTTCCTATAAATATTCTAATCATGTAAGCAATCATTTATATCTTCATCTTCTAAACAACATAAAGAAGAAGTAGAATTTAAGGATAAAGTAAGAGAATGGCTTATGCTTGTCTCAAGAGGATCATTAGATAGGAAAAATGGCAAGTTCTTTTGAACAATCTCATCAATCAATTCAATCCTTCTACATTCTTCTTTCTCATCCGGATGCCTCATAGAATTTTTCAAAGAAAACAAAACTTCTTCTTCATTCACCCTCAAAGTCAATTCCCATTTATGCACATCAATTAAAGCTCTTCCCATGGTTAAGAATGGACGCCCCAAAATTAATGGAACATTTGCATCCTCGTCCATGTCAAGCACTACAAAATCCACGGGGAATATGAACTTCCAACTTTAACTAACACATCCTCAACTACTCCCTTAGGATAAGTCAAAGACTTATCCACAAGTTGCAATGTAATAGACGTAGGTTTTACTTCCCCTATACCAAGTTTCTTAAAGATAGACTTAGACATCAAATTGATACTAGCCCCAAGATCACAAAGTGCTTTATGAACTTCACTCTTACCCATCTCACATGGTATGACAAAACTCCCCGGATCTTTGAGCTTTGGAGGTAATTTTTTTTGAATTATGGCACTACACTCCTCCGTCAAATTGACGGTCTCATTCTCCACTAAGCTCCTTTTTCTTACCATGATGTCTTTCAAAAACTTGTCATAATGAGGCATTTGTATCAAAGCATCCGCAAAGGGTATATTGATGTGGATTTTCTTGAAGATCTCCAAAAACTTTGCAAACTTTTCATCAAGACCCTTCTTCAAGAATCTATGTGGAAAAGGAATAGGCACTTGAGTTTTTGGCATGCCCCAACTATCCCTTTCCAACTCCACTTCATCCTCTTTCTTTTTCATTGCCTTGGTTCTTTGCCATTTCTTTTCAACAACTTCCGACTCAACCACATTCGTTTCATCATTTGCTTTTACTTCAACTTCACTTTCTTCTACAAACTCTTCTTCAACCAAGTTTTCCTCAACCTCCTTCTCTTCTACCTTCACATTTTCCATAGGCATAGAAGGTCCCTCATAGTTTGTTCCACTTCTCAAAGTGATTGCCTTGCATTGATCTTTTGGATTTACAATGGTGGTAAAAGGAAATTTTCCTTTTTCATTCACAATCAACGAACTAGCAATTTGACCAATCGAGTGCTCCAAGGCTTTGAACCTTCTATCATTAGCTTCATCAATCTTTCTTCTTGTCTCATCTTGAGCTTTGTTAGATGCAATCAAATTTTTAATGAGTTCTTCGGTGGTTTCCCTTCATTATTTGGCGCTTTAGCTCTGATAAGAATGAAAATAAGCGTGTTATAGTGTCCAATTTAACACCTTCTTGATTAGAATTGTTGTTATATATTAGCAAAAGTGTCCTATATTTAATATATGTGAGAAAAAGGTGCACTTGAGGTGTTTTATTGTGTTTTAGGTGGAAAAAGGATCAAAAGTACAAAGTTGGAGAAAAGGTGCAATTTGTGCAATGATGCTGAAAAACACACGTCCAACTTGTGTAATTTTTTTGTATTCGTGTGGAGCTCTGAATTAAAAGTGTGATAAATGGTTGGAAAGCCACTGAAGAGAGCATCGTTTTGGCATAAAAAACACCCCAATTGTATTCCAAACAAGACAATTATTATCAAAGTAGTGACATCGCGCGAGCTGTGACGAATAGAACAACTGTGTTACTTTGCATGGCTTGTTACACCTTCAAATCTTGTATTTTTTGTGATTTCTTTATATATATAGAAAGCCAAGGAAGAGAGGATCGCTTGAGTGCAAGAATCACTCAAATCAGAGCCTGGATGTGGAAGTAATACGCAAAACGGTGAGACTGCGCACTACAGTTCGTCCAGAGTTCGACCACGACACGAGCGGTTCGACCACTGTGTCGTGGTTGAACCAGAAGCCTGAATAGCGAAAAATTGGGATTTTTACCCCCTGTTCGTGAATTTTCTTGCTTTCCAAGAAAAAGCCTTCCTAGGTCCATAAGGAGAGCTTACAAGTATAAAAGGAGATGTAGATCACACAAAGAGAAATTAGAGATGAGATACAACACAACACAATCATCCTACACCCCACAAGGGGGGATCACCCCCATCCACATCCTTTCCTCCATCTATCTATCACTTTGAAGATTTGTCTGTGGAATCAAGAGGAGAACCAAGAGGAGAATTCAAGATGGAGAAGGACGCGATGATTCCCACATCTAGGGTTTTATTCGTTTCTTAATTTATCTTGTATTTTCAAGACATCCGGATAAGATCTATCCAACACCCATGATTGTTCTTCCTAACATCATGAGCTAGAGTCTTTTTGGTAGAACTAGGGTTGTGAAGGTTTTTACGAATTATTGACCTTCCATGTGTAAACTTCGTACAACACTACAGTGGATTTATTTTATATATGATTGTGCTTTCTTAATCCATATTCATGGTCGTTTTGTGCATCTTCAATTGGTATATAGAGTCTGAATATATATCTTGGTTGTCGATTGAGTGCGTTCACCGCTGAATAAGATTTTATGTTATGATTCTAAGTGAGGGTACTCCGAAGCTTCATTAGAACTATCATATATGAATACTTATTAATTGAATTGAATTCGGGTTATTAAGTAGGATAAAGAGTATAACTTCATAGTACTTATAAAGGGAGATCATATCGGGTTAGAGTACCAAATGGCCAATGAAATAATTGATACTGATAGTACCTAGAAAGGGGGTGAAATTATATCTTTTGCTCTGAGGTTATTCACACGTGTTACACACATTTTTACTTATGTCTATAGAGCAGATATGCATGGTTTAGTGATGCTTCCATATTCCACAAGGCAGAGTCGGACATCAACACATGGAAGGGAAATTAATACGTGAAACTGGATTATTCTAGAGCTACCTATTCCCCTACTTGATCCACTTTTGTATTCTTCGAGTGATATTTTATTTAATTTGTTATTTTAATTAATTATCTATTAGTTAATCATTCAATTCTCAAACGTTATTGCCTTACGTCTTAATTAATTTAGTAAATAATTAAATTGATAATACGCCGTCCTTTGGGTTCAATAATCACTTGGTCGCTTGCTTAAGTTGCAATTGATATCCTTAATACTTGGGGATTAATTTTGCGTGCAAAGAAAACGTGCTTCAAGTTCTTGGCGCCGTTGTGCGGGAACGACATTAATTATTAGTTTATTATTTCTAGTTTAATTGAGATTATATAATTCTTATCTTTAATTTCTAACACTTATTTTTCTTAGGTGTATGCTCACTAGATCGAAGGTAGGTGAATTAGAGCCTTATAATCTAGAGATTGGAGCATTGTCGAGGAAGAAAAAGAAGAAGAAGAACAAGAACAAGAACATAGACCCAACTGAGGCTCTTAATTTAGGAGTTGAAGTTGACATGCTAAATTCGTAAATGATTGAAGCTGCAATCGAAGTTAACTTGGAAGCAGAAACAGTCAACATGGCTGCGAATCCTGATACACTGGGGAAAGTTGAAAGTAAAATTTTTGGAGCGATACATTTACCTTCAAAGGTGTTCAAGATGAAGCAAGAAATCAATCAATTTGCTATCCATGGTAATGAGAAGTTTCATGAAGCTTGGGACAGATTCAAGGACATGCTTCGAAAGTGTCCACAACATGGGATATCTAAAGCTCAATATATCAGTATTTTCTACAATGGGTTGGATTGCAATTCTCGTGTGTTACTTGATGCTTCTTCCAATGGAGCATTACTTACGAAGTCACCCATTTAGGCCGAAAAGCTTTTTAAAGATATTTCGATGAATTCAAGAGATTGGCCGACTGATATAGTGAGAGGCACTTATGTGCTTGGTAAAGTAGCACAGATTGAGCATAATATGGTGAAGTCGGGAAGAGATGATGAGATCGTCTCTAGCTTGGCTAATATTAACAAGTTACTCGTGTCTCAGCAAAAGCAGATTATGTATATATCTCAAATACTAATGATGCAGCAAGATGGTGGCTATGAAGGAGCTAGCCAAGAGGAGATCAAGGAGGAAAACTATGCCATTGGTCAAAGTATTCAAGGAATTATGTACCCAAATCAAGGAAACCAGAATTATCAGGGAAATTACAACAATCGTGGTCCCCCGGGTAATTACCAACAACCAAGGAGGCTGGAGTTTTCATGGAGCAATCCGAATAATGCAATGCAACCTCCTATTGGTGTTGATTCGGGATCTAAGGTGGAAGAAGGGAAGCCGGGTTTCGAGGATACGGTGAATAGGTAGATGGCAAGGAATGATGCAAGAGTAGATCGTCTTGAGGCCAAGTTAGAAAAAAAGATTGATGCCAATCATGAGGATTTGTCTAAGCAAGTGAAGGACCTTACATTGTTGATGGGGGAGATGGCAGGAAATGTAAACAAATTAACTCAAACCATTGAGAAGGGGAAGTTCCGTCTCAAAGTATTGAGAATATAAAGTCTTGTCATGCCATTACATTGAGGTATGGAACACAGTACGAGGGTCCAATGAGGCCGGAATCAAAGTTTGAAATGACAGGAGCTCGATTCGACCCCGATTCGACCAATATTGATGGTCGAACTACACAGGGGAGGTCGAACTAGGCACCTGTACGACATCCGAAAGTTGTTAAAAAACAGTTCGACCAAAAATAGGTCAGTTCTAACAAAAGCTCTGGTTGAAGAAAAGCCCTTCCTAGATCCATAAGGAGAGCTTAAAAGTATAAAAGGGGATGTAGATCACACAAAGAGAAATTAGAGAGGATATACAACACAACACAATCATCCTACACCCCACAAGGGGGGTCACCCCCAATCATCATCCACATCCTTTCCTCTATCCATCCATCACTTTGAAGATTCGTCTGTGGAATCAAGACGAGAACCAAGAGGAGGATTCAAGATGGAGAAGGACGCGACGACTCCCACATCTAGAGTTTTATTCGTTTCCTAATTTATCTTGTATTTTCCAAACATTCGGGTAAGATCTATCTAACACCCATGATTAATCTTCGTAACATCATGGGCTAGAGCCTTTTTGGTAGAACTAGGATTGTGAAGGTTTTTACAAATTAATTGACCTTTCATGTGTAAACTCCGTACAACACTACTTTTGGATTTATTTTATATATGATTGTGATTTCTTAATCCATATTCACAGTCGTTTTGTGCATCTTCAATTGGTATATAGAGTCTGAATATTTATCTTGGTTGTAGATTGAGTGCGTTCACCGCTGAATAAAATTCCATGTTATGATTCTAAGTGAAGGGACTCCGAAGCTTCATTAGAACTATCATATATGAATACTTATTAATTGAATTGAATTGAATTCGGGTTATTAAGTAGGATAAAGATTATAACTTCATAGTACCTATAAAGGGAGATCATATCGGGTTAGAGTACCAATTGGTCAGGGAAATAATTAATACTAATAGTACCTAGAAAGTGAGGTGGAATTATATCTCTTGCTCTGAGGTTATTCACACTTGTTACACGCATGTTTACTTGTGTCTATAGAGTAGATATGCATGGTTTAGTGATACATCCATATTCCACAAGGTAGAGTCAGACATCAACACATGGAAAAAAAATTAATGCGTGAAACTGGATTATCCTTGAGCTACCTATTCTCCTCTTTGATCCACTTTCATATTCTTCGAGTGATATTTTATTTGATTTGTTATTTTAATTAATTGTCTATTAGTTAATCATTCAATCCTCAAATGTTATTGCCTTACTTCTTAATTAATTTAGTAAATAATTAAATTGATAATACGCCGTCCTTTGGATTCGATAATCACTTGGTCGCTTGCTTAAGCTGCAATTGATATCCTTAATACTTAGGGATTAATTTTGCGTGCAAATAAAATGCGCATCAAGTTCTTTCCAGATGATACCCCGGGATAAGTAACCGCATTGCTCGGGTTTGAATAAGAGAAGTTATATTTCCTCCTTTGTTGTTGTGGATATGAGCTTCCACTACCTTGACTATTGAAGCCTCCTTGCCTTGGTGGATAGTTTCCTTGATTGTGGTTGAAATTACCTTGGTAATTGTTTTGATAGTTACCTTGGTAATTCCTTCCTTGCATGTATTGTACATCTTCCACACATGACATTGTCATAGCCCATTGTTCCCCACTAACACTATTCGGAGGAAGAACCCCTTGCTCTACTTGCCCTTCAACCATGTTAACTCCTTGATTCACACCTTGACTCAAGCTCATTTGTTTAACAATCTCCGCTGTTATCATTTCAATACTTGGCATAATTGATTCCACATTAGCACTCTTCACACTAAACTGTTGCCCTTGATCGAAGCTCTCAAACCCATAGCATCCATTAACTCTCTCCGATGGCCATTGGTAGACATTTTTGGCAATCTCATCAAAAATCCTTATAGCACTTTCCGAAGTTACTCCAAGTATGGATCCACCCGCCGAAGCATCAACACGTACTCTTTGACCATTTAGTAATCCTTGATAGAAAAATCCAACTTGTTGATTCTCCGAAAAACCATATTTTGGACACTTGCGAAGCATATCCTTAAACCTTTCCCACGATTCATAATAACTCTCTTGAGACATTTGCTTGAATTGAGTGATCAAGCTCTTCATTTGAAGCATCTTGGAAGGAGGAAAATACTTGTTCAAGAACATTTGTGCAAGCTCATCTCATATGTTGCACGTACCCGGGGTAATGGTAAATAGCCATGTTCGTGCACGATCCCTTAATGAAAACAGAAACAACCTTATCTTGATACAAACCTCTCACCCCATTCATCTTTACGGTGTTGGAATCTCAATAAACTGAGCTAGATGAGCATTAGGATCTTCATTCGGGGTTCCACTAAATTGTTGCTCTCTCACCATAGAAATCAAGCCCGCTTTAAATTCAAAGTTGTTGGTATTGATTGGTGGTCCCATCATTTGTGGCATTGTCCTTGGCATAAAGAAGTCCCGGATCACCCTTGGGTCTACTTGAGGCCCTCGATTTACCGGAGGTGGCGGTGGTGGCACATAAGGTTGTTGCAAACCTTGTTGAAAAAGTGCTTGGTATATCATTTGTTAGAGTAGGGCTTGTTGTTGTTGATTTTCATTGACTTGGGCATTTTGCACTTCATTTCCATCATTCCTATCATCAACATGTTCATTACCTTGATTGTTCTCCATTGGATTACTCTTCTTGGTTTTGTTCTCTTTTCTCCTTCTCTGACAAGTGTGTTTAATCTCTAGATCAATAGGTTCAACTTGTTTCCCTTTTGACCTTGTTTGCATACATCTTCAAAAGTAAAAGAAGTTAGAACAAATTTTTCAAAAGCAATTACAAATAACAAAAATAAAAATATCTCTATTAAGATCACTTAAAAAGATCCTTCTTCAAGCTACTAGCAACCGTTGCCTCCCCGGCAATGGATCCATTTGATTAGTCATAACTTGTAGTCGGGTTGACCAATTCAAGAATTATCGAACCACAGAGAGGTAGACACTAGTGCTTAAGCGATCTCACGTTTCTTGTAATTTTATAGAGACAAATCATCAAAGTTTGTTTATCAAACAAGTAATTAAAATCAATCAATGCATGTAAACAAGCAATGATCAAGTAAACGAAATTAAAATGAATGTGATTAGTAACTCTAGGAATTATGTAACAAATTCATATGCATCATGGATAAATGATTAGGGCCCAACACTAACTTTTTCTAAACTTTCTCTCGAAAAGAATAGAATGTGAATCCAAATAAGAATCCCAAAATAGCTCAACGGATTGGTTCTCACTCAAACAATTCCAACTAGGTACTAAGCTTAAATGAGAATCCCTCACACAATCAATCAACATCTCGATCAAACCAATCGGATGTCCTATCAAAGGATTTTAAATCCTAAAGGATATCTCTATCTCTTTAAAACTTATAATGCACATAAGGTGTATGATGAATTGATTTAATAACTATCCTAAACATATAATTTATTTCTCAATCTAACCACATGCCTATGACAATTAATCACACAATTCGACAATACAAATCAAGCAATTAACAATCAATGATAGAAAATCTTAAATCTAATCAACACATGAATTAAAATACATAGATCCCCAAATTTAACCAACAACTATCATATTGCTAATCTCACAAGGGAGATTAGCCTACCTAATCATAAGATAATTAACATAGACATTAAAAACCTTACAAGTCATGATAAACAATTAAGTTTACTACAAAATTTGGATGAAAACTCCATTGGATTGACTCCAATGGTTATTTCCTTCCTTTCCTTGCAATTTTCCTCTCTTCCTTGCTTCTTCTCTTCACTTAGATGAAGTATTTATAGTGAGATGATGATGGAGTGAATAGATGGATGAAAGTGATGAAGGATATGGTGTAAAATGAAGGAATTGGTGTGTGAGATGTGTGAGCAGCTGAATTTTGGTTCCAAGATCATCAAAATGTTGAATGAATTGGTATTTATACCCCTTGGAGATCTTCTAGAAGATTCCTTGAATTCTTCTGATCTGGCACCAACACGACTCGTATGCTGAAACACGGCTCGAGTCGTGTCAGGGTTTCTCGATCAACATTCACTCAAAACAGAATACGAGTCGTATGTTGACGTACGGCTACAAAGTGGCAGTGTTGCATAATTTATGTCACCGCACGACTACTCCTTATAAGCCCGTGTTGGGTACACGGGCCATGTGCTGCAACACGGCTCGTGTACCCTACACGATTGGCCGTGTTCAGCTGTCTTGTTTCTTCTTCTTCCTTACTTTATTTCCCGTCTCTATTTTTGCTCCATTTTCACCTATTTTACATATGATTAAGTTAATTCACACACATTTCCATGAAAATACATAACACCGCCAAAATACACATAAATACAGATAAAATAATACGTAAATAGACATAAAAGACACTAAAATCTAGGTGAAAATATCACTCATCATATATCCCCCATGCCAAATGGGCCAAAAGCCCAGCAAGCTAGTGCGTCATAAACTAAAGGTCCAACTGCGAAGAGGCCCAAGAACAGAAAGAAGTGATAACTTGTGGGATGATGGCGGCCCAGGAGATAGCCCAAGAGGCATCCGAGGAATAATCGAGGAGAGGCCCAAGAAGCTAGCCTATCATTAGGGGCAAGAGAACCCAGGAGAACGAAACCAGGAGAGGGCCGAAGAGCAGGAAACCCACCAAAGGAATAGACGGCCGAGACACCTCTGCGTGACATCTTAGTTCCGAAGCCAAATGAGAGCCCATGGTGCGAACGAGGTTATGTTGTGTCTGATGTTTCCTTTGACTCTCAGGAACAAAGCTCACGCATGGTTCAGGGCGATTCCGATAGCATCCATTAAAGGTTGGACGGAATTGATGGAGGCATTCTTGATGCAATATTCTTATCTTGGGGCTCCTAAAGAGCCGAAGCACAAACTAGTCAATATTCTTCAGGGATCCACGAAAAGCCTAAGAGATTTCTTAAAAAGATTCAACGAATAAAGATCTATGAGGGAGATTATGGGAGACGAGGCGTGTCTCATTACAGTGGTGAGAGCACTCCATCCGAAAACCTGTCTATGGAAAGCTATATAGCTGAAACCACCCGCATCATACGCGGCTATATTCAAGCTGAGGATATTTAAAAAATGGCGAAGAGGGCGAGTGGTCAGAGTACCTCGGCAGACCCGTCGAAAAGGAAGGCAAGCAATGGAGGAGTAAAGGAATACAAGGCACCCTCGACATTTAAACCTTTCACGGAGGATACCGAGGTGCAACAAATGTATGAAGAACTTAAGTCGGGCACCAATCTGAATGTAGCCGAAGTCTTTTACTATGTAAAGGATCAACAGGTCCTTCGGCCTCCGAGACCTCTCTTGCAGACATCGGAACTTACCAACCCTCAGAAGTATTGCATGTATCACTTAACGCATGGTCATAATACCGATCATTGCCAAGATTTGATCACAAAACTGTGGAAATTATTCAAAGAAGAGAGGCTAAGAGGAATGCTGCAAATGCCGAGACCGAGGGTGTATCGGAGAGACACTAATCTTCCTCCTCCTCTGGGCAAATCGAGGTCCCCGGACAGAGAAAGGAATGGAGGAGTGATACCTCTACCCCCTCTGCCTCCGAACAGACCACCAGTATTCGATAGGATCAGAGGACAAGGCCTGAGAGATGATAGACCGGGAGGAATACACATGATGGAGAGGCACTCACCACAGCCTCAAAAAGGAAAAGAAAAGCAGAGCTAAGGGACTTGAACCGGCAGATTCCTCAAATTTGGTCATTGGAATCGAAAATAAAGGGAATAGCGAAAGCTGATATCGTCTTCATAGAAACAGACTTCTATGGTATAAGTACTCCTTATTTGGATCCTTTGGTTATTTCGCCTATATTATCCAGAGTAAAAGTACATAGATGTTTGGTGGACACTGGGGCGTACGCAAACATAATTTTCAAGAATGTATTTGAAAATCTGGGTGGAGAAAGTCACCACAAGGTGAGACCTTGTGGTGATGAAATTAAGGGTTTCGGTAACGCATTAACTAGGCCGACCATGGAAGTAGATTTGTCAGTACAGTTAGAGGGATTAGATGGAAGGATCCGAATGCTGAAACAACTGACCTTTAAGGTGGTGGATCAAACTTTCACGTATAAGTGTATCTTGGGATGCCTGCTAATTCATGCATTTAGAGCCATTCCATCCACCTTGCATCAATGTCTCAAATTTGTTACGGCAGATGAAAGGGTAGCAACGATGATAGGAAACCAAAGGAAAAAAAATAGAATGTTCGTTTGTGGAGAAGGTGGAAGGTCTAAGCTACCATGATGCAGACTACAAAATGTTAGCTTTTAAAGATATCATGAGCGATGAAGAGAAAACCGAGATACCAATGGAGATTGGTAGAGAAGAACCGGATATGGTCATGGAAGTTGACAAAAGGGGGCAAGAAGGAGAACAAGGAGAGAACGAACCCCCAAAAGTGATCAAAATCCAGCCTAATTTGATAGATTGAGAGGTAGTAGGAAAAAGAAAGAGGCGAAGGAGCCAAGGTTGAAACCCGCAACACCCGATGAAGATCTGAGATTGAAGATACGCGAAGGAGCCTCAGCAGCAGGAAGAACAGAAATGGTTCAACTGGACCCAAATAAAGCTAAAATCAAGGTAAAGATCGGAACCGAATGAGAAGAAGAGTTCAAGGTGAAATTAATCCAACTATTAAAGGAGAACTTGGACGTTTTCGCCTGGAATCCAAACGAAACACCAGAAGTGAATCCTAAGCATGCTTGCCACAGGTTGAATATCGACCCTGATATCCCACCTTCCATCAAAAGAAAAGGAAATTTAGCCCAGAGAAGAACACGGCTATGGAATCGGAAGTTCACAAACTATTGGCAAGTGGGAGGATCAATGAATGCAAATATCCCATAAGGGTACAGAACCCAGTTATGGTTAAGAAGAAAGAGGGATTGTGGAGGTTATGCATAGACTTCACGGATCTGAACAAAACATGCCCAAAGGATAGCTACCCTCTCCCGTCAATCGATCAAATGGTAGATACTATGAGCTTCATGGATGCATCTTGGGATATCACCAGATTTTGACTTACCCAGATGACAGGGCGAACACAACTTTCTTGGCAGGAAACGGGGTCTATGAATGGAACAAAATGTCATTCGGTCTGAGAAACGCGTGGGCAATTTATCAGAGGTTGGTAAATAAAATGTTTGAGGGTGAGATTAGAAGAATGGTCGAAGTGTATGTGGACGATATAGTGGTAAAGACTCTAAAGAGAATGGACCATTTTGGTCACTTGAACTGGGTATTTGAAATATTTCGACATTATGAAATGAAGCTAAATCCTAAGAAATGCACCTTCGAAGTAAGAAAAGGAAGCTTCCTCGAATACCTGGTTAGCTCGAGTGGAATTAAAATGAATCCAGATAAAGTAGAAGCAATTATAAAAATGGCACCACCAAGACACACGACGAAAGTCCAGAATTTGACCGGAAGACTGGCAGCCCTGAATAGATTCATGTCAAAGGCATCAGACAAGTGCAAACTGTTCTTCGACATCATAAAGAAAGCTAAGTTCTAATGGACCGAGGAGTATGGAAAGGCATTTTACGAGATCAAAAAGGAACTGTCAGACCCCAAGGTTCTCTTTAAACCCTCTTCGGGTGAAACATTACAGCTATACTTGGCTGTCTCGGAAACAATGATCAGTTCAGTACTGGTCAAAATGAAAGAAAATAATCAAAAGTTGGTATACTTTGTAAGCCAATCTCTCAGAGACGCGGAACTCAGATACCCGGTGATAGAAAAAGTGGTATATGCCCTCGTCATGAGCTCAAGAAAACTGAGACAATATTTCATGGAGCATACTATAGAAGTTTTGACGACGTTCCCGTTGAAGCAAGTACTGTAAGCATAATTTCATAAGCAATTAATTTATTAATTAACATGGATCTTAGATCTTTATGATTTTCACATCTCATAAACACGATTAGAAGACTTACCTTGAAATGCCATTAATGGCGGTCCTCATTTGATACGTTCCTACGAATTGAGTTGGGAACTGGTTTCGCTCTCCTCACCCCTTTTCTTTAGGGCACAGTATATAAAACTTAATGTGATAGAGAATTTATAAAACTATGTCTCTTTTTATGGGTAGAGAGAGGACCAGATCGGGATATTAAATCTTGATCAAATCACATTTTATAAATGCGATTATTATCCATAAATATATATGACCTTATTTATCTCATATATATTATTTATTTAAACCATATCTTTATTTAAGGTATTTAATCATAATAAATATCTTATATATTTAGTTAATTATTAATAGCACTAGGCCATAATAATCTTACATTCTCCCACTTGGCCGAGTGACAGAATTAAATATTAAATGTGAAGGTTTAAATAATTTAAATAATGTGCGCGATGTAAGATAAAGTAATTAGTCAATTCATAAAGTCAATATTGAGTATAGACTAACACAAGTCATGACAGTTCTATATCATTTACTCAATATAGTTCCTTCCATGTACTATGATATTAGTTTTCAACTCAACGTGACTCATAAACGTAGAGATCAATAATGGTCCGCATAAGTATCTTAAATTTGAGATAAAATCTTGTTTAATTAATGTCAACATTCATGTATACTAAAATGACAAAACAAGATATATTAATTAGAAACACTTCATAATGAGCTGTTAATGTCAATTGTTCATTATAAATTTGTTACAGCCTTTCAATGATCTCATATTCATGTAACGTTCAATGAATGGCTTTATAGAAGATCATTTGCGTAACGGATCCAAAATCATAAAATTGGTGCAATTAAGTTCAATTGACATATTTGTTTCTAAAGTTCTTCTTAACGACAAAATGCTTTCATTCCATATGTTTTAACAACTTTGGAATATCCATCGTTTTACAGAAGAACAATGCAGCGGAATAATCATAATAAGTTTTCAGCGACTTGACATTATTGTCAACTTACTCCAAGTCCTGAAATTAAGTTCCACATTCAATTTCCTTAAATTGTAGCTTCAAATCATGCCACAAGTAAACTTTAATAGTGAATGTAGTTTTCAAAAAACTTTTTCAAACATTTGCATGACACAATATCTCTGACTAAGAAACGTAAAAGTCGAAGTGAACTTTCTTGCATCATATAATCATCTTAATTTGAATCTATATTTAATATATCTAAGTAACTAAAATTTCGATAAGTAAGCACGAGTGCTTCATTTTATACAAAAATACCATAATATTACCTTATGCAATATTCTGGTCATCCATTTTTGAATCACTTCAATAATGACCAAGTTTTCTAACAGCAAGGCTGATATTTGGTCTTTATACAATTTTGTATATCTTAAGCTACCAATAACATATGCATAAGGAATATTATAGTACGTTCCAATTTATTTTTGGACATTACATAATGTTGAACTTATAATATCCCTTTCGGATTGGAACATGTTTTACAAACACCTTTTCATCCATAATCTTTATTGAACTTTAATAACATATACTTATGAAGACATCTTTAACGTTATTGTGATATATGTATAGAAACAACTCTATATCAATCACATAAGTTGTCTCATCATATGTTTCATTCCAAAATTCTTTGAGAGAAATTTATTAGTTTCACATAATAAACCAAGATCATCAGTTGCAAGAAAGTTTATCATTAATATATAGAATTAATGTTCTCCCACTGACTTTCAGATATATACATTGATTTACGATATTTTTCTTAAATCCAAAAGATATCTTAAATGGAAAGCATTCTTAAGTTCGTATGTTGATTCTTTAAGTTTACAAGTCATGTGATATTTTCCTTAAATGTAAAAACTCTTTAGTTGATCCATTTAACTTGATCATCTACCAAATCACTATTCAGAAAAGCTGTCATAACATTCATTTGGTGCAACTCTAGGTCATAATGAGTTACCAAAGCTATGATAATTCTAATGGAGTCCTGTATAGAAATAACTCGTTATATCTCTTTACAATTATGCCATCTTTTTTAGTAAAATCTTGAGCAACAACTTTAGTTTTATATCTTTCGATATTGCCATCATAAACTTTTTTGATATTGCCATCTTTCGATATCCGTATTAAATTCTTTTATAACTTTCTGGCAATTCTTACAAGATATAAACTTCATTATGAGTAATTGATTTCAACTTGTCTTTCATAGCATTACTCATTTGATAGAATTAGTACTTTCCATGACTTATTTCAAAATTGGAATTTTATCATTTATATAATGTCAAATTTTAGCTTATTATATTATACCACATATGCAATCGTTAGAAATAGCGGATATATTGTCCTTAAGATATTCTTAATGCTATTTAATGTGGTATGTCTAATGAAAGCTCATTGATAATTGATTTAGTAAAATCAGATCCATTAAGAGAATAAAATAATTTATATGTCGTCCTTAAAAGTTGTTTGACTATTCAACAACTATATAACAACTTTAGAAGAAGTTTTAGATAAATGTATTTTCAAATTCACCACCCAACTTCTTCAATAACCACATTTCATGATTTTATCAACCACTGATTTTACAATTCTTAATGAATTTGACATTCCAATTTTTTAAAATTTCCGTACTATGGTTAAGACCATAAAATCCATACCTTTAGACTTCAAGGATAATTTATGAAGAAAGCACTTAAATTTCTTTTATCCAATTTCTTTTGGCGTGGATGTAAACAACATTATCCCTACCGGGCAATTTAAAATATGCAACTGCCTAAGATCGAGTTTTCTACCCATTCACAGTTCATAGGGTATTTTGAAAACTGCTTTACTAGAAACTCGACCATCAAGTAAGTGGCAGTTTTAAATGCATATATCCACAGAATATAGGTATAGATTAACCTATCAATATGCTTCTAACCATATTCAATAAAGTACGATTACGTCATTCTACAACACCACTTTATTATGGTGCGCGTGACATTTTGCATTAAGCATAAATGCAATATTTTCTTGTAATTTAGTAATTGAGCATGATAATTCATCATACTTTTCATGAAATTCATCACTTCCCAACATTATAAATCTTCACTTTTCTATCTAATTTTCTCAACTTCATTAATAAATGCTCATCGAGCTCTTATAGAATGTGATTTTTCTTGCAAAGATAGATATAAACATAATGTGAATATTTAAATTTAAAATTAAAAATGATGAAATATCATTATTCCTTTAAGATATGTATTATTATAAGACTCACAATTAGCGGTGTAAACTATTATAAGAAGTTGTGTAGTTATCGTGACTCAATTCTTTGTGTGTTTAGTTTGCTTTTCTTCAATGCAATCCACACAAATATCCAGATCAGTAAGAGCCTATATCATGAAAGGCTTTATTTTTAATCAATCTTTGGAATAATTCTTTTGGAAAGTAACCCCAAACATTAATGCCACGTTTAGTTCCAACTTCATTATTTTTAAATAAACATAATGTTTAGATTATTTATTAACCCTTTCTTTTAATTTGAACCAATATTTCAGCATTACGTGAATTTAATTCACATTCCATTTATCTTTCATGGTGCCATGGTTCATTTGAATCAGGTCAAACTTAAAAGGTAGTGAGTTTGTAAACTACACTAATAAGTTTTCAATCACATTCATTATGGAAGGTTTAAGTCTTGCTGCAATATTAGTTTTCATTATTGATAAGTTCATGTATGCCATGAGAACTATCAAACTTTATGGTGGTTAAAGTAGCCATTAGTATCTCATCAAGAGATTTATTAGTAATTTAGTATGATAGACTTAATTTCTTAGTCACATTTATTCGCATAAACATTAGGCTCAGTCTATTTGATCTAACCCAAACATTAGCTTTATTGCTAGTATAAGCAAAAGAACAATTTATCTTTAAGTGACAAATAAAATCTAAAACACTTTAGTGAAATTAAATTTATTCGCACTATTTAAATTACTTTAATCCTTTTTTGTAGTGGAAAAGACGCAGCATGCAAGTAGAGACTAATGAATATTGGTATTTTAAGAATAAGAATAATATCATTTATTCCATAAATTCCTTGAGTAATTTAATAATAGAAACAAGATCGAAAGCAATAAATGTATATTGAAGTTCTCATTTGGGCGATATAACAATATACAATCATGATCATAATGATACTTGCAAATTTACATAATTTGATAATTAAATATATCCATTAAAACTATTTTGTCATCTTTGGACATACAAAACAATTTGACATAATTTATTAATTATCAATTTATTACACTCATATTCATGAATTATAAAGACAAGCAATCACCTTTGGGTGAATTTAAAGTCTTATAATTATGAAATTTTAACGACCCGTATAATAAATTCTCTTTATTCAAGTATCACATAAATATAAGAAATTAAAATTTAATTATACGATTTATCTTTATAATCTTTCAGGTCAGACTACTTTGGTGATTAACAAACCAACATTAAATAAATATAAATCGTATATAAAATTATTCATTATAATCTTATCAAATATTATATTATCATAATAGAATACTTAGTAGCTGAGTAATAACCAAATCATTATTTAATAAACATTCATAAATCACAGTCAATATCATTAATGAAAATCTTAAGACTGTCATCATTAATATAATTAAAATATCCATACATATCACAATAAAGATATCATGTATAATTTCTATTCGTATTCTAATGAATTTGGCAGATACATTAACATAATAAATATGTCATAACCAGTCAAACATATATAACATAAGTGAGATATTCTAATATCAATAAATTAGTATATATCCCCAAAATCGTAATTTAATATAAATTGACATTATCATAGGTCAATGTCATCAATTAAAACCTTAATAATATCTCATAATATATCCATGCAATCATAATATAGATATGTCATTAAAGCCAATTTCTATGTATTTCATTAACTACTTGAACATCAAATCTTTACCATAATATTTAATAATTTTCATAATCATGAATTTATCCTCAGTGCGATATGCATGTTCTTAAGTCTCACCATTGTCATCTCAAATAAAAGAGAGGTAATAATATATATATTGTGTGAGATATAAATTTGCTTGCATGTGTTGATATAACACAAAACCAAATAATTCACGGCTCATATTAAAAGAAAACTTTAATCATGTGAAAATAAATTAAATATTATAATTAGATTCAAATGCCCATTCTGCATCAATCACATGATTTAATAGTAGCATGCATCACTCTTGATTCAAATAAGATATGCATTAAACCAATTAAGGTAGTGACAACTACATGTTTTAAGTAAATTATTTACATGAGTCCAAAAACCAGTAATATAATTGAGATCAATTGATAATACTCCTGTAATTTTTCTCATATGTATTGCAGCGGAAAAACATATGTGCATGTTTTAATAATCTCATTCAATTAGGTATATGATGGACAGATTCATTCAATCATATACAGATTCATAAAAATTAATTGATGAAAAATCATGAGATCCAAAATCATGCTCTGATACCACATGTAAGCATAATTTCATAAACAATTAATTTATTAATTGATATGGATCTTGGATCTTCATGATTTTCACATCTCATAAACACGATTAGAAGACTTATCTTGAAACGACATTAATAGCGGTCCTCCTTTGATACGTTCCTATGAATTGCGTCGGGAACTGATTTCTCTCTCTTAACCCCTTTTCTTTAGGGCACAGTACGTAAAACTTAATGTGATAGAGAATTTATAAAAATGTGTCTCTTTTTATGGGTGGAAAGAGGACCAGATCGAGATATTAAATCTTTATCAAATCACATTCTATCAATGTGATTGTTATCCATGAATATATATGACCTTATTTATCTCATATATATTATTTATTTAAACCATATCTTTATTTAAGATATTTAATCATAATAAATATCTTATATATTTTATTAATTATTAATGGCACTAGGCCATAATAATCTTACAAGTACTTCAAAGGCCGGATGTAGCCGGGAGACTACTCAAATGGTCTATAGAGCTGGGACAATTCGATATTACATATCTACCAGGGAATGCAGTCAAAGGCCAAGTCATGACAAATTTCATAGTAGAGCTAACCTTTCCTATGCCAACCAATGAAGAAAAGAGGAAGCCATGGACCATGCATGTAGATGGATCCGCGACAACATTGGTATCGGGAGCTGGGATCATCATCCAAACCTCATCAGGCGAGACTTTAATAACCGCTGTCAGGTTCGGTTTCCAAGCCACCAATAATGAGGCCGAGTATGAAGCTTTGTTGAACGGGTTAAGGATGACATTGGCTATGGGGGCTGATGAGTTGCTAGTATACAGTGATTCTCAATTGGCGGTGAATCAAGTGCGAGGAGAATACGAAGCCAAGGATGATCAAATGAACCATTACAAAGGGCTGGCAGCAGGTATGCTACAGAGGTTCAAACATGTATTCCTGAAATGAATTGATGGAAAGGATAATATGGGAGCAGACACCGTTAGCCAAATTAGCTACGGCATCTAATGCGGAAGACCTCAACAATATCAACATCGTGAAGCAAGAAAGGCAATCAGATACTAGTGTGTGGGTCTTGAGCGACCAATCCTCCGAAGAGTCATGGATGACTCCGATCAAGAAGTACCTAGAAACCGGAGAAACTCCTTCAGACAAAGACAAATCACTCCAGATAAGACTCAGATCGATAAGATATGTACAGATTGAAGGAAAGTTGTACAAAAGAGGGTATTCGTCCCCACCCTTGAAGTGCCTAAACGCAGAGGAGGCAAGTTATATGCTTGCCGATATACATGAAGACATATGTGGGAACCACACGGGTGGAATCGCCTTATCTCACAAGGTGATTAGGCAAGGATACTTTTGGCCAACGCTAAAGAGGGATGCTACCCATCACGCACGAGCTTGTGCTACCTGCCAAAGGTTAGCACCGATCACGAAAATGCCATCGGAGCAATTATCCTCAGTTTTCAGCCCTTGGCCTTTTGCCAAATGGGGGATTGATCTGATCGGCCCTCTAATCGTCGAAAAAGGGGGAGTTAAGTTTGCTATAGTAGCGGTGGACTATTTCACAAAATGGGCAGAAGTAGAGGCTCTTATAACCATCATTGAAGCTCAGGTAGAGAAATTCATCTGGGAGAGCATCATATGCCGCTTCGAGATACTATATGCTATCGTCATGGATAATGACAAACAATTCGATAATGCAAATCTAAGGAAGTTCTGCGAGGATTACAACATAAAAAAATGGTCGTCTACATCCTATTACCCCAAGTCAAACGGCTAGGTAGAAGTGGTGAATAAGATAATCAAATATACCCTCAAGGCACGACTAGAGAAATTGGATGGAAGTTGGCCAGAGCAATTGCCCGGGGTTCTATGGTCATACAGAACAACAACGAGGACCTCTACTAACGAGACACCATTCTCGATGGCCTTCGGTACTGAAGTAGTAATCCCCATGGAGATAGGAGAACCTAGCCCAAGAACTATTTTCCACGAAGAAGGAAATAACAAACTCATTCAGGAAAGGCTAGATTTATTGAAAGAAAAGAGGCTGAGTGCTAAAATGTATAATGCAATATACAAGCAGAGGGTCGAAAGGTTCTATAACTCAAGGGTGTAGCTGCGACAGTTTAAAAGAGACGATTTAGTACTTCAAAAAGTGTTGGGTCCAGCTGCTCAAGGCAGCGGATAGTATTGGGAAGGTCTATATCGAATCAAGAGAATCTTGGAAAAAGAGGCATATGAACTAGAAGAGGCTGATGGGAAGAAGGTGCCGCATGCATAAAATGTACAACATCTGAAGAAGTATTATTAGTGAACCAGAAAGCTCGACAAACGAGGTTGATGACACCACCTCTTACTGTTTTAAATCAAGGCATTAGGCCATGCTTGAAGGGAATCAAGGCAATAGGCCAGACAAGTAATAGATTTGTTAACTAAACTTATGATGAAAATTGTATGGAGATCTACGTTATATGGTTATGAATATTTACTTCATAAAATACGAGTCATCAAATTTGGATCCAAATAACATGGAGAAATTGGCACGATGTAAACGGGAACACTAAGGGGAGAATTTTATAGCATAAACCGCAGATATTGGGGAATAGAGGATACCAATGTTTAAAATAGAGCCAAACATGAAAAATTTAGGAGGTTGGTGTACCAAAACTCAAATCGATAGGGAGATCGAAGCATCGCTAACTAAGAAATTTATAAAATTGCGGGGTGATTGTCGTTATCGAAATAAAGGGGTAAATTTTTGGGATGAGTGTCGATATCAGAATAAAGGAATGTATTAAGAATATAGACATCGGGATAAGAGAATAACATCAGAATGAGGATCGATATCAGAATAAAGGGATAAAATTGCGGGGTGAGTATCGACATTGAAATAAACGGATAAATTTTGGGATCAATATCAATATCAGAATAAAAGAGTGAATTAGGAATGAATTTTGGTATCGAAAAGAGAAAACAAAGACATCGAAGAGGTACCCAGGAATTTTGAGAAATAACGGTATCAAAACTAACATCGGAATAAATGGCCTGGGGTATCGGAAAATGAGGCGATAGGAATTAAAAAAATATTGAGAATAAAAGGAAACCGATTATCAGAACTCGGAACAGATGGTATTGGAAAAGTAAATATTTAAGCATTGGGAAATTAAAACATCGGTGTTGCAAATGGAAAATAAGAATTTTGGACAGGGATACGAATACACCCACCATCGGAATGCAAAGCGAGAGTATACAATGACGGATAAACACAAATCAACTAGTATCAAATGCATAATTTAACTAATTGGCAGATCAACAATTCATCAAAATACAAGGGCAGAGAACGTTGTTCGAAATATATATATCCAATAGAAATAAGAAAGAGAGTTTTCGCCCATACAGGGGAATCAAAACAGGGATATGAAGTGCGGGGAAGGGAATTTGGATTAATGGTTAACAGAGTGCGTCATCAGCCACGCACTTCCCCTCTCATGGGCTCTCTCAGCAGCTAACCTTTCTGCCTCCCTATCAGCAAAGGTTGAATCGGCAAGTTCGGTAGCACGAGAAGGACTCGGAGGGGCTAAAACAACAACAGGGACCGTCGGGGGATCAGATTGGGAACACCGGAATCAACATTTTGAGCGAGGACAACAGGAGGAACAATACCCTTCGTAGGTTTGAACATCATATCATAATCCTCTGGCTCAGGGTCATCCTTCATCTCAGGGTCCCCTTCAGGATCCTCTTCCTCCTCAGAGTCATCAACGGGGGGATCTGCAGGAGAAGGACATCACAAAGAATGAAAAGGGCATAGGGAGGATAAAGAAACACAAACAGAAACAATTATTTCCCTCATCTCTTTAGCAAGGATGTCAAACTCACCAATAGAGAGGGATCGGCGAGGTGTAAAGCTAAGGCCGGGTTGGCGAGATGACTCGCCACACTAGTAAGTACCCCGTCAATGCTTCCTGAGTAGAGAGGTCATCTCCGTTCCAGCAAAGTCGGTCAGAGAAGAGAATCCCAAAGGAGTGACAGTAAAATGACGCGACCGTCCCCGAGGATGAGACAGAGGAGGCAGAGTTTCACCACGAGCAAAACCTAGTGGCAAGTCTTCAGATAGCTTGAAATCCGCAGAACCAAACGATAAACCTTCAAGCTCGCTCTCACCATCAGAAGAGGAGGATTGGATGTCGTAATTAGGATCAATCTCGTCATCAGAAAAATGGTAGACATGTTTGTGGCGAGTTAGAGACGAACCAACAATGGTGGTTGTGGACCCCACAGGAGACAGGGCATCTTGAAGCTCATCTAAAATAATAAAAAAGGTGTACAAAAATATAAAACGAGATCGTTTGACAAGTGGTGTGAAAATACGATAGAGCAAAATTGAAGAGATACCCTGAATGGTGCAGCGACCTAGAATTGACAGCCCAGCAGAAACAAGAACAGGCTCTCAGAGAAGGGAAAAGGCATGATAAGACTTATTACCCGAAGATAAAACCTCATAAACATGGTGGAAACCAGCTGTCAGTTGCGTGAGTTAACGACGAGGAGGACCTACACAGGAGACCAAAAGAGTGTTAAGAATAATAAAAAATAGCCCAAGAAACCGAGACAAGATAAGAATCATACACTTACCTAGAGGAAGAAATTAACGAGGAAAATGTCGGATTGTATACCAAAAGTCTAGCTTTTTGCATGAATAATGTTATAACAATTTATTTGAAATGAGAATTATATGATAAAATGATTGCGTCTTATAATTTATTTATATGTACGATGTAATAGTCTACTTACTTTATAATGCAGATAATATGTTGTGCGATAATATGCGGAAGATCATATTATCGGTTTCCTTATAAAGTATAAACAGATGCTCACAACCGAGATGGATGGGGACACTCTATCGGGATGGTTGTAGTGTGATTTGATATTAGTTTGTCTTGACTATAAAATCACATTAGTGCACTTTATGTGTATTGAGTAGGACCGCTTGAGATCGTTTGATTTATACTGACTATATAGGAGAACTTGATCTCAGTTGTTATGGTTGTTCGTGCTCTTAATCCCTATATAATAACCTCGACACGTAAGACAATATGTATTTCTTTGATTCATCAATGAGTGAGATTTACATGTAATTAAATCAATAAACTCTGTGAGCTGGGAAATAGTGTTGTCTCTATGGTGTGATGTTGATTGTAGAAGGAATCCGTGTTCAAAATATGTTGATGATGTCCCCTTGAGGAGCTCATAAGGATTATCATGTAAACCCTGCTGGTGGATTTATTCCGGCATGATAATGAGGTTGAATGGTACTACTCTCGGATGAGATATTAATTAATGGAGTTGTCAATATCTTAATTAATTAATGGGCATTGTATATCTTAAACATGGGGAGACTAACGGGCTCATAATAAGAAGGAGCCCATAACGTAATTATGAGATTAGAACGGTAGTGCAGTAATAATATTTTAGTGGTATATATTATTATCATTGGACTTAAGTATAAGCTTTGGGCTAAGCTTGAATACTTAAGCCCAATGGAGGCCCAACTCTAATTTCTCCTCCTGGTCATTGTTGTAGCCCATATATAAGTCATATTAGCTGTCCGAAAACCCTAACTGAATCACGCCTAACACTGTTAGGAGGGTGAGGGAATAGCAGATTGAGAAGATCTTGAGGATCGTCGCCCATACGATGTCAAGATTGGATTTAGGAATATAGCAAAAGATCAAGATGTTATTTACTGCTATTGTTCATCAACTTCCACGATTTTTCTAAAATCTTGTGGAACTCCAAACTAGATGTGTGATACGAAGTTGGAAAGCCATGGAAGAGAGGATCATTTTGGCATGTAGATCACTCAAATCGAAGATCAGATTTGAGAGTTATCCCCAAAACGGTGAGGCTGCGTAGGCTGCCTGCGAGAATCTTTCCTTTTCAACATACCCTGGTGAAAGGTAATACGTTTCTATATTTTCTTGCTTCCACTGAATATAGAATCGTATGGAACCCTAACATTAATGTTAACCAAACAATCGAATGCCAAAAATTGGTATCAGAGCTTCAGTTTTGTGGTGAAGCATGACACGTTAGGCTAGTGTTTGAGTGCCATACATGATATAAGATTTTAGAACTTGTTTCTTTTTATATACCCTACCTTGTACATGATGGCACACACTTCGATGCTTGGTGGTACGGCTGGATCACGGCGGCATGAGCTCGACAAGGGCTGTCGAATGGCGTTTCGCGTCGAAGATCATAGACTAAAACCCTAGGCGTGATGAACGTATGAAAGAGCATGGTGAAAGTGGTGGTGCACGACGTTGGTGCACCACGATAGAACTCGAAGACGGATAAGTTGGCTTGCCGGGCACGGCGCCCGTTAGCACGCTCTATGGCATGAAGATTGACAGGAAGGTGGAAACTCATTGTCGTGTGCGCTGCACGGTGACAAGAAGGTGTCGGGCGATGGGCACACGGATATCTAGCAAGATCGCCTGGCTGTGTGCGGTTGATCGAGAATGCTGGCGCTGATGGCGGGCGGACATTCCTGCTGGTGAGTGCATGCCGTATGATGGCACAGATGATCGTGCACAGTTGGCGCTGGGTGCCTAGCGGCTGGAAGCGCTGATGTCTTGGCTGGTAAGGCACGAAGCAGATGTTGGCCGTTGCACGATTGGCAACAAAAACTAACACGATGGCGAGGACCGACAGGAGTGACTGGCACAAATAGCTGACGCAGATTGGATAACTGGAGGCAAGGTCATGGCGGCGCTTGGCGCTGACAAGTACGGGAGCAGCGAAGGCTGGAGCGAGTCAGGCGTGGCTTCCGAGCGAGTTTGTCCATGTTCCGGATGAGTCTGCCTGTATTCCAGATGAGTCCCAACAGAGTTCCGGGCGAGCCCAGGTGGATTCCGGTCGAGTCCTGCAAAGTTACTAATCGGGTCTGATGAAGTTCTGATCGGGTCGTCGCGAGTTTCCAATCGAGTCGCAGAGCCTTTCCGAGCGAGTCCATCGCTGGCCAGAAAATTAAAGGCGCGTGGTTGGTTGTCGGATGGCACGACTGGAACTAGCAGACGTCGGTTGGCGTGTGGAAAGGCTGCTTCACTGTCGGAGAAGAAGCAGGCCAGTGCTGGTTGGCAAGCATGGTTGCACATGCTGAGCATGTGTCCGGGCGAGCTTGCGGGTGTTGGCATGCTGGGCGCTCGGCGAGCTGTACGATAGGGTGTCTAATAGCACACGGATACACCATATAGTGGTGCTTGTTGATCGACGTGTGTGTTGGTGTTGTATGCGTGTGGGCATGTGGCTGGGCGAGCATGAGACGGGCGTGCAAATGTGTTTGGCGTGGTGCATGGAGGAGGGAAGACTGTCGTGCTTTTGGGAGTGTTGACGGGAGTTTTGTACACAGTGACGTGCACGGTGACGACCATATCTGAGGAAAATTCGTGAAGATTGGCTTCTGATTTTCAGATTAGGTTTCAGGGCACTGCCCCGAATCTCGCAACTTGACCATGTAGGTCGATCCCCGTCTGTGTTGCCCGCATTCGTGATTGGTGGCGAACAATCGAATTCGCTGATATATAACTGCATATATTTGATTTAATTATTTGATTGTTGTTATATATGCTATGCATGTTCTCTGTGATTTACTGCCTTATTTGCCATAATAGGAGCATGCTATGTTGCGTATTTTGTTGTTGAATATTATATGCATGTAAAAACCCTCGGTGATAAATAATGAGAGGGGATTGGTAATTAATTCCCGCAGCCTCCATTATTAGTTTGTAAGTGATGTGAATAAACTTGTGCGTTGGCTATAGTGCCTTCCTCCCTAACGGATGAGTTTATTCACTGATCACTGGTACAAACTTCTTTAAATAATTATTGGTTGTAATGTGATGCACATGAACTTGCGCATTGGCTATAGTGCCTTCCTCCCTAACGGATGAGTTTATATGCGGTTCACTGATACAAACTTATAATTGATGATTGTAGGAAGATATCCGAGCGCTTGTGTACTTCTCCAACAGTAAGACACATAAGCTTGGGCTGCAGTCTTGGGATCAAATAATGGTGTACACTTAGGTGCAAATGATAAGTATCCTCCCCAAAGAAGTTACTGCTATTATTTGCATGGCTAAAGAGGAATCGACTATTAATTATTTTATCATGAGGTTAGGTTGACGAATAAAATTAATGGGAAAAACCTTCTCTTATAAATGTTCGGGTTTGTATACGTCCACACTAACTTGGCATGCAGACTCATGATGCTTGAGATGTCGGTGAATTTTATTTTTATATTGTTTTAAGGGAATCAATATAAATGGATAAATTCGAAGATTTGATCAGTGCAGATATTTACGTGATTCTCTGTAATTTCGAATGGCTTATTTCACTTATTGTTTACTAAAAGAAATTATATTTACTGGTCCAGAATTAGATGATTAGAAAAGAATCTTGGTTTCGAATTTTACTGCAATAGGAAAATACATGTGTATTCTCACTAAGGATGTCCTATGATGCCTATTAAAGTCTCTAGTGGAGAGGTGAGAGGTTCATAGAAATATGATAGTCTCATGCGACTCTTTGGATACTTGAGTAAGGTTGAAAGGAAAGAGATCATGGTTGACTTGATGAAAGAATTGGAAATCCCAGGAGTAGAAATTGAAGGGGAAACCCAAGTCAATTTCATTCTTCACCTTGATGTTTTAAGCAAGTTCTACCTGAAATACAAGAGGTTGTATTCGGTGGGAAACTTCTGACAAAATAAGTGGCGAAGGAAATCAATTTTCATCAAGATGTGAACAAGGTTAGTATCTCATTCACTAGTCGTTGAAACATAATTAGTGATGGCATCTGCTGACACGTTGTGTGTAGATACTGAAATCACTAAAAGCTTGCAATTAAGTGATGATGAGATTGTTATGTACATGGGTAATACTACGAAAGTACTGGTTGTTGCAGTGGGAGTTGTTTATTTATCTTACGATATGAATAAACATTTGATTTTGAGAAATTGTCTTTACGTACTTTTTCATAGAAAGAATTTCATTTTGTTTTTCTATGCATTTACGGATGGATACTCCATTTCATTTAAATGACATGGTCATAGTAATGAAGGATGAAGCTATAATCTGTTATGGTACGTTGGTGACAATTTGTACACTCTCAAATCATCTTTATCCCACGGATGCAAGAAATAGGAATTAAAAATGCATCTTCTAATCCTAATAAGAGAAAGACTCTTATGGAAATGATTAGATAGATGATGAATTATTTGGAATTACTAAATTCATTTTATGGGTATGCCCTAGAAATAGCATATCGTAAAACGTTTGTCTGTTTGTGGGATATCCTAGAAAAATAGAGGGTGATGATTTATTTAGTCCAAAAGATGGAAGGGTGATTGTTAACACAAACACTACATTTTTGGAAAAAGACTATGTAATAAATCACATACCCATGTATAAATTGTTCTAAAGGAAGTGAGAGGGAAAACACAAAGTATTAGTACCAACTGTACAAGAGGATATACCACAAGGTACAAGCTCCCAGATCTAATTTAAAATCCCCAGATTCTATTTCATAAATCATTGCACTTTGCTAAGATTCCGCATTTCTATCTTGTAGTGTTTCGTCGTATCCGTGGGTCAATTTTATGATTAATAGGGACCAAGTCTCACGACTCTCCCAAAACATATATCTATCAGGTTGCAAAACAACCCTCCCACTATGACAATGCACTACATACAATTGTGTATCAGATGTAACATATGGTGTAAAAGCCATTGGAAGTGGTCATGCAAAATGAAAGGGGATCATACGGTAAGGTAAAAACCTTAAAAACAAAACTTGTTGCGTAAAGGTATACTCAGAAAGAAAGGATTCGATTATGAGAGAACCTATTCACCGGTAGCTATGCCTAAGTTGATTCGGACTCTTTTATTTGTTGTTGTTCATATTGAATATGAGGTAGATCAAATAGATGTCAAGACAGTTTTCCTGATTGTAAGTCTTGAAGAAAATTTCTATGTGAAACAACTAGAGTGATTCATTGTAAAGGGCTAAGAGCATTTTGATTGTAAGCTTAAAGGTGTCCATCGATGGACTAAAGCAAGCTTCAAGATTATGAAACATCCATTTTGATGAGGAAATCAAGGCATATGAATTTATTCAATGCGCAGATATGTCTTGTGTATTGAAAAGAGTGATGGAAACGTGGTGGTATTTCTTGTAATGTACGTAGATGATATATTTCTCATTGGAGACAATGAAATGGTATAATTGGGCGTATGGGTATGGTTGATAAAGTGGTATGAAATGAAGGACTTAAGAGTAGCAAAATATAACCTTGCGATCTTGGTGATCACAAGATAGGATGTTGTGCTTATCTCAAGTTTCATGAAATGATACAATCCTTACTCGTTTTAGCATGTGACTTTATCTAAGGAAATATGTCTTGACACAAAAGAAGATAAAGGAGATGAAAACGGTTCCTTATGCTTCGGCGAATTAGAAAGCTTAATCTAATGAATGATATGCATGATATCAGATATCTATTTTGCGGAAGGCATGGTCAGTGAGTATCAAGGTAACCCGAAACAAGAATGATGAACTGTGGTAAGACATATACTTATGTACCTGAAAAGGACCAGAAATTATATGTGGACTTACCGAACAGATTCACTGCTTCTTATTGGTTTCATAGAATTAGTTTTTTTCAAATCACATAGGGACGACAGTAAATCCACCTCAAAGATTATGTGTTTAATTTTAGGAAGCAGAGTCATAAGATGGAGGAGTGTTATATAGAAATATATTTCGAACTCCACCACGAAAAGATGATAAATTGGAGCCTCTGAGGAAGCCAAAGTATTTATATGACTCTAGAAACTTCATGATAGACTTCGAAGTGTTTCTAAGTTTGCCCAAGGTTATCAAAATTCATTGTGATAATAATAATGCAGTTGCAAACTTGAAGGAATCACGAGCCCATAAGCAATTAAACACATGGGGCGCGAGTACCACCTGTTACGAGAAATCGTGTGATGAGGAGAAGGTTGTTATCGTTAATATTGCATCAGTTGATGACCTAGTCTATCCATTTACAAGGACTTTAAAGCGAAAGCTTTTGATGGTCTTTTAGTGGGAGTGGGAATCAGATGTATGGCAGAAGACATGACAGCATAGTTTTTTAGTATAAATGGGTGATTGGATTGTATACTAAAAGTCTAGCTTTTTGTATGAACAATGTTACAACAATTTATTTGAAATAAGAATCATATGATCAAATGATTGCGTCTTATAATTTATTTATATGTACGATATAATAGTCTACTTACTTTATACTATAGATAATATATTGTGCGACAACACGCGGAAGATCATATTATCGGTTTTCATATAAAGTATAAAAAATACTCACAACCGAGATGGACAAGGACTCTCTATCGGGATGGTTGTAGTGTGATTTGGTATTAGTTTGTCTTGACTATAGAATCACATTAGTGCACTTTGTGTGTATTGAGCAGGACCGCTTGAGATTGTTCGATTTATACTGACTATATAGGAGAACTTGATTCAGTTGTTATGGATGTTCGTGCTTTTAATCCCTATACAATAACCTCGACACGTAAGGCAGTATGTATTTCTTTGATTCATCAATGGGTGAGATTTACATGTAATTAAATCAATAAACTCGGTGAGTTAGAAAATAGTGCTGTCTCTATGGTGTGCTGTTGATTGTATAAGGAATTCGTGTCCGAAATAGGTTGATGATGTCCCCTTGAGGAGCTCATAAGGATTATCATATAAACCCTGCAGGTGGATTTATTCCGGCATGATAATAAGGTTGAGTGGTACTACTCTCGGATGAGATATTAATTAATGGAGTTGTCAGTAACTTAATTAATTAATGGACAATGTATATCTTAAACATGGGGAGACTAACGGGCTCATAATAAGAATGAGCCCATAACGTCATTATGAGATTAGAACGGTAGTGCAGTAATAATATTTTAGTGGTATATATTATTATTATTGGACTTAAGTATAAGCTTTAGGCTAAACTTGGATACTTAAGTCCAATGGTGGCCCAACTCTAATTCCTCCTCCTGGTCCCTGTTGTAGCCCATATATAAGTCATCTCAGAGGTTTGGAAACCCTAACTGAATCACGCCTAACACTGTGAGGAGGGTGGTGGAACAGCAGATTGAGAAAATCTTGAAGATCATTGCCCACATGACGTCAAGATTGGACTTGGGAATATAGCAGAAGATCAAGAGGTCGTTTGCTGCTGCTGTTTGTAAACTTCCATTATTTTTCTAATATCTTGTGGAACTTCAAATTGGACATGTGATACACCATTGGAAATCCACGACGGTGAAAAGATACACTGGTGATTAGATAAGAGAGTTATGCCCAAAACGGTGAGGCTGCGCAGACTACCTGCTAGAATCTTTCTTTTTCAACATACCCTGGTGAAAAGTAATACGTTTCTATGTTTTCTTGCTTCCAATGAATATAGAATCATATGGAACCCTAATGGTTCACGTTAACTGAACGATCGAATATCTTTACCAGCCATCGATGGAAACAAACACAAAAAACTAGGGTTTAGTGAGAAGAAAGATTGAGCAAAAATCTCAGGGACTACCTGAAAATATGGAAGGGAAGTTAAAAGGGAAAATACAAAATTTTGCAAAGGATTTGAATTTCGAAAGGAAAAATCGGAAGCTTTCTGACAAAGAGAGATTTACCCTACATCGTTGATGGGACAGGGTAAGCCAAAAATGGAAAAGATCGGACGACCGGGATCATGAGGCTTTACTACTTCCAAGAAGGAAGGAGGATCCAGATTAATCCATGTGGCACTCAACTAAAGACGTGCTGCATCATGACGGAAAGCGGCAGTTAAACTCAAAAGTAAGACAAAATTACCAGAATACCCAAAAGGTCAGTCAATATAAAATTAAGTACTTCATACGGTCAAGGTATTGTACATTACTTGAAATTAAAAAATGGAGTCCTAAATACTTGAAGAAAAAAGGAAAATACAAGGTGTGTTCATGAAAAGCTAAAATAAATGAGCACATCCTACTCAGAACTACGGTCTCGGCAAAGCATCTCTCGGAAGCCGGAGGTATTGACATTCAATTGTTTGGTTAACGTGAACCGTTAGGTTTCCATACATTTCTAAATCAGCGGAAGCAAGAAGATAGAAACGTATTACCTTTCACCAAGGTATGTTGATGAAGAACAGCTGCAGAAAACAACCTCTTGATCTTCTGTTGTATTCTCAAGTCCAATCTTGACATCGTGTGGGCGACGATCTTCAAGATCTCCTCAATCTGCACTCCTCCTTAATTCTCACGATATGTTAGGAGTGTAACTTAGGGTTCCAGGAAGCTGAGGTGACTTATTTATGGGCTACAACAGGGACCAGAAGGAGAAATTAGAGTCGGGACTCCATTTGGCTTAAGTATCCAAGTTTAGCCCAAAACTTACACTTAAGTCCAATAATAATAATATTGTCCACTAAAATATTATTACTAAACTGCCGCTCCAATTCCATAATTATGTTATGGGACCTTTCTTATTATGAGCCCAACAGTCTCCCCATATTTAAGATATACAATGCCCATTAATTAATTAAGTTACTGACAACTCTATTAATTAATATCTCATACGAGAGTAGTACCACTCAACCTTATTATCATGCCGAAATTAATCCACTTGCAAGATTTACATGATAATCCTTTTGAGCTACTCAAGGGGACATCATCAACCTATTTAATAGGACACGGATTCCTTCTACAATCAACAGCACACCATAGAGATAGTACTACTTTCCAACTCACCGAGTTTGTTGATTTAATTACATGTAAATCTCACCTATTGATGAATCAAAGAAATACATACTGACTTACGTATCGAGGTTATTGTATAGGGATTAAGAACACGAACATCCATAAAAACAGAGATAAAGTTCTTTTATATAGTCAGTATAAATTGAACGATCTCAGGCGGTCCTGCTCAATACACACAAAGCATACTAATGTGATTTTATAGTCAAGACAAACTAATACCAAATCACACTACAACCATCCCGATAGATTGTTCCCGTCTATCTCGATTGTGAGCATCTGTTTATACTTTATAAGGAAATCGATAATATGATCTTTCGCGTATTATTGCACAATATATTATCTACAATATAATGTAAACGGACTTTTGCACAGCCATATAAATTATAATATATAAAACGTTTGATCATATGATTCTCATTTCAAATTAATTGTTAAAACATTGTTCATACAAATGCTAGACTTTTAGTATACAATCTAATAATTTCCCACTTATATTAAAAGACTACACTGCCATATCTGCTGACACGCATCTAATCTCCATTCCTTCTACATGCCCATCAAATGCTTTCACCTAAAGGCTCTTAGTAAAAGGATCAGCTAGGTTATCCTCAGATGCAATCTTAGGGACAACGACTTCCAATCTTCTAACAATGTCTCGTATTATGTGGTACTTGCGCTTAATGTGTTTACTCGCCTTATGGGCTCGGGTTCCTTTGAGTGTGCTACTGTACCATTGTTATCATAATAAATTTTGATTACTTTGGGCAAACCAAGAATCACATCCAAGTCCGTTAAGAAGTTCCTCAGCTATACTGCTTTTTAGCTGCCTTAGAGGTTGGCTTCCATGGTAGAGTCCGCAATGTATTTCTGCTTTACACTCCTCCATATTATGGCTCCTCCTCCATGAGTAAACACATAACTCGAGGTGGATTTACTAGCATCCCTGTCTGACTAAAAATTTGAATCAGTATAACCCAAAGGTAACAAAGTATCTGTCTGATAAACCAGTACATAATCCCTAGTACTACGCAAGTACTTCAAAACATGCTTACCACAGTCCAATGCCTTTGTCCTGGGTTACTTTGATACCTACTGACTATGCCCATGGCATAATATATATCCGATCTTGTACATAGCATTGCATACATGAGGCTTCCTACTGCTGAAGCATAAGGATTCATACTGCCGAAGCATAAGGAACCAGCTTCATCTCCTCTATTTCCTGTTGTGTCTTTGGACACATTTCCTTAGATAGAGTATTCCATGTCTAAATTGTTGAAAACCTTTATTGGAATCTTGCATGCTAAAACGAGCCAAGATTGTATCAATGTATGAAGCTTGGGATAAGCACAACATTCTTTTCTTGCTATCCCTGTTCTTAGTCGCATTTCTAGTAAAATGTTTTAGAGTAAGAGACTCTATCGTTGTTGTACACATGTGACCAAATAATAAAATTTATAAGTATGTCATCCCAAGGGAAATTAAGCTCATGGTTATATCTGAATTTGTCATTGATTTATGCTTTGTAAGAGTGACAAGATTGAAGGTTTGGTATTTAAACTACTTTTTATTCTAATCAATTAACTAAGAAATCAATTAACAACTAAATTTATCTAAACAACTAAATTTATCTAAGATCAAATTAGTGACAAGATGAATGGAATGTTGATATAATTCACTTAAGAAGAGAGCAAGGCTAATCATACTCATGGTTAAGAATCTAGCTAGATATGCATAACTCTTGATATTGAACTTCATTAATTGTGGACTAAAAGCAATCACATTTTTACCCCTATTCTCTATGGCCAAGGCAATTAGGTTTTCGACTCTTTGACAAGTCTAAATCTCCTAGGATTGTGCTTACTCTCAATTCCCTTAAGGTACTATGATCATAAGTTTGGTTCTTTTCACTCAATTTCTTAAGTGTCCTCCTATGAATGTTCTAAGCATAAAAAGGGTATGACATACCTCCCCTCACACTAACATACATGCTCATCTTAATATATGATTAAAATAAACACCTAATCATAATATTGTAATGGCCATCCTAACACTAAGATTAGAGAATTTAATCACACAAGTATTGAAATGAAACATGATTCATTAATCATAAAAGGAAGTCCAAAACTAACTCAATTCAACATCTCAAATCCTACATATGTAGCATTCTTCTCAACCAATCATATGATTAGCCCTACTATAGGACTAGCCACTACACTTTGTGTTTAGATCAATACATTCAAAGGCTTACTCCATTTGAGCCAAAATAAGAAGAAAATCAACAATTGAAAAGTAGATTGTCTTCTCTTTTGTGGAGATAACCTTCCTTCTCTTCAAAATGCTATTTTCTTCAATCATTGATACTTTCCTCTTCTCAATTGGTGGAAGGATGGATTGATGAATGAATTGTTGAAGATCAAGTGAAATGGATGGATCTAGTGTGTGAAAATATGGTGTGGAGTGTGTGTAACTGCTCTAATTCTGATATCCTCCTTCAAATTTCGCACAAGTCAGCCTTTTATATCACTTATGGGGCCTTCAAGAAGCTTCCGGAACATTCTGAAATTTACACTACCTTTTGCACCTACATGGGCCGTGTTGCAGTGCACGGCTAGTGTAGTGCTCACGCAGATCGACGTGTACTACGTGTTTCTGAAAATGGTCCGTGCACCCCGCACGGCCTCTCCCATGGGCGTGTAGTGATTTCTGACGACTGTGCACGACTTCCTCATATAGGCCCGTGTTCCACACACGGGTCGTGCGCTGGTGCACAGCTCGTGCATCGGAACACGGCCTTCCCCTGGTTGAGCTCTACGTTCTGATGCTGAAGCAGGGCCATCTCGAACAGGCCCGTGTTCTACATATGGGGCGTGTCCGAGCGTGCCTTGTTCTTCATTCTCTGTTTTGCTCCTGACTCTATTTTTTCTTCATTTCTTGACTTGTTTTGCACATATTTAAGCTCATTTACACATTTCTATCAATCCATACCACATTTCTCATAATTACTTAAACTCCACCAAAAGTTATATAAATACGGATAAAAACATCAGAAAATCCACAAACAAAGACACTAAAATCTAGGTGAAAATGACAACGATCAAACCCCAAGTATAAAGTGTTGTTCATCCTCGAACAATGAAAAATGATAAACAAGAGGAGTAATTTTCACCTAGAAGAACACCTGACGAACATAAACCACAACACATCAAAAGTAATAAGGACTACAAAATCACATTAAGTATTCCTACAGCATCAAACTTATAACATGAAAGATTAACAAGTTCAATCTTAAGATGACTAAAGGGTAATCAAATCCCTTTCAATCCAAGCCTCTCATAGGATATCAAATTCACTCAACACTCTATGGAGTAGGGTTTTGAACAACACACATCAACCGGTTAGAACCGACTAACGATAGGCTAGCTCATGGACTATGTTCACAAGCCACCCTAGTTTGATAAGTGATCAAATAGGTCTTTATCTTAGGATGTAATGTTTAGGCTCTTTGGTTGGGTAGGAAGCTTTGGGTAATAGTGACTATTCAAGTGTAGATAATCGAAGAGATAATTCTTTACTCCAACTTCTTTACTTTCAAACTTCCTCCCTTCATCAATTGTTCAAAAGCACTAAATATCATCATACCATGGATTCGGATGAGAGTGAAAATAAGCGTGTTATAGTGTCAAATTTAACACCTTCTTGATTGAAATTCTTGTCATATATTAGCATAAGTGTCTTATATTCAATATATGTGAGAAAAATGTGCACTTGAGGTGTTTTATCGTGTTTTAGGTGGAAAAAAGGTCAAAAGTGCAAAGTTGGAGAAAATGTGCAACTTGTGCAATGAATGCTGAAAAACGCACGTCAAAATTGTACAATTTTTCTTTATTTGTGTGGAGATCAAAACTGGTGTTGTGATACATGGTTTAAAATTCACTGAAGAGAGGGTCGTTTTGGCATAAAGAACACCCCAATCAGAATCCAAATGAGAAATTATGATCACAATGGAGACGTCGGGCGAGCTGTGTCGAACAGAACAGCTGTGTCACTTTCCATGACATTTACACCTTCAAATCTTGGAGTTTTTGTGAGTTCTTCATATTTATAGAAAGTCAAGGAAGAGAAGATCGTGTGAGCACAAGAATCACTCAAATCGGAGTCAAGATGTGGAAGTTATAAGCGAAACGGTGAAGCTGGCGCAAGCTGGTTCGACCACGACCAGTGGTCGAACCAGTGGTTCGACCAAGCCATTTTGGTCGAATAACATGCCTGAAGTGCAAAAATTCACCAATTTCAATTCGACCATGGTTCGACCAAGCTCTAGGTCGAACCACATGCCTGGAACGCATCCGAATCCTATTTTTATACCCCTAGTGCATGTTTTTAAGTATTTTCCAAGAAAAAGCCCATCCTAAGTCCAAAAGGAGAGCTTACAAGTATAAAAGGGGATGTTGATCACACCAAGAATGCATACGAATTGGATGCGGATTGGATACAACACAACACAATCATCCTACACCCCACAAGGGGGTTCACCCCCAACCAACATCCATATCCTTTCCTCCATCCATCCATCACTTTGAAGATTTGTCCGTGGAATCAAGAGGAGAATCAAGAGGAGGATTTAAGATGAAGAAAGACACGACGACTCCTACATCTAGGATTTTATTCGTTTTTTAATTTATCTTGTATTTTCCAGACATCTGGGTAAGATCTATCCAACACCCATGATTGTTTTTTGTAACATCATGGGATAGAGCCTTTTTGGTAGATCTAGGGTTTATGAATGTTTTATCTAATTAATTGAACTTTCGTGTGTAAACTCTGTACAACACTACTTGTGGATTTATTTTATATATGATTGTACTTTCTTAATCCATATTCACGGTCGTTTTGTGTATCTTCAATTGGTATATAGAGTCTGAATATATATCTTGGTGGTAGATTGACTGCGTTCACTGCTGAACAGGATTCCATGTTATGATTCTAAGTGAGGGGACTCCGAAGCTTCGTTAGAACTATCATATATGAATACTTATTAATTGAATTGGATTTGGGTTGATAAGTAGGATAAAGAGGGTAATTTTATAGTACCTATAAAGGGAGATCATATCGTGTTAGAGTACCAATTGGCCAGGAAAATAATTGATACTGATAGTACCTAGAAAGGGAGGTGGAATTATATCTCTTGCTCCAAGGTTATTCACACATATTACACGCATGTGTACTTGTATCTATAGAGTAGATATGCATGGTTTAGTGATGCATCTATATTCCACAAGGCAGAGTCGGACATCAACACACGGAAGAAAAATTAATGCGTGAAAATGACTATCCTAGGGTTACCTATTCTCCTACTTGATCCACTTTCGTATTCTTCGAGTGATATTTTATTTTATTTGCTATTTTAATTAATTGTTTAGTAGTTTAATAATTAAATCTTAAACCTTTATTTCTTTTCGTCTTAATTAATTTAGATAATAATTAAATTGATAATACGCCGTCCTTTGGATTCGATATTCACTTGGTCGCTTGTTTAAACCGCAACTGATATCCTTAATACTTGGGGAATAATTTTGTGTGCAAAAAAATGCGCATTAAGTTCTTGGCGCCGTTGTTGGGGACGGCTGTTATTATTAGTTTATTGTTTCTAGTTTGATTAAGACTTTTATTTTTGATTATTTATTGCTATCTAACCTTGAATTTTTCTGAGGTACTTGTGCACTAGAAAAAGGAGAGGAAGGAAAGGAACGAATAACACACTGAGCTAAACATGGCCGAAGCAAAGCAGAATCCAGATAATGTTGCCATACGTAAAATTTTTACAAAATATGGGATTTGCAGCCAGGGGTTGATAGGAGCAAGGGAGGAATATGATGATTTTGAGATACATCCCGCTCTTATTAACATGGTAGAGAAGAATCCATTTTCTGGAGGTTGTTTTGAAGATCCATATCAGCATCTCAAAAGATTCCTTGGTTATGCAATCACTCAAAAGGGCGCTGGAGCTAATGATAATGCTAGGCGGATTGCCCTATTCAAGTTTTCTTTGATTGATAAGGCAGAAGCTTGGTATGAGACTATTGATATAGCAGATTGCACTACATGGGACCGACTACAGCAAATGTTCTTGGAAAGATACATGCCACCTTCAAGGATCTTAAGAATGAGGCAAGAGATCATCTAATTTGTTATGAATCAGGGTGAAAAATTTCATGAGGCGTGGGATAGGTTCAAAGATATGCTCAGACGGTGCCCACAACATGGAATGTCAAAGGCTCAATACATAAGTATCTTTTACTGTAGATTGGATTGTGAGTCGCATATTTTTATTGATGCATCATCAGGTGGAGCGCTGTAATCTAAAACAGCAATAGAAGCAGAAAAGTTGTTTGAAGACATCTCTATGAATTCACGTGACTGGCCTATGGAGAGAGTAATAGGATCTTATGTACTTGGCAAGGTGGCGCAGGTTGAACATCAAGTGGTGAAGTCAAATAGGGATGATGAGATCGTCTCTAGTCTAGCTAATATCAACAAGCTACTAGAGTCCCAGCAGAAGCAGATTACAGAGTTGACACAAAGGGGGCCTAGTATCCAGCAGCAAGAAGTGAAGGGTGTTGAAGATACCTTCAATCGATACAAGACAAGGAATGATGCAAGGGTTGATCGCATCGAGGCTACAATGAATGCTAAGCATGCTGATTTATCGAAGCAGTTGAAGGACCTTACCTTTATCATGGGGCATATGGCTGTGAATGTGAATCAATTGACATAGACGTTGGGGAATAATGCCATCACATTGAGGTCTGGAATGCAGTATGAGGGACCGATGATGCCGAAAACAAATTCTAAAGCTCTAGGAGCTCGATTCGACCAGGGTTCGACCAAGTCAGCAGGTCAAACTACACTCCAGAGGTCGAACCAAGCACCTGGGCAACCTCCGGAGCTTCCAAGGTTTGACCAAGACCCTCATGGTTCGACCTACCCTGTTGGTGGAACCGAGGTCGAACCAACCGTTCGTGACCTCTGTTTTATCTGAAGTACAATTCGACCACGTCAAGAATGGTTCGACCAACCCAATTGGTAGAACAGTGGTCAACTAGCCTGTCTGGAGCATCCTATTTTTTCTGATGTCGGATCCAACCACGACCACTATTGTTCGACCAACCCTGTTGGTCGAACCGTGGTTGAGCCGACCTATCCGGTGTAAAGCGCGATTTTTGAAGCTTGGTACGACCACGACATACCTGGTTCGACCAACACTCCAAGTCGAACTGTGGTCGAACCATCTCGTCCCGTACCATTTTTTGAGCAGAAAGCTATACCTGATGTTCGAGATACTCCAGTTCTATTCCAAGAGCATAATACTAAGATAATAGTGGAGAAGAAATGGGAAAGAGCAGGGAGGTTGAGAGACGAGAAGCTTAGACTGCAGATGGATAATGAAGATGTGGTTTTCTCTTTTGATCAGGCAATGAAGATGCCCATAGAGACTCAATCGTGCAAGAGCATAAATGTGATTTCTAACTTGTTTAATCTTGAATTTAATAGGACAAATGACTCTGAATTTGAGTGGAAGATTGACAAGGAGGTGTCTAGACCGCTATGGGAGGTAAGAAATTCTGAGGATCATATACTTGTTACCAAGAAAGATAAGGTGTTGAGTGTAGACAAGAAGAGGAAAAGAAAGTATTTGAAGGTAAGGATGCGAGAAGACCGTCCTCTACCATCGTAACTCTTCGACGTTAAACATGAACGCCTGTTGGGGCTTTCTCTTCAGTTTTATTTCTTTATTTCTTTCTTGTGAGTAAGAAAATTTTATATTTAAGGTGCTTACTAATTGGCAATTACATCTCTTTGCAAAACTTAGTTTCAACTTACGTTTTTACTAAGTTTGGGGGTGTGATGTTATTACCTCATTCAAGCACCAAGAGTATAATATTTTCTTTATAATGTTTGCTAGGGGAGTTGATTTTTTGCGGTATGTTGAAACTTTAATCGGTCTTGATGTGTCAATTTTTTTGTAATTTGCCTAGTGTTCAGTAGTGTTCCTAGTGTGTGAATTCGATTATATAGTCAATTGAGTCTTTCTTATAGTTCTCCTATTTTATTATTGATGAATCCTGTGATGATGAGGTGTGTTGAGTTTTGATGATAGAAAAGGTACTAGAGTGGCAAGACGAGTTCTACACTAAGGCTTTGACCTGACCGAGTTGAACAACTCGAGGAGCTCGTGCATACATTGAAAAAAAATCAGGTGCCTCATTTCCTTATTCTAATTTTATGTGTGCTTTTAATTAGTATGGGTGGAAGGATAGAGAATATGTTTTGGTGATCCATGTGAGCTTATATTGTTTTAAATTATGCTTAAAATTCATATGCTTTAGAAATTGATGAAGGAAGTGTACTTGAGTTATATTGTGGTATGAAGTTCTATGTGTACTTGTGGGATATTGCTTACCATGAAAAGTGCTCTGTTACTTGTTAAAAACTCATGTGATATTTTGAGCCTTATTCATGTACATAATCACATGATATTTCTTTTCTGGTGAGTATCGTTCTTGTGTGTGTATTCTAGAACTTGCTTCTTATCTTACTTGAAATTACATGTGTGCTAGATGATGGGAGATGATTTAAGGCCATCTTTGAATTTATAAGTCACTTAACCAAATAATTTCCTACCAAATAATGTTTATCCGTAGTTAGCCCCGTTGAGCCTTAAAGCCTCATTCTTTGGCAGCCTATGAGAAAGAACCACTTTGAACATCTGATTTTATGAGCCTTGATTGTCATTCTAGAAGAGAATTAATGGCTTTTCAAAATGTGTTGATGGAGTTTGATAACAGTTTGGGAAGGAATGAAATTGGTGTGGAAAAAGTGATTGAAGCTTGATTATGCATCTAAAGAAAATCATGGAGTAGTGCTTAAATCTAGTACTCTATGAAATAAAACACCCTAGGGTAGTGCTTAAATCTAGTACCCTATGGAGGATGCGAGAGGTAGTACCCAAAACTGGTACCTCAAGGAAAAAAGAAAAGGAGAGAAGAAAAAAAAGAAGGGAAAATGTTGTGCTAGAAAGAAAGAGAAAAAAGAGTTGAGAGGATGTTGTGCTTAATTGAAATGAGTAAGAAGAATGAAAGATCATGATGGATCGCGACTTGATTGATCCGAGTTTTGAGTCACTTATCTAGATATTTCCTTCCCTTACAAAAGAGCCAACATTACATCCTAATGAAAGTCCTTTTTGATCCCATTGCCTAATCATTCTTTAAATGGTTGAGAGTTTGAGATGTTTGGCAAGCTTATGGTTACGCATGCACTTGAATTGAATATGAGAATAAACACCTTAACCCATGAGTTTACATCTTTTACACTTGAGTGCAAGTGATATATATACTTCCCGTGAGAATATATAAATGGAGCATTTGAATTGGTGGTGATTGTCTTATCTTGTATGCTATAAATTGATTAACATGTAATGAGAGTTGCATGACCTAAGTTGAAAACCAATTGTATTTTGAATATGATATGAGTCATAGTCCTTGTTTCCTCGCTAATTTTCATACTCTCTCTCTCTTTCTTTATTTTTATTTTATTGCAACGGGTAAGTTTGGGGGATTGATGAGAGTGAAAATAAGCGTGTTATAGTGTCCAATTCAACACCTTCTTGATTGAAATTGTTATCATATATTAGCACAAGTGTCTTATATTCAATATATGTGAAAAGAGGTGCACTTGAGGTATTTTATTGTGTTTTAGGTGGAAAAAGGATCAAAAGTGCAAGGTTGGAGAAAAGATGCAACTTGTGCAATGAATGCTGAAAAACGAACGTCCAACTTGTGCAATTTTTCTGTATTTTTTGGAAATCAAAACTGGTGTTGTAATACATGATTGGAAAGCCACTGAAGAGAGGATCGTTTTGCCTTAAAGAACACCCCAATCGGAATCCAAACGAGAAAGTTATGATCAAAATGATGACGTCGCGCGAGCTGTGCCGAACAGAACGGCTGTGTCACTTTCCATGGCTTGTTACACCTTCAAATCTTGGCATTTTTGTGAGTTCTTTAAATTTATAGAAAGCTAAAGAAGAGAGGATCGCGTGAGCGCAAGAATCACTTAAATCAGATCCAGATAAAGAAGTTATACACGAAACGGTGAAGCTGACGCAAGCTGGTTCGACCAAGCTATTTTGGTCGAATCACATGCCTAAAGAGCAAAAAATTGCTGATTTCGATTTGACCATGGTTTGACCAAGCTCTAGGTCGAACCCTAGGTCGAACCACATGCCTGGGATGCATCTGAATCTGATTTTTACACCCCTAGTGCGTGTTTTTGCATATTTTCCAAGAAAAATCTCATCCTAAGTCCATAAGGAGAGCTTACAAGTATAAAAGAGGATTTAGATCACACCAAGAATGCATATGAATTGGATACAGATTTACAACACAACACAATCATCCTACACCCCACAAGGGGGTTCACCCCCAACCAACATCCACATCCTTTCCTCCATCCATCCATCACTTTGAAGATTCGCTATGGAATCAAGAGGAGAACCAAGAGGAGGATTCAAGATGGAGAAGGACGCGGCGACTCCCACATCTATGGTTTTATTCATTTCCTAATTTATCTTGTATTTTTCAGACATCCGGGAAGATCTATCCATTACCCATAATTGTTCTTCATAAGATAATGGGCTAGAGCCTTTTTTGTAGATCTAGGGTTTATGAAGGTTTTATCTAATTAATTGAACTTTCGTGTGTAAACTCCGTAAAACACTATTTGTGAATTTATTTTATATATGATTGTGCTTTCTTAATCCATATTCACGGTTGTTTTGTGCATCTTCAATTGGTATATTGAGTCTGAATATATATCTTGGTGTAGATTGAGTGCGTTCACAGCTGAACAAGATTCTATGTTATGATTCTAAGTGAGGATACTCCGAAGTTTCATTAGAACTATCATATATGAATACTTATTAATTGAATTGGATTCGGGTTGATAAGTAGGATAAAGAGGGTAATTTTATAGTATCTATAAAGGGAGATCATTCCAGGTTAGAGTACCAATTGACCAGGGAAAAAATTGATACTGATAGTACCTAGAAAGGGGGGTGGAATTATATCTCTTGCTCCAAGGTTATTAACGCGTGTTACACGCATGTGTACTTGTGTCTATAGAGTATATATGCATGGTTTAGTGATGCGTCCATATTTCACAAGGTATAGTCAGACATCAACACACGGAAGGGAAATTAATGCGTGAAACAGAATTATCCTAGGGTTACATATTCTCCTACTTGATCCACTTTCGTATTCTTCGAGTGATATTTTTATTTATTTGCTATTTTAATTAATTGTTTAGTAGTTTAATAATTAAACCTCAAACCTTTATTGCTTTTCAACTTAATTAATTTAGATAATAATTAAATTGATAATACTTCGTCCTTTAGGTTCGATATTCACTTGGTCGCTTACTTAAGCTGCAACTGATATCCTTAATACTTGGGGAATAATTTTGCGTGCAAAGAAAACGCTATCAAATTCATTGAGCTTCTTTTGAATGACATACTTCTTTTCTTAGACTTTTGTATTTCTTGAACACATTTTATGTTTTGCTCCCTTTCCACTTTTTGTTGAAGTTGCACTTGCTTTTAACTTGAGCTCTTTCATCCTTTTTCTTGATTCAACCTTTCTTCCATTTATTTGCACATTTTTTTTTACAACTTCCCTTGTAAACCATCATCATCCTCAATTACCCATACATACACTACATAAGGCTCAAGTGGGTTCTCAAGGCTTGTAATGTGCTTAAATGACAAGGAAAAAGGGTTATAGACTCAAATTGGTTAACTATGGATGATGTTTGGGTAAGGAATTTTATGGCTATGACTTCATTTAACAAAGATGACCTAAGATCATATCACAAATTTTAACCATTCGGGATTCGTTCCTATAGTCCATAAGCAAGTTCTTGTTTATCTATGCTCAACCGGTCCTCTTATCAATAATTAACCATGGAGGCATGGTTGAGGCTCAACTCTCACAAGCTTTTTCTTGAATCAAAAGAAACATAATTACTCCCCATACTTCTCAAAATTGAACAAATTATGTAATCCATTTCACAATTTTGACTTATAGAAAACCTTAATATGCTTGCCATCACCTATCACAAACAATACATCATAGCTCACATTCAAAAACACTCAACACCTTCCCAAAACATACCACCAAACCATCCCTACAAGAACTAAAACAAAACAAACATAGCACAATAACAAAAACTCATCAAACATGAAAAATAAGAAAAACACATAACATGCCCAAGATCATTCATCTCAAGAATTTAAGCACATCAATTCACATTCATAACAAGTAAGATCAAATTCCCATCACATCCAAATTATGAAAATCAAACTAAAATACCAAAATAACGAAAAGTAAATCGTATAAAACTGAAAATAAAATCTCAAAGTAAAACCTCCCAAAAACAAAAAATTTAAGTACAATCCAATCCAAATCTAACGAATCAAATCAAGTCTAGAATTCTTCAAATGGACTACTAGAAGTGATAAGCACTAAAATGACTCTTTCATGGCTCCGGAGATGGAGGTGGATGATAGGCATTCTATGGAATGCACGCACGAGGTGACGCTGGGAATTGAAAATTGAACATCATAGTCATCATATACTCCATGTTGTTGGAGTGCACCTGCGACTGCTCCTCGTAGTACTCCCTATGACGCTGTCCAGCTCTCAGTTCCTGAATATGCATTCCATGATCCTGCTGACCTCGCATATCTCCCTCATCTGTGCTCCATACGTCTACTGCACATGCCTCATATCTCTCACATCATCCATCATATAATTCCATCGATCATTGCCATGTTCGGGACCCATTGGTGGCTGCTATTGTTGCCCTTCTTCCTCGAACTGTGGTGGCTCAGGGGCTTGCTCTTCAAACTCCACATGCTAATGTGGTGCATCTTGCTCATCTTCTTCTATCGGTACTGGCTCCGCTCTATGATTGGCTAGCTCGAGGTTCTCTTCAACCCTCATCTGTCTGAGAACCTCTTCCATTTCCTCTTTGTTTCTTCTATAAAAAACTCTCACAACCCTGGAGTGATTAGCACTAGCCATTGCCAAGTTAGCAAACCTCTCCGAGTATACACCGTAGTGAGCTCTGGAGCTGGCAAAGGAAATGGAACCCTTTTTTCTTGCCTTAGACAATACTGATTCTCGGCTATAGACAAAAATTCCATCCTCATCAACTGCTGATAATTCAATCCTTCACTCACTATCCTATTTTCCATTCCTGCAAGATTTATTCCCAAGCCTTGAGCCATCATAGTAATCATACCTCCCAACATCAAGCCCTAAGAAGTTTGTCTCTTGGAAACTCTCTCTGCATGTTGCACAAAATGTGCTGCAACGTTCAGTGGTAGCTCATTGTATACGCAGTACATGATATATAACTACTTCTCTCCCACTACTCCACTCTCAAATCTCCCTAAGATGGTGTTCGAGACAATTTCCTCTAGGTACCTCATGACTGGATTCCTTATTGCAGTTCCTTTCGAGGCACTGGGAACATATCCTGCTTGCTCTGTCCCATCATTCACCAAACTTTTCCATCATTCTTGTTAAATAAAACCACCTCTATGATAAAAGCTTTGATGGTATTGACATGGTGGGCATCCAAAGAATCCATTCAAAACATGTGGAGGGATCATTTCTCTCATCATGTTGTCCAACTGGAACGTAACTGAAATAGGGAAAGAATTCCTATCCTTCTTCACTTGAAATGTGCTCATGAACTCAGCAGTTAGATGGTACTAAGTAAGGGGCCTTTTATCAAAGAATGCTTCCATATTTGAGAACCTAAACAACTTCCTCAAATCTTCCTCAATTCCTAACCTTTCCATTGTTGTTGTATCTTGGAATCGGGTTGGCTTGATCTTGGGAGCGAGTGTTTGCCAACAAAGCATATACTTTCCCCACTCTTCTTCAAATTCTACCCCAAAGTAGTCCGGATGGGCCCTATCTTCCATTAGTTGAGCATCAAGATTAGCCAATTCCCCTGGATCGGTAATGATGATGAAATCCTCATTCCTAGGACACACCATCCTCTCGGCCATCTACAATTTACAACAATGCTCAAATCATTTTCAATTTCATCATTAAAAATGTTAATGCATTATGTTTAAATTCCACTCTAGTTATTCAACCAAGTTTGAACTATACTATGCATCAACATTACACATTCATATCATTCTAACTTCAAGCTAAGCCACAACATCCCATCACTAATTACCATGAACATATGAACTCAAATTAAGCCAAAATTTTCACTTAGACATTTCATCAAACACTTGGCATGCACAACTTTTCAATAAATTTTCAAAATAGAATCCACATTGCCTAATGCCCAAATCTTCAACACCTAAATCTATTTGACTACAATTTAAGCATTCTACAAGCATGATAATTTAATTTGCACAACATATGCATCCAATTCCATCATTCTCACAAATCCCCTAATTCAACTTTCTCATGAACCATAATTCCACTCTCAATTCAACAATTTAATTGGCACATGTATGTTCAACAATCAATAAAACATTCCAAACTCCTTATATCACAAAGCCCATACATTGATTTGCTCAATTTCTATCAAATTCTACAAAAAAATTCAAAATTTAGGGTTCATAGAATTCATACCTTCACTTTTGGATTTGGATATGTGTTCTTGGTGTACAAGATTGAAGAATCTCACCAACAATCACTCAAAACTAAACTTGATGATGAAGATCGATGAACTATTGTGAAGATTGAAGTGGATTCAGTGTGTACGGAGTGAAGGGCGTGTGTGGAAGTGAGTACGGATTGGCCTTTTAAAAATTGACTCCGAGCACTACACGGGTCGTGTTCCGCTACACGGCCTCGGTCATGGCCGTGCAGTGTTTTCTGACATTCGAGCTCGGCTATGCATTTGATAGGCGTTTTCATTGCACGTAAAATTAATCCCCAAGTATTAAGAATATCAGTTGCAGCTTAAGCAAACAACCAAGTGAATATCAAACCCAAAGGGCGGTGTATTATCAATTTAATTATTTACTAAATTAAGTAAGATAAGATGAAAATTAAGATTGAGGTTTGAATTATTAATAAACTAACAAAAATATAAAATAAAAATTAAAATAAAGTCACTTAGAATAATACGAAGTGGATAAAGTAGGAGAATAGGTAGCCCTAGGATAATCCAGTTTCACTCATTAATTTTCCTTTCAGGTGTTGATGTCCGACTCTGCCTTATAGAATATGGATACATCACTTAACCATGCATATCTACTCTATAGACACAAGTAAACATGCATGTAACACGTGTGAATAACCTCAGAGCAAGAGACATAATTCCACCCCCAATTCTAGGTACTATCAACATCAATTATTTCCCTGTCCAGTTGGTACTCTAACCCGATATGATCTCCCTTTATAGGTACTATAAAATTATCCTCTTTATCCTACTTAATAACTCGAATTCAATCCAATTAATAAGTATTCATATATGATAGTTCTATGAAACTTCGGAGTCCCCTCACTTAGAATCATAACATGGAATCATGTTCAACGGTGAACGCACTCAATCTACAACCAAGAAATATATTCAGACTCTATATACCAATTAAAGATGCACAAAACGACTGTGAATACGGATTAAGAAAGCACAATCATATATAAAATAAATTCACAAGTAGTGTTATACGAAGTTTACACACAAAAGTTCAATTAATTCGTAAAACCTTCACAGCCCTAGTTCTACCAAAAAGGATCTAGCCCACGATGTTATGAAGAACAATCATGGGGGTTGGATAGATCTTACCCATATAAAATCCTCGATATGGGAGTCGTCGTGTCCTTCTCCATCTTGAATCCTCCTCTTGGTTCTCCTCTTGATTCCACAAACGAATCTTCAAAGTGATGGATGGATGGAGGAAAGGATGTGGATGATGGTTGGAGGAAAGGATGTGGATGATGGTTGGAGGAAAGGATGTAGGATGATTGTGTTGTGTTGTTCTCCAATCCGTATCTCTAATCTATTATCCCTTCTTGGTGTGATCTACATCCCCTTTTATACTTGTAAGCTCTCCTTATGGACCTTGGATGGACTTTTTCTTGAAAACACGCAGAAACACGCACTTCGGGTGTAAAACTCAGATCCGGACGCGTCCCAGGCATGGAGTTCAGCCTAGGGTTCGACCTAGGGCTTGGTCAAACCGTGGTCGAATCGAAATCGGTGATAATTCGCACTTCAGACATGTGATTCGACCTTGGTTTGACCAACAGAGTTGGTCGAACCATGCTATCGTGGTCGAACTGCACTTGCGTCGTCTCACTGTTTCGTGTATAACTTCCACATCCGAACTCTGATTTGAGTGATTCTTGTGTTCACGCGATCCTCTCTTCTTTGGCTTTCTATCCAGGAAAGAAATTCACAAAAACTCCAAGAATTGAAGGTGTAACAAGCCATGGAATGTGACACAGCCATTCTATTCAGCACAGCTCGCGCGACGTAACTATTTTGCTCATAACTTCCTCGTTTGGAATCCGATTGAGGTGTTCTTTATGCCAAAACGATCCTCTTTTCAATGGTTTTCCAACAATGTATTTCACTTTCTGTTCAGAGCTCTACATGAATACAGAATAATTACACAAGTTGGACGTGCGTTTTTTAGCATTCTTGCACAAGTTGCACCTTTTCTCCAACTTTGCACTTTTGATCCATTTTCCACCTAAAACACAACAAAATACCTCAAATGTACCTTTTTCTCACATATAATGAATATAAGACACTTGTGCTAATATATGACAACAATTCCAATCAAGAAGGTGTTAAATTGGATAGTATAACATGTTTATTTTCACTCTCATCAATCCCCCAAACTTGCCCGTTGCTCGTCCCGAGGCAACAAAATAAAAATAAAGAGAAAGAGAGTAAGAAAATTAGTACGGGAACAAGGACATACCCCATTCAAAATACAATTCTCCTCAACTTAGGTCATGCGACTCTCATTACATGTAATAATAAATTCATTGCATACAAGTCAAGACAATCACCACCAATTCAAATGCTCCATTGACATGTTCTCATAGGAAGTATATATCACTCACACACAAGTGTAAAAGACGTACACTTATGGGTTATGGTATTTACGCTCGGATTCAATTCAAGTGCATGCGTAACCATAAGCTTACCAAACGTCTTAAACTCTCCACCACTTAAAATATGATTCGACAATGGGATCAAAAAGGACTTTCATTAGGATGTAATGTTGGCTCTTTGGTAAGGGTAGGAAATATCTGGATAAAGTAACTCAATTAGTAGAGAATTAAAACCGGAGATCTTTTGGATTGCAGATTTTTTACACTTCAAGGCTATTCAGGTTCATGCTCTTCTAATTTTCTTTTCTCTCCTTTCCTTCAAGCTCAACATTTTTTCCTTCTTTTCTTTTTTCTCGAGGTACCAGTTTCGGGCACTACCTCTAACATCTCGGGGTACCAGTTTCGGGCACTACCCCTAAGCAACTTATTTTTCAGCGCATATTTTTTAGCTCATAATCACTTGTACAGCTCTAAATATTTTATTTCTTCCAAACTCCATGAAAATCAATTCACACACTTTGACAACATTTATTTATCCACTAAACATAGGAATTTAAGGCTTAAATAGGATATCAAAGTGGCTATCTTCATAGGTTGCCAAAGAAATAAGGCTTTTAGGCTCAAAATGGTTAACTATGGATATATAATTATTTGGTAGGAAATTATTTGGCAAAGTGACTCATAAATTCAAGGATGGCCTAAAATCATCTCCCATCATCTAACACACATGTAGTTTCAAGTAAGACAAGAGACAAGTTCTAGAATACACACACAAGAACGATACTCACCAGAAAAAAATCATGTAATTATGTAACATGATCAACGTGGCTCAAAATCTCACATGGATTTTTAACAAGTAATAGAGCACTTTTCATGGTAAGTAATATCCCACAAGTATACATAGAACTTAATATCGCAATATAACTCAAGTACACTTCCTTCATCAATTTCAAAAGTATATGAATTTCAAGCACAATTCTAAAATTAAAAGCTCATGTAGATCACAAAAAATATAAACTCAATCCTTCCATTCCATGAATCAAAAGCACATATAAAAATTAGAATAAGGAAACAAGGGCACCTGATATCTCCTTCAAATTATGCACGAGATCTTCGAATTGTTCAATTTGGTCAGGTCAAAGCCTCAGTGTAAAACTCGTCTTTCCCCCTCTTTTACCTTTTTCTATCATCAAAGCTCAAACACTCATCATCATAGGATTCATCAATAATAAAATAAAAGAACTATAAGAAAGATTCAATTGACTATCTAATCAACTCCACACACTAGACACACCACTGAACACTAGGCAAATTGTAAAAAATCGACACATCAAAATCGATTAAAGTTTCAACATACCGCAAAAAATAACTCCCCTAGCAAACATTACAAAGAAAAGATTATACTCTTGGTGCTTCAATGAGGTAATAACATCACACCCTCAAACTTAGTAAAAACATAAGTTGAAACTAAGTTTGCAAAGAGATGTAATTGCCGATTACTAAGCACCTTAAATATAAAAATTTCTTACTCACATGAAAGAAATAAAGTAATAAAATGGAAGGGCAAGCCCCCAACAGGTGCTCATGTTTAACGTCGAAGAGTCACGACGGAATACCTCTTTGTAGACTAATGGATCAGAGGACGGTCTTGTAGCATCCTCACCTTTAAATACTTTCTTTTCCTCTTCTTGTCTACACTTAAGACCCCACCTTTCTTGGTTACAAAAATACGATCCTCAGAATTTCCTTCCTCCCATGGCTGTCTAGACACCTCCTTGTCAATCTTCCACTTAAATTTATAATCATTTGTCTTAGAAAAATCAAGATTAAACAAGTTAGAAATCACATCTATGCTCTTGCATGATTGAGTTTCCATGGGCATCTTCATTGCTTGATCAAAAGAGAAAATCACATCTTCATTGTCCATCTGCAGTCTAAGCTTCTCGTCTCTCAACCTATTTGCTCTTTCCCATTTATTTTTCGCTATAAGCTCAGTATTCTATCCTTGAGATGGTACTGGAGTAGCATTAACATCAGATAAAGCATTACATGCAGAAAACGATGCAGAACAGGAGGGTTCGACCTGAGTTCGACCTGGGTAGGTGGTCAAACTCGGTGAATAATGGTCGAACTGAACACCTAAAAGTTTGTTCTCCCCCTTATAGGCCGGTTCGACCACAGTTTGACCAATAGGGTTGGTCAAACCACATTGATCGTGGTCGAATCGGGCTTCAGACAAAATAGAGTGTTCTTGACAGCGGTGTTTGACCTGAGTTCGACCAGAGCTCTTGGTCGAACTGACCTAATTTTGGTCGAACTGATCTTTTGACTCCTCCAGATGTCGATCAGGTGCCCTGTTTGACCTCCCCTGTGTTGTTTAATCATCAGTGTTGGTCGAATGGGGGTCAAATCGGGCTTCTATCGCTTCAGGATTTGATTCTGGCTTCATCAGTCCATCATACTGCGTTCCAGACCTCAATGTAATGGCGTGATAAGACTTTGGATTCTCAATACTTTGAGACAAAAACTTCCCTTTCTCAATAGTTTGAGTCAATTTGTTCACATTTCCTGCCATCTCTCCCATCAACAAAGTAAGGTCTTTCATCTTCTTAGACAAATCTTCATGATTAGAGTTCATAGTAGCTTCAAGATGATCAATCCTTGCATCATTCCTAGCCATGTATCGATTGAAGGTATCTTCAACACTCTTCACTTCGTGCTGCTGCGTACTAGGTCCCCTTAGTGTCAACTCTGTAATCTGCTTCTGTTGGGACTCTAGTAGCTTGCTGATATTAGCTAGACTAGAGACAATCTTATCATCCCTATTCGGCTTCACCGCTTGATATTCAATCTGTGCTACCTTGTAAAGTACATATGATCCTCTTACTCTTTCTGTAGGCCAGTCACGTGAATTCATAGAGATGTCTTCAAAAAAAATTCTGCGTCTATTGCTGTTTTAGATAACAGCCCTCCTCCTGATGATGCATCAATAAAAATATGCGACTCACAGCCCAATTCATAGTAGAAGATACTTATGTATTGAGCCTTAGACATTCCATGCTTCGGGCACCTCCTGAGCATGTCTTTAAACCTATCCCACGTCTCAAAAAATTTCTCACCCTGATTCATAACAAATTGGGTGATGTCTTGCTTTATTCTTAAGATCCTTGAGGGTGGCATGTATCTCTCCAAGAACTTTTGCTGCAATGGGTCCCATGTAGTGCAATCTGTGGTATCAAGAGTCTCAAACCAAGCTTTTGCCTTATCAATCAAAGAGAACTTGAATAGGGCGATCCGCTTAGCATTATCATTAACTCCAGCACCCTTTTAAGTGTTTGCATAACTAAGAAATCTTCGGAGGTGCTGATATGGATCTTCAAAACAACCTTCAGAAAAAGGGATTCTTCTCCACCATGTTAATAAGAGCGTGATGTATCTCAAAATCATCATCTTTCCTCCTTGCTCCTATCAACCCCATGTTGCCAATCCTATAGTTCGTGAAAATTTCACGTATGGCAACATTATCCGAATTTTATCTTGCTCCGGCCATGTTTAGCTCAGTGTGTTATTTCTTCCTTTCCTTCCTTTCCTTTTCCTAGTGCACAAGTACCTCAGAAAAATTTAAGGTTAGTTAGAAATAAATAATCACAAATAGAAGTCTTAATCAAACTAGAAATAATAAACTAAAAATAACAGTCGTCTCCGGCAATGGCACCAAGAACTTGATACGCGTTTTCTTTGCACGCAAAATTAATCCCCAAGTATTAAGAATATCAGTTGCAGCTTAAGCAAGCGACCAAGTGAATAACGAACCCAAAGGACGGAGTATTATCAATTTAATTATTACTAAATTAATTAAGACAAGATGACAATTAAGATTAAAGTTTGAATTATCAATCTACTAACAAAAATATAAAATAACAATTAAAATAAAGTCACTTAGAAGAATACGAAGTTGATCAAGTAGGAGAATAGGTAGCCCTAGGATAATCCAGTTTCACTCAATAATTTTCCTTTCGTGTGTTGATGTCCGACTCTGCCTTGTGAATTATGGACACATCACTAAACCATGCATATCTACTCTGTAGACACAATTAAACATGTGTGTAACACATGTGAATAATCTCAGAGCAAGAGATATAATTCCATCCCCTTTTTAAGAACTATCAGTATCAATTATTTTCCTGGCCAGTTGGTACTCTAACCCGATATGATCTCCCTTTATAGGTACTATAAAATTATCCTCTTTATCCTACTTAATAACACGAATTCAATCCAATTAATAAGTATTCATATATGATAGTTTTAATGAAGCTTCGGAGTCCCCTCACTTAGAATCATACCTATTCAGCGGTGAACACACTCAATCTACAACCAAGATATATATTCAGACTCTATATACTAATTGAAGATGCACAAAACGACCATGAATATGGATTAAGAAAGCACAATCATATATAAAATAAATCCACAAGTAGTGTTGTATGGAGTTTACACACGAAAGTTCAATTAATTCGTAAAACCTTCACAACCCTAGTTCTACCAAAAAGGATCTAGCCCATGATGTTATGAAGAACAATCATGGGGGTTGGATAGATCTTACCCATATAAAACCCTAGATGTGTGAGTCATCGTGTCCTTCTCCGTCATGAATCCTCCTCTTGGTTCTCCTCTTGATTCCACAGACGAATCTTCATAGTGATGGATGGATAGAGGAAAGGATGTAGATGATGGTTGGGGGGTGAAACCCCCTTGTAGAGTGTAGGATAATTGTGTTGTGTTGTTCTCCAATCCGTATCTCTATTCTATTATCCCTTCTTGGTGTGATCTACATCCCCTTTTATACTTGTAAGCTCTCCTTAGGACCTTGGATGAGCTTTTTCATGAAAAACATGCAGAAACACGCACTTGGGGTGTAAAAATTGGATCCGGACGCATCCCGGGCATGGAGTTCGACCTAGGGTTCAACCAACCCTATTGGTTGAACCATGCTGTCGTGGTCGAACTGCACTTGCACCGTCTCACTGTTCGGCATATAAGTTCCACATTTGGACTCCGATTTGAGTTATTCTTGTGTTCACACAATCTTCTCTTCCTTGGCTTTCTATCCATATAAGAAACTCATAAAAACTCCAAGAATTGAAGGTGTAACAAGCCATGGAAAGTGACACAGCTGTTCTATTTGGCACAGCTCGCGCGACGTCATCATTTTGCTCATAACTTCCTTGTTTGGAATCCGATTGAGGTGTTCTTGACGCAAAAATGATCCTCTTTTCAATGTCTTTCCAACCATGTATTACACTTTACGTTCAAAGCTCAACACAAATACATAATAATTACACAAGTTGGACGTGCGTTTTCAGCATTCTTGCACAAGTTGCACCTTTTCTCCAACTTTGCACTTTTGATCTTTTTTCCACCTAAAACACAACAAAATGCCTCAAGTGCACCTTTTTCTCATATATAAAGAATATAAGACACTTGTGCTAATATATGATAACAATTTCAATCAAGAAGGTGTTAAATTGGACATTATAACACACTTATTTTCACTCTCATCAGCGTTACAGTGTCGTGCTCCACACACGATCCACGTTCCTGTTCTCTGCACCGCTCGATTTCCGAGCTCACCCTTGACCCTGTAGTCATTTTTGATGTCAGTACACGGCCAGTCCTTACAGGGCCGTGTACTGAACACGGCCTGTGTAGCAACTTTACCCTGTTTTCCAACTTTCACACTTCACCTCATTTTGCCCTGTTTTTGCACTTCTCATACACCCTATTCATGCTAAAAAATACTTCAAAACATTAACACCACAATTATGATCAAATAATTGACTATCATGTACTTAAACAACACCAAACATACCAAAACAAACCTAACTCATGTTCAAAATTGACCCATTTTGCCACAAGACAATATAACCTAAACACACATGATTCATCACACATTAAAGCATAAACGGTGAGTCACACCACGCACTCTCCCCCCAAACTTAAATCGAAATAAGTTGAGAATTAAGTTTGCAAAAAAAGTAGTGAGACGTACCCTTGTCATTTCCACCAATGCTCTTCATGAACTTACCTCGTGATGACTCATGTGCATTTTCTAAAATCCAAGTATGACCACCACGCACCCCCCAAAACTTAAATTAACACGAGTGTTAGAATTTAAGTTTGTAAAGAGTGGTGTGGCATACATTTTCATTCTATCTTTAGTACCCTTGTCTTTCATCATATGCACTTTTCTCCATGAGCTTCACCACCTACATACCAAATCTACAAGAAAACAATAAAAACAAAAATAAAAGAAAAATAAAATCTACACTACTACACAATTAAAGAAGTTCAAGAAGAAAGGGTATCCACATACACTATCTCCTTTTGAGAAGGAGATAGGTAATGTTTCACCCGATGACCATTTACCACAAACTCATTATTAGGACCCTTAAGCTTCAAAGTATGTCCACTCAACAGAGGGGCGGATCCAGGAAAAATAATTTGGGGGTACGGCGTGCAATTATAAAAATATTACTCCCTCAGTCCATCCTCAATGTATCTATTTGGTTTTTGCACGTGGATTAAGGAGTATTATTATTTTATATGTAGTAGGTAGTTGTATTAGTGGAGGGTGTGGGCCTCATATTTTATTTGTATTAGTGGTGGGTGTGGGTCCCACAGTCCAAAAAGGGAAATAGATAGATTAAGGATGAATGACCCAAAATGATAAAATAGATAGATTGACATTAGATGGAGGGAGTACTATTTATTTAATAAAATGAAAAAATTACAATTATTATTGTTACCGTCTAATGTTTTTTAATAATGAAGCAATTTAAGACATTATTGCCATGAATTTATAACAAATTGAATTTAAATTTATGTTGCAATTAATTATTTAGGTAACAAACAAATGAAGAAAATTAAGTACAAAATAATAATAAAAAATATATAAAGAAAATGATTAAAATAAATGAATAAAAACATAAATTAAATGATAAAACTAATAAATAAAAGGACAAAAATATAAATGGAATTAATAGGACTCGAACCTATGACCATATCTGCCTAAAAGGTGGTCTCATAACCACTAAACCATTTGAATATATATGTCATTACATGCTATATATATAGAACTTAATTTTCATTTTGGGGGTACAGCTGTACCCCCATGTACTTTCATTGGATCCGCCTCTGACTCAACACCTCAAGCACTTCATATAACCCCATCCATTTAAACTTAAGCTTTCCGGGGAACAACTTAAGCCTTTAGTTGAATATAAGAACTTTGTCCCCGGGAGCAAACGTCTTCTCCTTTACCTTAGCATCATGTCATCTCTTTATACTCTTCATGTAAATGATTGAGTTATCAAATGTTCTTCCTCTAAACTCCTCTAACTCAACCAACTTCAACAATCTTGCTTGACCACTCTCCCCTTCATCCATGTTAAGGCGTTTAATAGCCCACAATGCACGGTTTTCTAACTCCACAGGAAGATGACAAGCTTTACTATAGACCAATTGATATGGTGACACACAAAGGATGGTTTTAAAAGCCGTTCCATAAGGCTATAAGGCATTGTCAAGCTTCTCCGACCAATCCTTCCTTCCTCCATTGATTGTCTTCTCCAATACTTACTTTATTTGACGGTTGGAAACCTCTGCCAAACCATTTGCTTGAGGGTGGTAAGGTGTAGTCACTCGATGTATCTCTTCAACAAACTTTCCATCAACATGTTTACGAAGTGGGATCCTCCATCGCTTACTAGTGCCCGTGCAACTCCAAATCTAGCAAAAATATTATTTTTCAAGAATCTTTGAAAAATCAAGGCATCATTTGTCTTAGTGAGGATTGCCTCCACCCACTTAGACACATAATCCACGACTAGAAAGATGAACACATATCCTTTAGATGAGGGAAACAATCCTATAAAATCAATGTCCCATATATCAAATATTTCCACATCAATTCTCAAACTCAATGGCATCTCATCTCGCTTACCTATTCCCCCTATTCTTTGGCATCTATCACATTTAGCCACAAACTTCTTTGCATCTTTAAACAAGGTAGGCCAATAGAAACCCGATTGTAAGACCTTAGCTCCCGTCTTTAGATGACCAAAGTGACCTCCACACAAAGATGAATGACATAGCTCAAGAATCACCATGACTTCTTCATCGGCCACACACCTCCTTATTACTCCATCATTGCAAATCTTAAACAAAAAGGGCTCATTCCACAAGTACTTCTTCACTTCAACATAAAACCTTTTTACCTTATACTCATTAAGCAATATGGGCTTGATTCCACAAACAAAAAAGTTGACATAATCGGCATACCAAGACGGCACATTCACCATGAGAGTACACACTTGTTCAACTTCAACTTGTAAAATTTCCTCATCCAGGAACTCATCTCCAATCGCTTCATGTCTTCATTCTCACCTCAATTCTCCAACCTAGACAAATGATCCGCGATCACATTTTCCACGCCCTTCTTATCCTTGATAATCACATCAAATTCCTACAAAAGTAACACCCAACGGATTAAACATCGAGGTTTAGTATCTTTCTTACTCATTAGGTATTTTATGGCCGCATGATCGTGTAGACAATAGTTTGTGTTCCAACCAAGTATGGCCTAAACTTCTCAAAAGCATACATGACGGCTAAAAATTCCTTCTCCGTTGTGGTGTAATTAACTTGGCATGAATTCAATGTCTTTGAGGCATAATATATTGCTCTAATTCTCCTTCGTTTGCCCCAACACCACTCCTATGGATTGGTCGCTAGCAACACAATGTAGTTCAAATTGTAAGTTCCAATTCGGGGTAACAAGTATTGGAGAGGAAGTGAGAGCATCCTTAAGCACCTGAAATGATACACAACATTAATCATCAAAGTTAAATAGACAATCTTTTTCAAGCAATTTACAAAGAGGTTTAGCAATTTTGGAAAAATTCTTAATGAAGCGTCTATAGAAGCCCGCACGACCTAATAATGATCTCACCCCCTTCTCACTAGTAGGAAGGGGAAGACGTTCTATGGCTATAACTTTAGCTCTATTCACTTTTAGACCATGCTTTGAAATATGATGCCCCAAGACTATTCCATCGGTCACCATAAAGTGGTATTTTCCCAATTTAGCACAAGATTCGACTTTTCACACCTCTGCAACACATTAGTGAGATTAGTCAAGCAAATATCGTAAGAGAAACCATACACGGAAAAATTGTCCATAAACACCTCCATAATATTTTCAATTAAACCATCGAAGATAGCCTTCATACAACGCTGGAAAGTGGCAGGGGCATTACATAGACCAAAAGACATCATTCTAAATGCAAACGTACCATAAGAATATGTGAAAGTTGTCTTCTCTTGGTCTTCCGAGGCAAACAATATTTGATTATACCCGGAATATCCATCAAGAAAACAATAGTACTCATGCCCCGCAAGTCGATCCAACATTTGGTCTATGAATGGCAATTGGAAATGATCTTTACAAGTATTTTCATTCAATTTACGATAATCAACACATACTCTCCAACCTGTGATAGTTCTAGTGGCAATTATTTTATTTGTATCGGATCGAACAATTATCATACCACCCTTTTTGCCACTACATGTAAAGGACTTACATATTGACTATCACTAATTGGAAAGATTATTCCCGCATCAAGCTATTTTAACACCTCTTTTCTCACCACTTCTTGCATTATAGGATTCAATCTACGTTGATTTTGTACACATGACTTCTCATCATCAATCAAGTGAATCTTATGCATACACATAGATGCACTAATACCTTTCAAATCTTTTATACTCCAACCAATAGAAGATTTATGCTCCCTCAAAACTCTTAACAACTTTTCCAATTCTAAATCATTAAGGGAAGAAGACACAATTACTGGATACGTCTCATTCTCTTCCAAGTAAGCATACTTCAAATGCTCCGGTAATGGTTTCAACTCTATCTTCTTCTTCTCTTGCACTTCTTCTTTTGGTTCTTCATCAAGTTTCTCCACTTTTGCTTCCTTTGCTTCCTCACTTGTGAGTTCCCTACAAGCATTTAAACCATGCAATTCATCAATCATTTCATCATTTCTTAAAGAAAAAGAAGTGTTAGATTTTATAGATTCAATAGAGTAAGAGTGGCTTATGATAATCTCCAACGGATTCTTGGAGTGAAGATGATACATATGCTCTTCAACAATGTTGTCCACAACCTCCAATCTTCTATATTCCTCCTTGTTCCGCAGATACCTCATAGCCTCTCTTAATGAAAATATCACTTCTTCCTCATTCACCCTTAAAGTTAGCTCCCCTTTCTCCACATCTATCAATGCTTTCCCCGTGGCAAGAAACGGATGCTCAAGTATCAACGGGACATTAGCATCTTCATCCATATCAAGTACCACAAAATTAATGGAAAACACAAACTTGCCAACTTTGATCAAATCATCTTCCACAATTTCCTATGGATGTGTTAATGACCGGTCGGCTAATTGAAGTGTGACCGACGTCGGTTTGACCTCACCAATACCCAACTTCTTGAAAATTGACAAAGGCATCAAGTTAATGCTAGCCCCCAAATCACATAAAGCTTTGTAGTTCTCATGCTCTCCCATCTCACATGGAATAGTGAAACTCCCCAGATCTTTCAATTTAGGTGGAAGTTTCTTTTTTAAGATCGTACTACACTCCTCCGTTAAATTCACCATTTCAAACTCTTCCAAGTTTCTTTTTTTCGACAAGATATCCTTCAAAAACTTGGAGTGGTTGGGCATTTGAAGCAAAGCATCCGCAAAAGGAATATTCACATGTATCTTCTTCAACATCTCAACAAACTTGGCAAATTTTTTTCAAGCATCTTTGTGGAAATGGAATTGCAACGGGCAACTTAGGGATTTCCCATTCATCCCTTTCAAACTTTTCTTCTCTCTCTTTACGTTTTGCTTCTCTACATCTTTCCAATTTCTTTGGAGACTTCAACTTTTTTTCTTCAAGTATATGGATACTTTCATCTTTGTCAACAATCTCAACTTCTTCCTCTTTCCCTTCTTCATCCACTCTTTCCATAGGCTCAAGTTCACATTCTACTTCCTTTACTTCCGTCGTCAAAGAAGGCCCTTTGTATTTTGTTCCACTACAAAGTTAAATAGCCTTATATTGCTTCTTAGGATTAGTAATGGTCATAGATGGAAACTTCCCTTGACGATGAACATCCCCCCTTTCACTTGCCATTTGACTAATGTGAGTCTCAATTGCTTTAAATCTCTTCTCATTTACATCATCCTTTTGTCTACTTTCCTCTTTAATTTCTTTCATAAATTCCAACACTTTAGCCATTTGATCTTCTATGGCAGGCTTCCCTTCACCATTTTGAGTTTTTTCCCCCAGATTAATGCCCGATGGAAGAGTATGGGCATTCCCGGTGGAAGAGTAAGGGCAACTTCCTCAAGTGACATCTCAGGTGGGCACCAAGTATCTTGAATTCTAAAATTAGAGGACATTCCTTGTTGAGGCATAGATGTAGATATTTGACAACTTTGAGAAGATTGACTCATATTAGTCATAGACATGCCTTGTTGAAGATTAAGAAACGCTTGTTGATTCATCAAAGGCAATGACATACCTTGTTGAGGATTCTCAAACACTTGTTGATTCACCATAGGTGTAGAGTTCGGAGAAACTTACAAATTAGTATTCATCCTCTTAAGTATCTCCGTAATGGCCTTGTCGGTCATATCTTCCTTAAGCACCTCCACCTTTTTCACTTGTTGCAAGCACACTTCTTCCATCTTAGCTATTCTCTCCCTTTCATACATACCCGCAACTCGATCCATAGGCCATTGACCCGTATTCAAAGCAATCCTTCACATATATCAATTGCTCTCTCTGGAGTTTGCCCCAATATAGAACCTCCCGATGAAGCATCAACAAGCATTTGTTCACTCCCATTCAATCCGGCATAAAAAAATCATACTTTTTGATCTTCGGGGAATCCATGTTGCGGACACCTCCTTAGCATCTCTTTGAATCAGTCCCATACTTCACTAAATGTCTCAATCGTTATTTGCTTGAATTGAAAGATTTGCCCTTTTAGATGCAACATCTTCCCTTTTAGATGCAACATCTTTGAAGGGGGAAAATACTTGTTCAAGAATCTTTGTGCCAACTCTCTCCATGTGGTGAAGGATCCTGGTGGTATAGTGTGATACCATGTTTTAGCTCTATCTCTCAATAAAAATAAGAAAAGCTTCATTTTAACAATATCCTCACTTACCCCATTTATCTTAATTGTGTTGGCTAACTCCGTAAATTGGGATAAGTAAGCATTCGGATCCTCCATTGCACCACCACCAAATTGATTTGCTTGCACCATATTGATTAACCCCATCTTTATCTCAAAATTATTCACATTCAATGGCGGGCTCATTCCATAATTCCCATATTGCGGTTGGAAGTGATCACAGATATTCATTCCCACTCCATTGTTTCCATTACCATGGGGCTTATTTTGAACCGCCAGAGGATTATTCCTTGCTTCTTGTTAAGCCATCAAGTGTTGAATGATTGCTTGCAATTGTTAATTATGCAAGTGAACTTGTTGAGCATTAGCTTGTGGCACAAACTCCGGATTAATATTTCCTCCTCGAACATTATCACTCCCTTGAAAATTCCTCATATTGCCTTCTTCATCCACCATGTTTGCATTATCCCTTACATTTTCCATAATTTTCTCCGTATGCTCTAACACTCCTCTTCTTTATCTTCTTAAGGTAGCTTCCAATTCCAAGTTCAAAGGTTCAATAGATTGAGACCTTGAACGAGTTCGCATGTACCTACAAGAATTTTCAAATTAGTTCTCCAAGTAACCAAGACAAGTAAACAAGTAAACAAATAAAAGAAATACTCTTATCAAAACTAATCAAATTCAAACTCGTTACAACCAAAAGTTTAACATTTCCCATGGCAAGCAGTGCTATGTTCTTAGTCGCATTTCTAGTAAAATGTTTTAGAGTAAGAAACTCTAACGTTGTTGTACATGTGTGACCAAGTAATAAAATTAATAAGTATGTCATCCAAGCGAAAGTAAGCTCATGGTTATATCCAAATTTGTCATTGATTTATGATTTGTAAGAGTGACAAGATTGAAGGTTTGGTATTTGAACTACTTTTTATTCTAATCAATTAACTAAGAAATCAATTAACAACTAAATTTATCTAAGATCAAATGAGTAACAAGATGAATGGAATGTGGATAGAATTCACTTAAGAAGAGAGCAAGGCTAATCATACTCATGGTTAAAAATCTAGTTAGATATGCATAACTCTTAATATTGAACTTCATTAATTGTGGACTAAAAGCAATCACGTTTTTACCACTGATCCCTATGGCCAAGACAATTAGGTTCTCGACTCTTTGACAAGTCTAAAACTCCTAGGATTGTGCTTACTCTCAATTCCCTTAAGGTACTATGATCATAAGTTTGGTTCTTTTTACTCAATTTCTTAAGTGTCCCCCTATGAATGTTCTAAGCATAAGAAGGGGGTATGGCTTACCTCCCCTCACACTAACATACATGCTCATCTTAATATATGATTCAATTAAACACCTAACCATAATATTGGAATGGTCATCCTAACACTAAGATTAGATAATTTAATCACACAAATATTGGAATGAAACATGATTCATTAATCATAAAATGAAGTCCAAAATTAACTCAATTCAACATCTTAAATCCTACATATCTAGCATTCTTCTCAACCAATCATATGATTAGCCCTACTATAGGACTAGCCACTACACATTGTGTTTAGATCAATACATTCAAAGGATTGCTCCATTTGAGCCAAAATAAGAAGAAAATCAACAATTGAAAAATAGATTGACTTCCCTTTTGTGGAGATAACCTTCCTTTTCTTCAAAATGCTATATTCTTCAATCATTGATGCTTTCCTCTTCTCAAATGGTGGAAGGGTGGATTGATGAATGGATTGTTGAAGACCAAGTGAAATGGATGGATCAAATGTATGGAGATGTATCAAATGGATCTAGTGTGTGAAAATGTAGTTAAAATGTGTGAAAATGTATAGATTAGCTTCCATTTTGTGGAGATAACCTTCATTCTCTTCAAAATGCTATCATCTTCAATCATTGATGCTTTCCTCTTCTCAAATGGTGGAAGGATGGATTGATAAATGGATTGTTGAAGATCAAGTGAAATGGATGAATCAAATGTATGGAGATGTATTAAATGGATCTAGTGTGTAAAAATGTAGTATAGAGTGTGTGTAACTACTCTAATTCTGATCTCCTCCTTAAAATTTCGCACAAGTCAGCCTTTTATATCACTTAGGGGCCTTCTAGAAGCTTCCAAAACATTCTGAAATTTACACTGCCTTTTGCACCTACACGGGCCGTGTAGCAGCGCACGGCTCGTGTAGTGCACACACAGTTCGACGTGTACTTCGCGTTTCCAAACATGGCCTGTGCACCCCTGCATGGCTTCTCCCGTGGGCATGTAGCGATTTCTGACGACTGTGCACGACTTCCTCAAATAGGCCCGTGTTCCGCACAAGGGACGTGCGCTGGTGCACGGCTCGTAAGCCGAAACACGGCCTTCTCCTGGGAGAGCTCTACGTTCTGATGCTCGAGCACGACCACCTCGGATAGGCCCGTGTTCTGTACAAGGGGCATGTCTGAGCGTGCCTTGTTCTTCCTTCTCCGTTTTGCTCTCGACTCTATTTTTTTCTTCATTTCTTAACCTGTTTTGCACATATTTAAGTTCATTTACACATTTCTATTAATCCATACCACATTTCTAATAATTACATAAACTCCACCAAAAGTTATACAAATACGGACAAAACATCCGAAAATCTACAAACAAAGACACTAAAATCTAGGTGAAAATGACAACGATCAACCCTTTATTAATTTGATCCCTAGAATGTGTTCGGCTTTTTCTAAGTCCTTCATTTTAAACTGCTTGGATAGCCATACCCTTACGCCCGACAATACATTTACATTATTTCCAATGAGAAGGATATCATCCACGTAGAGTACAAGAAATACCACCATCACACTTCTTGTACACACATGATTCATCCAGACATTGAATAAATCCAAATGACTAGATTACTTCATCAAAATGGATGTTCCATGATCTTGAAGCTTGTTTCAACCCATAAATGAACCTATTAAGCTTACACACAAGATGATCTTCGCCCTTTGCAATGAATCCTTCTGGTTGCTTCATATAGATGTTTTCCTCAAGACTTCCATTCAGGAAAGCTGTCTAGACATTCATTTTCCATACCTCATAATCCATATGAGTTGCAATAGATAAAAGAATCTGGATTGACTTAAGCATGGCCATAGACGAGAAGGTTTCCTCATAATAGATTTCTTCTTTTTGAGTATATCCTTTAGTGACAACCCTTGCTTTAAAGGCTTCAACCTTACCGTCAGATCCTCTTTTCCTTTTATAAACCCGCTTACATCCAATAGCTTTTACATAATTGGGTAGTTCTACAAGTTCCCAGACTTGATTAGAATACATGTATTCTATTTCAGATTTCATTGTCTTTTGCCATGATTGAGCATCTTTACCATACAGTGCTTCAATGTAATTCCATGGGTCGATTTCATGTCCACCAGGGACCAAGTCGGATGACACTCCCAATCCCATGAATCCATCAGGCTATTTGACAACCCTCCTACTACGACAAGGCTCTGTAGGCAATTGTGTATCAGGTGTGACACGTGGTGGAGTGTCTTGTGGTATATCCTCTTGTACAGTTGGTAATATATTTGGTATTTCCCCTCTTACTTCTTCTAGAACAATTTTACTCATAGGTTTGTGGTTCATTACATAATCCTCTTCCAAAAATCTAGCATTCATACTAACGATCACCTTTCGTTCCTATAAATGACAAACTTCAGTATGTGATTCTAACTTATCTGCATCCGCTTTTAACACATATGCCGGAGCACTCTAAATCCAAAAGTGTTTTAGAACAGGCTTTTGCCCGGTCCACCGTTTGATGGGTGTGAAAGTTATCGATTTAGAAGGTACTAAGTTCTGGATGTAAGCCGCTGTTTCTAAGGATTATCCCCAAAACGAATTTGGTAATTCCAAATAACTCATCATTGATTTTACCATTTCCATAAGAGCCCTATTCCTTCTCTCCACTACACCATTCTGCTAGGGTGTACCCAGTGCAGATAATTGGGATTCTATTCCTTCCTCTAATAAATAATTCTTAAACTCTTCCAAGAGGTATTCACCATCATAATCGGATCGTATTGTCTTGATACATTTTTCAAGTTGCTTCTCCACATCAGCCTTGTATTCTTTGAATTTATAAAAGCACTCAGACTTGAGGCGCATCAAATAAATGTATCCATATCTAGAATAATCGTCAATGAAAGTGACAAAGTATTCATAAGCACCTCTTGCCTGGACAGACATAGGACCACATAAATCAGAATGAACCAATTCTAACAGATTCTGAGCTCTATACCCCTTTCCCTTAAAAGGCCTTTTGATCATTTTTCCTTCCAAGTAGGATTTGCAAATTAGATAATTTTCCACTACTAATGAACTCAGAGGTCCATCAGCTATCAACCTTTGAATCCTACTCAAGTTAATATGACCGAGCCTTAGATGCCAAATATATGTTTGGTTCATTTTTGAAGGTTCTTTTCTCTTATTGGTAGATGTATTATTCAATTCAATTTGTTGCATTGTGGGAGAAATTGGATTAAGAGTATACAAAGTATCTATCAATGCACCATCACATATAAAAATTCCATTTTTCCTTAAAACAACCTTGTCAATAAAAGAAATAGAATATCCATCAATAAACAATTTAGAAACCGAAATTAAATTCTTCTAAAATGAGGCACATAAAGACAATTCCTCAAAACAAGAGTTTTATTCTCATTAAAAAATAAATAGACGTCTCCCACTACAACAGCCGCTACTCTTGTAGCATTTCCCATGAGTATGGTAATCTCCCCATCACTAAGATGTCGGGTTTGGTGAAACCCTGCAAAGAATTGCAGACATGGTCAGTGGCTGCTTTATCTACACACCAAGTATCAGCAGATACAGCTGCTAAACACGATTCAACTAGTATAAAAGACTTACCATTCCTGTTCCCCTTCAGAAGAGGGCAGTCTGCCTCGTAGTGTCCTGACTGCTTGCATTTGAAGCACTTGCCTTTAGGCTTTTTAACCGCACCACCCTTTGCTTTCACTTGGTTTACTGGTGTTGAATTTCCTTACTTCTTATTCCTACTGCCTCTCGGTCTAGGATAAGCAGCATTTTTAGCAACATGAACCTAAGGAGCTCGACGAAACAGTCCTTCCACCGCCACAAGTTCTGTCAGAAGCTCAGCCAACGAGTACAAATGCTTGTTCATACCATAGTTGAGACGAAATTGCTCAAAACTCCTAGTCAAGCTTTGGAGTATGCTTTCGACTTGGGTTTCCCCATCGATTTCAGCTCCAAGGACCTCCAACTCATTGAGTTGGCCCATCATTCTAAGGACATATTCCCTTACGGGAGTGCCCTCAGCTATTTTGGTGTTCATCAGCACAGCCATGCCCTCCGACCTAGCAGGACGACTCTGGTGCCCGAAGAGTTCCCTAAAATTCTGCATCATATCATAGGCAGTGTTCATAGCTTGATGCTGATGCTGAAGCACACTTGACATTGAAGCCAATATATAGCACTTAGAGATCCTATCAGCTTTGGTCCACCTATTATAAACAACTCTTTCCTTTTCTGTAGAGTCATCAGTGGGTACTTCAGGACATTCCTCAGTGAGTACAAAGATGTAATCTTTAGCAGTTAAAACAATGTCCATGTTTCATTTCCAATCAACATAATTTGTGCCAGTAAGTTTGTGTTCTTTAAGTATGACAGAAAGTGAATTGAGTGCCATTTGAAAATCCTGAGAATCATAAATAAATAAACAGATCAAACACTTCAAATTTATCAATTTATATTGATTCTCTCAAAATAATATAAAATTAAAATTCACCAACATCTCAAGCACCGTGAGTCTGCATGCCACGTTAGTTTGGACGTATACAAACCCAAATATTTACAAGAGAAAGTTTTACCCATTAATTTTATTTGTTAACCTAACTTCATGACAAAATAATTAATAGTCGATTCCTTTTTAGCCATGCAAATAATAGCAGTGACTCCGTTGGGAAGGATACTAATTATTTACACCTAAGTGTATACATTATTTGATCCCAAGTCCGCGGCTCAAGCTTGTGTGCCTTACAGTTGGAGAAGTACACACACACACTCGGATAACTTCCTATAATCATCATAAAGAAATTTGTACCAGTGATCCGTTGTGGAGGAAAACTTATTGCCAATACGCAAGTTTACCCACATCACTTACAAACTAATAATAGAGGCCACGGGATTAATTATCAATCCCATCTCCCACTTAGTTATTTAATAACGAGGGTTTTTATATGCATATAAATTTAATAATAAAATATGCATCCTAGCATGCTTCTATTAATAGCAGTAAATAAAATAGAACAAGCATCCACATATGTAATAATAATAGATAATTAAATAAATTAATACATTTATATATCATGAAAATAAACGCAGAAAATGTCAAATAGCAAAACGAGCCTGACTGACCCACAGATTATACTTGCGCGACTCGTGCAGAGCATCAGCACGAGTCGTGCCTGATGCGCATTTTCTTTGTATGCAAAATTAATCTCCAAGTATGAAGGATATCAGTTGCAGCTTAAGCAAGCGACCAAGTGAAATATCGAACCCAAAGGAAGGTGTATTATCAATTTAATTATTAACTAAATTAATTAAGACGAATTGGCAATAAAGTTGTGAATTTATTATTAATTACTAAACAATGAATTAAAATAACAAATAAAATAAAATATCACTAAAAGAATACGAAAGTGGATCAAGTAGGAGAATATGTAGCTCTAGAGTAATCCAATTTTACTACTTAACTTACCTCTCATGTGCAGGACGACTCTGTCTTGTGGACTATGGACGCATCACTAAACCATGTAAATCTACTCTATAGACACAAGTAAATTTGCATGTACCATGTGTGAATAAACTTGGAGCAAGAAACGTAATTTCACCCCCCTCCTTTCTAGGTACTATCAGCATCAATTATTTCCCACGTCTAGAACCTAACCAGTTATGATCTCCCTTATAGGTACTATAAAATTACCCTCTTTATCCTGCTTACTAACCCGAATTCAATTCAATTAATAAACATTCATATATGATAGTTCTAATGAAGCTTCGGAGTCCCCTCACTTAGAATCATAACATGGAATCTAGTTCAGCAGTGAACGCACTCAGTCTACAACTAAGATATATATTCAGACTCTATATACCAATTGAAGATGCACAAAATGACCGTGAATATGGATTAAGAAAGTATAATCATATATAAAATAAATCTACAAATAGTGTTGTACGGAGGACACACAAGAGAGTTTAATTCATTCATAAAACCTTTATAAACCCTAGATCTACCAAAACAGTTCTAGTCCATGATGTTGCGAAGAACAATCAGGGGGGTTGGATAGATATTACCCATATGTCTGGAAAATACAAGATAAATTAGAAAACTAATAAAACCCTAGATGCGGGAGTCGTCGCGTCCTTCTCCGTCTTGAATCCTCCTTTTGGTTCTCCTCTTGATTCCATAGACGAATCTTCATAGTGATGGATGGATGGAGGAAAGGATGTGAATGATGGTTGGGGGGTGATCCCCCTGTGGGGTGTAAGATAATTGTGTTGTCGTTCCTTCTAATCCAATTCAATTAATAATGATGTGATCCCCATCCCCTTTTATATTTGTAAGCTCTACTTATGGACCTAGGATGGGCTTTTTCTTGGAAAACACGCAGAAACAAGCACTAAGGGTGTAAAAATCAGATTCGGAGTTGTCCCAGGCATGTGGTTCGACCATAGTTCGATCTATAGGCTTAGTCGAACCATGGTGGAATCGAAATAGGCGATTTAATGCACTTTAAGCATATGGTTCGACCAGGGTTCGACAAAAATTGATGGTCGAACCACATCATCATGGTCGAACCACACTTGTGCCATCTCACCGTTTCGCGTATAACTTCCACATCGAGACTCCTATTTGAGTAATTATTACGCTCACGTGATCCTCTCGTCCTTGGATTTGCACCCCCAATTTTACTAATCATACCCCAATTACTAAACGTACCCCACTAAAATTAATGGATATTAATTTACATTACTAAATACACCCCCATCAACACTATTTTACCCTTAAAATTAATCACCTATCCATATGTATTCATAGCAACTCATACCGTAAGAGAGTGACTCAACGTAAAGAAAGAAATTAAAGTGGATAATTGAAACTTAGTTACGCTCTATAGGATTCTCCATCAATACTATCCTCCACCTCAAACACAACTCTGCTAATCCTTCTAATTATCCCCATTTCACATTTCAATCCATCGACGATAGATCATTTCACGACTGTAGTTTCTAAAGCCAATAAAATACATAGATTCTAAGCATTTCAATGTGCCATCGGGAGTGGGAGCAGTGGAGTTCGTGGTAGGGAGAGAAACATGCTTTGCACAAATTATTTGGACATTCCCGAAAAATGGTATAATCTGACATTCACCGTATGGTACTCTCATAAATGAAGATACGCACAAGATGACTGATGAAATCACTCAATGAAGAATCACTCATGTTTGAATATTAATGAAAATAGAAAATCAAATCACGTAGGATGATGAATTGAATGTGTGTTTTGAAATGAAATTGCAATTTATATAACATTAGTAATGAAAATTTCAATACACTGAAACTCCACAACCACTTGATGGAGCTTCTTACAAGTTGATTGGACTATGCTACTTATAATTGTAAAGATGACCACTATCATGTCACAGGTCTCCAACTCCAAAAGCTTCGCCCATAACTCCATTTTTATACATACAAGAACAAGAGTAAGAAAACAGAAAGCATTGAGAAACAATTAACTCCCTTTCCCAAAGAAGAGATGATGCATTTTTGTTTTTCTTTTTTTTAGTAAAGGAAAACAAAAAAACAATACTAATTGCGATTAGCAAATTTGGAAAACTTTTACTGGTCAGATTTTTAGGGTTAATAGTTGGAAACAAAACAAAATCTTTGGGACTTTCCCAGCCTGATTTTCTAATCTACTACTGTCATCTACATATTTACAAATGCATATACTGCCATCTACATATAAAAGATTAATTATATACATTCTACAAATATGAGCCATTTCATGATCAATATTTTGATTTCAAGATTGATGTCTGTTCATTCAACGTTTTTGCTGCCTTTCCAATTCTGGTAGAGAAAGGGTACCTCCCTGTTCAAGGTTTGTTTCTAAAGAATTTTGGGTTGCAATTATTTGTTTTTAGGTTGCAGAAACATTCTAGATTTAATTGTTCGTAATTTTAATCATATGAGGATTTTCATTTTTCGGATTGAAAGATAGATTTGGAACTATTTGGACATATTTGTGTTATTCTTTTGATGATTCAGTTACCTCAATGAAACGCAACTCAGAAGAATCATGTGATCTAGTTGTGACCAAGTGTAAACACTTCTTCTGGAAGCATCATGCGAAGAACAAGAAGTGTTTTTGTAAAATTGGACAATACAGTCAGTAAAGCTTTGAAATATGCAAGAGAATGGCAGCTGAAGCTTAAAGGAAATAATGATACAAATGAAAGAGACTACAGATGGGGATGATGTGGTTGGAATCATTAACAAGGATAGATATCAAAAATACTTTAGAAAATCTATGTTTCTAATGGTGGTTATTAGGATCTCCAACTCATCTTTCAGCAAAGGTGTTGTCTTCTCTCCAGCCATTGCAATTGATGTGCATGTGTTTGTGCATGAGAGTGAGAGAGAAGAGAGAGATTAGTATTGCTCAGGAACTGCAACCGAACAACTTTTAGTGTTCTGTTGTTCGAATGCTATATCAAACAAAACAGATTTGTTCGATTTATATAACCGAACATATTTAAATTATTGATTAAAAAGGATATTTTAGTCTAATTCTTTTATGGGGTATGTTTAGTACTTTCGGGAGTTCGAATAGTCACCCTTTCACAAATTTCACCTGTTTTTTCTCTGTCTCTATATTTCTTATTTCTTAAATTATATAGCACTAACGACCTTCCATTTTTTCTCTGTCTCTATATTTATTAATTTTACATATTCATTTTTCCTCAATTTCACCTCTTTTTTCTCTGTCTCTATATTTCTTATTTCTTAAATTATATAGCACTAACGACCTTCCATTTTTTCTCTTTCTCTATATTTCTTAAATTATACAGCAGTCAACGTTGGCTACCAGCAGTAAGCAAAGATAGCATTGCATATAGTTAGGTTTAAGCTGAATTCATTGATTCAGCTAATGAATTAGTAATACCCATATATCCTTTGTAATTATCTAATAAGACAATTATACATTGTAAATTTTATTTTACATAAAGGATAATGAATCAATAATACCTCTATAACCTTTGTGATCTAATAATTTCAATATCATTCCCTTATTTACTTTATACATTATAATTTATTTTTTTTTGCTAATTTTCTTGTAATGTCGTTTTAATATAAATTAATATAAAGATTATTCTTTTAGTGAGTTGAACTTCATCTTGCTCTCATTTCCCCATTATCACAACCTTCTTCATTTATATTTTCCACTCTAAATCTTATTGCTGATCTGTCAATAATGCCACATACAACATTCTCTTGCATCCAAGAATATATATATATATATATATATATATATATATATATATATATATATATATATATATATATATATATATATATATATATATAACATAAACAGTAAAGATTTTATTTTTCATTTTAAAAAAGAAAACAAAGCTTGCATCCAAGAATATATATAGTATAACGTAAATAACAAAGATTTTGTTTTTCATTTTAAAAAAAGAAAATAAAGTAATTTTGCTATTAGATTCGATCAAAGTATACTCATTCAACAACTTCATCATCTAATCTTGCTGGCTCTCAAAACCATCGTGAGTTTATCCTCACATTCCAGTACATTGCTTATCCTTATCTCTCTACAATGTGCACTAATGCATAAGTTTCCAAGTTGATGGATATAATCAAATATTAATAAACACTAAATCATCAATTAATCTGTGCATCCAACCCTCAATAAATATATCTAATCATATTCATATGTCAAGCTACAAATTAAATCCACCTTCATAACAGGGAAATAAATTTTGCTAATCGTTTAAAACTTCAATCATGTGATCATTCTCATGTAGTAAGATAGTTAGTTGATTTTTATTTCACAATCAAGTTATTTTGTCACAAACTAATCCAAAAGCTTACTACAGGAAATAAAAAACTTCAACTTTAAGAAGCTAAATAGAAAATATAAGGGAATTTTTGCTATTTGCAGAACTATAACTTACTTCAAACCGTCAAACTCAAACCAAAAAGAAATAATTTGCAGAATACATGATAAAAATTCACAATCCCCTTACATGCCTGTAATTCTCAATGCTAATCATCACCAGATCCATGTTATTGCTATAAGATTGCGATACCAAATAAAAATAGGTTCATTTTTGCTTCATCTGATTCAAGAGCACAAAACATTAAAAAACTGCAGATTATGAAGAAAGAAAATGACAAATTTAATATTCCACCTACAGCTTTATCAAGATCACCCAAATTCACATCTTTAGGCCCCCTGTTGCATTCGTACAACATCTAACTTGGTCATGTACCCCTGCAATTTGAAAATGGGTGTTCAAAATCATCCAAAATAGATTAATGTATGTATTATTTATTATTGTGTTTAATTCAGTACAATTTTAATCAATTGATCCTTCGCAAGAAACTTCATCCATGCATTAGATATCAAAATTATAAATTGATTAGACAGATGAGCGAGATAATTCAAAAGAATAGAAAATCAAAAGGAGAGGAGATTGAACCATTGCGGCCAAGAAGGTGGAGGTTTGGTTATCAGATGGAGTATTATCTTATACAGAGTCGGTGGTGGCAATGGAAAATTCTCAAAAGTATGAATCTCTTACCTATAGTCATGCAAAGGAAGCTTTCATGGGAGGGATGGTAAAATGGATGAAAGACTTTGTTGTATTATGAAAAGTTTAGCAGGCTTTCGATGTAAATTTATTGGTGTTTTCTGATCATTCGTGTCAAATCGATTATCACCTTGCTCTTGATTTCTGGATGGCTCAGCAGCTCCACTATCGGCCACTTTATGCTACTGTTTGTCTTTCTCTGACCTCGCTAATAACACCTCCTACGATTCATCTTGATTAATTTACTTTGGAAGCTATGAAGAAAAACAGATAATTCATTCATATATTTCCTTTACCATTATGTAGAAGTTCTGATTGAAGACCTTAAGTGTTTCGTCGGAGCCATTTTCAAGTAGCACATCCAGGAATCCTTCTATCATCTATCGTCGTCAGAATGCTTCTGTCTCATCTGCCTCTCGATAAACCCTCTGGCGATCTTTAACGTCCTTCATACCCCACTCTGCATCCTCCTCATTAGACCCAGAAGATCCATCCAATATGAGCGGCGATCAGGTTTTTAGGGTACCTTTACTCAAACAATTAACATTGCAATTAAATAGTCTAATTCTTCTGTTATTGAAAGAAGGCACCGAAAATACTAATAATAAAAATATTAAAATAATAAAATTTCTATAAAATTGAACTCAACGTCAAGTTATTATTTAAATGACACATCAGCAAAACTAAACCTTTGTTTAGGCCTTCCCCAATCATTAAACTCAGAAAGCAGGTTTTTTGGTGCCGCGTCAGCGCCACCTCAAAAACAAAAAACTCATACCTCCAAAACAAAACTTCTCCCCAATAATAAAACAAAAAATAAGTTTTTTGGTAGGACCCACATCAATTTCATTTTATTCTTAGTTAATTTATCAACTATATCTATCTAATTTCCAAATAAATTATAAATAATTATATAATCCAATTATATTAATTTTATAAAATAAAAAAATGGAAAAATAAATTATTCATTTTTTTAATTACATAAAATATAAAAACACAAATTAAAAAGACACACAATAAAATATAAAAGTAAAACTTCCGAAAGCAACTAAGTAAATTTCAATCTGATCAATTTAATGTGTAGATAATTATTCTCTGGATTGGGTCCAAACATGCTCAATTAAATCTTGTCGAAGCTGGAGATGTTTCTTTTTATCTTGTAGTTGAACACTTCTTATGACGTAGTCATTGAATGATCAGGTTGATCCTTGACTTACTAGTGGAGGCGGAATAGCCACATTTAGATCGTCGGACCAATCGAACGTTGTATTTCCTACATTTTTTATTATCATGTTGTGCAATATAATACAAGTTAACATTATATCCTTCAAGTTATTCTTGTACCAAAAACGAGTTGGACCGCTAACCATTTCCCAATGAGCTTGAAGCACTCCAAAGGCTCATTCGACATCCTTCCTAGCAGCCTCTTGCAGTCATTTGAAATGCTGCCTCTTTGGATCTTGAGGACATAGAACACTCTTCACAAAAGTAGCTCATTCTGGATAAATTCCATCAGTAAGATAATACCCTTGATTATATTGCTTACCATTGATTGTAAAATTAATAAATTGAGCATGATGAGAGTGAGAATTCACATATTTTGAGCTCTGATTTATGTAGAAATTGAGTACGATTTGGTCTATAATCGAGGCAAATCGGGATATCTATGGAAAAATTGCGAATCAGATGCTACTGAGGCTATTCGAACATATTTTCCAAGAAAAAGCCCAGTAAAGGTCCATAAGGAAAGTTTTCAAGTATAAAAAGGAATTCAGATCACACCAAGAAGAGAGTTAGATTCCACATTCATCCTACACCACATCCAAACCCTAACTTCATCCATCAGAGCTGTAAAGAGAGATTCGTCTATCGAATTAAGTGAGAATCAAGTGAAAATTCAAGACGGAGCGAGAAGCGACGGTGCCCACATCTTGGGTTATTTCGCATCTTAATCTTTCTTGTAATTTTCAAGACTATAGGTAAGATCTATCGATTCACCATGAATGTTCTTCGAAATGTCATGGGCTAGAACCGCTTTGGTAGTTCTATGGTTTATAAAGGTTTTACTAGTTAATTGAACTCTTGTGTGTATACTCCGTACAACGCTACTTGTGGTTTATTTTATATGATACTATGCATTTTTAATCCATATATTCAGAGTTGTTTTGTGCATCATTAACTATTATATAGAGTCTGAATATATATCTTGGTTATTGATTGAGTGCATTCACTGCTGAACAAGATTCCATGTTATGATTCTAAGTGAGGGGACTCCGAAGCTTCATTAGAACTATCTTATATAAATATTTATTAATTGAATTGAATTCGAGTTAGTAAGTAAGATAAAGAAGATAATTTCATAGCACCTATAAAGTGAGATCATGTCGGATAATTTCTTAGTACCTATAAAGGCAGAGTCGGACATTGATATACGGAAGGAAAATTAATTAGTGAAATTGGATGGCCCATTAAGAACTAACTATCTTCTCACTTGTTCACTTTCGATAATTATCTACTGTTTTCTTATTTTTAATTGTTATTTAATTATTTGCCTAGTAGATTAACAATAATTTCTTCAAATAAATTTCCAGACAACAGTTTTAGTTAATTCATATAATAATAAATAGATAATCCTCTGTCCCTTGGGTTCAAAAATTATAACTTTGTCGCTTGCCTAAGCTACAGTTACATCCTTCATACTTGGGGATTAATTATGTGTTGAGAAAACACCCATCAAGTTTTTGGTGCCGTTTCCAAGGACGGTTACCATTATCTATTTTATTATTTCTAGTTTAATTGAAACTACTCCATACTTGTCTTTATTTTCTAATGCTGGATTTTTCATAGGTGTATGCACACCAGGTCCAAGGGAGCACCATTGGCGCCTTTTGATCCTGAAATAGAAGCATCGTCGAGGAAGAAGAAAGCAAAGAAGAAGAAGAATAAGAACTTGGAAACAACGGATACTCTTGATTTGGGAGTTGAAGTTGAAAAGCTAAACTTGGAAGCGACTGAAACTATAGTTGAATTAAATGCAGAAATAGAAGCAGTCGACATGGCCAAAGATAGGGCAAATCCGGACAATGTTGTCATCTGTGAAGTCTTCAAGAACAACGGAGGGGGCAACTTGGGGCTGTTAGGAGTGAGAGGAGCCGATGCGGACTTTGATCTTCACCGCGCTCTTATCAGCATGATAGAATAGAACCCTTTCTCTGGAGGGACCTTTGAAAATCCTCAATAACATCTAAATAAGTTCCTGGGTTATGCTAGTACACAAAAGAGCACAGGAGATCATGAATATGTAAGGAGGATCATTTTGTTCATATTCTCTCTTATAGAAAGAGCGAGAGATTGGTATGACAATCTTGGAGCTACTGATTGCACTACATGGGACCAATTAAAGGTGAAATTCTTGGAGAGTTAGGTGTTTAAGATGAAACAAGATATTTACCAATTAGTGATCAATCAAGGAGAAAAGTTCCATAAGGCTTGGGATAGATTCAAGGACATGCTTAGAAGGTGTCCACAACATGGCTTATCAAAAGCTCAATATATCAGTGTATTTTACAATGGGTTGGATTGTGATTTTTGTGTTCTACTTGATCCTTCATCAAGTGGAGCATTACTTGCAAAGACACCCGTTGAGGCCGAAAAGCTCTTTGAGGATATTTCGATGAATTCAAGAGATTGGCATACTGATAGAGTGAGGGGCACCTATGTTCTTGAAAAGGTAGCGCAGGTTGAGCACACTATAGTGAAGTCAAGTAAAGAAGACGGGATCATCTCTAACTTGGCCAATATCAACAAGCTACTTGAATTTCAGCAGAAGCAGATTACGAAGTTTTCACAGAGAGTAACAATGATGCAACAGCAGGATGTTGGTGAAGAGAGACCTATTCAAGATAAATTAGAAGAGGCAAACTATGCCATGGGACAAAGTATTCAAGGAGCTAGGTATTAAAATCAAGAAAACAGGAATTACCAAGGGAACTACAACAACCGTGGTCCCCCGGGTAATTACCAAAACCAAAGGACGCCGGAATTTTCATAGAGCAATCCGAATGCAGCAATACAGCCGTCTATTGGTGTTGATCCTTGTGCTAAGATCGAAGAAGGAAAACTTGGTTTGGAAGATATGGTGAACCGTTTTGTGACTAGGAATGATGCAAGGGTGGATCGTTTGGTAGCAAGATAGATTCAAATCATGATGAGTTATCCAAGCAGATGAAATACCTTACTTTGCTGATGGGAGAGATAGCGGGAAACATTAACAAGCTTACACAAACAATTGATAAGGGAAAGCTTTTGTCTTAAAGAATAACAAACCCAAAATCTTGTAATGTCATAACACTGAGGTCAGGAACGCAGTTGAAGGTCTAATGACGCCAATGGGCATAAATAGAGATGGAGAGTCCCCACTCGACCACCGCTAGACCAAACCTCTTGGTCGAGCAACACTATGAAGTGCTGAAGAATCACATTCAGTTTACAGGGAGCTCGCTCAACCAAAATAGAGTCGCTCGACTAGACCATTTTGGTCGAGCTGAGGTCGAGCAGCCACATGAAGAGCTAAACATTCATCTTCCGATTACATGGACCTCGCTCGACCATTTTCACCTCGCTTGACCAGACCATTCTGGTCGGGCAAGGTCATTCGACTCTAGTTTTCGTACATAATGCTACACCTGTTGTTCAGAACACTCTAGTACCATTACAAGAGCAGAATACTAATTAGATAGTGGAGAAGAAGTAGGAAAGAGCCAAGAGAGTGAGAGCTGAGAAGGAAAAAGCGAAGGACGTTGAACTTGATGAATTGGGAATCCCAAAGACTAAGATATCTCCTCCGTTTCCTTTGAGTTTAGTTAAGAAGGGATTGGAAGATAATAAGTTCAAGATATTCCAAGATTTCATGAACAAGATAAACTTGAACATTCCTTTCTCTGAAGCAATCATGGAGATGCCTTACAATGCTCGATTCTTAAAGGATATCATATTGAAGAATATGAGCTTGAACGGAGTTGAGACTATTAATCTATCAGAGAACTGTAGCTTGATCATTCAGAGGAAGCTGCCAGCAAAGTTGAAGGATCCGAAAAGATTTACTATTCTATGTGAGATTGGAAAGGGACCAGCACGAAAAGCTTTTTCCGATCTTGGTGCAAGCATCAACCTGATGCCCTTATCAATATTCAAGAAGCTAAGTTTGGGGGAGCTTGCTCCCACAATAGTGGCTCTATAATTGGCGGATAGGTCCATGACCTTTCCGAAGGGTGTCATTGAAGATGTACTTGTGAAAGTAGAGAAGCTCGTCTTTTCTGTGGATTTTCTTGTGCTAAAGATGAAAGATGACAAGGACAATGTCCCTCTTATCTTAGGGAGACCATTCCTTGCCACTCCTGGAGCTATGATTAATGTCCTAAAGGGGGAGCTTAGACTGCGAATGGATAAAGAAGAGGTTATGTTCAACCTCAACAAAGCCTTGAAGATGCCTATGGAGAAACAGTGTTACAACATTGATTTGGTAGAGGGGATCATGAAAGAAGATATGTCCTTGATCTTTTCAAAGGATCCCTTGGAGACATGCTTGGCGGAATCTCTTACTTTTCTCACTATTGAGCTAGATGAGCTCTCTAACGAGGTATGTATTGAATTTCTTGAAAACTTGCTTTGGGTGATGATAGGTATGAACCAAAAAGAACCAAGATTGAGGAGGTCAAGTGGACTAGGCAATACCTACCATTGGATAGAGAGAACAGACCAAAAGAAGAAAAGAATGAGGAGTTAAAACGACTACCGGAGCATTTGCAGTATGTCTATTTAAGTGATAATGAAATATATGTGGTAATAGTATCATCTTCTCTTACTGATGATCAACTTGAAGAGTTGTTAGACGTGCTTAGGAAGTATAAGTCTGCTATTGGATGGTTGCTTAATGATTTGAAGGGTATTAATCCATCATATTGCATCATAAGATAAGGCTGCTGGATGAATCTAAAGGGTGTATTCAGAATCAGCGGAAGGTTAACCCCGCGATTCAAGAAGTGATTAGGAAGTAAATTCTAATGTGGTTAGACGTAGGAATTATTTATCCAATTAGTGATAGTCCTAATGTGAGTCCATTGCATGTTGTAGCTAAGAAAGGGGCATGACTATTGTGAAAGCTGATGATGGAGAGACGTTAGCCACTAGGATTCCTACGGGATGGCGTGTGTGTTGGATTACAGAAAACTGAATGAAAATACATACAAAGACCATTTTCCTCTTCCTTTCATGGATTAAATGTTAGATCGTCTTACAAGGTATGAGTTTTATTGCTTCTTGGACAGATACGCGGGTTATAATCAAATCATGATTGCACCCGAGGATCAAGAAAAGACTACTTTTACTTGCCCTTATGGAACCTTTACCTTTAGAAAGATTCCTTTTGGATTGTGTAATGCACCTGCTATTTTCCAAAGATGCGTGATGGCCATATTCGATGGGTTGATAAAAAAGATCATGGAGGTATTTATGGATAATTTTTCTGTGTTTGGTTCCTCCTTTGATATTTGTTGATCTAACTTATTTACCGTTTTGAAGAGATGTTAAGAAACAAATCTTGTCTTGAATAGGGAGAAGTGCCACTTCATGGTGAGAGATAAGATTGTTCTAAGGCATCATGTTTCGGCTAAGGGATTGTAAGTTGATAGAGCCAAGGTGGTGGCCATTGAGAAGTTTCCACCATCTACTAATGAGAAGGGAGTATGATCTTTTTTTGGACACTCAAATTTTACAGAAGATTCATCAAAGAATTCTCAAAATACTACAAGCCTCTGTCTCACTTACTTGAAAAGGATGTTCCTTTTAACTTTGATGAAGAATGTCTAACTTCTTTTTAGGTTTTGAAGGAGGCACTAATAACTGCGCCTATCTTGATCACACCGGATTGGACTCAACCATTTGTATTTATGTGTGATGCAAGTGATCTAGCACATGAGTGGTGCTAGAGCAGTTGAGAGAGAAAAAATTATGCGCCATCTACTGTGTGAGTAAGACTTTTATTGCAACACAAAAGAACTACATTGTCACTGAAAAGGAGTTTCTAGCTGTAGTGTATGCATTCAATAAGTTTCGACAGTATTTGGTGGGGATGAAGACCATAGTATATACAGATCATTCTGCGATCCGATACTTGATGGAGAAGAAGGAAGTGAAGCCAAGGATCATTATATGGATCCTTCTTCTACAAGACTTCGATATGGAGATCCGAGATAAGAAAGAAACGGAGAATGTTTTGGCGGATTACCTATCAAGGTTGGAGACGAGGGAGTATTGTGATGACCCTTTTGAATACATAGAGGAGATGTTCCCTGATGAGAAGATTATGACGGTGTTTGCTGAAGGAGCGGAGAAAGCATGTGTAGTCGTTGCTCAAGGAATGGATCCATAGTATGCTGATTATGTCAATTACATTGCACCAGGTGAAATCCTAAAGGTCTCAATAGGTATCAACTAGACAAGTTTAAGAAAGAGGTTGAGACTTTCATATGGTATGATTCGTTTATGTACAAGGGTTGTATGGATTCTATCATCCGTGGGTGTGTGCCCAAAATGGAGATAAAGAGTTGGTTGCTATTTTCTTTCACCCTCAAGCGTAAGGGATCGATTGTAGCGTGTGTGACCAAGTTTAATTATTGTTCCCTCAGGATAGTTATAAATTTAAGAAGTAATTCTATGTATGACAATTCAATTACAAGACAGATTCGGGAGTTTTTGAGATGATAATTAATTAACTAATAAAAAGTAAAATTAAATAATTAAACTAATTATGCAATAAAATAAATCAAGCAAGAGAAATGATTTAAGAATTTAAAAATGGAGAATTGGTAATGCTCGGGCAAACAGCTTAACTCTGTGACTAATTTATCTAGACCCAAATTAATTACCATCAGACGTTTATAAGAGTATCACTTAGCCTAGTTAATTCACCTTGATCGGGTATGATCTAACACTTATAATTAGCTGAAAATCTGAGGATCAATAAGGAATTAACTCTCTCTCCTTCTATAGGTACTTCATTCTAAATTTCATTAAAGGCTAGAGCACTAGACTTCCCTTTCTAGGTATGCAATTATTAACCCCTTTTGTCTTCTTACCAATTACCTAATAATGATGTTTTACCAAGTATTAATATTTCAAATTGATTATCTAACACTCTTAGGTATTATAGGACAATCCCCTAAGACTGTTACATGAAACAACAATTATTATGCAGAAATAGAGAATCCTATTAACTATCAATCAGTGATACCGTCAAGAATAATTAAAGGAAATCAAAACTCAAAACCCAATAAAATGAAGTCTCAAAATATCCTCTTCAATAAGGAAATAAAAAATATGCAGAATAATAAATCCAAGTCTAGGGCCATCAAATCACAGAGTCAAAACTGTCTTAAATCCCTAACATTACCAACAAAGAAACTTAGCCCATGGAATTACGAGGGCAAATCACAAAAACGTAATAAGCCTCAACCATTATTCTAAAATAACAAAAATAAATAACTAAAAATTAAAGAACCCTTTTTGAGGACTTCGATTCTTCAATCACGATCTCCGTCGAAATCTCCTTCTTCGATCCAAATAGCAACTCCGATTGTCTTCCGGGTGGAAGGATATGGGTGAAGGTATGGTTCTATGATGTGTGGGCATGAATTCTATCATGAATTGGGATCTTTCTTCTGCCCCTTTAATACTGCACAAATTGGAATTGGGCCAACTTAATCCACACGGAAAGAATATGGGTCGCTCGATGATGGCGTGAAGGACGGACGCATTGCACGACGGGCTGCTCGACCAGTCGCCTGGTTTCCCTCAATATCTGGGAGGTCGCCTGGTCTCTTGCACGGCTTGGCACATTGTTATGACTAATGGTGCCCGATTGATGATTTCCACGCACAGTAGGCTGCTCTATTGAGAATATACGCGCCCGGTGTCATACGCGCCTTGTAGCAACTGGGCGCTACTCATATGAAACTGGGCAGTGCACATGGTAAGAATTCTTCTCACACACTAATGTGCCCGTTTAGAAATAAGATGCTTGGTTTCGCGCTCGGTTTGGATCTCGGAAGCTGCGCGACTCCACGGTTCTGAGCATAACTTCTTCATTCGGATTCCGATTTGAGTGATTCTTATGCTCACGCGATCCTATATTCCTTAAATTTCTATCCATATAAGGAAATTATAGAAAATCCAACATTTGAAGGTTTAAAAATTCATGCAATTGTGGAACCATCATGCTGAGTAGGAACAGATTGCGCGACGTCACCGGTTTGCTCATAACTTCCTCGTTTGATCTCTGATTGAGGTGATTCTTGAGCCAAAATGATCTTCTCTTTCATTGATTTAATCTTATATCACATGACAAATTTGGGCAACCACAAAGATACAAAATAATTATGGAAAGTGGACGTCTGTTTGCTTGCAAGTAGTACGAATTCATCCTTCATTACAACTTTGCGTTCTTGATCCTTTTTCCTATCAAAACACAATAAAATATCTCTCATGCACCTTTTAGTCAATAATAATTAGAAGTAATAAAATTTGTGCAAATAATATCAATTATACACTCAAATAGGTATCAAATTGGACCCAAAAGTACATGAATTTTCACTCTCATCAAGAGCGTGCTCGATTTTTACCATGCACAACCTAACGAAGGGCACTTCAGTGCCCAAAAGACTGAAGCGAAGGTACTTCAATCCACTTTATATTGGCCTACTTTGTTTAAAGATTGTGAATCATATGTAGCAACATACAAAAGATGTCAAAGGATAGGAAATATAAGTAAAAGGGATGAGATGCCACTTCAGCCAAGCATTGTAGTAGAGATCTCGATGTGTGGGGTATTGATTTTATGGGACCTTTTTCCCCATGTAATGGATTTCTCTACATTTTCTTGTTGTTGATTATGTTTCTAAATGGGTGGAGGCGATTCCAACTCGCATGAATGCTACTAAGACTGTTTTGTCATTCTTAAAGAAGCATATTTTTGTCCGTTTTAGAGTTCCTAGAGCACTTGTGAGTATTGGAGGTACACACTTCGTCAATAGATTGATTGAAAGGGTTATTAAGGAGTATGATATCAGGCATAGTGTTACTACACCCTATCATCCTCAAGCAAATGGGCAAGCTGAAGTATCAAACCGGTAAGTGAAGCAAATTCTGGAGAAGGTAGTCAGAACCAATAGAAAAGATTGGGCGATGAAGCTCGATGATGTTTTGTGGAGGTTTCGAACTGCGTATAAGATTGTGCTAGACATGTCACCTTATCAAATTATCTATGGAAAGCCGTGCCACTTACCCATAAAGATTCAACATAAGTCTTTTTGGACTGTGAGAAGTATGAACTTGTCTCTTAATGAGCGAAAGGAGTTGAGGATGACTCACATCAATCAATTAGATGAGTTCAGAAATCTAGCTTTTAAGAACTCGGTGATCTATAAGGAGAGAATGAAGAAGTGGCATGACTTGAAGATCACTTTTAAGGAGTTCAAACAATGTGATGAGGTATTACTCTTTAATTCTCGCTTGAAGCTTTTCCCAGGAAAATTAAAATCGAAGTGGAAGAGACCATTCCTGATCCATAGAGCCTGTGGAGAGGGGAGTTTTGAGATCATTGACAAGGACGGAGATATCATTGCGGTGAATGGGCATCGATTGAAGCACTTTATGTCGCCGGATAATGCTTGGGTCGCTTTGAAGACACCTTGCATTGAGTTGGTACCGTCGTGACTCTCCGACGTTAAATATGAATGCCTATTGGGGGCTTTCCCTCCTGTTTTATTACTTTATTTATTTAGTGTGAGTAAGAAATTTTTATACTTAAGGTGCTTACAAATCAGCAATTACATCTCTTTGTAAACTTAGTTTCAACTATAGTTTTTACTAAGTTTGGGGGTGTGTGTGATATACTAACCTCATTATAGCACCAATAATATAATCTTTTCTTTGTAACGTTTGTTAGGGTAGTTGATTTTTTGCAATGTATTGAAACTTCAACCGGTTTTGATGTGTCAATTTTTTTGCAATTTGCCTAATGTTCAGTGATGTTGTATTTTATTTTGTAGTGTGAGTGTTGTTATATACATGATTTATAGAGTCTAAGTTGTGGTTCTCTAGCTATTGTTTTGGTTTGATATGATAATTAATGTTATGTTCAAGTCTGAGTTTTGTAGGGGATTAAGAAAATCACGAAAACAGAGTGTCAGGAGCTCGCTTGACCAAAAACATGTTCGCTCGACCAAGACAGTGAAGTCGAGCAATGGTCGAGTAATCCTCTGGAAGGTCAGTTCAGAGTTTTTAGATTACAGAATGGCCGCTCGACCAAGAAGGTGCCGCTCGACTAAGTTTTTTTGGTCGAACGAGAGGTTGAGCGGAGTACGGGAGACGGTTCAGCTTACAGAGGTCTTGCTCGACCATGCTGACCACCGCTCGACCGAGCGAGGGTGCAGAATTGCGATTTAAGGGTCTGTTTTTGCATTGCTCGATCATTTCTCGCCACCCTTTCTTGAGCACTCATCTCGAACTGTAAGATTTTCACTCCAAAATCTTAGTACACTTTTCTCTTACCCAGCCACACGTTCCACACCAATTTTTAGAGGGTTCAAGTTCAATTAGGGATTTTCTACTCAATTTTGGAATTTCATAGTTCGTCACAATACGCACTCATGGTTGGAGATAACGGTATATTTTCTTGACTCTTTACCCTTGAATTGGATTATTCTATATCTAGAGTATATGGATAAGTTGAGTAAGCATGCTTTTGGTTAGGATTGAATTTAAATTTAGGTGTTTCTTGTTGAAATTTTACATGAATTTGCATAGGTTTGATTTTACGTTGGATTTATGAAGTTTTATGAAATTGATTATGCATATGTCACTAGCTTGAGTTTGATTGTTGAATTTATGCATGGGCGCGTTGATTTTGAGTGACGAATATGAGTAATTTGAATCGTAGAATTGATGCATGTTTATGAATTATGCTTAACTGTTGATTTTTTTATTCAAATTGAAGCATGTTGGTATCTGCTAAAGTATATTGGAATAATTGATCTCACTTAGGACTTATGAGGTTGATTTCTCCATGATTTAATTTGTTGAAGTTAGTTGCTTGAATTCGATTATACATATTAAGTTTTGGAGAAGTTAGAGGTTTGATTTGGTTTGGCATATGATTTGAAGTCTTGAATAGAATCTATGTGATCCATAGTCCTAGGATTGGTATAATTGTTTTCGAATCTATGAGTGAGTTCAACAGGGCATTCGGATGCCCGAATGATGTTTCGACTCGAGAGCATGAGGACTTTAATATGGATGAGTTTTGGAGGTCAATCACGGGATTGCAGGGAGACTATAATCCTCAAACATCGAGGGCTGCCTTTATTCGCAACCCAGTGATTACTTATATGGATCGGATCCTAGGTAATACCATATTTGCCCGAGATGAGGGTGTGTGTATTCCGAGAGAGGAGTTGTATGTCCTTTGGTGCATGATGAACAGGGTCCATTTCAACCTGGGTGCTTATTTCTTTTAGCAGTTGCAGTGATTTACGTCACACACTTTTCAGAAGGTTAACATAAGAGGGCTGATCACACCATTAGCGGAGCATTTTAATGTTGATTTGATGGGAGATCGACCGATCCTAAGTGACCTGGATTTGATCATGTCAGCGTGTGTGAGGATGAATTTAGCTCGGAGGAAGGATGATGCATGGATGTTAATCCGAGGGAAAAATTCGATATCTTTCATGCTTCCTTTCTCACTCTTAGATCTCACCTCAGTTCAGATCAATGCAAATCTTCTGATGAACACTCCTACTCACATCGCGATCTCCACTAGTTGTGTTGGATGTGGAGATTGGAGAACCTTGGCTCAGATGCACTTGATGGGGTCTATCTAGACCTAGACATGATTTTGGTAGGAGAGCCAGAAGAGTATGAGGGGGATGAGCCACAGTGGTTTGAGCTACAGCAGCAGACGATTCCTGAGGTATATATAGAGATGCCTCACGATTTTCCGGAGATGGGAGTTCCTTTGATGCAGCTACAACCACCACCGCAGTAGTATCAGTATAATTTATGGCAGTCTCAGGATCGTTCTTGATAAACAAGGATTTTACGTATTTATGTAGGCCGTTCCATAGTGATTATAGCACAATTTATTGTGTGGAGTTATATGCTTAATTATTAAATATTAGAAGTAAGTGTTGCCATATATTAGACCAAGTGTTGAAGCAATGGATCCATATGATATGTAGTAAGTGTTGCCAGCGTGGCCAGTTGCATGTGTTAGACCAAGTTGAAGCCTCGTTTGGGCAAACGGAAGTCATTTAGTTGAATCAGCATGTTGTTAGACCGAGTCAAAAAAGGCCGTGAGCTCCCAAAAAATTGACGCCGATCGTTAGACCAAATCATCCATGGTTTGATCAGATCATCACTTAATTGGACCAAACCAAAGCATTCATTTGGTCGGATCATCCATTTGTTTGGTCGAGTTAATGCGATTTTAACGCGTGAGATTTATTCTTCATAATACTTGCTCTCCAAGCCCAGGGCCATTAATCCACTGTTCTACAGGATCTCTACTCCTATAAATACCCAATTAAATCAGAAAAGAGAGATCATCGATTTATTCATTGAGTCATTCACACATTCATCCACAAAGTCAGTCCGCATCCGAAGAACGTCGTGGAGTCATAAAGGCGAAAGTCTAGGGACGAGCCTACGTTTATTCTTTTATTCGGGTTTCATCAATTTATTTAATTTCATATTTATTTTAGATCTATTTTATTTCTTTAATTTCTTAATGGAAGCTTAAACTTTCAGATTCTAGGGTTGCACGAGTAGTTTGGTTTTGGATTGTTTTGGTGTGTGAACCTTTATTTAATTCAAGCACTTTATTTCTTTTATATGTGTTATCTCTATATGATTAATTGATTCGCGACCAATTACTCATATCTGTTTATTAAACCAAGAAACAAAAATTGAGGGTTAATATTGATCACTTCACACATATAACACATTTAGTAGTCGTATCGTTACTGTGAGACAAAAGGTGTGAGAGAATTCAATTCGATAAATATATTAGGAGTTAATTGATGTGATATTTACGTTACTATTGTATTCATTGATTGATTTACTTGTGATTAGATTCGAAAGAATTAATTACATAAATTACAGATTACTTCAGAAAATTATGATTGAATTGAATTAAGAAGTTTCATCCACTGCATGACAAACTAAGTGAAAGTGTAATACCTAGAATTGTTTTTATTATTCTTATTTGTGTCCAATTCATATTCTGCATCTGTTGAGCCCAGTAATTATATATTTATTATTTTATTTTATTGTTTATTTAATTCTCAAACATCCTGATATTTTCCTTATTCTTGGACAAGTATTTAATTAATTAGATTTTAATTCATTCCATGTGGATTCGATACCTTACCTATCTGCTTGCTACATATGTCTCGTATAATTGCGGAATATAGTGTCATTTGCATATTAGTGAGTATTTAAATTTGTGTTGCATATATATGTTATCAAGTTTATGGCGCCGTTGCTGGGAATGATTTAAATTTGATTAATTTTAATATAAGTTCATTGAATAAGTATTTAATTAATTAGATTTTAATTCATTCAATGTGGATTCGATATCTTACCTATCTGCTTGCTACATATGTCCCGTATACTTGTGGAATATAGTGTCATTTGCATATTAGTGAGTGTTTAAATTTGTGTTGCAAATATATGCTATCACAGTTCAAGTAGTATGATGATGAGCCATTATTTGAAGCTTGGGATAGATACAAAGAGCTTATGCAATCATGTCCAATCCATAGATTCTCAGTTGATGATCAGATTTGGTACTTTTACCAAGGGTTAGATGGAAACACTCGTCCAATGGTGGACGCATCAGCTGGAGGAAGCATAGAAAATTTGGATTCGAAGACAGTATTTGATTTGATAGAGGAGATGGCTGCAAACAGTTATCAGTGGCCAGGTGAGAGAAAGGTCTTAAAAAGGGTAGCAAAAGTGAATGAGTCAGATGTCACGTCTAAGCTGGACACTATCATGAAATTTTTAACCACATCACCTAACTCTCCACCAAAGGTAGAAGAAGTTGCATACCTCAGAGAAAGGAATTATAACAGCTTCAGAGGTAATCAGTTCTATGATCCATCTTGGAGGACCAATGAGAATCTGTCTTATGGAAATCAAAGGAACACCTTGCAGCCTTCTGTTGGAATTTCAGTCACTAATGGGGTAATCGATGAACCCCAAGGAGCAAAAATGACTGAAATCTTAGAAGGGATTTCAAAGAAGTTGGATAAGCTTGATGTGTTGGAAAGGAAGCAGGAAACAGATAAAAAATCCGTAGATGCTAGGATGAACAGAATTGAAGAGATGGTGATATAGTTGGGAAGAAAACTGCAGGAAAGGAAGACACTAGGGGACAGTTCCCTGGTGATACTCAAAGACATCCACATTAGCATATCAAAGCAATTAAGTTGATAAGTGAATGAGAAAAAAGAAAAGAGAATGAAGAGGAGGTGGTCCCAGAAGAAGACAAAAGTCATCCACATGTTGAAAAAGGGGTTGGGAAGCCAAAATCCAATTCTCTCCCTTCTCTTCCTTCTACTTTTTGTGAACCTAAAAATATTCCTGTTCCTTTCCCTCAAATTTCAGAAAAGAAAAATAAATTGCATGAGCAATTTTTGAAATTTTATGAAATTTTTAAGAAAAATAACATAAATATTTCTTTTGCAGAAGCGCTGGAGCAAATACCAATTTATGCCAAGTTTCTGAGAGAGATGATTTCTAAGAAAAAAAAGCTGAAAGGTGAGGTAGTTGGACTCATGGAGAGTTGTCAAGCAGTCTTTCTTTGAAAAGTTGAAAAGAAAAAAGATCCAGGCTGCAATATTTTTCCATGCTCTTTAGGAAATAAAACTGTTAATGCTTTATGTGATTTAGGAGCAAGTATAAATCTAATGTCTTTATCTCTCTTTGAAATGGTAGGAATTGGAGATTTGAAGCCTACTAAAATCAATTTGATGATGGCTGATGGATCCAAGATTGAACCTAAAGGAATCATTGAAGATGTTTTGGTGGATGTGAATGGATTTATTTTCCCTACAGATTTTGTTGTCATGGATATGAGGGAAGATAAAGAAATTCCACTTATAATGGGGAGGCCATTTTTAGCTACTGCAAAAGCTATAGTGGATGTGCATCATGGAAGGTTGATTTTGAGGCATTGGGAGAAAATAGTAGAATTCCATGTGCAAGATAAAGTGAAAAAATTCACAAAGATGGAATTGCTAAAAAAGTTGAAAGATGAGAAAGGACCTGAGTGCGCTTACATAATAGAAGATTTTGGGCGCAACCATTTTGGCTTCGGTTAAAAATCATATTTTCGTCAAACTCTCCAACGTTAAATATGAGTGCTTGTTGGGAGTCACCCAATGCTATCTTACTGCTTTCCGTATTTTTTTAAGTTGTTTTTAATTTTAATGATAATCGGGTGTTTTAATTTTTTTCTCTGTTTTGGATGCAGGGTGTTTTTTCTCTATTTTCTGATTCTAAGTGTTGAAGTGATAATAAGGACTAAAAAAATTTCAAAAAATTCACGCCACTTTGGGCGAGTCATCAAAGAGATCTGGACAAATCATTGGTTCGTTTGGGCGAATTGATGGGGAAGTTGGGGCAGTACTCTAGCCTTTTCCGCCCTTCTCCACGTAGGTAAGAGAGGTAAGTGAGTTGTTTATTTTTGTTTATTATTTTCTTTTACTACCAAACAAATCCCACATTTTCTCTCACATCATTTTACACAAATTTGTTTCTTTTTACACTCTCTCACCTACATACACACATCAACTGTGCATCATTATACCCACATCACCATGTACTTTTTAAATGCAATTTCAAGGCCCCTCACTCTTTTTAAACTTATTTCGATATTCTAACAAAAATAAATTTGGGGAGGAGGAGTGTGGTTCCTAGAAATTTATTTTTAATTTGGTGACCACGGGAGCTATGCTTGGGTGATTATGAACCGTATTATCTTGTTTATTTCTCCATAAGCTTGAACACTTTGATAGAAATTCTAGGCATAATGACATGATTGGTTGGTTAATGATGACAAAATTTTTCTGTGATAAAATTTTATAATTCTTGTGAATTAAATAGATTAAACTGTGTTGTCATGGGAATTATGAATTGCTAGATTGCCTTAGTCGTTGGAATTAAATTTATACCATGTGAGTTTTGAGACTAATAATTCAATTCTTGAGAGTCTGATTAATTGTAAGTGTTTCTAAAACTTGCCCTTATTTTCCTTGAATATTTGAGATAATTTAGTGAGTCTTGGAAATGATTTTAAGCCATATTTGATTTTTTACCTATCTATATCCTACAGAATTATTCGGTATTCATTTAATCCTTTGTAAACCCCTTTGAGCTTTAAACATCAATTTTTTTCTAATAACCAGTTTGAGCCTAGTCAATACTTGATTTTTCTTTGTGTTACTTGGATTGGTTGAGTAAATTTGTGAAAGAGGTTAGAAAATAATTTTAATTTGTTGGAGTTGAGAAGGAGAATGAAGTGGAGTAAGGAAAAAAAATCAAAATGGGATAATAGATAGTGGAAAAAAAGAAGAAAAATTATTGGAGTTGAAAAAGAAAAGAAAAAGAGAAAAAAAAAATCAAAGTTGAATGTCTAGGTTAGAATATTGGAAAAATTGTAAAAGAGTTATTCATGGAAAATATTATACTGTGGTAAAATTGAGTTGTTAGACCCATTACTATTGTAGTTGATTGAGTAGAAAAGTGATCAATTTGGAGAATTGGAAAATTTCCAATTTTTGTGCTGAATGAAGTAGTGAAGATAAAAGATCAAAAGAATTTACTTGATTTATAATATCTTATCTCAACTAGATTTTTTTTAGAAAGCCCAAAACCTATTTATTTATTTTTATGGCCCAAAAGGCCAGCCATATCTTAGCCCAACTAGATTTTTTTTAGAAAGCCAAAACCTATTTATTTATTTTTATGGCCCAAAAGGCCAGCTCTATCTTAGCCCAACTACATTTTTTTTAGAAAGCCAAAACCTATTTATTTATTTTTATGGCCCTAAAGGTCAGCCCTATCTTAGCCCAACTAGATTTTTTTTAGAAAGCACAAACTTATTTATTTATTTATTTTATGGCCTAAAGTTTCAGCCTACTTAAATGGCCTGATATATAATTATTAAGGCTAAAGTTAAAAAAAAAAAAAAAAAGAACGGGAGAAGAAAAACAAAAGAGGGAAAAGAAGAGAGTGAAGAGGAGAAACCCTTGTTGATCAAATTCTCCCTTACAACCCTCATCCTAGGTGGTTTCTAAGTTGTTTTGAGGTAAGTGGTGTGTGAATTAAGCTTCCTTCTTCCATGGTTTTGTAATTTTGTGGGGTTTTTCTTTTTGGTATTTGGGTAATTCGCAGACTGTTCGAACAGATTTTGACATAGCTATTGCCCTCGAAAGTTTGCAAACTTAATTTCTGTACGTAGCTGAACTCGTTAGCTTTCCATAGCCACTTGAAACGCCTCAATCCGATTATTCTACAATTAGTTATGATTTTTCTCGTAAACTGCCGCTAGCTGGAAAATTTCAGAATTTTTATGTCGAATTCAAACTTATTTTCTATCGTTTCATTTAGTTAATGTATTGAAATGGGTTATGTGGGATTGGAAACTGATGTTAAGGATTTACATACCATTTTTATTTAATATCGACACGTTCGAACTCAATTAGGATTTGTTTTTTGCAATGAAAGGGATGTTACCGCTAATAGTTAGTTATATTTAATTTGTCTTTAATTGCTCATCTCCTTTCTAGGTAAAGAACCATCGACGAAGGGCAAGGAACCGACTTCAGATTCCGGAGAGAGTTAATCACTTCCTTGTGAGTTGATAATTCGGGAACGCCTTCTCTTGTGGGAAGTGTGGACCCTCGATAAATATGCATTTATTTTAGTTTTAGTTAATTGATAAGAAAATTATTTGGTATTGTGTTATGTGGTAAAGAGCCTGATTGGCTCGATTGCTCTGGTTAGAGTCCTGTTAGCCATTTTATGAGTATTTTTTATTTTAACTTATGTTGAAGAGCCTTGTCGGCTCGATATCTGATAGCATTTATTGTGAATTATTTGAGAATTGATTTCTGGTTATTCTTGTGTGCCAATTAAGACTCTAACTTGAGTCGTTATTCATCTTATGATGCATATGCATATGTATGCCTGGTACCAAGGTTAAGTAGCCCGAATTGGTCACGGTTCGGGTGAGTTGGAGCGACATTGATTAAGTAGCCCGAATTGTCGCGGTTCGAGTGAGTTAGAGTGACAACCAAGTTGCCCGTTGCTTGGCAAACCTGGGTGAGTTAGATCAAACGGGGCACCTATCCATTTTCCAAATACTGATACTCTAGAGGGTGATCGTTAGATGGATCAGTCTATTATAGGCTCAGTTAACGTCACCGGTGTGGGACATGCATGTCATATATGTTTATATGTCTGATCATTTCAAGTATTTACATCGATATTGAATTGTGAACTTTATCACTTGGCATGTTGAGAAAGAATATTAATGTGCATTTTATCTAGAGTAACAGTGACGGGCTTGGACTGTCTCTCGACGGAGAGCTCAGTTCGAGGAGGATATTGACTACCAACGCGTCTTTTATGTGATAACATGTTGTTTGAACTAATTGTGTTATTCGTAAATGTGCCACTAAGGTTTTTATTTTCATTAATATGTACACTGAGTGAGAAATAGTTATTGTGTCACGAAATGTTAGATTTTATGTTATGAACCGCAAGTGGGAATACATGCTTCGTATAAGGGTCGGGGTGACCGGCTTATCACCTCACTGAGCTAGTGGTTTTCTCACCCCCATCATTCTTTTCTTTTCAGGCTGTTGATATCGTTTTGGTTGGAGGTTTTCCTATCGTTTGCGCGTCATCCAATCAGTGTTTTGGGTACTTTCTCCTTTATGTAAATTGACGGATTCATTGGCGAGATTGTATAGTTTATATTTGGTGACCCCCTTGATGTTCGTTTTGTACCTTCGCGATGTTATGTCGTTCATGTATATTTTCTTTAAACTAAGTTACATCGTTGTATTTTGTACCTTTGTAAATCCTTGTTGATACTTTATAAGATGATGTCCTCGGGTTGTACCCGTTGTTATCAGTTGTTCAGTTCTACAGGTACTTGGTAGCAAGCCTTACGTTATCTATAAACTTTGTGGAGTGGAGTGCACCCATTCCGCGAAATTTATGGTTAACGTGGCGGTTGTCGCGTTCTGTCTGGAGTCGGGGGCGTGACAACTTTCTTGGTATCAGAGCCTGGTTTTATGATTCTTATTCTTTTTGAGTCGAGCCAATGGGTCCAACTTTGTTTCTATGTCATCCTAAGGTATCGTATTGCCTTGATGTTGACCTTGCATTTTCTTTCCTTTCTTCCTTTCAGCATTATGGCACCTCCAGTTCGTCGTCGAGGTCGAGGTCGAGGACACGCTCCTTGTGATCCTCTGAGTCCTCTACTCTCTTCTGTTCCTCGTGGACCTCGAGGACATGTTTTTTCTGATCATGCCGTTCCTCCGACGGCTACGGACCCTATCAATTCTGATCATATGGTGCCGGTTTTCTAGGTAGAGCAACCACAGGCCCAGTTGCGGGTTGAGCACATGATGACACCCGAGCAGTATCAATTGTATTATGATCACATTCGAATACATGGTGTTCCACCACCTACAACGGCTCATACGACTACGACTGTCACTGAAGAGGTTCTTCGTGCTAATGAACTGATTCAACCTACAACTAATGTACCAGATTTTACTCCAGAAATGGCTTTAGGAGGTTCTACTTCTCGAGGTGTACTTTTTATACCTGATTTGGTGAAAGCAGTTGAAAACATGGGGACTTCGAAATTTGACGGTGCAAGAGATGCTTCTAAAGCGGGGGCATGGTTAAAGGAGATTACAGAGACCTTTGACACCTTGATGATTGAAAAATGTTATCGTGTGGTCATTGCGACCAAGCTGTTAGGCCCAGATGCACGACGATGGTGGCAGAATCTAAAAGAGACATCTTCGGTTACTATTACGTGGGCTATCTTTGTGGAACGATTCAAAGATCGATACTTCTCTCAGTACATCAAAGATCAGAAGAGAAAGGAGTTCTTCAACCTCTTTCAAGGCATTATGTCGGTCGTGGAGTACAAAAGCAAATTTCTAGAATTTCGAGAATTCTCTCCTGAGTCATATACGACGAGAGACTTATGCAAGAGATTTGAAGATGGTCTTAATTTAAATATTCGAGATCGCATCAAGTTCGGAGACAAGTACGAGAGTCTTGACGATCTAGTAGAAGAAGCCCTGAGGGTAGAAGGTTTAGTTCAGGCGAGACATAAGCTTGCAGAACGATCTCAAAAGAAAAGGCAAAGGAGCGCATTTCCAGAAAATACATCGAAGGTGTATAGGGGTGTGGGATCTTCGCGTGGCGCACCAAGTTCGGTATCTATTAGTTTTCCTCAACCTCGGGAGCAGTTTAGTAGAGGCGGGAGTAATGTCTCGGGGGTTGGTGAAAATCGCAAGTGCCAGAATTGCTTAAAATATCACGACGGCCCCTGTAAGGCTCCTCAAGTATGTTTTCAGTGTCGACAGCCGGGGCATATGCGAAGTTCTTGTCTTCAGCTTATGGGAGCGAGCAGTCAGGGTTCTGGTCAGCTTCTTGGTAAACTAACATATTCTACACCCAGAGATACTCGATATGCAGTTACCAGAGTGCCCGATGCCTCAAGCGGCCCTAGTACTCAATCACCTATGCAAGGAAGGAAGCAAACTAAAGTATTTCATATTTCCCAGGAAGAGGCTCGCTCAGATCCGAAGGTTGTGACAGGTAATTTATAATCTGAGTATTTTCACATGCTAAATCTAACCCCGCCTTGTTATGCCACTTGATTACGAATAAAATATTCGTAAGAAATTCTATCTTTTTGAATTTTTAAATCACAATCTCACCAAATATTGCTTCTTTAGGCCATGTGTTTGTGGGGGACCATCAGGTCTACGCTTTATTTGACCCAAGTTCTGATAGGTCTTATATCCGGGATGATTTTACTGCGATCTTAGATTATCCTATCTCTCATTTGTCACCTGAAATCATCATTCATACCACTCTTGGAGAACGTCTAATTCGTGATTCGGTATTCCTTGGTTGTCCATTGAAGATCAAAGATGTCATTTTAGAGAATTGATACCATTGCCTTTGATTGATCTTGATGTTATTCTTGGCATGGATTGGCTTTCTTCTCATCATGCAATTCTCGATTTCCACGAGAAGCTTGTTATTTTTTGTAGACCAGGATTCTCAGAACTTGTTTTTGAAGGTAAACTTCAAACGAGATCCCTCTCTTTTATTTCAATACTGACTGCGCATAAATTAATGCGTAAGGGTTGTGAGGCATTCTTGGCATTTGTCATCGATACTTCTCTTTCTGAAACTAAACTAGATGACATCCCGATCGTGAATGAATTTCCTGATGTCTTTCCCGAAGACTTACCAGGAAAACCTCCGAATCGAGAGATTGATTTTCCATTGACGTACTTCCTGGGATCACATTTATATCGATTACTCCATATCGAATGTCGCCTGCTGAGCTCAAGGAACTCCAGACACAACTTGGGGAATTATTGGAGAAGGGGTTCATACGATCTAGCACATCTCTGTGGGGTGCTCCAGTTCTTTTTGTCATGAAGAAAGATGGATCACTTCGCCTATGTGTTGACTACCGTCAATTGAACAAGGTGACAATCAAGAACAAATATCCTTTTCCAAGAATCAACGATCTGTTTGATCAATTGCAAGGAGCAACTGTGTTCTCAAAAATTGATTTGTGATCAGGTTATCACTAACTCAAGATTAGGGAATCTGATATCCCTAAGTCTGCTTTTCGAACCAGATACGGTCATTTTGAATTCTGTGTTATGCCTTTTGAACTCACAAATGCTCCTGCAGCTTTTATGGATCTTATGAATCGGGTCTTTCGACCGTACTTAGATAAGTTTGTCAACATCTTCATTGATGACATTCTTATTTATTCAAAATCGGACGACGAGCATTCTCATCATCTTAGAATTGCTCTGAACATTCTCAGAGAAAATCAACTTTATGCTAAATTCTCGAAGTGTGAATTTTGGCTTCGTGAGGTAAGCTTTTGGGGTTCTAAAGAAGGAATCTACGTCGATCGAGTGAAGATTCAAGCTATACTAGATTGGTAGCGTCCAAAGAACGTGACAGAGATTCATAGTTTTCTGGGATTAGCTGGATATTATCGACGGTTTGTCAAAGACTTTTCATTATTGGCTTCATATTTGACTAAATTGACTCGAAAAGGGGTAAAATTTGAATGGAGTGAAGAATGCGAGGAAGCATTTCACAAATTGAAAAGACGACTCGTTTCAGCTCCTATTCTTGCTTTGCCAGACCCAGCGATTGGAGAATTTACCATTTATAGCAACGCCTCAAGACAAGGATTAGGATGCGTTCTCATGCAAAAAGGAAAGGTTATTGCCTACGCTTCAAGGCAATTGAAGAAGAACGAAGAAAATTATCCTACACATGATTTAGAGTTGGCTGCAATCGTCTTTGCATTGAAGATCTGGAGGCACTATCTGTACGGTGCAACTTGTCGGGTTTTCACTGATCACAAGAGCTTAAAGTATATCACCACGCAAAAGGAGCTCAACCTCAGGCAAAGGCGATGGATGGAGTTGATTAGTAACTATGACTTAGTCATCGATTATCATCCTGGCAAGGCGAACGTTGTTGCAGATGCTCTGAGTAGAAAGTCTTCTACCTCACTTGCTTCGATTCAATCTTTTTATCTTCCTATGTTGGAGCAATTTAAATCTTTACACATTTTGCTCGATTGTGAAAAGTCTAATGATTCTGCCTTAATCGCCAAATTCGAGGTGAGATTGCATGGAGTACCAGTGTCAATCATATCTGATCGTGATCCAAGATTCACTTCCCGTTTTTGGTCTAGTCTACAGAAAGCGCTAGGTACAAAATTACTATTTAGTACCTCGTTTCATCCACAGACTGATGGACAGTCAGAGAGAACTATACAAACACTAGAAGACATGCTACGTGCAGTGGTGTTGAATTTAGGAGGTAGCTGGAATAAGTACGTGACTTTGGTGGAGTTCGCTTATAACAACAGTTATCATTCAATCATTGGAATGCCTCCGTACGAAGCTCTGTATGGCCGAAAGTGTCGAACACCGCTCTTTTGGGATGAGGTTGGCGAGAGACAAATCGAACAAGTATAGCTTATCGAAGATGCGAAGGCAAAAATACAACTTATTCGAGACAGACTTAAGGCAGCTCAAGATCGACAGAAAAGCTACGCAGATAATAGGAGGCGCGATTTGGAGTTTAATGAAGGAGAGAAAGTTTTTCTGAAAGTTTCTCCATGGAAGGGCGTGTTGCGATTCCACCATCGAGGAAAGTTGAGTCCAAGGTATATTGGCCCGTTTACGATCGTGCAAAGGATTGGTCTTGTCGCGTATCGACTTGAGCTACCATCGGAATTGTTGAAGATTCATGATGTCTTCCAAGTCTCTATGCTTATAAATATGAACCAGATCCTTCGCACTTGCTCAAATATCCCCCAGTTGTATTAAAGGAAAATCTATCGTACGAAGTACAACCTGTTCAAATTGTAGATCGCCGAGAGAAAATGCTTCGTAACAAATCCATTCCTATGGTGAGAATTCTATGGAGAAATGATCAAATTGAAGAAGAAACATGGAAACCAGAGTCAGTCATGTGTCAACAACATCAAATCTCTTTTCATCTCTAGGTACGTTTATGTTTCGAGGACGAAACTTTTTAGAGGAGGAGATACTTTATAATATCTTAGCTCAACTAGATTTTTTTTAGAAAGCCCAAAACTTATTTATTTATTTTTATGGCCCAAAAGGCCAGCCATATCTTAGCCCAACTAGATTTTTTTTAGAAAGTCAAACCTATTTATTTATTTTTATGGCCCAAAAGGTCAGCCCTATCTTAGCCCAACTAGATTTTTTTTAGAAAGCCAAAACCTATTTATTTATTTTTATGGCCCAAAAGGTCAGCCCTATCTTAGCCCAACTAGATTTTTTTTAGAAAGCCCAAACTTATTTATTTATTTATTTTGTGGCCCAAAGTTTCAGCCCACTTAAATGGCCTGATATATAATTATTAAAGCTAAAGTTAAAAAAAAAAAGAGAAGAACGGGAGAAGAAAAACAAAAGAGGGGAAAGAAGAAAGTGAAGAGGAGAAACCCTTGTTGATCAAATTCTCCCTTACAACCCTCATCCTAGGTGGTTTCTAAGTTGTTTTGAGGTAAGTGGTGTGTGAATTAAGCTTCCTTCTTCCATGGTTTTGTAATTTTGTGGGGTTTTTCTTTTTGGTATGTGGGTAATTCGCAGACTGTTCGAACAGATTTTGACATAGCTATTGCCCTTGAAAGTTTGCAAACTTAATTTCTGTACGTATCTGTACTCGTTAGCTTTCCGTAGCCACTTGAAACACCTCAATCTGATTATTCTATAATTAGTTATGATTTTTCTCGTAAACTGCCGCTAGCTGGAAAATTTCAGAATTTTTATGTCGAATTCAAACATATTTTCTATCGTTTCGTTTAGTTAATGTATTGAAATGGGTTATGTGGAATTGGGAACTGATGTTAAGGAATTACATACCATTTTTATTTAATATCGACTCGTTCGAACTCAATTAGGATTTGTTTTTAGCAATGAAAGGGATGTTACCGCTAATAGTTAGTTATATTTAATTTGTCTTTAATTGCTCATCTCCTTTCTAGGTAAAGAACCATCGACGAAGGGCAAGGGACCGACTTCAGATTTCGGAGAGAGTTAATCACTTCCTTGTGAGTTGATAATTCGAGAACGCCTTTTCTTGTGGGAAGTGTGGACCCTCGATAAATGTGCATTTATTTTAGTTTTAGTTAATTGATAAGAAAATTATTTGGTATTGTGTTATGTGGTAAAGAGCCTGATTGGCTCGATTGCTCTGGTTAGAGTCCTGTTAGCCATTTTATGAGTATTATTGATTTTAACTTATGTTGAAGAGCCTTTCCGGCTCGATATCTGATAGCATTTATTGTGAATTATTTGAGAATTGATTTCTGGTTATTCTTGTGTGCCAATTAAGACTCTAACTTGAGTCGTTATTCATCTTATGATGCATATGCATATGTATGCCTGGTACCAAGGTTAAGTAGCCCGAATTGGTCACGATTCGGGTGAGTTGGAGCAACATTGATTAAGTAGCCCGAATTGTCGCAGTTCGGGTGAGTTAGAGTGACAACCAAGTTGCCCGTTGCTTGGCAAACCTAGGTGAGTTAGATCTAACGGGGCACCTGTCCATTTGCCAAATACTGATACTCTGGAGGGTGATCGTTAGATGGATCAGTCTATTATAGGCTCAGTCAACGTCACTGGTGTGGGACATGCATGTCATATATGTTTATATGTCTGATCATTTCAAGTATTCACGTCGATATTGAATTGTGAACTTTAGCACTTGGCGTGTTGAGAAAGAATATTAATGTGCATTTTATCTAGAGTAACGGTGACGAGCTTGGACTGTCTCTCGATGGAGAGCTCAGTTCGAGGAGGATATTGACTACCCACGCGTCTTTTATGTGATAACATGTTGTTTGAACTAATTGTGTTATTCGTAAAGGTGCACTAAGGTTTTTATTTTCATTAATATGTACACTGAGTGAGAAATAGTTATTGTGTCACGAAATGTTGGATTTTATGTTATTAACCGCAAGTGGGAATACATACTTCGTATAAGGTCGGGGTGACCGGTTTATCACCTCACTGAGCTAGTGGTTTAGCTTACCCCCATCATTTTTTCCTTTTCAGGCTGTTGATATCGTTTTGGTTGGAGGTTTTCCTATCGTTTGCTCGTCATCCAATCAGTGTTTTGGGTACTTTCTCTTTTATGTAAATTGACGGATTCATTGGCGAGATTGTATAGTTTATATTTGGTGACCCCCTTGATGTTCTTTTTGTACCTTCGCGATGTTATATCGTTCATGTATATTTTCTTTAAACTAAGTTACATCGTTGTATTTTGTACCTTTGTAAATCCTTATTGATACTTTATAAGATGATGTCCTCGGATTGTACCCGTTGTTATCAGTTGTTCAGCTCTACAGGTACTTGATAGCAAGTCTTACGTTATCTATAAACTTTATGGAGTGGAGTGCACCCATTTCGCGAATTTATGGTTAACGTGGCGGTTGTCGCGTTCTGTCTGGGGTCGAGCCGTGACATGATTTATCCAAGTTTTTAGCCATATATCCATATAATTTTCACCCCTTCCAAAGAGTCTACGTTACAATTAAATAGAAAGGTCTTTCTGATCCTTGACTTAATAATTACAAGTAAAAGGAGAGTAGAGACAATGGGCAAGCTTATGGTTAAATACTGCAGTTGAATCAGTTTTAGCAAAATAAAAACCTATACATAAGAGGGTTGAGTGATACATTATCCGGAGAGTTTCCATGTACTGAGGCAGTAATCTAGTTAGTAGTAATTTTTCCATGATGTATCACATGTTTGTTTGCTTGGTTTACTTGAATTGAGTTTTGTAAAATATTTCTGAAACCATCATAATCATTGTCACGTCCTAGTTTTCTTTTGTTCTTTGCGTTGCTCGAGACGAGCAACAATTCAAGTTTGGAGAGTTAATAAACACGAATTTTACGTGTTTATGTAGGTCGTTCCATAGTTGATTATTGCACTATTTCATTTATTGTGTGGAGATATATGCTTAATTGTTAAATATTAGAACTTCACGGGTATTTTGAAGTTATTGTAGATTTTAGGCGTAATTGAAGAATAAAAGAAGAACTTTAGTTGAAGAAGAGGAAGAGATGAAGATATGAAGCAATGGATCCATATGATGTGCAGTAAGTGTTGCCGGCGTGGCCAGTTGCACGTGTTAGACCAAGTTGAAGCCTCGTTTGGGTAAACGGAAGTCGTTTGGTCGAATCAGCATGTTGTTAGACCAAGTCAAAAAAGGCCGTGAGCTTCCAGAAAATTGACGCCGATCATTAGACCAAATCATCCATGGTTTGATCGGATCATCACTTCGTTGGACCAAACCAAAGCATTCATTTGGTCTAATCATCCATTAATTTGGTCGAGTTAATGCGATTTTAACGCGTGAGATTTATTCTTCATCAAACTTGCTCTCCAAGCCCAGGCTAAATAAATATTTTAATATAAATAAATATTAATAAATAATCCATTATAATAAATAAATACTAGAATGAGCCAAGCTTTTTTTTAAATCTGTGGAACCGGACCTTTTAACAAGGACACGTAAAATGGGTCTGCCCCACCATTCTCTCTCCTCTTTATCTCGCTGTAATCTCTACTAACTTTATTTTTCTCTCTCTTCTTTCTCTTTCTTTCTTCTCTCTTCTTCCTTTTTCTTTCTTTTGTCGGTATAATGCCTCATCATTCTCTCCTTCCCCACTCCTTCTCTCTCCTCTTTCTCTTCATTTCTTCTCTCTCTTCTTTCTCTTCCTTTTCCTTTCTTTCTCGTTATAAACACTGTCTCATCTTTCTCTATTTCTCGACTCCATTTCTTTCTCGTTAGAAATCCTGACCCTTCGATAAGTGTAGATATCTGGTGAATTTAGGGTCCATTTATAGCATGGTCCCATACAATTATGCTTGGTTTGAGTATTTAAGTGCCCTAGATTGCTCGATATTTGTAAATATTTGAAGAATTTATACTTTGTTGGAATTTGTGTGATTTTCAGATATAAATGGATTCTAGAAGTGAAGAGGAAGATGTAGGAAAAAGCAAAACTCAATTGGAGTTGAAACGAGTAAAAACGAACCAAAACAGTGAAGTAGCGCGAAGATGTCACAAAAATTCGATCTTGCACAAAAATTCAGGTGAATTTTTGTGAATTTTACGAAAAACAAGGGCGAAACAGAGCATTGGAGGTTGAGCACACTAACATAAAAATTTGATGTACTTCATGGAAATTCGATCGAATTTTTATACAGTTTTGCATAAAAATTCAACGTCACTCATAAAAATTCGATCGAATTTTTGTGCACTTTGCCACCTATCCAGAAAATCAATTTAAATTCTCATTTTGGGGAAACCCCAAAATCGCCCACACACACTCATTCACCATTTTCACAAACACTATTATCCCCAATCCATTTTCTAGCCAATTTTCACTCAATTTCTCTTCATTTTCCATGGATCTACACATCTTCCATCTATCCATGCCAATTCTATAGAGGATTTAGTCTTGAAGAGTTGGAGTTGCATCTTGAAGGGAAGATTCCACCCAATTTCAAATAGGGAGAAGTTTACCTTTATTTTGTATTTTCTTTGTTTTAAATGCAACAATGGATGTTTGTAAGCATTGCATTGATGTTTTCATGATGTTTGTTGTTGCTAGACCTCTTGTAAGGCTAGCCACTTGATGGATTAGGGATCTATGGAATTGTTGAGTTTTTAATGGTTTAATTGATGTGATTTTGGAATTTATCTCATGATATATGATTAATTGATTCATGTTATAATTTGTGTGTGTTGAATTCTCTATTCATAGTGTTAGAATGGTCATTCTGATATTATGTCTATAGTTTTAATTGAATTATTTTATAATATGATCATATATGTTAGTAAAAGAGAGGTAAGTCATACCCTTCTTGTGCTTGGAACATTTGTGAGATAACACCTAGTTAATTGGTCTTAATTGATTGTTATTTGAGTGAGAAGAACCAAATTTATGATCATAGTACCTTCTAAGGGAATTGAGAGTAAAAATCAATACTAAGAGCTTTAAACTTATAATGAGTTGAGAACTTAATCACCTTGACCATAGGGATTAGGGGAATATATGTGATTGCTTCTATTCCATTATCATTGATGATTACCATTTGAATCTAACATATCTATATTGTGTCCTTGATCTTGATTGTGGTTAGCTTTGCTCCTCTTTAAATTGTTACTTCATCCATCTCACATTCATCCACTCATCCATCTTCCATGTCCATTATATCTTTCTATCTATAATTACTTTCCTAGTTGTTAATTTGTAGTGTTAATCAACCCCATCCTTTTATTGATTAGTTCTTCTAGAGTCAAAAATCTTTCAAATACGGCTACCCAATTTCGCCCTTGGGTTCGATATTCTAAATTTTGCACTTGGTCAATATGGTCTACTACGCGATAGAGTATGCTTGCACTAATCAATTACTACTAAAATTGAAACCAAGTTCATGGTTCCATATAATTATGCTTAGTTTGAGTGTTTAAGTGCCCTAAATTGCTCGATATTTGTAAATATTTAGAGAATTTATACTTTGGTAGAATTTTTGTGATTTAAGGTATAAATATATTCTAGAAGTGAAGAGGAAGATGTAGGAAAAAGTGGAACTCAATTCGGAGTTGAAACGAGGGAGAACGAGCCAAAACAGTGAAGCAGCGCGAAGCTGTCACAAAAATTCGACCTTGCACAAAAATTAGGGCGAAATTTTGTGAATTTTTAGGAAAAACAGTGGTGAAACAGAGCATTGGAGGTTGAGCACAGTGACATAAAAATTTGATGTACTTCATGAAAATTCGATCGAATTTTTATGCAGTTTTGCATAAAAATTCGATGTCACTAAAAAAAATTCAGTCGAATTTTTGTGTGCTTTGCCACCTGTCCAGAAAATCAGTTTAAATTCCCATTTAGGCTACTTCTTCCCAAGTTTGATTGATGGAGAATTGGGAAACCCCAAAAATCACCCACACACACTCATTCACCATTTTCACACACACTATCAACCCCAATCCATTTTCTACCCAATTATCACTCAATATCTCTTCATTTTCCATGGCTCTACACATATTCTATCTACCCATGCCAATTCTATGGAGTATTGAGGCTTGAAGAGTGGGAATTGCATCTTGAAGGGAAGATTCCACCCAATTTCAAATAGGGGAGAAGTTTACCTTTATTTTGTATTTTCTTTATTTTAAATGCAACAATGAATGTTTGTAAGCATTGTAATGATGTTTTCATGATGTTTGTTGTTGGATAGACCTCTTGTGAGGCTAGCCACTTAATGGATTAGGGATCTATGGACTTGTTGAGTTTTTAATGGTTTAATTGATGTGATTATGGAATTTATCTCATGATATATGATTACTTGATTCATGTTATAATTTGTGTGGTTGAATTCTCTACTCATAGTGTTAGGATGGTCATTCCGATATTATGACTAGGGTTTTAATTGAATCATTTTATAATATGATCATGTATGTTAGTATAGGGAGAGGAAAGTCATACCCTTCTTGTGCTTGAGATATTCATGAGATAACACTTAGTTAATTGGTCTTAATTGATTGTTATTTGAGTGAGAAGAACCAAATTTATGATCATAGTACCTTCTAAGGGAATTGAGAGTAAAAATCAATCCTAAGAGCTTTAAACTTGTAATGAGTTGAGAACTTAATCACCTTGGCCATAGGGATTAGGGTAATACATGTGATTGCTTCTATTCCATTATCATTGATGTTTACCATTCGAATCTAACATATCTATATTGTGTCCTTGATGTTGATTGTGATTAGCTTTGCTCCTCTTTAGATTGTTACTTCATCCATCTCACATTCATCCACTCATCCATGTACCATGTCCATTGTATCTTTCTATCTTTAATTGCTTTCCTAGTTATTAATTTGTAGTGTTAATCAACCCCATCCTTTTATTGATTAGTTCTTCTAGAGTCAAACATCTTTCAAATACAGATACCCACTTTCACCCTTGACTTCGATATTTTAAATTTTGCACTTGGTCACTACGGTCTACTACGCAATAGAGTACGCTTGCTCTAATCAATTACTATCAAAATTTAAAACAAGTTCATGGTTCCATACAATTATACTTGGTTTGAGTGTTTAAGTGCCCTAGATTGCTCGATATTTGTAAATATTTGGAAAATTTGTACTTTGGTGGAATTTGTGTGATTTTCAGGTATAATGGATTTTAGAAGTGAAGAGAAAGACGTAGGAAAAAGTGAATCTCAATTCAGAGTTAAAACGTGGGAAAACGAGCCAAAATAGTAATGCAGCGCGAATCTGTCATAAAAATTCGACCTTGCAGAAAAATTTGGGCGAAATTTTGTGAATTTTTAGGAAAAAATAGGGGCAAAACAGAGCATTGGAGGTTGAGCACACTGACATAAAAATTCGATATACTTCATGAAAATTCGATGTCACTCACAAAAATTTAGTCGAATTTTTGTGCACTTTGCAACCTGTCTAGAAAATCAGTTTTAATTCTCATTTTGGTTACTTTTTCTCCAAGTTTGATTGAGAGAGAATTGGGGAAACCCCAAAATCATCCACACACTCTCATTCACCATTTTCACACACATTATCATCCCCAATCCATTTTCTACCCAATTTTCACTCAATTTCTCTTCATTTTTCATGGATCCATACATCTTCCATCTACCCATACCGATTATATGGCGGATTGAGGCTTGAAGAGTGGGAATGGCATCTTGAAGGGAAGATTCCATCCAATTTCAAATAGGGGAGAAGTTTACCTTTATTTTGTATTTTCTTTATTTTAAATGCAACAACGTATGTTTATAAGCATTGTAATGATGTTTTCATGATGTTTATTGTTGGCTAGACCTCTTGTGAACCTAGCCACTTGGTGGATTAGGGATCTAGGGATTTGTTGAGTTTTTAATGGTTTATTGATGTGATTTTGGAATTTATCTCATGATATATGATTACTTGATTCATGTTATAATTTGTGTGGTTGAATTTTCGATTCATAGTGTTAGGATGGCTATTCCGATATTATGTCTAGGGTTTTAATTGAATCATTTTATTATATGATCATGTATGTTTGTGTAGGGAGAGGTAAGTCATACCCTTATTGTGCTTGGGACATTCATGAGATAAAACTTAGTTAATTAGTCTTAATTGATTGTTATTTGAGTGAGAAGAACCAAATTTATGATCATAGTACCTTCTAAGGGAATTGAGATTAAAAATCAATACTAATAGCTTTAAACTTGTAATGAGTTGAGAATTTAATCACCTTGACTGTAGGGATTAGAGAAATATATAGGGATTAGAGGAATGTATGTGATTGCTTCTATTCCATTATCATTGATGTTTATCATTTGAATCTAGCATATCTATATTGTGTCCTTGATCTTGATTGTGGTTAGCTTTGCTCCTCTTTAGATTGTTACTCATCCATCTCACATTCATCCACTCATCCATCTTCCATGTCTATTGTATTTTTGTATCTTTAATTGCTTTCCTAGTTGTTAATTTGTAGTGTTAATCAACCCCATCCTTTTATTGATTAGTCCTTCTAGAGTCAAACATCTTTCAAATATGGCTACCCATTTTCGCCCTTAAGTTTGATATTCTAAATTTTGTACTTGGTCACTACGGTTTACTATGCGATAGAGTACACTTGCTCTAATTAATTAATACCAAAATTGAAACCAATTTTATGGCGCCGTTGCCGGGGCAAAAGCCTTCGGTTTAACGTGTTTGAATTTGTTAGCTCTACTTAGGATATTTTTCTTATTTTTGCATTTATATTTATTTTGAAAATTTTTTTCTTACTTGTTCTTCTTGATAGATACGACAACATTAAATGAAGAGGAGGAGGAGGAACAAACCAAAAATAAAAAGTGGAGAAGATTGTAGTAGATCTTGAGAAGAAGAACCAAAAATGGATCAATGCTACAATAATGGAATATATGAGGGATGGAAAAATGCTTACAATAGAAATACATTCTAACCTCATAAAGCACACGCTTATTCCGTACCAAGTTCCACCAACCAACGTCCTCCGTTTACTCCTTTAGCTGAAAATAATGCCTTGATGGAGTTGCTTAGAAGATATGCTTATGGAAGTGATACAAGACAAAGTTTTCAACCTAGTCTTCCTAGTTATGGGGATCAATATCTTCAAAGTATGGCAACCTCTTGTCCTACTGTGAAACAAGAGTGGATTATGCCTAGTTCTCAAGTAGATGATATGTCTTACATGGAAGGGAGTACTTTTCCAAGTATTTTATATCAAAGGAATTATCTCCAAGAACAAACATGGTAACCACCGAGTGAAGAGATAAAGCCACCCGTAGAAGATATAGTTGGGCAACTCATGGATATATTGAATGAGATGATTGAAGAAAGAAGAGAAATGAGAGAAGAAAGAAAGAAAGAGAGAGAGAAAAGAAAGAGAGAAGATGAGGAAAATGAAAGGAGATTTGAAGCCCTAGAACGTCGAATGAGTCAAATGATAAGTGAACGGAACACTCTCTACGACATGGAAAGTTTAGATGAAAAAGTTGAAGAAGAGTTAGAGGTAGAAGAGTATTCGGGGGATGATGAATACTCAAGAGATGTTGAGCTTATTGAGGATGAGGAGACAAGGTAAAAGAAAGCTTAGAGGATGAAAGTGAGAGGAGTAAAGAGCCTAAGGTAGAAGAGATCTTTGTGGATGAAGAGATTATCTATGATTTCTTGTCTCTAGTTGATAAGGAAAATTCAAGTGAAGATGAAGGATCAAAAGACGTGTATGACTTTGATGAAGAGGAACAAGGTCTAGAAGCACTTGATGATGAGTTCGGGAGTGAAATGAGCATTTCTACACCTTTTAACTCTTCAAGTTGCATTGAATTTCAAAATATTGTTTATATTGACTTTATATTACCTATTGATTCTTTTCAATGCCTTAGGTACAAAAGAGAGATTGAAGAGATGTTGGGAACATATTTGATAAAAAGGAATAAGTGGTTGTCTCGAAAGGAGCGATTAATGGAATGCAAGATCAAGCGAGTTGAGATTTAAAGCCAATCTCGAAGGATGCTACTATGGTCATTACTTGCCATAATATCAGAATGGTCATCCTAACACTATGAATAGAGAATTCAACCATACAAATTATAACATGAATCAAGTAATCATATATCATGAGATAAATTCTAAAATTACATCAATTAAACCATTAAAAACTCAACAAATCCATAGATCCCTAATCCATCAAGTGGCTAGCCTCACAAGAGTTCTAGCCAACAACAAACATCATGAAAACATCATTACAATGCTTACAAACATCCATTGTTGCATTTAAAACAAAGAAAATACAAAATAAAGGTAAACTTCTCCCCTATTTGAAATTGGGTGGAATCTTTCCTTCAGGTTGTAATTCCCACTCTTCAAGCCTCAATCCTCCATAGAATTGGTATGGGTAGATGGAAGATGTGTAGATCCATGAAAAATAAAGAGAAGTTGAGTGAAAATTGGGTAGAAAATGAATTGGGGATGATAGTGTGTGTGAAAATGGTGAATGAGTGTGTGTGAGCGATTTTGGGGTTTCCTCAATTCTCTCTCAATCAAACTTGGGGAAAAAGTAGTCAAAATGGGAATTAAAACTGATTTTCTGGACAAGTGGAAAAGTGCACAAAAATTTGACCGAATTTTTGTGAATGACATCGAATTTTTATGCAAAACTGCATAAAAATTCGATCGAATTTTCATAAAGTACATTGAATTTTTATGTCAGTGTGCTCAACCTCCAATGCTCTGTTTTGCCACTGTTTTTCCTAAAAATTAACAAAAATTCGACTGAATTTTTGTGCAAGGTAGAATTTTTGTAACAATTTTTGCCAACGAATTTTTAAAGACTAATTTTCCTAACCCCCGAAAGGGGGAGTGTAGAATCTATTTCTACCACATCTTCCTCTTTGCTTGTAGAATCCATTTCTATCTCATAATCACCAATTTTCTGCAAAAAGTATACAAATACCTTTTTCAAGTAATTAAGCAATTAATTGTATCTTCCATAAAAAAACATGCTTAACTATTGAATTAAAGCCACATAAATTCAAGTAAATTCATGCAATTAAACCCATAATTCTAGGTTAATTTTGCACCGATCACCTATCGAATTCTAACACCGTCTCCGTCTTCAAATATGGAGATCAGGTAGAGGTGTTGCAGTTCAACTAATTCGCAGCGCTGACTACCAAAACAAAGTCGTTTTGGTACTTGAAATCTAATCAGGTAATTAATACAAATTAAATTAATGAAGAATGAAATTCATAAATTAACTGCGAAATTGATTAATTAATTGATCGTCTACTTACAGAGTGTATCTCCGATGTGGAATCTGTTCCAAGTAGCCCATTGGTTGTGGGTTTCAGGTTCCTTTTCGGTGGGCTTTCTCCATCCCATAGTTTCTCCGACTTCAAATTGGAGTCCGTGCATTATAATCACCGCTATGAAAGCGGAGAAGATGGTGGAGACCAGCAAGCTCTCGAAGGCAGATGTCACTTCTGGTTCCAAATCTTCTTCAGATCAATTGGTAACTGAAAGAATAAGAGATATAGGAATCTAGGTGATATATATAGGAGGAGAGAGAAAAGTGACGGTTCTAAGGTTTTGAGGGTTGGGTTTGTAATGGGTAGTACAGACAAGACTGACAAGAAACGGGAGCATGTTAGCACCATATCCCCAGGTGCCGCAACAGCTAAGAAGCAACCCCTTGCAACGTTATCAGAGGAGAAAAAGGTGAGATGTCTATTATCCCTTCCCCTCCAAAATTCTTTTATTCCTAAATTAATTACTTTATTAAAACAAGATCTTTTATCCTTTCATTTCCATCTTATTTCTATAATTGTGCATGTTTACAGCGAAATTTTTGAGTAATTTTATTCAATTTGTGGTGTAAAGTGTGATATATAACTGGTGTATGTTTTTTTAGTGCAATATTTTCAGAATTGGTCCTACAATTCCTAAGGCTTTCGTGTATGTATATGTTGCTCGAAATCATTCAACTTTCTTTTTCTCATCTGAAAGTACCAACTTGTTTCTTCTTCTGCTTATTTTAATTTATTTTGGAACTATTCTGTAAGGTGTTGATTCTGAAATTATTAATTATCTCATGATTAGCTTAATCAGTGTCCCACCCATTTCAGTTGTTTATTTGATTTATGAAGCATGTTTCTTGCTCAACTGGTTTCCATAAGACCACTTGCATTGGTTATGATTTTAAACTCAATTTTAATTTTCCATTTTGTTTTTGCACAAATACCCATTAAACTCAATTGTTGTCGTGTTGTACAAACTCAATAAAATCATTCCCATTTAAAACAGGATTCTAAAAATTTAGTTGATTTAGGATCCCATTGGAAAATTTCATGCGTAGAGATATTGGGTGATCTCTTATTTGTTTTCTTTTGTTGTATATCAGTGCTTTGTTCTTAAGCATCTTCATGGTGTGTTACAATATGGATGCAAGTAATCTAATGAGATATTAAGCATCTTCCAATTTGAGATGCCACATTTATACGATATGATGCTTTGAAATATAAGAAGATGTAATTTGCTATATATTTATATCCTAGGTATTGATCTACATGTTTCTAAAGTGGGTGTAAGTCGTGTATGACACTAATTTTGTAGTTATTTTTACAGTTGGTGAACTGGTTACTAAAGCAACTTTGGTTGTGGGGGAGATGAGCAGGGCAATGTGGGAGTGGACGTTGGGAAACTGAAGGCTAATCTTTTGAGGCATTTCAGAACCGTATTAAATTAGTCTTGAAATTTTTATTGTTAATTTCATTATTTATTCATAAGGTTACTCTTTTTTATTAATTATGTTACTCTTTAGAATGAATTAGGTTACTTTTTAGAAAAAAATTACGTTACTATAAACAAGTTTTTGGATTACTTTTTTATAATTAGGCTACTCTTTAAAATGAATTAGGTTACTATGAATAAGTATTAGAATTACTTTTTTATGTTGATTTGTTTATATATTGTTCTGTTTGATCAACAATTTTAAGTTACACTTTTTTATTAGTTTGGATTACTCTTTATAATGATTTGGGTTACTCTTTAATTTGAAACTTTGATTTTCTGAAATTAAGGTTATTTTTTTTATTAATTGGATTACTATTTATAATGAATTTGATTAATATTTATAATGAATTGAGTTATAATTAGATTAAGGTTCCTTGCTTATTTTACTATTTTTTTAAAATTAAAGGGTGCAGTAATAGAGAAAAAAATATTTAAATAATGTCAAATGAGAAAATTCAAGAATGCAATATATATTAGTATATGTCACAATAGTACAACTCTTAAAAAAACTTAATGTTATAAATCAACCCAATTCAATAAAAAAAATTGAAAACATATTAATTTAGACAATGTACATTACGTAATTTTAAAAAAGATTTTCTTTATTAAAATAAACATTTCATCGTTAAGGATGATTTGACTTTAATAGTGGTAGAGAGAGAGAGTTTTAAGTATGAACATAGCTATCCTATCTATATCTACCATATCTATAAATTTTATTACTACAAAAGAAGAGGAGAGAGAGTGTCATGCATTTAGTATAAAAGAAGAGGAGAGAGAGTGACATGTATTTATTAGAGGAGAGAGAGTGTCATGCATTTATTTAGTACAAAAGAAGAGGAGAGGGGGTGACATGCATTTGTTAGATTGAAAAAAAAATAGGCAAAGAAAAGCAGAGCAGGGTTCAGAGGGGTGCTTTTCATAAGGTTGAACACGTGGCGTATTCTTTATGCGGCCCATGCTCTTTTCTAACATTGTTAATGATCCAGGACCCGCAAAATTTTAATTGGATGTGATTTTGGGATCTGGTTCCATGAAATATTCATGGAACCGGCTCCACCCTAGTGCTTCTCAATTACAATAATTTGTTAGAACATATAGTATTATTGATTATTACATTCATATTATCATTCCTAAATATAGTAAGAAAATATTTTCCTTAAAGAACACAATTAATGTAAATGGTGTCAAAATAATATATAATTGACAAAAAAAATTCACTTCTTATTAATTAGTTATCATTTTTTATTTATTATATTATATTAATTAATTAATAATTCATGGAAAAGTTTATTCTAGTGATTACACTTTTTCTTTATCTGATTTATTTTTTAAAAATATTATCACCTTTCATTTTTAAATAATATATTAATTAAATAAGTCCTTACTTGAGACGGATAAAAAAATGTAACATTATTATCACTTCGCTATGAAATGTTATCACTTTTTATTTATACTAGAGTTAATTACGGGAATAGTCACAACTTTTTCGCTGATTACGAATTAGTCAAAATTTTTAGATATTTACAAATAAATACTCCACTTTAATATTGAGTTGCCATTTAAACTATCGGCCAGGAAGAGACCGGGCCGATGCTAACGTGTCTTTGTATAATCTAAGTCTTATGCCACCTGTTAAAAAAATAAATATAAAATTATTGAATCCACCGCATCCTCTATCTCTCTTTCCACCTCCTTTTTTCTTCCCCAAATTCCAAAACCCTGATTTTTGGTTCATCAATCGATCACAGTGATCGAGCATGAAGTTCAAAGCATTCTTGACAGATAATGAAATCAACCTACTGGAGAAACGAATCCTTCTCGCTCTGGATAAAGTGGGGAAGATCTGTCATCTCTACTTGACCCCCACCCATGCCTTCTTCCTCCACAACCTCCTCAACTCCCATGGCGTCCGCTCCATCACCCAGTTCAACGTCGACTCCCTCTTCTACGACTACCGCGTCTCCAACCAAAATGACAACAACATCCCCTTCTCCCTCGACCTCTCCCTCCTCCACCGCGCCCCTGTAGAACGGAAACAGCTCAAAGGGAGTGCTGTTGAATTTCAAAGACATGGGAGACAAAGTATGGAGGTTTCAGTATTCATACTGAAATAGTTGCCAGAGCTACATCTTGAACAAAGGATGGAACCGATTTGTGAAGAAGGACTTATGGGCGGCGACATTTTCCGAGCCCAATAAGCAGCTGTGCATAGATTGAAAAGCGAGAAGCACCAGCGGAAGCGGAGGCGGGATATCTGGCTGAGCCCAACTATTTTAGATGATGAGATTGTTCGGGGTGAACATTCTGGAAGTGCCGAGCCACGGCGGCACCGCCATTAACAGTAGCTATGGTGGGAAGAGGATGATGGAAATGGAGATTCTGGGATTAGATTGCAGAAAGAGACAGAGGGTGATTAATGCGTTGTAACAGTTATTAATGTTGTTAATTACTTGGTTTTTGTTTGACATTTGATGTTAATCCACCGTGCTGATGTGTCATTATAATTATGAAGGCCGCCATTGTAAGAACCTTTGCGAGAGCAGTGGTTTTGACAACTGAAGTGGAACTGAATTGCAATCTTTCTGCGAGAGCAGTGGTTTTGACAACTGAAGTGGAACTAAATTGCAATTTTTCTGCGGTAAAAAAATCAAACAAATGATGAACACTAAATACTGGCGTTTTAAAATAAATGAATCATTTTTAAAAAAATAAATTACACGTGGCATTTGACATGGCTAATATAATGACACATCAGCATCGGGCAGACCTCCTCCCGCCCAATAGTTCGAATTGCAACTCAACATTAAAGTGGAGTACTTATTTGTAAATATCTAAAAATTTAGACTAATTTGAAATCGGCGAAAGGTTGTGACTTTTCTCGTAATTAACCCTTTATACTAACTGTTCATGAAATAATTTAATGCACCATTATCACTTTTCATCGATTAAGTATCACTTTTTGTTAATGATGGTATCACTTTTTATTCGTCTCACGTGAGCCCTTACGTGAGATGGTCTTATACAAGCCTTTGCCCTTTATGTATTACTTGAATTTTAATAATTAATAAAATTATTAATTCTAAAATGTATAAGAAAGTGAAAAAGATATCACACATAATTAATTGCATATTCGTCATAATCGTGAATAGTGGATGTGCCATTCCAGTTTGCACGGTAACTGGCCAAAGCCGCCTTCTTCTTTATTTTTTAATTTTGATATTATACTAATTAATTGCTGGATAGTCTGTCTCACATGAAGGAGACAGCCTCGCACAAGATTCACTCGTTTATGTTTAAGAGGTTTACAAGTTTTTATTTAATTTTTTCAAATTTTCAATTTTCAAATTAAAAATATTTGATATACCTTATTTAAAAGCAAATTATTCATGATTATTTCAATCTCAATAAAATTATTGATTTCTTTCTTTCTTTCCAATTTTATTTCAATCTTCATATTCATAATTAATTTTCTTATTAATTTTATTTTAATCTCAATATACATAATTAAAATTGATTATAAGTTACATATAAGTAAAGATTTGTGCGAGACTGTCTTACGGATCTCATTCCGTGGGACAGATCTTCCATTTAGCCAGGTTAACTATTAAACCGCTGCGTATTATAAATTAATGGTTTAGCAGCTAAACCTCTTTTTTCTCATGCGTACGTGGCGTGTTCGAATTACAGTACATTCACTATTATTTTTCTTTTTTTACCTTAATTTTAATTATATATTATTTATTTATATTTTAATTTATTTTTCTTTTATGAGCTTAATATAATTATTTATTTATATTTAATTTTAATGATGGCTTTTTTATTTTTACCATTTGCATAATATAAAGTGATATGATATATAATAAAAAAGTGATGTCTATTCTATTATAGTATGACAATTAAAAAATTATTACTTTTTTTATAAAAAGTGATATTTGATCATGAAAATGTAATAACCTGTCCAATTAAATTATTTCATAAATAATATTTGAACTAATTGAATTATTTCAAAAGAGTGATATTTTACCTTAGAAATAATGGTAATTAATAATATTTTAAATAAAAATAATACATGACCTAAGAAAAATATAACAGCCTAATTGAACTATTTTAGATTGGATGGATAAAAAGTGATAACATTTATAATTAAAAGTGATATCTAGATTAATAGAAAATGATATTCCTCAAGTTGAATAATGTTATGAACAATTCATAAAATGAATAAAAAGTGATAATATTTAAATAAAAAATAATAACACTTTTAATAAAAAAAATGATACTTGATCAAAGAAAAATGGTGGAGTATTTGTCAAACTGAACTACTTTTTTAACAATTAATAGGACGAATAAAAAGTGATAACATTTTAATAAAAAACGATACATGATCAATGAAAAGTTATAACCGTCAAATTAAATTATTTCATGAACAATTCATAAGACGAATAAAAAGTGATAATATTTTTAATAAAAAGTGATACTCGATCAAGTAAAAGTGATATTCATTGAAGTGAACTATTTAATGTATGATTAATAAAGAAAAAAAGTAATAATATTTTTAATAAAATGATATATATATATATATATATATATATATATATATATATATATATATATATATATATATATATATATATATATGATCAATGGAAAGTGATGTATATATGATCAATGGAAAGTCATGTATATATAGTCAATGGAAAGTCATGTATATATGATCAATTAAACTATTTTATAATTAATTTGTAAAATAATAAAAATTTATAATTTTTTTAAAAAAAGTTTTGTGAATAATGAAATATTTAAGAATTATTTAATAAAAGAATATACTTAAATTTTTATTTAAAAAAAGGAATAAAAAAAAGAAAAAGAAAGCGAACTTATTAGTTAGCGTAACTAATTTGCGAAGCATTTTAACCACTGTTCTGATTAAATAAATTGAGTTGGTAGGATCCTTCTAAAGAGAGGATTCATAAGACAGTCTCACACAACACCTATTATTAGATATATTAGCAAAAAATTTTTAATCTCAAAATCCGTAATTGAAATTTAAATTATATTAACTATAATAATTAAAATTCAATTTGCCTTTGATTAATTAGCAAAAAAAATTCAATCTCAAAATCCGTAATTGAAATTTAAATTATATTAACAATAATAATTAAAATTCAATTAGCCTTTGATTAATGACAGATTGAAATTTGGTCAACACAATGCATTTTCCTATTAAATTTTGCCTTTGATTAATGACAGATGTGACACGCATGGCATGACGCTCCTATGATGTCACATAATTGAAGTGGGTTTTCCGTAATAACGGTGCAAAGGGTATGACTTGGATGGTTCCTTATTTTTTACGCGTATACTGTAATGGGACGCCACAACCCATTTGACTTTAATCCCTTCTGTTCTTCTCTTCTCTTCTCTTCTCTTCTCGCCTCGCCTCGCCTCTCCTCTCCTCTCCTCTCCTCTCCTCTCCCTACCCTTTCTAGGAGAAGCTCCGCCCTGTCCCCGCCGCTTTAGGGTTTTGCTTTTCCTTGTTTTCTCACTTTCTGCCTTTCTCAGTCCCCTCTACACCCACTGATCTAGCCTTACTTCTCAATTCCCCCCTTTTTCTTCCGATTCATCTCTGATCCTCTCGATCACGATGGCTTTATTTGCCTGCTAGAGCTCTCGCTCTTCTCACAGTTCTTCGCAAATCCAGAAATTTTTATTTATATCTTGGTTAGCTTCATACAATTTGCCGTTATGGCGATTCGATTCACTGTTACTTACTCCGCCTCCATGGCGTCGAATTTTGCTTCCTCCTCCATCCCAACGGGAAAATGCGCCTCCTCCCGATTCTTTCACGAGTGTGCATCGCGATCGCGAATTTTCCATCATCCGCCGGCTCAGAAACCCGACTCGAACTACGACTTCCGCCGCCCTGGATCTAACACTGATCGCGTCAACGCGACGTCAATACCATCGATCTTGGCTGCGGAGATTTTCGGTGGAAGTTCCCGATCGTCTTTGGCAGTGGGATTAGTCTCCTTGCTGAAACAGTCAATTGGGGATTCTTCGGACGTTGGAGTTTTAGGAATTTCGAAGATCAAAGCATCGTCGATCCTCCCGTTCTTTCCCGGTTCTAAGTGGATACCCAGTAACGAGCCCTCGGTCACGGAGGTGGATAGGGGAGGGGTGTCTAACAGTACTGAGAGAGAGAGCATAACAAAAGGATCGTCTAAGAGTGGGAGTGTTACTGGTGTTGAAAGTATGTGTTCAGAAGCATTTGCAATGGCCAAGAGTGGTGGTGCATCCAGCACAAATGTTCTGTCCCAGAGAAGTGCAAGTCGTTATAGTAATAGTTGGCTGTTGAGATTGATGAATTATTGCTTTAGCTCTGAGGATGCTAAGGCGGCTTTTACTGCTTTCAGTGTTAGCATTATGTTCAAATCGACCTTAGCAGAGCCGAGGTCAATTCCTTCCATGTCAATGTTCCCAACACTTGATGTGGGGGATAGAATTCTAGCCGAGAAGGTATCCTTTCTTTCAGATTGGTTTTTTTGTCTTTCAGCTTGGTTTTTGGGTGTATGGATAAATCGTTGATGGGTTTATTACATTATTCATTTATTTGGATTTTGTTTTGAATATTGAAATCAACTCTGTCATAATTGGAATCCTTGATATTTAATGTATCTGCTAAAAATGCTTAAAGTATTGAGTATAGTTTCTTCTGTATATCAGTGTTTTGATCCATTGGATGTGGATAATTGTTAGGCAGTAGGTTTGATCTAAATGGTTGTGCTCAGAAACAAAATCAATTTGCGATTGCATTATTTTGGGGATTAAACTCTTTGCACTGATCTACTCTGTTCAGCGCTGCATCTAGTCTATTGCTAAGAAAAACTTCACTTTTTGTGACTGATAAAAAATCTAAATGAATGTTAAGATGCTGGGCAGTTTCCTATTTTTAATTAATTAAATTCTAATATTTAGAGAAGGCTCTAGTTTTCGTTTCAAATTATGGATGTTAAATGCTGGGTGGTTTGTTTATTTTTAAGCTAGTAATAGAGAACGATTGTATAATAGCATCTAGTGTGTTAATAAATTATACCCGCATAATGAGATTTCTCTTATTGTGTCTGTTTGCTCCAACTTTAGCAAGGGTTTAGAGATGAAAATTGAGAGTATAAGTTGTAGGAATTGCTTGCTGTGTTCTAATTAATTATTAGAGAGAAGGCTCTAGTTTATGGGTATTAAATTCCTTGGTTGTTTATTTACCTTTAGTTATTCATAAGAGAACAATTATATTATCTAGTGTGTTAACAAGTTATTTCTTCTTAAAAGGTTTTCTTTTTGTTTATGTTCGCTCCAAGTCTCTTGCAAGGGTCAAGTGATGAAATATTTTTTCTATAAAATTTAATATAATTTGCCTTTTCTTTTGTTGTGAGAAATTAGATCAATACTCTGACTGTTTTACGAAATCTTTTGGGTCTTGGTTCTTACATCTGGTTCGTTTTGCAGGTTTCTTATTTTTTTAAGAATCCGGAAGTCTCAGATATTGTAATTTTCAAGGCTCCATCATTTCTTCAGGTATCCTAGGATGTTTCATGACATCATTGATATAATACTCATTATTTCAAGGTGTCAACAAATTCATATTCATTTTTTGCTTGCTGTGCAGGAATTTGGTTTTAATCCGTCTGATGTGTTTATAAAAAGAGTAGTAGCAATCGCTGGTGACTATGTGGAAGTAAGAAACTTCAGTGATATCTTAATATGTTTGTTAAATGTTTTATTTTTCTATATCACATTTCTTAAATTGATTCCTTGGACAGGTTCACTGTGGAAAATTGGTGGTCAACAGCATAGTTCAGGATGAGGATTATATTTTGGAACCACTTGAGTATGAAATGGATCCAGTGGTAATATTTTCTTTTTGTTTCCAGTTTAAGCATTTCAATCGTGCTTAGGCCATCATATAAAATTAAGTAAAAACTTACCCATTGCCTTGTGTCTTCTGTAGCTTGTACCAGAAGGCTATGTATTTGTCTTGGGAGATAACCGTAACAACAGTTTTGACTCTCATAATTGGTAATCAATTCTTTACCAAAAATTTATCAGTGCTTCTTGCAAGTTTAAGGATAATTATATACACAATCTCTAATTCTCTTTACGAGTGTACGTCCTAATAAAAGGTCCAACTTCTGAATGAGATTGTTTCTAGGATTAATCTAACACATATAGGCAGGAAATAAAATTCTGTAAAATCTAACTAGTAGGATATGCTAGATAGTGAAATTAGCTCAATGGGCCTAGATTGTTTTGGAATTTATGCAGTAGACTTTCAGATTTTAAATTGAAAGACGAGAATCTTTAACTCAAATTAAATAGGGAAGGGGATGACCATAGAAAAATGAAATAGAAACTACAAAAAGTGACAAGTTCTGCTCAAGTATAAACGAGGGCGTGCCTCAGCCTCAAATCCAATGATGAAGATGAGAATGAACTGTTATATAATGGGATTATAGCTTAGTTTGTTATAATTGGTTGGTTTGCATTCTTACAACCCATACATAGTACATGAATGTAACCTGACTCAAAATGTTCCTCACTGCAGGGGTCCGCTGCCTATGGAGAACATTGTTGGGAGATCGGTCTTCCGATATTGGCCTCCTTCTAAAGTATCAGACACTCTTTACAGCACATCCCGGCAGATGAGTGCAGTTTCATTCTCATGAGACTTGCCCTTAGGTTTCTGGGTTCATGGTTTCAAATCAATTCTTTAACCAACTCCATTTTGTCCATATCAATTTTGAGCCCTTCTGGGCTTGTGTGGCCGCGTGTGAATACTAATAATTTCTACATGATCAAGTTTTATCTTAAGGCTTATCAGGGGGGATCACCACCTTGCCTGATTGCTGCCAAATTCCAATGGCCATGCTTGGCTAGTTTGAAGTAATCATTTGGAGAAAGATAATCATTTAACGATCATATGCTGCTATTTCTGTTCGTAATATTACGAACACATGATTGTCATACCGCTTAGATGCCTGCCTTTGATATAGGTGAGAATCTGCTTCAGGTTTAGGCGTATAACCGGCAGTTGATTGTATTAAGCAGTTGAATTCTCTCTGAAGTCTTGCGTAGTGGCTGGCTTGTTTGGGCGATACGCAATTATTATATCTACTTAAACTTGATGCGCATGAACTGTTATGTAAAGATGAACTCATGTGTACCAGTACATTCATCATGCTGTTATAATGGAAAAGAAGGATCTTTATTTATTTTATTTCTTAACCCTGCATAATTTGGCGCCTGAAATAGGTTTGACCATGCCTACATATGTACATCGGTGCATGTATGCAATTCTTTGATTTGAATTGAAACTAGTATTAATTCTTAAATACGAAGCTTGCATAATAAAAGATGATAAAGAAGGGAGAAAATTACTATTGCCTAAAACATTTTGTTTTCCTATTTTATACTTAAAATACTTCAACTACCTCTAATCAAACTGGCTATAAAAAAAATGAATTTGACTTTTTTTTAGTATTAATAAATTGCGCAATTGCACATGTCAGAAAAATAAATAATAATAATAATAAAAAACACTGGTTATTCATCATTAAAAAAAGAAAAATCACTTAACATTTTTTATTTTCATTTGACAATGTCCACTTATTTGAAAATAAAAAAAAAAAATAAAAAATGCTTTTAGTTGTCCTGCTTTCCCAACCTTATTATTTTTATGTGGGAGAATATTTTCAGCACCCCCTATATTTAGGCAAATAGTCCATATTATTAAAGAATAAATGAAGAGTGTAAATAGAGATACAAAAAGATGTGATGAAAGATAACTATTTGAACCTATAATATTCACTATTCATGACCTTGAACATGTTATTGTTTAGAAATTCCGTTGTTGGGTTGTACCAAGTCAGTGGTCCTCCAATACTAGCAAGCAGATCAGCCACCGAATTTCCTTCTTTATAGATATGCGAGATTCGGAAGGAAATATGAGGGATTATGTCCTTAGCCTCTCTCCGTTGTGATAGTAACCTCCATGGAATTACTGGCGACGGATGTGAAGAGTGTGAATAACATATGTAGAATCAGTCTCCAACCATACTCCGTTCCCATCTTCTGTCATGTGCAAACTCAATAGCCAAGCATGTCGCGTAGAGCTCAGCCTCCAGTGAAAAACCCACTCCAAATCCACACGTGAAGCAGCCCATAGCAAACCCTCTGTTGTTTCGAAAGATCCCTCCACCTGAAATATTTCCTGGTGAGCCCGAAGCATATCCATCCGTGTTGACCTTTGCCTAACCCGGCGGCGGTGCCCTCCAGCGAACAGGGATGATCCTCGGAGCTCTCCTGTGTATTCCAGCAATGCAAAAAAATTTCAGAGTGCAGAGATCATCCACCGTGTTGCTCATAGCGCCCATATCAAGGTTGTTCCCCTCTCTGATTAGTGCAAACATAGTTGCAGTGATTGCTGAGCATTTGACAGATTTGTCAAATATCTCCCCCTCTCGTAGGTCATAACCATCATGCATAGCATTGTTCCTCTCTTGCCAAATGAGCCAAATTTAAATGACAAAGAAGTGACTTGCTTACTTGCCGAGATTTCCATCACATGTATCAAGAAACCCACGAACGTCTGCTCCAGATCAATCCTATGCCCGAAGTGAAAACCAGACAACAACTTCTTCAATACCTGCAAAGATACAGGACAATAAAGAAATATGTGATCAATGGACTCTTCTCCCCTTTTACAAAGGTAGCATAGAGAAGCTCCTTTGAATCCCCTATCACGTATCACATTCCATGTCATTAGAACTCCTTCAATAGCTTTCCACAGAACCAACGATCTCCTCGGGGAATAAATGGTGCCCATATCCAAGAATCCCATATTGGCTTAATAGATGTCTGTCGAATATGCACATAGGAAATCTTAGATGTAACTTTCCCTTGGATAGATTTGCTCCAAAACCTGCAATCCTCCACATTAGGAGACATACGTGTTGCCAAGATGGAGTCCACTATATTGGGGAAAGTTCTAGTGAAGCTCTCTGTAAAATGCCAGAAGACATCGTAAAAATAGTCACCAATGAGTTGATCAAAATGATGCCTATATTCCAAAGGAATATCAACCATATCTGCAATTGGCGTTCTCAGCCAATTATCTAGCCAAAACCAGACTCTAGAATCGTATCCAATTGCCCATATTTCCTCTTCCATCAGCCTTTTGATATGCCGCACACATGCTGATCGTATAGAGTAAGGAAGGTAGTTTGCTTTGAGGACCTTTTCATTAAACCGTCTTTTCTTAATACATCTCAACGCCCCTTTTCCCTCAATTACATCCCACGAGAGCTTCATTAAATACACTTCATTAGCTGCCCTTATACATCTAATCCCTAAACCACCTTCTTGTGTAGGCCAGCACAACCGCTTCCATGCCACAGTGAAGTGATGTTGTTTCAAAACATCCCCCGACCACACAAAGTTTCTACATGAAGTGTCTACCTTCTTAATTAGGCCTCGAGGCCATTTGTAAACCATTATAACATGAACAACCGAAGCAATTATCACTGAATTGACCAAGCAAATGCGACCAGCCATAGATAGCATACTACCCTTCCATCTTGAAAATTTATTAAGAATTCTATCAGTGGCTTGCTTAAAGTACTCAGCTTTGGGAGAGCCTATGAATATGGGCGCACCAAGATATATAAAAGGAAATTTCCCTTCCTGTATACCAAGGCTGCTTAAAATACGATATTTGATCACTTGCCTTACATGCATACCAAAGAAAACCTTAGATTTTTGTAGGCTGAACTCCTGCCCTAATGCAGCAGCATATTTTAACAAGATATTGCGAAGACCTCCCACAGATTTGTCGTCACCTTTGCAAAATAAGACTATGTCGTTAGCATAAAATAAGTAAGAGGGTAACAGATTAGACCTGTTCGCATAAGCCCAAGAGATGTTTCCTCTATTCATTTCCAATTCAATCCACCTCCTTAGTACTTCCTCTGCCACACAAAACAACAACGGCGATAATGGATTCCCCTGACGAACTCCACGGCCACAAGCGAAGAAATCCTCAGGTGCTTCGTAGATAAAAATTGAAACCCTAGCTAATTCAAAGATGGCATTAATCCATTGGACAAAACTATGATGAAATCCCATTTTATGCAGAACATGCAATACAAAATCCCATCTAAGTGTGTCAAAAGCCTTATTGATGTCGATTTTGAATCCTACACTGCCTACTGTAGAGTTGTTTAAACAGTTAAAACTCTCACATGCAATAACTATACAATGATGTATACTCCTCCCCGGTATGAATCCAAACTGATTGCCACCAAGCTTCTCATTCAGCAATGGCCCCAATCTGGTAGATAAAATCTTAGTAATGACTTTGAAAAGGAAATTACAAAGATTTATCGGTCGAAAATCCTCCACCTTGATAGCACCTTCAACTTTGGGTACTAGAACAATAAAATTGCAGTTAATACCCTGTGGCAGCGCTCCCGTGAAAGAAATACTCTCTCCGTCCCATGGTAAGAGTCTCATTTGCTTTTGGACACGTGGATTAAGGAATATTATTATTTAATGTGAAGTGGGTAGTTGTATTAGTGGATGTGTAGGCCCCATATTTTAATTGTATTAGTGGGTGTGAGTGGGTCCCGTATGTCCCAAAAAAAGAAATGAGATCCTTTGGGTTGGACAAACCAAAATGGTAAAATGACATTCTTAGCCTGGGACGAAGGGAGTATTGCACTGCCCTACATAGATCCTCACCAATAAAATGCCAACATTTATGATAGAATTGTCCCCCAAATCCATCCGGCCCTGGCGCACTGTCTGCTGATAAACCCATGGTCGCCTCCTTAATCTTCTCTACAGTTGGAGGCATAGTGAGTTTGTTATTGTCCTCGTCCTCCACAAGGGATGGAATGAAATTCCATTGATCAAAATTCCCATCCTCCGTAGGCTTCTAAAATAGGACTTTGCAATATTGTACAATGTGCTCAGCAATCAGTTTTCTATTCCCAGTAACTTCGCCATCAATCTCCATTGCTGAAATAGTATATTTAGCTCTTTTAATATTATGAGCTCTATGGAAGAATCCGGTACTCCTGTCTCATTCTTTTAACAAAGATGATCTATTCTTCTGAGCGAAGAATAGATGTTTCTCTTCCAACTTTTTATTAAGCGCCACGTGTGCATCAACTTCTTCATAAAAAGTTCCTCACTATCTCCTTCCTCTCCAATTCTCACCTGGATTTTATTCAAAGATTCTATAACATCTTCAACTGAGTCATTAACGTTCCCAAATTCAGATTGATTCCAATGTTTAATATCAGACTTCAATCTTCTTAGTTTTGCAGCAAAAGCTAACATCGGATTAGCACATGTGGAAGGCGTTTTCCAAGAGGTTTCAGCAAGAATAAAAAATCCTGAATCTAGAAGCCACATGCTTTGAAACCTGAAAGGCCTCGCAATCTTCTCACTCATCTGCATTGAGGCCAAGATAGGTTAGTGATCTGAGCCATGCCTCGCTAAAGTCGTCCCTGCTATTATGTCCCACTGATTAAGAAGGCTGTCATCAACAAGTATTCTATCAATTCTTGAAGCCCGCATAGCTCTTGTGGCCGACCTGCTCACCCACGTAAACTTTGAGCCTTATAGAGAAACATCAGTCAACCCTGAATGATCCAAAAAAGCTCTTAACTCCAAGGGACTTAAATTATCATGCCTAGTAGCATGCAATCTCTCGTGAGCCCCAAGCGTGGAGTTGAAGTCCCTAATATTCATCATATGATTGCTTATATAATTAGAAATATCACACCACAAATCACGTCGTATGACATGATCCATGTGAGCATGCACAAATCCAAAACGATAATCTGCAGCATTGTGAATAAAATCAAAGAAAATTATCTGAGAAGAAGAATAAACTGAAGTAACCTGAATGATCTATGTAGCATTGTAGTAGACTCAAATGTTAGGGCAAAGACCATCCCTAACATTATGTCCAGCAAATTGACATCTCATATTATTCCATACATTGCTAGGAATTGATTCAAACAAAAGTTTTGGCTTCGCAATTGCTAACCAAGGCGGCCTGTGCTTCCTAATAGCAACCTGAGATGAAGCTCTCCCAAACCCTCTGATATTTCAAAACAACACTTTCATTTCTTACCATCACGACGACCGTACTTCGGCGGCTTAGTTAAGTTTCCCCATTCTCTAGTGAAAGTGGAATGCATGGTCTTTGTTTCTTTCTTTTCCGGCTGCACATGCTTTATCCCCGGACCTCCAGGAATGCGCGACCTAGTGATTAGGGGTTCAGGATGATTAAATAACGTGGCAATATTGTGTGTCCCTATTACAGAGGTATTTGTCTACGACACAATAGCAAGCTTATCAGGGCTTGGCGTAGAGGGCTCTTTAGCATGCTTAGGACTCATTACAGCAAGCGGCACTGGTTCTGGTTGGAAAATAACCATTGATCGATCATCTGCATTGGGCAGGCTCTCTTCTTCATCATCTTTCTCTTCCTCATTCTCACTATCATCCTCTCTTTCCTCAACTTCTGCATAGTCCTCTGTATCAGCATGATCCTGCTATTATTCAATATCCATAATTCCTGGGCTGGCTTGGTCTTGCCTATGATCAACATGGACAGCAGATTCAGATTGTGCCATCTCCTTTTCGACCTTATCATTCGAATTCTCCTTCTCCTTTTCAACCCTATCTTCCGGATGCTCCTTCTCCTTTTCAGCAAGTATATCTAGTTGCTCCTCATGTTCAGCATCAGCAAGATTACTGAACATATTTGAGGTGTGAACCTTAGGAGGCTTATCATCCTTCTTTTTCCAAGCCTTGCTCGGAACCTGGAAACCTTGCTTGAATGCCTATTTTTGCTTTCTATTCTCCTTGAACTGCTCCTTTCTTTCTATCCTCTTCATGCAATCTCTAGCTTCATGGCCCAGAATTTTACAAGATTTGCAATACTGCGGGACATTTTCATAACCCATGGAAATTTTGATCATGTTTTCCGATGTGTCAATGTTCATACTATTCAAAAGCGGCTCTTGCACATCCACTTCCACTAGCACCCGTGCAAAGTGCCCTGTGGATCCATCCAAGGTACGATCATCGATTTTGATAAGCGTTCCAACAACACTAACTATACTTTTTATAACATCTACATGCCATAGCTCCAGTGGCAACTCATAAATTCTCATCCAAACTGGCACAATAGACGACTTAACCTTATAAGAATTAAACGTCGACGTCCACTACTGAATACACAATTGAATACAGCCAACATTCAAGACTCATTTCCTTAACAAATCCACCTTGCGGACTTCATCGATATCATCACAGAATAATATCCACGGCCAAGAGGGATATTCAACAGATCCTGGATATTGAAGGTTCTCTTGAATAAGCCATCAACCTCCATCTGAGAAAGTGGTTTGCTGCCTTTCTCATTCAAAACCCTGACAATCACAAATTGGGAAAAAAGTGTTTTATGCTTTTCATAGAATTTTTTATTGATCGATAATGTTACAACATCACCTGTTTTTTCAATAGGCCTCGCCACAGGATCCATATAGGATCCCTTGCATATGGCCGATTTTAGACTAGAGACGGGATCCTCGCAATCTTGTGCAGCTTTGGCTGCATACGATCTAGCGCCATGCATAGAGTTTGGCGGATTGGATCGACTAGGGTTTAAAGAGAAACCCTTTTGTTGTTATCCATCATGCTGATGCAAAGGCCGGTTGATTCCCTAATCGACAGATCGCGGTGCAGCCGATCCGATATTAATCCGGCCAGCGCTATCCATGGAAGGAGTCGCACCAGCGAAAGCAACATTACTCGCAAGAAGTTTATCGAATGACGGTAGGCCAGATGTACCGACCTGCATAGAAGAGGGGCCAGAAGGACAAGACGGAGCAGAGGGCTACCGGGAGGGATCGGAGGGATCCTCCATTCCCGATACGTGAATGGAAACCCTAAAAAATTCTAGAGAGAAGGCAGAAAAAATTTCCTAGAGAGAGAAACATATTTTTATGGTTTACTGAATATATCGAGCTTGTCGTACCAAAATATACTGAAAAATATTAAATTTCCAATATATCAAAATTTTTGGTACGGTATCGATATTCTACATATAAATTTTCAGTATTTCGATATACCGAAATTATTTTTTATTTTTCGGTATCGATAAACTATTATCGTAAATATTGAAATTTTTATATTTATTTTTAAAAATAAATTTTATATAATACAATTTTCAATTACATTTTGTATTATTAATATATTCAATTTATTAGGGAAAACAACTAATAGGCACACACTTTTACGCTAAATTACTATTAGATACAATGAATTCAAATAATTACTCACATACAAAATATTAAAGTAAAATACCAAATATAATTTTATAATCTCATACACTTTTAAACGACAAACCTTACTCACCCACCCACCCACTACCGGACCACTGCCGGACCGCCATCGGACCTTAAAATGTGCAAACAAAATGTGCAAAAGCAAAATTGTGCAAAATAAAAATGTGCAAATCAAATTGTGCAAAATAAATTTGTGCAAATACATAGGGGTATTTATGATATCACAATCATAATTGTGTAGTTATGAGTATTAGTCCTTTGAGTCATGTAGTTTATAACAATTAAGTATTATTTTATGTATCTTATAGTAAGTGACCCTTTAATTTATATGTTTAATTATATATCACACTTATTCATGTAGTATTTTTTTCTTGAAATATAAAAATAAAACTCTAATAATAATAAATCAAATATATTAAACTTATGGAGCAAAATATATAGGAATATATAAATAGAATATTTAAATATTTAGTATCCATTATATATATATATATATATATATATATATATATATATATATATATATATATATATATATATATATATATATATATATATGGACCTTTTTTTTCCCGTTTCCAATTACCCTTGTCCAACGTGTACTCCGCCTTTTTCTTTCTCTCTCTACGTGGCTGAGAATTGACACATCCATTTGCCTTCCTTCTTTCTACCTGCTTCCTTCTTTCTACGAGGCTAAACAAGAAAGTATATGCCCTGTACTGCTCTCTCCTTTCCTCTTCTTTGCTTCTCAATTGTCATCTGCTCAAATCATTCTACTCGATCAGCTACCCTACATATATACTCCATTTTTTACCCGAATAGCTCTGCAATTTTTTATTTTTTATTTTTTTGGACTTCATCACCTTTACAGCTCATACGCTAAGCCCTAATTTTTTCTCCCACCTGTCTCCATTCCAACTTCTGTTTGATTGGCACAGTGCGCGTGTCTAGGTGAGTATTTTTAAATAAGTTTGGCTAATTAAAGATTTTATTATATTAAACCTCGCTTCTCTTCTCTTTTTGACTTTTCGTTCTTCCCCATATTTAGCCAATTTACTCCAACTACAGTCAACTGCTGTTATTATTCGTCTTGTATTTGGCAAAATAAATGATTTCGTGCAATCATAGTTTTAATTATATCTATCGTGCATGTACCACAAATCGCTTCCCCTTTTCACTTCCAGTGTATGTTTGATGTGTTACCAATATGCACCGCCTTTTAAGTCTATGGAATAATTGTTGTTGAATCGTTTGGGTTTCTACTTGGTTACTGCTCTACTTTTTAGTTGTACAGCCAGATTAAAATTCTTAGCGTTAGACAATATTGTAATTGCAATATATATGGTTAACCTTAATACTTTTGGGCTTGTTCATGTAAATATGAATCAGCCCATGAGAATCACTCTTAATTATTATTCATGACTAACCCTTCATGCTCACATTCTTTTCGATTTCACAAAGACTACGGGTTTTATGCAATTGAAACCTATGCACTGTGCAATGATTTATTTATTTCTTATTATGATTCCTTGAGCATACACATTAATAAAATATGACAGCAAGCCTCAAACATTAATAGAATGTGATACTGCATCCACATTTTACTACTTAAACTCTTGATTTTACCTGTCAACGAATTCTTAAAGTTATATGCTGCTTTGAAGGATAGTATTTATTGTCATTTGAAGGATAGTATTTATTGTCATGGCATACACCAACTCTTTTCTGTTAGCATGGAATTGCCTTTGAATGTTCACAATGCCTTAGAAAAATTATGTCACCACCTTCTGTTATCATTCAAATTTGAAATCTATTGTAATGAACACAATTAACATGTCTTTCTATTACCTTCTAAAGCATAAGATTAATGAAATATCATTATTCAAGATGGAGCACCAATTAATTAATAAGCCTTATACTGACATTTTGTTGAGGAAATAGAGAAGTTTAAATAGAAATTCCATGATATTGTGTTCAAAATTATTTTGAACTGATATTATGTTGTTTGACATTTACATTTGAACTTGAAATGCTAATGCGATTTTGTTGAAGCTCTTAAGAATCTATGCTTTTGTGCTTTCTGATGGCTTTTGTTATGAGTGATTGATACATGATATGTATTGTTTGGAAGTGTTTTTGAATCTGTCATTTGCAGCTTCGTTCCACAGCACACTAAAATAGTTTCGCCATTGGACTAGATGGTAAACTAGCTTTAGTCGATGTGGTCGGAGAAAGTCTAAAGCTATGGGTATGAAGATTACAAGAAGCAGGTGAACAAGAAAGGAAGTCCCTTTACCATTTCTGAAAGAATCGGTTTACAAGGTATATAAATGCAATATATTAACGATAAGATGTGGTTTTCATTACATGATGCAAGAATTTTTACGGCCACTTGTTCCCAGGACACAAATTACTTATCCAACTGAGAACCCAATGAAGCAAAATCACAAGATGAGGTTGTTGATCATTTTACAAATTCCTTTACTTGATCAAGGACACGGATTACTTATCCAACTGTGAACTCAACGAAGCAAGATCGACATACTTGAATCACAAGTTGAGGTTGTTAATAATTTTACATATGCCTTTACTTGATCAAGGACAGATTACTAATCCAACTTTGAACCAAATGAAGCAAGGTCGACATACTTGAATCACAAGTTGAGGTTGTTGATAATTTTACAAATGCCTTTGCTTATGCAAGGCTTTCGGATATGCTTTTTAAGTTTTAACCACGTACCAGGATTAGATATGTTTGTAACATCAACTATGCTATTGTAAATCTTATATTTTGTAATATGAATTTAAGTCTAAATTCCTTTAGAATTATTATGTGCAAATGTGTAATGGAATATTTCAAAATTATAAACATTCATTCACATGACATTTTACTACAAATACAATTAAATACGGATGAGCACCTCACGAAATGAGGTGCCATCAACCTAGTATATATATATATATATATATATATATATATATATATATATATATATAAATAAGAATAGCTGGTTTTTGGCCTGTTTCTTCAGCGTTACCGATTGCTCTCCCTCCACGTGTCTAACTCCCTTACCCTCTCTATACGTGTCTGATAGAATAGGAATTCACTCGGCTTCTCCCTTCAGACAAAGCTCATTTCCAGCGCTGCCCATCCACACTTTTTCCCGTCTTTTTTCCCTCGGCGAAGTTCATCTCTCGCGCCGCCATCTCTCATCCTTATCTGTCTGTTCCACTCCCTTCGTCGGCCATTTTCGTTGTGCCTTCTTCTATTATCGAAATTGGTAAGTCATTTTTTGCGATTTTTTGGGCCTTCCTTTTAATTAGCCCTAATTTCCTTACAGATTTAACACGTGTAGTGTTTTTGTTCTGTTTCAGGTATCTTTTCTGCATTCAAGTTCCTCCCCTTCCTGGTGAGTGACTACTCCTCCTGGTTTTTCGTCTACTCAGTGTTCAGGTTCTTTATTTCCACATAGGAACTCTAATTACGCTTTGGTTTTCCCATTTCGCCCACACCCATGGGGCCGAACCCTAATTTTCAACCGAAATTACTACTTTTCATGTATCATGTTCATAAAATTCTTTCGTGGGCATTGACATTTTTACACTACCTAAATTAATTGCCTCTCTACTTTCACAAAAGGGGGAGCTAGGTTAAGCTCATCTGTGGTGCTAGCTTTGAGGTATTATTCAATATCACTATTTATTTTATTTTATAATCCACACAATATCAAATGAATTCTTTTACTTTTTCTCCATGTAGGACGTGATTGACATCAGGAATCTTTCTCTGGTTTACACCCTTTCTGGAGGTAAAATTAATATTTAACTAAGGGATTTGTGTAAAGATAATTCTGTATCTAAATATGCTGATTATACATTTAGTCAAATATCAAATCTTTGGATTGAATTTACTCTTCCATGGGTTGAATTGAGTGGAATGAAAAATTATACTCCTCTTATTACAAAGTTCTAAGATGAATGAATGGGTATGCAAATTGAGAATGTACAGAATAAGAAATATAACAATTGACATGTCTAAATGAGAGTTCTTGCAAAACCCATGTTAAAAAAGGTCAAGTTTTGTTGTAAATAAAATTTGTACATGAAAGTTATATCATTCTGTTTTGTTGTCTAGATACATTCCTTGGAATAGGCTGATCAAGGATATATAAGCTTTAAATACGTTTACTTGAATAGCATTGAAGGGTTCTTTATCGAAAAATGATGTTCAAGAGTTTGATTATGAAATTTATATCTGGTAGTGATATAGTTCCATATAATGTCATATTGTGCTGTGTGAATACATTCGTGGAAAGTAACTTGTTATGCGTTCAAAAAGTTACCTTTGTTCTTAATTTGGTGTTCACTGCAGTTGATTGCATTGATTGTGCTGCTGAGGCATCAGTGGTAAATGCTGTAAATGATGGGATTGAAGCAGCCTAAGATATTTATCCCATTCGAAGGCTGTGGGTGATGATCAGTGTGAATGATAATGAAGATCTGCATTTTCGTAAAGCCGGTACTCTACATCATTTTATCGTTTCATGTTTCATATGTTTACCATGAATGAGAATGAAGGATTCTCCAAAACAGTCATGCTAATTCAGTAATTCCTGTGTCATTATGTCATTAAAGCCAAAATAATTAGAGAAGGGCCATTAACATGCTTGTCACCATTTTTTTTTTCAGAGTTTGATCCAGGTGATTGCCCACCAGATTGCTCAAATCCGTGTGAGAATGTTTGTCCTGCTGGGGCAATCTCTTATTCAGGAAAAACAGGTATATTCAAGGTTCGACTCTTCTCTGTCTTCCCTCTTCTATTGTCACTGCTTAAATTTAGTACAATCATACATAACATCAACAAGCAAGGTGGTGTCTTAGCTGAAAGATGCTATGGCTACGGCTGCTACTTACCTGTCTGCCCTTATGATAAAATACGTAAGCACCATCATTTAGAACGTCTCATGGTACACGTTATTCTCGTCCAACTTTCTAGATGTCAATCTGTTCTATGTTATTACACCAAATTTACTGGTGTAATTGGTTGAATCAGGTGCAACTACACAAATACGTGATGCTACTGCTACAGCTGATCTACTTAAGTAGGATGAAGTTGATGCTATAGAAATTCACTCAAATGGAAGGTAGTTTTGAAAGTATCATATAAGATTTGGTTTGCTTGTGTTATATTTAATCAATACAATTATATAGATCACGAGTTTTGATTTAAGATCTTGACTTGCATCTTGTCAAAATTCTTGTAAAAGAACAAGATTTTTGTTCTTCTTCAAAATCTTTTCTTTTAAGTCTTAAACCTTTAAGTAAATTTTCATGCTGATCTAAATTTTGTTAAATGTAGTGGTCATTCATAGGCAGGAAGATTCATTCCAAAAACTTTGGAATGGTCTTGGAGATTCAGTATAGAAGCTGAAGCTTGTCGCAGTAAGTTAATATCTGTGTGAATATTTTGTTACTTTTGGTGATTATGAATTCAAATTAAGAATTAGTACTTATTGCCATGTTCTAATGCAGGTAAGCTTGCCTGATATTGGAGAATTAACAATACCTGCAATGAATTCTATGTACACGACAATAAAATACAACACGCAGTGCTTCAATTTATAGCAGGTGAAAATCGTATAAATCTTATATGCAACTTCATTCTTGATCTCACTGTACTTTGTTTTGCAAGATTTATGGCGTTTGCACGAAAATATTTCATACTGTAATGCCTCCATACAAGCATATGCAAGTTTTCTTATTCGATATTACCAAATTTTGCATCAAGAACTTAGGCTGATTTTTCATGAGGATTCTGAATCAACTTAGTTTTTCTTCCAATAAAATTTTTAGCTTTTTGGTGCCCTATAAATGATCATTGAGCTTTATGGCCAGCCCCATTTAAACACTGGACAGCTTATGGCAAGTCCCACTTAAACATTTGAGACGCAGCTGCAGAAAGCGATTTATGCTTCAAATTCTGTATTTTTCCATATGCAATAGAATTAAACAATATTTTTACATATTATACATTCTCAGCTATCTAGCCTGTGTTTGCAATTTGTTACATCTATTTTGCTTCTTCATTGATTTCCACTAGAATAGTGGAATGGTCATTTACTGGTTGCTTTTAAATTAAATTGTCTACAGTCTTCAGCTTATTGTTTAATCTCATGTTTATTGTTCACATAATAAGATTCACAATGTTTTGGTTTTGTTTGAGTTGCTTTAAGATGTACTTATGTTTGATTTTGGATATTATCATGTTGTATATGTGGTTCCTTCCTTGGGCATTGCTTCTTAATGTTATTGTGACTCTTACTTCATTATCTTTGTTCACTTAGCCAAATTTATATTTATATTTGTTTGTTAACTGATGAGAGCCTTGCATTTATTTATATGGCTTGGCGGGAGAGACACGGTAGGTGTAATTGGGTGCTTTGAAAATCTTGCTTTTGGATAGCATCACCATATTGTTCAATTATTTGATTTCTAAAGAATACGCTTAATGGTGTATTGATTATCCAATACTCCTCTTAGGTGCTGTCGGCTGACATTCTATTTAAGAAATCGTGCAGCATTGAGATATATCAATGGCAATTATTGTATTTGATTTTTCAGTTAATAGATTGTTAAATTTTCCATCCTCAAATACTAAAAGTTTAGAAGCTACACTAAGTGTTTGCATTCATCTAAATTAATTTTTTGATTCCGTTGTCATACGTGTTAGTATTACAATGCATTTACAAATAACGGATTAGAATATTACAATGCATTCACAAATAATGGGCCAGCACTTCACGATGTGAGGTGCTGACTTACCTAGTGTGTGTGTGTGTATATATATATATATATATATATATATATATTCTTTTCTTAAATAAATTATAAGGTGGTATCCGAATAGTATGTAAATTGAAATGTAATTATGTTAGATTATTTTGAAATATTTTCATATTAATTTTATTATTTTATTAAAATTAATTATTTTTCAGTATGGTTCAATAATCGGCATTTTTCGATATGCTAAATTTTTGGTGTAAAACGATATGCCAAAATTTTGATATTAATCGATATTTAGCGAAAAATTGGTATAGTACAAATTTCGATATGATATCAGTATGTAACTTAATGTAGAGAAGGTAAATCGATATTTCGATATCGGTATTGGTATGACTTTTTCCATATCAAATATTTTTGGTACAATATCGATATTATAGGTATACCTTTAGGACCCACCCCTACTTAAATTTCTATCTATCTCTCTTTTTCTTTTCTAGTGTATATGTTCGACAACCTCTCTATATCTTTTAAAAGCATTTTTTTTTCTTTTTTTTATTTGAAAATGTCCACTGATAATTTTTTTTATTTATTCTACATTAATAATAATAATAAAAAACAGTTGGATTTTAGGCTATAAAAAAAAAGAAAACCGAACATGATGTTTATAAAAATAAAAATAAAAAGAAAAGAAAAAAGAAGAAGATAACAACCGAACTTTGGGTTGAAAAAAAAATCCCTAATCTTACAAATATGTTGTTAAAAAAACATAAAACATAAAATGCAGTAACAAACATCTCTAACTACCGGACATATGATGTATAAATAAATAAATTAAAAACTCTAAAACTTTCAGACTTTAAAAGAAAAAAAATTGAAACAAAATAACCAGGCATTTAACTGTGGCAATTTTTTTTATAAATAATTCTATCAACTGGACACACTGCATAAGACATGAAAAAATTAATATTTTAGTTTGAAAAAAATAATTTAATTATATAAACTATTAACTCCAATCGGACATTCTGAACATTCCACCTTAGCAATTTTTTTAATTTTTAATTTTTATTCAATCAACTAAGTAATGAAAAAAATAAAATATAAAAAAATTAAATAAGATAATCTGACTTTAGGGGTTGGCAAAAAAAATAAAAAATACTAAACTTACATGAAATTGCGGCAGGACTTTAGAGGTAGAAAAAAAAACTGAAAAGAAAAAAATTGCTAGTAAAATCATTCAATTTAATTAATGAACTTTATCTAGTGTGATTGATAAAGTATATTTAAATCTTACTCCCTAAAAAGTACTGGTAAATTATTACTTTTGTAAATAAAAATTTTCAACACAACATAAATATTGTAGAATGTTCATTTTATCATTTGAATGTCCAATAACAGAAATATTCATTTCTTATTTTAAAAAACGAGGAGCCCACTATAAAAACAATATTTCAAATATTTTATAAATTAAAAAAAATAAAAATAACTACAATATTTTTCACAAAGTTACTATTTATTTCATATAATAAAGAATAGGAATAAATTTATAAAAATACACAATATAATCATCCACTTACATAAAATAATACTACTCTTAAACATGTGGAAAAATTAAAATAAAAGAGGCACTCTCTGGTGAGACGGGTCGACCCATCACTAAAATATGCTTATTTAATAGATAAAGTATGTTTATTTGTAGTTAAAATATGTTATAATAAATCATATTATACATATTTTAGAAAATATACTTTAACAACAATTAAACATACTTTATCTATACAATAAACATACTTTAGTGATGGGTCGACCAGTCTAACAAATAACTCATCTCACAAGAGACTTTGTCAAAATAAAATACAAAACTTCGAAAATAGATTTCATACATTAATCCTGAAGATTAAATAAAAAATTATATTTCACATGTACTTTGAATCTACAATTTTAAAATTTTTTAAATTAATTTTATATTGTCCAAATTCATTGGTTACTAAATTTAGCAAATAAAAAAGATAGAGAAAAATTAAAGATAAAAATAGATATTTAAGTTTGTTTTTATATAATATGTATAGATAGATAGATGCTATCATTTTTTATTATTCCAGTGAATTGGTTGTGAATTAGTTCAATTATAAAGATATCACTTTTCTTTAATTATTAATCATTTTTTGTAAAAAATATTATCACATTTTATTCTTTTTATAAATTATTTGTAGAATACATTTTGGTAAATAGTTATCATTATTTATTAAAGATGTTATCACTTTTTTTTATTTATTTAAATGTTATCACTTTTTATTTATAATCACTTTTCATCAATTGTGCATCAATTTTCATTGTAAATATTATCACTTGTTATTATTTTCATAAAAGTCGTTTCATGAGATGGTTCCACACTAGTTTTTTTCATTATTAATTATTCATGATATAATTCAAATCAAAATTGATCAGTTTTAGTCACAAGATCAACTATTAAATGTATAGAATAATTATTACTAGATATACACTTAATACCTATCATTACTATGAGATATACATCAATTTAAAATAACTACTTATAAATACGAAATATTAAGATCAATTACCCAATATACTCCCAACTTAATGTGACCTAACAACTTTTTTGTTGCATATAACATTTACGATTTTTTTTGTTGCACATAACATTTACGACTTTTTTTTGTTGCACATAACACTTACCATTATTTTTGTTGCACATAACATTTATTGTTGGACGTATTATTTTTGCTGCACATAAATTTTTTGTTGCACATAATTTTTTTTGCACATAACGTAAATGATTGTGTGCAGTATATTGTAAGGGTAAAGTTGGAATATCACTATATATTTATGTAGTTAGTAGTAATATTCTGTTAAGTTTGCATCTAATAATAATTAAGGAGATTCCAATGTACTTAACAGTAAGTACCCCTAAATTTATCAGTATATATTATCTATTTATCACTTTTTATGGAACTAATCTGAGTAGTCATCTTGTAGGCACAAGATCAATTATTAAACTGCTCCCTAACAACTTCTTTTAACTAATAATCCATAGGTGATGTGTCACACTATAATGCAGGATCAATAATCAATAGAAACAGATCCATATAACAGTCTACAACTGCCTCCAAAGTCATCTGCTAACTGATTCTTCGAACCTGCTCCACATGCCTTTGTTGCTTCTACCTTGAATTTCCAACCACATGTTCTTCGATCGATCAATACATGACAAGTCATCCTACATGATCTACTAATTACATGCAGACATGCAAGGTCTACAACTCCACAATTCTCCACCTTAGACCTTGCAACACTCTACCTTAAACTTAATGCAATCTTAGCAACCCTCTTCTCCATTACACTACTCCACCTTGAGTAGCACCTTTAAACATTGCTCCATCTTGAGCAACACCTTTAACGCACCAACGTTGACTTATCACCAAGCCACCACAAGTTCGAACTACTTTCCTAATGAAAAGTGTCAATACTTGAAGTTGATTCTAACTCACTAGGATTACCCGATGCTTTCTCCCACTTGCTCATTGTATCCATGCCACTCTTAATCTATGTATCGACACCGAGTCAAAGTCACCACATCTCTAGTTACCCATTGAATCTACTGCTTCACCCCGAACACCAAACACTTACAGGAAACTCCATTTCTTAATTACAAACCTTATTGAGCTGACCTTATCTTTGTGTGAAAATCAAAGCTGTTGTAAACATGATTATTTCACCTACAAGGAAAACCCATTTCCTTTTACTCTGACTCCACCTTCAGGGGAGTCCCATGCCATTGTTGCTTGCATCCTGTTTAAAATAACGCTGATGCATTCATGAAAAAAAGCCATATCTCTTGCTTCACCCGAGATCATCGGCTGCTCTATTAGATTGCCATTACTAAAGTATTGAAATCAAAATAGTAATTCCAGTATACCAATAAACACAGATATATAGTGTGACTTTCAAGATCTGTGAACAGCCACAAATCCAAAACTATAAATCGTTGCCGAAAATGTTCCTACTGGAAGTTTAATCCTCTCAATGGAGCAAAAACTTCGTTAGACACATGTCATAGCGTGTTGTTGCTGAGTACCGAGGCGAGCTCCTGTTGTCGTACGCCCGCCATCAACTATCTCGAGAACTCACATGTCGTCAAACATCTGATTCTCCACTACTGAAATCAGGAACTTACTTTCTTGCGAATTCGAGAATCCCACCAGAATAACATCGCCCGGTTGCTGTTTAGATTTACCTCCACCTCTGTTCAAATCTGTTGCACAACGCTGCCATTTTCCAGCTGCTTCTGGTGCATCACAATCTTCACCAGAGACCTACTTTCCTCATCTCCGGACAACTACGTTTTGCTGCGGTGAACAATGTTGTTATTACTTGTCGGAATCATCCTTCAATCCATCGAATTCAGTCGTCACCCAAATTCACAAACCCATCACCGGTGAGTGAAGTTGCTATGGACCAAGAATCCCACCGGATTTTCCCCCAAGCCAATAGAGCATTCACCGCAAACCTGATTTTCTGATGCTGAGCGCCATAATCTCATCGCCGCTAGACCACCAAAGTTAACATTGCTTCTGCCAAGAAACCTTTCTTGGAACCATCTCCATCCATTTCTTGATCTCCCCCGCTTCCTGATTTTTAACCGCTAGGAGATTACCGTGGTGTTGGCAATCACCACCTCATAAATTTCTGATCCTCCTCCACTATCATCAGAGATCAGTGTCTGGCTGCACTATTAGAGCCTACTGATTCTCCCACCTCGAACCGTCGCCGAACGCTTCTTTACCTGATTTCTTCATTTTCCTTCCGAAATCTTCTGTGAACCTTCTTGATATCAAACCCGTGTAGATACCATCTTGATCTTCTTGTTTCTACCTTCTTCCCACAGACGACATCAAATCTTAAAAACGTATGCAAGATTACTCACTTATCTTCTTTTCTTACACATGATCACACTCTATTTCTCTCACGAAATGAATCACAATTGAATTTAAACAAAATGATAAAGAGACCCGAAGATGTATAGGGTTCGGCTTCAAGCCTACATCCACTCTTAATGAGAAGAAAGATCACTTCTATGATTACATGTTACAATATGTTGAAGATGAAGAAACTATAACTTCTAAGAACCCTAAATGCTTGGATCTTCAAATTGATATGGATGATAATGTTAACTGCTGCGTTTCTGCATTATATATCATACATCTGCTTAATTAATTTCATAACATGTATCTTCACGTGATCAGCCAGCTTCCAACAGTTATAACTGAACATTAACCACTCAAGATTCTTTCCATGTCATCAATCCATCAACTCAACTTATTATTTGATCCAACATTTCATCTTATATCAACAACTCTGATCCTTATCACTTGATCTTGCTTGTTGCTTGTCCAATCTCCACTTCCACAAGTATATTGTTGATCTACACCACACATACGTACACACATACATGGCCTACGTACTATTGGATTGTATACTAAAAGTCTAGCTTTAGTATTAATAATGTTTTAACAATTTATTTGAAATGAGAATCAATGATCAAATGATTGCATCTTATAATTTATTTATATGTCCGATACAATAGTCCATTTACTTTATACTGTAGATAATATGTTGTGCGATAACACGCGGAAGATCATATTATCGTTTTTCTTATAAAGTATAAACAGATGCTCATAACCGAGATAGACATGGATTCTCTATCAGGATGATTGTAGTGTGATTTGATATTAGTTTGACTTGACTATAGAATCACATTAGTGCACTTTACGTATTGAGCAGGACCACTTGAGATCATTCAACTTATACTAACTATATAGGAGAACTTGATCTCTGTTATTATGGATGTTCGTACTCTTAATCCCTATACAATAATCTCAACACGTAAGGCAGTATGTATTTCTTTGATTCATCAATGGGTGAGATTTACATGTAATTAAATCAATAAACTCGGTGAGTTGGAAAATAGTGTTGTCTCTATGGTGTGCTGTTGATTGTAGAAGGAATCCATATCCAAAATAGGTTGATGATGTCCTGTTGATTGTAGAAGGAATCCATATCCAAAATAGGTTGATGATGTCCCCTTGATGAGTTCATAAGGATTATCATGTAAACCCTACAGGTGGATTTATTCCATCATGATAATGAGGTTAAGTGGTACTACTCTCGGATGAGATATTAATTAATGGAGTTGTCAGTAACTTAATTAATTAATAGACAAAATATATCATAAACATGGGGAGACTAACGGGCTTATAATAAAATGGAGCCCATAACGTAATTATGAATTAGAACGTAGTGCAGTAATAATATTTTAGTGGTATATTTTATTATTATTGGACTTAAGTATAAGTTTTGGGATAAACTTGGATACTTAAGCCCAATGGAGGCCCAACTCTAATTTCTCCTTCTAGTCCCTGCTGTAGCCCATATTTAAGTCATCTCAACTGTTCGAAAACCCTAACAGAAAAGTAAATCACACCTAACACTGTGACGAGGGTGAGGGAATAGCAGATTGAGAAGATCTTGAGGATCATCACCCACACGACGTCAAGATTAGACTTGGGAATACAACAGAAGATCAGAAGGTTGTTTACTGCTGTTGTTTGTCAACTTCCATAATTTTTATAAAATCGTGTGGAACTCAAAACTGTACATGTGATATACTGTTGGAAAGCTACAAAAGAAAGGATCGTTTTGGCATATAGATCACTTATATCTGAGATCGGATGAGAGAGTTATGTCCAAAATGGTGAGGCTGCGCAGGCTGTCGGCGAGAATTCATATTCTTCAATGTACCCTGGTGAAAGGTAATATGTTTCTATATTTTCTTGCTTCCGCTGATTATAGAATCGTGTGAAACCCTAATGGTTTACGTTAACCTAACAATCGAATGTCAATAATTGGTATCAGAGCTTCGGTTTTGTGGTGAAGCGTGACACATTAGGCTAGGGTTTATGTGTTCATATGATTTAATTTTTGAAATTAGAATCACATGTGAATATATTAGGATTTTGGTTTTATTGTATAATCAATTAATATCCTATGTAAAACCCTATATCTGTATCGTCGATGGTGTGGATAAATCATCAAAATCTATTCATGTATTAACGCCTGGAAATGACGATGGCTGATGGTCAACGGGTGATGCCGGCGAGCGATGGCACTGCATGGCTGACCGACGGCACGACTAATGCCATTTGAAGGCACAAGCATCGGATGGCTGATGCACATCGGCTGATGGCACTGACGTGCTTGCGACATAGTTGTACGGGCATGAACGGTGATCGCTGTACATGACCAGCGACTGATGGCAAGTGACGATGCGATCATCTACAAGCAGCAGTCGGAACATATAGGCGGCGTTTCAGGGCTTGACCACCAAGCTTCTGAATGGGTTTTCAGGTGTTCCGGGCGAGTCTGTGTAGTGGCCTGGTCGGTTTTGCACTTGTTTGGGCCGGGTCTGGCGTGTTGCGCATAGTTGCAGGTTGCTGGCGTGCATAGGCGTGAGTCAGTCTTGGCGGCTGGCGTCGGGAGTCAGACGCGACATGCTGCTCAAATAAAGCTATGGCCGGTGATAGTGCAGACCGGCACTCCGATCGAGTTTCGATATGTTCCGGGCGAGTCTGCCTTGTGACCCGGTCCAGTCATCGTGGAGGCTGGGTCTGATCAGTGGTAGGCATGTGAACTGGCGGGCATGCTGGGTACTAGATGCCTCACACGGCGCCATGCAGATCATCGTGTGGATGTGCTGGACTGTCGTGTGCTGAGACCTATGGCTGGCCTGTGGCACTTGGAGGCGTGTAGGGCGCTGGACAGACTGTCGAGTGACGATGAAGCCATGCCATTCGGCGGGTTTTGAGTGCAAGGTAGCATGGCTAGATGGGGTGCTTGGGTGTTTAGCAACTTGCATGGGAGTTTGATGGTTGGCGCGTATGGAGCAAGAACGTGGTGGGCGACCAGATGTGCTGCCGGGCTTAGCGTCTTGCAATGGGATGGCTGGAACAGACACACAGATCGTGTTGGGCATTAGTCCGTGCAAAGACTTGCCCGTTAGCGAGCGAAAAGCTAAGTACGGGAGCCCGATGGCGTGCACATTTGGCGTGCATGGACGCACGGTCTCAGGTTGATAATCGGGCGTGAATACGTGGTATTGGGCGATATGCTTAGAGGACGTCGTGATGTGTGCTCGATGTTATACACGGTGGATGGGCAGCTTGGCGTAAGGATGTCGGGCAGGGTGCCGTGGTGGTGGAGTAGGTTGTCGAGAAAAGATTCTGGAGGTCAATTCGTGAAGACCTCTTAGGATTTCAAATTAGGTTTTGTGACGCTACCCCGAACCCGACGACCTGATCAGACATGTTGATCCTCGTCTGCATTGCCCATATTCGTGCTTAGTGGCAAATAATCAAATTCGCCTAAATATAACTGCCATAATTGATTTAATTATTTGATTATTGTTATATATATTATGTTTGATTCTCTGTGATTTACTGTCTTATGTACTGTAATAGGAGCATGCTAGGTTGCGTATTTTATTTTTTAATATTATATGCATGTTAAAAACCCTCGGTGTTAAATTACTAAGTAGGGGGGATTGGTAAATAATTCCGCGGCCTCTATTATTGGTTTATAAGTGATGTGAATAAATTTGCGCATCGGCTATAATGCCTTCCTCCCCAACGGATGAGTTTATGCGGATCACTGGTACAGACTTCGTTAAATAATTATTGTTTGTAATGTGATGCATATGAACTTGCGCGTTGGCTTTAGTGCCTTCCTCCCTAAAGGATGAGTTTGTATGCGGTTCACTGGTACAAACTTATAATTAATGATTGCAGGAAGTTATCCGTGCGCGTGTTTACTTTTCCAACTGTAAGGCACATAAGCTTGCACAATGGACTTGGGATCAAATAATGGCATACACTTAGGTGTAAATAATAAGTATCCTCCCCAACAAAGTCATTGCTATTATTTGCATGGCTAAAGAGGAACCGACTATTAATTACTTTGTCATGAGGTTAGCTTGACGAATGAAATTAATGGGTAAAACATTCTCTTGTAAATATTCGGGATTTGTATACGTCCACACTAACATGGCATGTAGACTCATGGTGCTTGAGATGTCGGTGAATTTTATTTTATATTATTTTGAGAGAATCAAGATAAAAGGATAAATTCGAAGATTTGATTGGTGTATTTATTTATGATTCTCTGAATTTTCAAAATGGTTTTATCTCTCTTATTGTTTACTAAAAGAAACATATTTACTTGTTCAAAATTAGATGATTAGAAAAGAATCTTGGTTTCGATTTTTACTGCTTAGGAAAATAAAAATGTGTTCTTACTAAAGATATCATATGATGCCTATTAAAGTCTCTAGTGGAGAGGTGAGAGGTTCATAGAAATATGATGGTCTCATGCGACTCTTTGGATACTTGAGTAAGGTTGAAAGGCAAGAGGTCAAGGTTGACTTGATGAATAAATTGGAAAAACTTGAAGTAGAAATTGAAGGGAAACTTAGATCAATTTATTCTCCATAGTTTGCCTAGATGTTTTGAGCAAGTTCCACCTGAAATACAAGAGATTGTATATGGTGGGGAACTTCTGACAAAACATGTGGCGAAAGAAAGACATTTTATCAAGGTATGAACAAGGCTGGTGTCTCATTCACTAGTCGTTGAAGTATGATTAGTGATGACATCTACTGACACGTTGTGTGTAGACACCGGAATCACTAAAAGCCTGCAACTAAGTGATGATGAGATTGTTATGTACATGGGTAATACTACAAAAGTAGTGGTTGTTGCAGTGGGAGTTGTTTATTTATCTTACGATATGAATAAATATTTGATTTTGAGAAATTATCTTTACGTACATTTTCATAGAAAGAATTTCATTTCATTTTCTATGCATTTACGAATGGATACTCCATTTCATTTAAATGACATGGTCATAGTAATGAAGGATGGAGCTATAATCTGTTATAGTACATTGGTGACAATTTGCACACTCTTAAATCTTTTTTATCCCACAGATGCAACAAATAGTAATTAATAACTTATCTTCTAATCCTAATAAAAGAAAGATTTTTATGGAAATGATTAGATAGATTATGAATTATTTGGAATTACTAAATTCATTTTATGAATATGCCCTAGAAACAGCATGTCATATAACGTTTGTCTATTTGTGGGATATCCTAAAAAAAAGAGGGTGTTGATTTATTTTATAATATCTTAGCTCAACTAGATTTATTTTAGAAAGCCCAAAACCTATTTATTTATTTTTATGGCCCAAAAGGCCAGCCCTAACTTAGCCCAACTAGATTTATTTTAGAAAGTCAAAACCTATTTATTTATTTATGTGGCCCAAAAGGCCAGCCTTATCTTAGCTCAACTAGATTTTTTTTAGAAAGCCCAAACTTATTTATTTATTTATTTTGTGGTCCAAAGTTTCAGCCCACTTAAATGGCCTGATATATAATTATTAAGGCTAAAGTTAAAAAAAAAAAAGAGAGAGAAGAACGGGAGAAGAAAAACAAAAGAGGGGAAAGAAGAGAGTGAAGAGGAGAAACTCTTGTTGATCAAATTCTCCCTTACAACCCTCATCCTAGGTGGTTTCTAAGTGGTTTTGAGGTAAGTGGTGTGTGAATTAAGCTTCCTTCTTCCATGATTTTGTAATTTTGTGGGGTTTTTCTTTTTGGTATGTGGGTAATTCGCAGACTGTTCGAACTGATTTTGACATATCTATTGCCATTGAAACATTGCAAACTTATTTTCTGTACATAGCTGAACTCGTTAGCTTTCCGTAGCCACTTGAAACGCCTCAATCCGATTATTCTACAATTAGATATGATTTTTCTCGTAAACTGCCGCTAGCTGGAAAATTTCAGAATTTTTATGTCGAATTCAAACTTATTTTCTATCGTTTCGTTTAGTTAATGCATTGAAACGGGTTATGTGAGTTTGGGAACTGATGTTAAGGAGTTACATACCATTTTTATTTAATATCGACTCGTTCGAACTCGATTAGGATTTGTTTTTAACAATGAAAGGAATGTTACCGCTAATAGTTAGTTATATTTAATTTGTCTTTAATTGATCATCTCCTTTCTAGGTAAAGAACCATCGACGAAGGGCAAGGGACCGACTTCAGATTCCGGAGAGAGTTAATCACTTCCTTGTGAGTTGATAATTCGGGAACGCCTTCTCTTGTGGAAAGTGTGGACCCTCGATAAATGTGCATTTATTTTAGTTTTAGTTAATTGATAAGAAAATTATTTGGTATTGTGTTATGTGGTAAAGAGCCTGATTGGCTCGATTGCTCTGGTTAGAGTCATGTTAGCAATTTTATGAGTATTATTGATTTCTGGTTATTCTTGTGTGCCAATTAAGACTCTAACTTGAGTCGTTATTCATCTTATGATGCACATGCATATGTATGCCTGGTACCAAGGTTAAGTAGCCCGAATTGGTCACGGTTCAGGTGAGTTGGAGCGACATTGATTAAGTAGTCCGAATTGTCGCGGTTCGGGTGAGTTAGAGTGACAACCAAGTTGCCCGTGATTGGCAAACCTGGGTGAGTTAGATCTAACGGGGCACCTGTCCATTTGCCAAATACTGATACTCTGGAGGGTGATCGTTAGATGGATCAGTCTATTATAGGCTCAGTCAACGTCACCGGTGTGGGACATGCATGTCATATATGTTTATATGTTTGATCATTTCAAGTATTCACGTCGATATTGAATTGTGAACTTTAGCACTTGGTGTGTTGAGAAAGAATATTAATGTGCATTTTATTTAGAGTAACGGTGACGGGCTTGGACTGTCTCTCGACGGAGAGCTCAGTTCGAGGAGGATATTGACTACCCACGCGTCTTTTATGTGATAACATGTTTGAACTAATTGTGTTATTCGTAAATGTGCATTAAGGTTTTTATTTTCATTAATATGTACACTGAGTGAGAAATAGTTATTGTGAGACGAAATGTTGGATTTTATATTATGAACCGCGAGTGGGAATACATGCTTCGTATAAGGGTCGGGGTGATCGGCTTATAACCTCACTGAGCTAGTGGTTTTGCTCACCCCCATCATTCTTTCCTTTTCAGGCTGTTGATATAGTTTTGGTTGGAGGTTTTCCTATCGTTTGCTCGTCATCCAATCCGTGTTTTGGGTACTTTCTCTTTTATGTAAATTGACGGATTCATTGGCGAGATTGTATAGTTTATATTTGGTGACCCCCTTGATGTTCTTTTTGTACCTTCGCGATGTTATATCGTTCATGTATATTTTCTTTAAACTAAGTTACATCGTTGTATTTTGTACCTTTGTAAATCCTTGTTGATACTTTTTGAGATGATGTCCTCGGGTTGTACCCGTTGTTATCAGTTGTTCAGCTCTACAGGTACTTGATAGCAAGCCTTACGTTTTCTATAAACTTTGTGCAGTGGAGTGCACCCATTCTGCGAAATTTATGGTTAACGTGGCGGTTGTCGCGTTCTGTCTGGGGTCGGGGCGTGACAACTTTCTTGGTATCAGAGCCTGATTTTATGATTCTCATTCTTTTTAAGTCGAGCCAATGGGTCCAACTTTGTTTCTATGTCATCCTAAGGTATCGTATTGGCTTGACGTTGACCTTGCATTTTCTTTCCTTTCTTCCTTTCAGTCATTATGGCACCTCCAGTTCGTCGTCGAGATCGAGGTCGAGGACACGCTCCTCGTGATCCTCCGAGTCCTCTACTCTCTTCTGTTCCTCGTGGACCCTGACGACATGTTTCTTTTGATCATGTCGTTCCTCCGATGGTTATGGACCCTATCAATTCTGATCATAGGGTGCCAGTTTCCCAAGTAGAGCAACCACGGGCCCAGTGGCGGGTTGAGCACATGATGACACCCGAGCAGTACCAATTGTATTATGATCACATTCGAATACATGGTGTTCCACCACCTACAACGACTCATACAACTACGACTGTCACTGAAGAGGTTCTTCGTGCTAATGAATCTATTCGACCTACATCTAATGTACCAGTTTTTACTCCAGAAATGGCTTTAGGAGGTTCTACTTCACGAGGTGCACTTTTTATACCTGATTTGGTGAAAGCTGTTGAAAACATGGGGACTTCAAAATTTGACGGTGCAAGAGATGTTTCTAAAGCGGGGGCATGGTTAAAGGAGATTACAGAGACCTTTGACACTTTGATGATTGAAGAATGTTATCGTGTGGTCATTGCAACCAAACTGTTAGGCCCAGATGCACGACGATGGTGGCAGAATCTAAAAGAGACATCCTCGATTACTATTACATGGGCTATCTTTGTGGAACAATTCAAAGATCGATACTTCTCTCAGTACATCAAGGATCAGAAGAGAAAGGAGTTCTTCAACCTCTTTCAAGGCATTATGTCGGTCGTGGAGTACGAAAGAAAATTTCTGGAATTGCGAGAATTCGCTCCTGAGTCATATACGACGAGAGACTTATGCAAGAGATTTGAAGATGGTCTTAATTTAAATATTCGAGATCGCATCAAGTCCGGAGACAAGTACGAGAGTCTTGACGATCTCGTAGAAGAAGCCCTGAGGGTAGAAGGTTTAGTTCAGGCGAGACATAAGCTTGCAGAACGATCTCAAAAGAAAAGGCAAGGGAGCGCATTTCCAGGAAATGCATCGAAGGTGTATAGGGGTGTGGGATCTTCGCGTGGCGCACCAAGTTCGGTACCTATTAGTTTTTCTCAACCTCGGGAGCAGTTTAGTAGAGGCGGGAGCAATGTCTCGGGATCGGTTGGTGAAAATCGCAAGTGCCAGAATTGCTTAAAATATCACGACGGCCCCTGTAAGGCTCCTCAAGTATGTTTTCAGTGTCGACAGCCGGGGCATATGCGAAGTTCTTGTCCTCAGCTTATGGGAGCGAGCAGTCAGGGTTTTGGTCAGCTTCGTGGTAAACTAACATATTCTACACCCAGAGATACTTTATCTGCAGTTACCAGAGTGCCCGATGCCTCAAGCGGCCCTAGTACTCAATCACCTATGCCAGGAAGGAAGCAAACTAGAGTATTTCATATTTCCCAGGAAGAGGCTCGCTCAGATCCGAAGGTTGTGACAGGTAATTTATAATCTGAGTATTTTCACATACTAGATCTAACCCCGCCTTGTTATGCCACTTGATTACGAATAAAATATTCGTAAGAAATTCTATCTTTCCTAATTTTTAAATCACAATCTCACCTAATATTACTTCTTTAGGCCATGTGTTTGTGGGAAACCATCAGGTCTACGCTTTATTTGACCCAGGTTCTGATAGGTCTTATATCCGGGATGATCTTACTACATCTTAGATTATCTTATCTCTCATTTGTCACCTGGAATCATCGTTCATACCCCTCTTGGAGAGCGTCTAATTCGTGATTCGGTATTCCTTGGTGTCCATTGAAGATCAAAGATGTCATTTTAGAGGCTGAATTGATAACATTGCCTTTGATTGATCTTGATGTTATTCTTGGCATGGATTGGCTTTCTTCTCATCATGAAATTCTCGATTGCCACGAGAAGCTTATTATTTTTCGTAGACCAGGATTCTCAGAACTCGTTTTTGAAGGTAAACTTCAAACGAGATCCCTCTTTTTTATTTCAATGTTGACTGCGCATAAATTAATGCGTAATGGTTGTGAGGCATTCTTGGCATTTGTCATCGATACTTCTCTTTCTGAAACTAAACTAGATGACATCCCAATCGTGAATGAATTTCTTGATGTCTTTCCCGAAGACTTACCAGGACAACCTCCGAATCGAGAGATTGATTTTTCCATTGACGTACTTCCTGGAATCACACCTATATCGATTACTCCATATCGAATGTCGCCTGTTGAGCTTAAGGAACTCCAGACACAACTTGGGGAATTATTGGAGAAGGTTTTCATACGACCTAGTACATCTCCATGTGGTGCTCTAGTTCTTTTTGTCAAGAAGAAAGATGGACCACTTCGCCTATGTGTCGACTACCGTCAATTGAACAAGGTGACAATCAAGAACAAATATCCTCTTCCAAGAATCGATGATCTGTTTGATCAATTGCAAGGAGCAACTGTGTTCTCAAAAATTGATTTGCGATCCGGTTATCACCAACTCAAGATTAGGGAATCTGATATCCCTAAGTCTGCTTTTCGAACCAGATACAGTCATTTTGAATTCTGTGTTATGCCTTTTGGACTCACAAATGCTCCTGCAGCTTTTATGGATCTTATGAATCGGGTCTTTCGGCCGTGCTTAGATAAGTTTGTCATCATCTTCATTGATGACATTCTTATTTATTCTAAATCGGACGACGAGCATTCTCATCATCTAAGAATTGCTCTGAACATTCTCAGGGAAAATCAGCTTTATGCTAAATTCTCGAAGTGTGAATTTTAGCTTCGCGAGGTAAGCTTTTTGGGTCATCACATTTCTAAAGAAGGAATCTACGTTGATCCAGTGAAGATTCAAGCTATACTAGATTGGGAGCGTCCAAAGAAGTGACAGAGATTCGTAGTTTTCTGGGATTAGCTGGATATTATCGACGGTTTGTCAAAGACTTTTCGTTATTGGCTTCATCTTTGACTAAATTGACTCGGAAAGGGGTAAAATTTGAATGGAGTGAAGAATACGAGGAAGCATTTCAAGAATTGAAAAGACGACTCGTTTCAGCTCCTATTCTTGCTTTGCCAGACCCAGCGATTGGAGAATTTACCATTTATAGCGACGCCTCGAGACAAGGATTATGATGCGTTCTCATGCAAGAAGGAAATGTTATTGCCTACGCGTCAAGGCAATTGAAGAAGAACGAAGAAAATTATCATACACATGATTTAGAGTTGGCTGCAATCATCTTTGCATTGAAGATCTGGAGGCACTATCTGTATGGTGCAACTTGTCGAGTTTTCACTGATCACAAGAGCTTAAAGTATATCACCACGCAAAAGGAGCTCAACCTCAGGCAAAGGCGATGGATGGAGTTGATTAGTGACTATGACTTAGTCATCGATTATCATCCTGGCAAGGCGAACGTTGTTGCAGATGCTCTGAGTAGAAAATCTTCTACCTCACTTGCTTCGATTCAATCTTTTTATCTTCCTATGTTGGAGTAATTTAAATCTTTACACATTTCGCTCGATTGTGAAAAGTCTAATGATTCTGCCTTAATCGCCAAATTCGAGGTTAGACCTACCTTGTTTGAGAAAATTCGAGAAAGACAATCACACGATATTTATTTACAACAGAAGATGGCAAAGCTAAATCAAGGAAAAGAAACAGAATTTCAAATTCGGGATGATGGACTTCTTACTTTTAAAAATCGTGTTTGTGTTCCATCAGAACTTGATGTTCGTAGAGCTATTCTTGAGTAAGCCCATTCTTCAGCCTATGCTATGCATCCTGGTAGTACCAAAATGTATAGAACACTTCGAGAGCATTATTAGTGGCCAGGTATGAAACGGGACACTACTGAATTTGTATCAAAGTGCTTATCATGCCAACAGATTAAAGCGGAACACCAAAAACCAGCCGGCATGCTTCAACCACTACCTATTCCTGAGTGGAAATGGGAAAACGTCACAATGGATTTTGTTTCTGGTTTACCTCTAACCCAAAAGGGTCATGACTCAATTTGGGTCATTGTCGATCGTCTGACGAAATCGGCACATTTCCTTCCAGTGCATACCAACGAATCTTTAGAGAAACTTGCCAAGTTATATGTCGATGAGATAGTGAGATTGCACGGAGTACCAGTGTCAATCATATCTGACCGTGATCCAAGATTCACTTCCCGTTTTTGGCCTAGTCTGCAGAAAGCGCTAGGTACAAAATTACTATTCAGTACCTCGTTTCATCCACAGACTGATGGACAGTCAGAGAGAACTATACAGACACTAGAAGACATGCTACGTGCAGTGGTGTTGAATTTGGGAGGTAGCTGGGATAAGTACGTGACTTTGGTGGAGTTCGCTTATAACAACAGTTATCATTCAAGCATTGGAATGCCCCCGTACGAAGCTCTGTATGGCCGAAAGTGTCGAACACCACTCTTTTGGGATGAGGTTGGCGAGAGACAAATCGAACAAGTAGAGCTTATCGAAGATGCGAAGGCAAAAATACAACTTATTCGAGACAGACTTAAGGCAGCGCAAGATCGACAGAAAAGCTACGCAGATAATAGGAGGCGCGATTTGGAGTTTAATGAAGGAGACAAAGTTTTTCTGAAAGTTTCTCCATGGAAGGGCGTGTTGCGATTCCGCCGTCGAGGAAAGTTGAGTCCAAGGTATATTGGCCCGTTTACGATCGTGCAAAGGATTGGTCGTGTCGCGTATCGACTTGAGCTACCATCGAAATTGTCGAAGATTCACGATGTCTTCCATGTCTCTATGCTTAGAAAATATGAACCAGATCCTTCGCACGTGCTCAAAGATCCCCCCAGTTGTATTAAAGGAAAATCTATCGTACGAAGTACAACCTGTTCAAATTGTAGATCGCCGAGAGAAAATGCTTCGTAACAAATCCATTCCTATGGTGAGAATTCTATGGAGAAGTGATCAAATTGATGAAGAAACATGGGAACCAGAGTCAGTCATGCGTCAACACCATCCAAATCTCTTTTCATCTCTAGGTACGTTTATGTTTCGAGGACGAAACTTTTTAGAGGAGGGGATATTTTATAATATCTTAGCTCAACTAGATTTATTTTAGAAAGCCCAAAACCTATTTATTTATTTTTATGGCCCAAAAGGCCAGCCCTAACTTAGCCCAACTAGATTTATTTTAGAAAGCCCAAAACCTATTTATTTATTTATATGGCCCAAAAGACCAGCCTTATCTTAGCCCAACTAGATTTTTTTAGAAAGCCCAAACTCATTTATTTATTTATTTTGTGGCCCAAAATTTCAGCCCACTTAAATGGCCTGATATATAATTATTAAGGCTAAAGTTAAAAAAAAAGAGAGAGAGAAGAACGGGAGAAGAAAAACAAAAGAGGGGAAAGAAGAGAGTGAAGAGGAGAAACCCTTGTTGATCAAATTCTCCCTTACAACCCTCATCCTAGGTGGTTTCTAAGTGGTTTTGAGGTAAGTGGTGTGTGAATTAAGCTTCCTTCTTCCATGATTTTGTAATTTTGTGGGGTTTTTCTTTTTGGTATGTGGGTAATTCGCAGACTGTTCGAACTGATTTTGACATAGCTATTGCCATCGAAACTTTGCAAACTTAATTTCTGTACGTAGCTGAACTCGTTAGCTTTCCGTAGCCACTTGAAACGCCTCAATCCGATTATTCTACAATTAGATATGATTTTTCTCGTAAACTGCCGCTAGCTGGAAAATTTCAGAATTTTTATGTAGAATTCAAACTTATTTTCTATCGTTTCGTTTAGTTAATGTATTGAAACGGGTTATGTGGGTTTGGGAACTGATTTTAAGGAGTAACATACCATTTTTATTTAATATCGACTCGTTCGAACTCGATTTGGATTTATTTTTAGCAATGAAAGGAATGTTACCGCTAATAGTTAGTTATATTTAATTTGTCTTTAATTGATCATCTCCTTTCTAGGTAAAGAACCATCGACGAAGGGCAAGGGACCGACTTCAGATTCCGGAGAGAGTTAATCACTTCCTTGTGAGTTGATAATTCGGGAACGCCTTCTCTTGTGGGAAGTGTGGACCCTCGATAAATGTGCATTTATTTTAGTTTTAGTTAATTGATAAGAAAATTATTTGGTATTGTGTTATGTGGTAAAGAGCCTGATTGGCTCGATTACTCTGGTTAGAGTCATGTTAGCCATTTTATGAGTATTATTGATTTCTGGTTATTCTTGTGTGCCAATTAAGACTCTAACTTGAGTCGTTATTCATCTTATGATGCACATGCATATGTATGCCTGGTACCAAGGTTAAGTAGCCCGAATTGGTCATGGTTCGGGTGAGTTGGAGCGACATTGATTAAGTAGCCCGAATTGTAGCGGTTCGGGTGAGTTAGAGTGACAACCAAGTTGCCCGTGATTGGCAAACCTGGGTGAGTTAGATCTAACGGGGCACCTGTCCATTTGCCAAATACTGATACTCTGGAGGGTGATCGTTAGATGGATCAGTCTATTATAGGCTCAGTCAACGTCACCGGTGTGGGACATGCATGTTATATATGTTTATATGTTTGATCATTTCAAGTATTCACGTCGATATTGAATTGTGAACTTTAGCACTTGGTGTGTTGAGAAAGAATATTAATGTGCATTTTATTTAGAGTAACGGTGACGGGCTTGGACTGTCTCTCGACGGAGAGCTCAGTTCGAGGAGGATATTGACTACCCACGCGTCTTTTATGTGATAACATGTTGTTTGAACTAATTGTGTTATTCGTAAATGTGCATTAAGGTTGTTATTTTCATTAATATGTACACTGAGTGAGAAATAGTTATTGTGAGACGAAATGTTGGATTTTATATTATGAACCGCGAGTGGGAATACATGCTTCGTATAAGGGTCAGGGTGACCGGCTTATCACCTCACTGAGCTAGTGGTTTTGCTCACCCCCATCATTCTTTCCTTTTCAGGCTGTTGATATCGTTTTGGTTGGAGGTTTTCCTATCGTTTGCTCGTCATCCAATCCGTGTTTTGGGTACTTTCTCTTTTATGTAAATTGACGGATTCATTGGTGGGATTGTATAGTTTATATTTGGTGACCCCCTTGATGTTCTTTTTGTACCTTCGCGATGTTATATCGTTCATGTATATTTTCTTTAAACTAAGTTACATCGCTGTATTTTGTACCTTTGTAAATCCTTGTTGATACTTTTTGAGATGATGTCCTCGGGTTGTACCCGTTGTTATCAGTTGTTCAGCTCTACAGGTACTTGATAGCAAGCCTTACGTTTTCTATAAACTTTGTGGAGTGGAGTGCACCCATTCTGCGAAATTTATGGTTAACGTGGCAATTGTCGCGTTCTGTCTGGGGTCGGGGCTTGACATATTTAGCCTAAAAGTTCGAAGGGTGATTGTTAATACAAATACTAGATTTTTGAAAAAGGACTATGTAATAAATCACAAACCCATGTTTAAGTTGTTCTAAAGAAATTGAGAGGGAAAACACAAAGTATTAGTACCAATTGTACAAGAGGATATACTACAAGGTAAATTGCATCGCGTGTTATATCTGATACACAATTGCATGTAGTGTCTTTTCGTAGTGGGAGGGTTGTTTTACAACCTAAAAGATTTATGTTTTAGGAGAGTGGTGAGACTTGGTCCTTAGTAAACATGGAATTGACCCACGGATACGATGAAGCACTACAAGATAAAAATGTGATATCATAGCAAGTTGCAATGAATTTTAAAATAGAATCTATGGATTTTAAATCAAATTTGGGAGCTTGTAGGATCACTAAATGGTGTAAAAGCTATTGGAAGTGGTCATACAAAATAAAAGAGGATCATACAGTAAGGTGAAAACCTTGGAAGCAAAGCTTGTTGCGAAAAGGTATACTCAGAAAGAAAGGATTCGATTATGAGGGAACCTGTTCGCCTGTAGCTATGCCTAAGTTGATCCGAACTCTTTTATTTTTTGTTGTTCATATTGAATATGAGGTACAACAAATAGATATCAAGATAGCTTTCCTGATTGGAAGTCTTGAAGAAAACATCAATGTGAAGCAACCAGAGTGATTCATTGCAAAGGGCTAAGAGCATTTTGATTGTAAGCTTAAAGGTGTCCATCGATGGACTAAAGCAAGCTTCAAGATCATGAAACATCCGTTTTGATGAGGAAATACAGGCATATGGATTTATTCAATGCGCGGATGTATCTTGTGTATTGAAAAGAGTGACGAAAACGTGGTGGTATTTTTTATACTATACGTAGATAATATATTGCTCATTGGAGATAATGAAAGAGTATTGTTGGGCGTATGGGTATGGTTGATAAAGTAGTATGAAATGAAGGACTTAAGAGAAGCAAAATATATCCTTGCGATCATAGTGATCACAAGATAGGATGTAGCGCTTATCTCAAGTTTCATGAAATGATACAATCCTTACTCTTTCAGCATGTGACTTTATCTAAGGAAATGTGTCTTGACATAAAAGAAGATAAAGGAGATGAAAGCGGTTCCTTATGCTTCGGCGAATAAGAAAGCTTAATCTAAGAAATGCTATGCTCGAGATTAGATATCTGTTATGCCGGAGTTAGTGAGTATCAAGGTAACCCGAAAACAAGAATGATGAATTGTGGTAAGACATATACTTATGTACCTAAAAAGGACCAAAAATTATATGTGGACTTACCAAACAGATTCACTGCTTCTTATTGGTTACATAGATTCGGATTTTTCTAATCAGATAGGGATGACAGTAAATCTACCTCAAGGTTATGTATTTAATTTTAGGAAGTAGAGTCATAAGATGGAGGAGTGTTATATAAAAATATATTTCGAACTCCACTATGGAAAGATGATAAATTGGAGCCTCTGAGGCAGCCAAAGTATTTATATGACTCTAGAAACTTCATGATGGACTTCGAAGTGTTTCTAAGTTTGCCCAAGATTATCATAATTTATTGTGATAAAAATGGTACAGTTGCAAACTTGAAGGAATCACAAGCCTATAAGCAATTAAACACATAGAGCGCAAGTACCACCTGTTACGAAAAATCATATAATGAGGGAAAGGCTGTTGTCGCGAAGATTGCATCGCATGATGACCTAGTAAATCCATTTACAAGGACCTTAAGGCGAGAGTTTTTGATGGTCGTGTAGTGGGTGGTAATAAGATGTATGACAGAAGACATGATAGCATAGTCTTTTAGTATAAGTGGGAGATTTTTGGATTATATACTAAAAGTCCAGCTTTAATATGAACAATGTTTCAACAATTTATTAAGTGAGAATCAATGATCAAATGATTGCGTCTTATAATTTATTTATATGTCTGATGCAATAGTCCACTTACTTTATACTATAAATAATATGTTGTGCGACAACACGCGGAAGATCATATTATCGGTTTTCTTATAAAGTATAAATAGGTGCTCACAACCGAGATAGACGGGGACTCTCTATCGGGATGGTTGTAGTGTGATTTGGTATTAGTTTGCCTAAACTATAGAATCACATTAGTGCACTTTGTGTATTGAGCAGGACCACTTGAGATCGTTCAACTTATACTGACTATATAGGAGAACTTGATCTCTGTTATTTTGGATGTTCGTGCTCTTAATCCCTATACAATAACCTCGACACGTAAGGCAGTATGTATTTCTTTAATTCATCAATGGGTGAGATTTACATGTAATTAAATCAATAAACTCTGTGAGTTGGGAAATAGTGCTGTCTCTATGGTGTGATGTTGATTGTAGAAGGAATCCATATCCGAAATAGGTTAATGATGTCCCCTTGAGGAGCTCATAAGGATTATCATGTAAACCCTGTAGGTGGATTTATTCCGGCATGATAATGAGATTGAGTGGTACTACTCTCGGATGAGATATTAATTAATGGAGTTGTTAGTAACTTAATTAATTAATTGACATTGTATATCTTAAACATGGGGAGACTAACGACCTCATAATAAGAAGGAGTCCATAATGTAATTATGGGATTAGAACGGTAGTGTAGTAATAATATTTTAGTGGTATATATTATTATTATTGGACTTAAGTATAAGTTTTGGCCTATACTTGGATACTTAAGCCCAATGGAATCCCAACTCTAATTCCATTTTCTGGTCCCTGCTGTACCCCATATATAAGTCATCTTAATTGTCCGAAAATCCTAACTAAAAAGTAAATCATGCCTAACACTATGAGGAGGGTAAGAGAACAGCAGATTGAGAAGATCTTGAGGATCGTCGCCCACACGACGTCAAGATTGGACTTGGGAATACAGCAGAAGATCGGAAGGTTATTTGCTGCTGCTGTTCATCAACTTCCACAATTTTTATAAAATAGTGTAGAGCTCTAACAATAGATGTGATATACTGTTGCAAAGCCATTGAAGAGAAGATCGTTTGGCGTATAGAACACTCATATCCGAGATCGAATGAGGGAGTTATACCTAAAATAGTGAGGCTGCGCAGGCTGCCAGGGAGAATTTATATTCTTCAATATACCTTGGTGAAAGGTAATACGTTTCTATGTTTTCTTGCTTCTGCTGATTATAGAATTATATGGAACCCTAAAACTTGCGTACTCTTGGGGACACCATACCCCTAAATCCCACACTTTTCGAGAGGTATACTCTTTAATATTAAATGATATAACATTTAGTATAAGAACGTGTACCTTTTATTACCTGAAATTTTTTTAATCAAATATTTTTACTATTCATATTTCATCGATCTTTTCAATGTATAAATTATACCCTTATTAATTAAAGTGTATACATGTTAGAACAAAATGTTATACCCTTACACACCTTGTACACCCGGGGACACAAAAGAACAACTCTTAATGTGTATATATATGTTTTTTTATACTGAAAAGGTAAATTTTATTTATGTACAACGATTCAAAGTACATAGTAAGATGTAAAAACGAGCTCCTATCCACACATCCTTAGCCTAAAGTTTCAGATGGTATAACATCAACGATACAATCTTAATAATTCAAATACTCCCTTCGTCCATCGCAAATGTATTCATTTGCTTTTTGCACGTAGATTAAAGAGTATTATTATTTTATATAAAGTGGGTAGTTGTATTAGTGATAAGTGGTGGACCATATGTGTACCTTGTTACTAAAAAGAGAAAATAGATACTTTAAAATTGGACGAACAAAAATTAAAAAATGAATACCTTTGTGATGGACGGAGGTTGTACAATATAACAATCAGGTTTAAGATTTTATCTGCAATGTGAATTGGAGATAATATTCTTGAACAAAAAAAGGTCATTCCGTTCCATCTAAATGTTGTAGATGACAGTCGAGAAGCTGATTAAAAGAAATCTTCTCTCCTTCTTGTTCGACCATGTATCTACAAAAATCTTTCTAATCCCATCAACAACGGATATAATTCTCTGTCTCCATCTAATCCAATTTTTAATAGCTGACCATATCTGCAATGTGTAAGGGCACTGAAAAAATAAGTAGGTTTGTGTTTCACTGCTCCCCACACAGAAACTATGCAATAACCATATCCTGAACTATGTTTCCTAACCATCCATTTGTGTCATATTTGTTAGAACACAAATTATGATTCTTCGATGGCGTTCCTCCTCATGGCTTGATACATGCGGGATGCAGGAAATTCTCCCCCCCAACCCCCTCCCCTCACAGCAGGATTGCATGGTCTGTTCCAACCCCTCATTCATTCACTCCAAATTTGTTATATGATTTCTTAGACTAATCAATTTTCTCCACATATATGACGAGTTGGCATTAGTGGTGACAGTCGTCCAGCTTTGGTGTGTCAAGTACACAGAATGAATCCATCTGACCAAAAGTGATGATGCCTCACTGTGAATATCCCACAGGACTGAAGCAAGTAAAGCTTGTCAAGTATATGTTTCTTTATAATGGTATAGTTTTTGTTACATTCAATTTTTCATTAACATAGAAAATTTACTAACAAAGAGTATACTTTATTATATATATATATATATATATATATATATATATATATATATATATATATATATATATATATACTCCCTCCATCCCAGGCTAACAGGGCCATTTTTCCATTTTGGTCGTCCCACCCAAAGAGTCTCATTTCCTTTTTTACACACATGGGACCCACACACCCCCTCTAATATAATTAAAATATGGGACTCACACTCCCACTAATACAATTACTCACTACACATTAAATAATAATACTCCTTAATCTACGTGCAAAAAAATAAATGACCCTCTTACGCCGGGACTGAGGGAGTATATATATATATATATATATATATATATATATATATATATATATATATATATATATATATATATATATATATATATGTGTGTGTGTGTGTGTGTGTGTGTGTGTGTGTGTGTGTGTGTGTGTGTGTGTGTGTATAAGCCTCTCAAAGTGGGTACATGATGCATCCAATTGCATAGGATAATTCCTCATCTATACTCCCTCTATTCCATGTTCACGTTGACGTTTGTTTTTGCACGGAGATTAAGAAATATAATACTCCCTCCGTCCCACAAAAATTTTTTGCACACTACTTTAAGAAATTTCTGCACGCATATTAAGAAAAGTGATAACTTTTAGGGATAGTATTTTTGGTAATAAAAAATAATAAAATATAATAAGTGTTTTAGGTAAAGATGGTTTTTTTTAAATAAAGTATATGGGGAAGAGTGATTGTGTTTGACTTTTTACTTTTTTATGAAGGTGCAAATTTTTGTGGGACAACCTAAAATGGAAGTGTGACATCTAAAATGGGACGGAAGAAGTATTTTAATATATAGTGGATAGAGAAATATAATATTTAATTTATAGTAGGTAGTTGCATTAGTGTTATGTGAGGGCCCTATTTAGAATAAACAATTATTTTGTGTGGGTTCCACTTCACAAAAAAGAATATAAATCTTAACTTGATTTAACTTAAAATAATAAACGTAAATCTTGGACGGAGGGAGTATATGTTTGGAGTGAATGAATTAAAGCTTATTTATAGATGTATGGAGATTGAATTTTTATTTATTTATTTTATTGATTTTATTTGATTATATTTATATTCAAATCTTAAAGTAAATTTATATATTTATCTAAAATAAATTTTATTTAATGACTAATTTTGATTTGATCATATTTTATTTGGATAGGTATTGGGTGAGACCGTCTCACAGATTTCCTTATGTGAGACAGATCCTCCACCAACCCATCTGTATGGCCCTAATCCATAATCCATACTTATTCAATTAATTATCAACCATACCGCGTTATGATTAATGTTTTTATTATTATTATTATTATTTCCCTCTTTTTTATTTTTTCTTTCTCTGTTAGTTTTTTTTAATTTCGTGAATTAATTTTCTTATTTGGACTTTTAATAAAAATATAAGATAAATAATTGAATAAAAATTAAAATCAATCAAATTAATTATAATTTTTTATAATTGATTTTTTTATTTTTAATAAGATACTATAGTTTAGTCGTCCTAAAAATCATTCATCCACAAAATAGTTTAATTGATGATTAGCACTTTTATATAAGCATGTATCACTTTTTATTAAAATTGTTATCACTTTTTATTTGTCTTATAAAATTTTCATGTCTAAAGTAATTTAATAAATGGTTATCACTTTTCCTTAATATGTATCACTTTTTATTAAAAACTAGTTATTTAAAACGTGCGTTGCACGTTGCTTCGCACACTGTATTTTGTAGTATTGTTTATGTCTCAACTTTAATTTTACACTTTAATGTTTTGGTCCGTCCAAACTTCATCTACAGAAAATGCAAGAAACTATAACATAATATGTGAGAGAGTTTAGGATTAACTTTTAGGAAATTTCTATGAATTCATAGGAATTCAGTGGTTACTCATCCAATGTTTGATATCTTGTTAAGGATTCAAAAATTGTCGGGCTTAAATCACATGGTTGTCATACCTTGATACAACATTTGCTACCAATCGCAATCCGTGGTGTCTTGCCATATAATGTCATATATGCCATTACTCGATTGTGCTTCTTCTTCAATTCGTTGTGTAGTAAAGTCATTGATGTATCAAAATTAGATTAACTTTAGGATGATATTGTAAAGACGATGTGTTTGTTGGAGAACTACTTTCCCCCGTCCTTCTTTGATATAATGACATTTGACAGTACACTTGGTAAAAGAGGTGGAATTGTGTGGGCCAGTATGGTATAAATGGATGTATCCATTTGAAAGGTACATGTGGGTACTAAAGAATTATATACGATATCGTACGCGGCCTGACGGGTGCATGGCCGGGGGTTACATTGCGGAAGATGTAGTGGAGTGTTGTTCATATTTCTTTGCAAATGTGCACTCAATCGGTATTCCATCTCAAAATCAAAGAAATAATGATCTCACAAAACATTTATCAGCTGCTTCTGCATGCACTCTCAATAGGGAGGAGTTAGTACAAGCTCATCTCCATGTGTTGACAATGATCTTGAGATAGACCCTTACGCCGAGTACGTTGTCCTATCCATATAAAGTTTCAGAGCTATATCTTATTGTTCGACATACTAATTACTTAAGGAATACATCATTTAGGAAACACTTTGTGCATATTCGATCAACATAAGGAGTGAAGGGCAAGTCCCAAAAATGGCTTCAGGAGAAGCACAACAAGTTGTTTATCACTTGGTTACGTGAACTTGTGAGTTATACATAAACACAATTACTCTTAATCATGTATTGTAGTACATTCTAATTCTTTCTCAAATTGTAGGTTGATCTAGAGAATGAAAATTCCAGCACACAGATTTCACAATGTTTAAAATCCCTCGCTCGTGGACCTATGCAATCTGTTTGTATGTATGATAGCTACAGTGAAAATGGGGTTATCTATTATACAAAAGAGTTCGATAATCGTCAAATGGTGCAAAACTCAGTAGTAAGCATAGTGGCGAAGACCATGCAAGTTTCAAGTGCTAAAGACAAGAACTCAGTTGGGCCTGACATGATCTTTTATGGATACATTGACGAAATATGGGAACTAGACTACATACACTTTCGAATTCCGATTTTCAAATGTACTTGGGTAGATAATAGAAATGGGATCAAAGTAGATGAATTCAGATTCACCTTGGTTAACCTAAACAAAGTTGGATTCAAAGATGATTCTTTTATTTTGGCTAGTTTGGCAAAGCAAGTCTTTTACATTGAGGACCCATTGGATCATGCGTGGTCTGTTATGCTTTCGACTCCCACTAGGGATTTCTTTGAGTACACTATACGTGGTGAGCTTGAAGACAATGCAATCAACCACTTTTCATGTAGTAAAGTGCTTAATCTATTAGATACAACTGCAATAGATGAAAATGATCCACCACTTGTACGTGAAGGAGTTGATGGGATTTGGGTTGACCGCCCTAATGTTTAATATTGTTGGTACTTTTATATTATGCATATTCTTTCATAGTTCTTCATTTTTCTCTCTATTAGTTAGAATCATATTAACTCATATATTTTTATTATTTTATAGGTTTAGATATAAAATGAGAGGTCAGAAAAGAGGAATAAAGTAGATAAAAGACAACAAAACAAACCTACTGATGATACTTTAGTCATCGATGATGGAAAAGAACGGGAGTTCTGAATGATGAAGAGAAAATTGAAGAAGTTGAGACTGGATCTCATAGTACTCAACCAAATAGCAAGCGACATGTTGTTCAACGAGGAAAGACTGTGATGCACAAATTGACGATAAATAGGGCCAAGGGGGTTAAAAAATAGGTATTGTTCAACAATGTAAGTAATCCTATTGGGGAAAATGCTAAGGAAATGCAAAGCTATATTAGAGTGCAAACTCGCGAACAAGTTAGTAAAAAATACAACACTTTGTGTGAAGTTCCAACGGTTGTAAAAGACAGCATATGGGATATTGTAAATGTAAGTTGCCTACAATCAATTTTTATGTCTTTTGATTAAAAATTACATTTCTTTTAATTTTGTACCGTCATTTAAATTATCTTAGCAGTTTCCTTGATTTGGTTATTTTTTCCTTTTTTTTAAGTTCACATTCGTGGTTGATCTTAAAAGGAGGAAAGGGTGCCTAAAATCGGTTGCAGTGAAATGGAGACAGTACTAGAACAAATTGACACAATATGTTATAAAAAATGCTGGAACTCCCAATTTGCACACCCCTCCCAAAGGAGAAGATATTGACCCGAATGATTGGTCACATTTTATAATTTCTCACTTATCAGATCAATTCAAGGTATGATTTACATTGATGTATTCGTAATGTGGTTAAATATTATCTAATTTAATCTCCCTATATAGAAAACTAGTGAAGACCATTCAAAGTTGAGAGCTCTAAACAAGTATCCACACCATATGGCTTGCAACGGTTATGCTAATCTTGCTGAGGAGAATGTAAGTAGATAGTATTATATATATGTGAAGTATATCATTGTAATTATTGGTATACTTGCTAATGTTGTTTTTATGGAGCCCTCGTTATTGACGAGAGATGATGAGGTTGATCGAGCCACTCTATGGTCTGAAGCGAGGAAAAACAAAGATGGAACATACCACAGTGAAGATCTGAAGGCAACTGTTTCAAAAATTGTATGTAAAAATTTATTAAAATTAGCTCTTATTATATCTTTATGGTTTGTCTTGCGACGATAACTCTTAGATAGTTTGTGATGCAAGTATTTATTATTGTAATTTGGGTACTTTCTTCATTATATTGTAATAAATTGTATGAATTACAGACCCAATTTGTAGAGAGAAAAAAATCTGTTGGAGATTCCAATTTGTTCCACTCATTTGAAGATATTCTCGAAAATACACTTGCGTCCAAAGAACATGTTAGGCGTATTAGAGGTGTTGGAGGTCATGTCACTCCATCGACCTACTTCAACATTGAAAAAGGAAAAAAGTTAATAAAGAGCTATTGGCAAGACAAGAACGATTCATCATGGCTCAAGAGATGCGCCTGCGAAAGCATGAAGAAGAATTTTATAATAATCGTGAAGGCAAAGGCAGTTGCTCAACTAAAGGTATTCGTCCTAGTCCAGAGGGAGAAGAAGACTCACTTATGCTCGACGATGATGATGATGAAGTAAGGATTGTCAACGAGGGTGTAGCTTTCAATGTAAATATGGTCTTGTTTACATAGTAAAATTAAATGTTTACCGTGCCTAAAACTATTAATTAAGTATAATTTATTGCAATCTGTTGACTTGCAAAAAAAAGAAAAGGGAAGAAGAGATTGAAATGGATACATTGGATCCCGATTCCGTCCCTCCAGAGCTGTATGTCCTATATTGTTCTTTAACTTTCCACGCTGTTATAAGGTGGTAAACATCCAATTGGATAAAGACCTATTTGGTCATGAGCGTGATCTCCACATTCATCTTGAAGATGTTGTTCCATTCTGTAAATTAAAGCCAATTTCGTACAGTAGCATTGCTGTTTTCATGTGATATAGTTCATGAATTCCTATTGTTCAATATTATTTCGATATTATATTTAATAGTTACCTCATTCTAATCTTAATTTTGTATTCTTATGTATTTGTATAAAAATTATCCTCATAAATTGGTTGACTAAATCAGATTCGTAGATCCCTATGTCATTGGGTTTCAACCAACAACTTCAATGGAAAATGCGATTGAAAGCAGAGCTCGTTCTCTTTCCAAACAATTCAACAAGATTCTAGACGACCAAATTTGTGTGGCACCATGTAACGTTGGGTAAATTCAAGATAACTTATAATTTAGTTTTTGTGGTGTTTTTTTTATTTTTTATTATTATTTCACTTTATAGATTACATTATCTTGTGCAAGTACGCAGTGAGCACTGGATTAGTCAAAGAAGAAGTTTATTTGTTAGATCCTTACTATAATGGGATTCATGACGTCGTTTGAAAGCAAGTAGTTGAATTGTAAGTTATTAACTAAATTAAGTATTACTTCATTTAATCTTATCATATTAATGTGTAGAATTATAAACCAAATAAATAAATTTTAATTACAATGTAGGGCTTTGAAAATGTTTAATGTAAAAGTGGATGCGGGTAAGAAGGGGTTGGAAAAAGATAACTTGGAAAGTGATAAAGGTAAGATTGAAATTGTTTAATATTAAGCATGTAATTGTTATTGATTCACGCCCATTACATTTGTCATAGGCGCCAAAGCAACCTGACGGGAGCCAATGTGGCTTTTATGTTCTTCGCTACGTGTTAGATTTAATGCAATTGGATGGAATAGTGAACATTGAATTGATACAATCAATTGTAAGTACCTTATTATATTTTCATCATTTATTATTCTCATGATACTGTGGTTATGTAAGTGCTTACTTAATTTTGTGCCGCATAGTTCATTGGAAAAAATTACAGCGAGATGGATTTGATGAAGTGCAGAACGAGTGGGCTTCATGCATCCAACAGCACATGTCAAAGACTCGTCTAGGAAGAGGTAATTTTATAATATATCTTGTAATGAGAACAACTTATAAGATTGTCCTAACCTTAGCTTATGTCTTCTTTACTAGCCTTACGAAAAGACTAAAGTGTGTCTAAGGAAAAGGGGAACATGATGAACGGTTTGTTGTTTATGTTTATAGGAAGATGATATTTGTCGATCATGGATACATTATGATATATTTTAATTGTTGTTGGTGAATTGTATTGGTTAGAGAGATGTTGAGATGTTATATTTGAACGCATTGATGTTGATTTTTCTATTTGGAGTTCAATTACATTTGAATGAATTAATGTAAAAATTAGTTATGTTGTATTGAAGATCAGGGATTATGACTATTTTATTATTTTCAGATTTAATTATTAAACAAGTTAAAATTTTGATAATAAAAATGGAGATATAGCATACGATGACGGGCATAAACCGTTGTCAAAGAGAGTTATGACAACAAGGATTGCCCCATTGTTAAAAAGAACAATATTTTTAAAAATAATCAACAACAATTGGAAAAAAAATTAACAACAATGGTGATAAACCGTTGTTAAAAAGAACTTACGACAATGGGTGAAATTTTGCTATTAAAAGTAAGAACCCTTTAACAACTCCCGGATTAACAACCGAGATTTCGAGTTACAACAATGATTAATCTGCATTGTTAAATTCATCTACAACAACGGGGATAAAACTAACAACAACGGTGATTCACCGTTGTTAAAAGAACTTACGACAACAGGGAAAATACCATTGTTAAAAGTATGGTACCTTTAACAACTCCCAGATTAACAACGGAGATTTTGAGGTACAATAATGGCTAATCCTCGTTGTCATAGTTTAATACAACAATGGGGATTCTATTAACGACAACGGGGATTCCCCGTTGTGAAAGCTAAGATACGACAACGGGTCAAAAACCGTTGTTAAAGGGTTGGTATCTTTAACAACTCCCGGATTGACAACGAATATTAAAGAAATCTACAACAACAGGGATTTCTCGTTGTTAAAACATATTTTGTTACCATTACAAGAATTAATAACGAATATTTAATAGCTACAACAACGGGGATACACCATTGTTAAAAATGTCCTACGACAATGGGTTTTCTACCGTTGTTAAAAGTCCAGACTTTTAACAACTCCCGAGTTAACAACGGAGTTGCAGGGGCTACGACAACGGGGATTCTTCGTTGTCTTTCCACAGTTTTGGCATAGTGGAACTGTGAAGTAGTATTTCAAGTAACAATTTTATCATTCAGGTCCATTACCTTACTCATATAAAAATCTACAATAAACCTATATTATTGGAGTTGGATCGAGCTCTCAATCAATATTCAACTTCGAAAAATATGAAGTTTTTAAAGACTCATACAACTATGTGGAAATACATTCCTCAAAGACTAAGAATCAATCCTTTTACAGTGCATTGTCTTAAAAGATAAAAGACCAATAATGTTGAGAATTTTGAACTTACCTAAGAAAGCTAACTAATGTATTTAATTGCACCCTATGCTGGCCGATTCATAATACTAGCATTCGAATAACTCCACCAAATGGCACCGACATACTCCATTTATCTATAGCTTAATCACTTAACAATAATCAAAGTTGAAAAACAATAATAATAAAATAAACATTCATTTAGAGATAGTTACAACTTAAAAAAAAAGAGTTTCCAATGACTAACTCAAAAATAATCTTATCAAGCGCGTACTATATTCTCTGCTAGGTTCAAGAATGGCAAATGCTCAAACCCTCTTCTTATCAGAATCAAATCTTTTGATCAACCTAAGATATCATTATTGTTAAAATTCAATCATTCTTCATAAAACACATTCTAAGATATAATTAAGAACTAAGAATAAATAAGTTAAACTCAAGAAATCCATTCATCCACGCTCTCACATAGTTGAATAAAGCAATATGGTAACTAAAACTTACTTTGTTTAGGTTGTAAAAAGGTCTTAGATTTTCTAAAACAATCCAAAATAAAAATTTTATTCCCCATTTTATCTATCCTCTAAAACGATGTTCACAAACAACAAATCAAGACATAAATAAATCAGCACCTAAATCTGAATATTTGATCCAACTATTGAGTAGAGGAATTTAGACAAATTAAACCAAATCCACCTATCAAGAAACATAGAAGATGTCCATTGTAAGATTATTATGACCTAATGCCATTAATAATTAAATATATATATAAGATATTTATTATGATCAAATATCTTAAATAAAGACATGGTTTAAATAAATAATATATATGAGATCAATAAGGTCATATATATTTATAGATAATAATCACATTGATAGAATGTGATTTGATAAAGATTTATTATCCGATCTGGTCCTCTCTCCACCTATAAAAGAGTCTCTATCACATTAAGTTTTACGTACTGTGCCCTAAAGAAAGAGGTGAGAAGAGAGAAACCAGTTCTCGGCGTAATTTGTAGGAACGTATCATATGAGAACCGCCATTAATGGCATCTCAAGGTAAGTCTTCTAATCGTGTTTATGGGGTGTGAGAATCATGAAGATCTAAGATCCATGTAAATTAATAAATTAAATGTTTATGAAATTATGCTTACACGTGGTATTAGAGCACGATTTTTGATCTCATGATTTTTCATCTATTAATGATTTATGTATTCTAAAGAATTTAATCGAGACTTTCGTATAAAATCAATGATATATTTGATTGGAATTATAATAAATATTTTTGATCTTATCATATTAAGAATACAGTTATGGATGTATTTTTTATTAAGATCTACTATAATTTGCAAGTTATAATTACAAAGATCACGGAATTAAATATTTGATGAATTGACTAGAACCATTAAGCTATTTATTAAACCATGAATTATTATGGTTGGCAAGACAAGGAATTCACATCAATAACAATATATGATGTGGTTTACAAAGGTTTTTATCCATGTTAATATTATTTCTTGGAACTGTCAACTTTATTGCTATTATAATTGAATCGTGATTTCAATTGAATTTAAGACGACTAGTTAATTGTCTGACACATGTGCACTATGAGATATGTTGAAAAATTGTTTATGATAAATAAACAAGTTGAAATCAATTTCTTCTTGGATAACAGTGCCATGAATTATTGTATTAAGAATAATTATTCATCAAAATATAATTTTATAACAATTATGTAATGATATGATTTCAATGTTTGAGCTGTTAAAAATAGTAATTTAATTACTCCAGTTTTAACATTATGCTTTCGGGCTCATAATTATCTATGAGAATTTATGAATAATATTATGTATGCATGCTTAATGGAATCTTATACATGCAATATTAAGTGAAAATTGTATTTTGTATATAATATGCGTTGTTAAGTAATTAAAGGGTGCATATTTATGAAAAAGTTATTTGATTATTATTCTTGTTGTGTAATCTATTATGAGAATCTTTGATAAGATTATAATGAATGATTTATATACGATTTATATTTAATTAATGTTGGTCTGTTAATCACCAAAGTGGTCTGACTTGGAAGATTAATGAATAGAAATCGAATAATTAAATTTTAATTTCCCATATTTATGTGATGCTTGAGTAAAGATAATTATTATATGGGTTGTTAAAAATTTCATAATTATAAGACTTTAAATTCACCCAAAGGTGATAGCTAGTTTTTATAATTCATGAATATGAATGTGATAATTAATTATGTTATGTCAAACTATTTTGTATGTCCAAAGATGACAAAATAATTTTAATAGATATATTTAATTATCAAATAATGTTAAATTTGCAAGCATCATTATGATTATGATTGTATATTGTTGTATCGCTCAAAGGAGAACTTCGATATACATTTATTGCCTTCGATCCTGAATCTGTTATTAAATTACTTAAGGTATTTATGGAATAAAATATATTATTCTTATTCTTAAAATACCTAAATTCTATCTCTACTCGCATACTGCGTATGTTCTATTACAAAATGGATTAAAGTAATTTAAATAGTGTGAATAAATCTAATTTCACCAAAGTGTTTTGGATTTTATTTGTCACTTAAAGATAAATTGATCATTTGCTTGTACTAGCAATAAAGCTAAGTAATCTGACTATAATGCTAGGGTTAGATCAAACAAACTGAGCCTAATGTTTATCCAAATAATTGTGACTAAGAAATTAAGTCTATCATACCTAAAGTTAAAAGTGTCAAGTTAAAAGTGTCAAGAAATTAATGAAATTAGTGAGAAATCATTCATAAATCACTAATAAACCTCTTGACGAGACATTAATGGCTACCTTAACTACCATGAAGTTTGATGGTTCTCTTGGCATACATGAACTTATCATTAAAGATAACAAATATTGCAGCAAGATTTAAACCTTCTATAATGAATGTGATTGAAATCTTTATTAGAGTAGTTTACAAACTTACTACCTTATAAGTATGACATGTTCCAAATGAACTGTAAGAAAGACGAATGGAATGTGAATTAAATTCACATAATGTTGAAATTAATGTTGGTTCAATAGGAACGGTTTAAAAAAATTTAAACATTATGTTCCTTTAAAAGAAATAATAATGAAGTTGATACCAAACATGACATTAATGTTTGGGGTAACTCTCTAAAAGAATTATTCCAAAAAAGAAGAAGAAGAAGAAGAAGAAGAAGAAGAAGAAGAAGAAGAAGAAGAAGAAGAAGAAGAAGAAGAAGAAGAAGAAGAAGAAGAAGAAGAAGAAGAAGAAGAAGAAGAAGAAGAAGAAGAAGAAGAAGAAGAAGAAGAAGAAGAAGAAGAAGAAGAAGAAGAAGAAGAAGAAGAAGAAGAAGAAGAAGAAGAAGAAGAAGAAGAAGAAGAAGAAGAAGAAGAAGAAGAAGAAGAAGAAGAAGAAGAAGAAGAAGAAGAAGAAGAAGAAGAAGAAGAAGAAGAAGAAGAAGAAGAAGAAGAAGAAGAAGAAGAAGAAGAAGAAGAAGAAGAAGAAGAAGAAGAAGAAGAAGAAGAAGAAGAAGAAGAAGAAGAAGAAGAAGAAGAAGAAGAAGAAGAAGAAGAAGAAGAAGAAGAAGAAGAAGAAGAAGAAGAAGAAGAAGAAGAAGAAGAAGAAGAAGAAGAAGAAGAAGAAGAAGAAGAAGAAGAAGAAGAAGAAGAAGAAGAAGAAGAAGAAGAAGAAGAAGAAGAAGAAGAAGAAGAAGAAGAAGAAGAAGAAGAAGAAGAAGAAGAAGAAGAAGAAGAAGAAGAAGAAGAAGAAGAAGAAGAAGAAGAAGAAGAAGAAGAAGAAGAAGAAGAAGAAGAAGAAGAAGAAGAAGAAGAAGAAGAAGAAGAAGAAGAAGAAGAAGAAGAAGAAGAAGAAGAAGAAGAAGAAGAAGAAGAAGAAGAAGAAGAAGAAGAAGAAGAAGAAGAAGAAGAAGAAGAAGAAGAAGAAGAAGAAGAAGAAGAAGAAGAAGAAGAAGAAGAAGAAGAAGAAGAAGAAGAAGAAGAAGAAGAAGAAGAAGAAGAAGAAGAAGAAGAAGAAGAAGAAGAAGAAGAAGAAGAAGAAGGCCTTTCATGATATAGACTTTTACTGATCTTGATATTTGTGTGAATTGCATTAAAAAAAAAAAGCAAACAAAACACACAAAGAATAGAGTCACAATAACTACACAAATTCTTATAATAGTTTACACCACTAATTGTGAGTCTTATGATAATACCCTTCTTAAAGGAATAATGATATTTCATCATTTTTAATTTTAAATAATTCTTATTCTATAAAGTGCTCGATAAGCATTTATTAATGATGTTGAGAAAATTAGATAGAAGAGTGAAAATTATAAAGTTGGGAAGAAGTGATGAATTTCATGAAAATTATGATGAATTATCATGCTCAATAACTAAATTACAAGAAAAGATTGCATTTATGCTTAATGCAAAATATCTTGCACACCACAATAAATTAGTGTTGTAGAATGACGTAATCGTACTTTATTGAATATGGTTGGAAGCATGTTGAATGATTAATCTATACCCATATTTTGTGGATTTATGAACTTAAAACTGCCACTTACGTGATGATCGAGTTTTTAATAAAGCAGTTTTCAAAACACCTTATGAACTGGTAGAAAACTCGATCTTAGGCAGTTGCATGTTTTAAATTGTCCGACAGGGATTATGATTTACATCCACATGTAAAGAAATTAGATATAAGAAACTTAAGCTATTTCTTTATAAATTATCCCTAAAGTCTAGAGGATATGAATTTTATGGTTTTAACCATAGTACTAGAATTTTAAAACTGGAATGTCAAATTCATTAAGAATTGTAAAATCAGTGGGAGTATAAAACCATGAAATGTGATTGTTAAAGAAGTTTGGTGGAGAAGTTGAAAATGAATTTAACTAAAACTTCTTCTAAAGTTGTTATATAGTTGTCGAATAACCAAACAACTTTCAAGGACAATAAATAAGTTAATTCTACTCTCTTAATATACTAAATCAATTGTTAATGAGCTTTCATTAGATATATCACATCAAATAGCATTAAGAATGTCTTAAGGACAACATATTCTCTATTTCTAACGGTTGCATATGTGATATAATAAAATGAACTAAAATTTGACATTATAATAAAAACACAGTTTTAGAATAAGTCATGGAAGTACTAATTCTATTAAATGAGTAAATGCTATGAAAGACGAGTTGAATTCAATGGCTCATAATGAAGTTTAATATCTTGTTAGAATTGCCAAAGAGTTATAAAAGAATTTGATACGAATGTATCTTTATGATGGAGATTTTCGAAAGATATAAAACTAGAATTGTTGCTAAAGATTTTACTTAAAAAGATGGCATAATTGTAAAGAGATATAACGAATTATTTCTATACAAGACTCTATTAGAATTATCATGACTTTGGCAACTCATTATGACTTAGAGTTGCACCAAATGAATGTTATGACTGCTTTTCTAAATGGTGATTTGGTGGAAGATCAAGTTAAATGGATCAACTCAAGAGTTTTACCATTAAAGGAAAACATCACATGGGGTGTAAACCTAAAGAATCAATATACAAACTTAAGCATGCTTTCCTTATATGATATCTTTTGGATTTAAGAAAATATCGTAAATCGGTATACATATCTGAAAGTCAGTGGGAGCAATTAATTCTATATGTTGATGATAAACTTGCTTGCAATTGATGATCTTGGTTTATAATGTGAAATCAATAAATTATTTCCCTTAAAGAACTTTATAATAAAATATATGATGAGATAACTTATGTTATTAAGGTAGAAATATTTCAATACATATAACAAAGCTTACGATGTCTCAGTAAGTATATGTTATTAAAGTTCAATTGAGATTATGGATGGAAAAGTGTTTGTAAAGCACGTTCCAATCTGGAAGGGATATTATAAATTCAACTATATGTAATGTCCAAAAATGAATTGGAACATACTATAATATTCCTTATGCATATGTTATTGGTAGCATAAGAAATACAAAAATTGTATAAAGACCATATATCAGCCTTACTGTTAGAATGTTTGGTCATTGTCGAAGTGGTTCATAAAAGGATCACTAGAATATTGCATAAGGAAATATTAAGGTATTTGTATGAATTAAAGCACTCATGCTTACTTATTGAAATTCTAATTACTTAGTTGTAATTAAATATAATTCAGATTAAGATGATTATATGATGCAAGAAGATTTACTTCGACTTTTATGTTTCTTAGTCGGAGATATTGTGTCATGCAAAAGTGTGAAGAAGTTTTTGAAAACTACATTCACTATTAAAGTTTACTTGTGGCATGATTTGAGGCTATAGTTTAAGGAAATTGAATATGGAACTTAATTTCAGGACTTGAAATAAGTTGACAATAATGTCAAGTCACTAAAAACTTATTATGATTATTCCGATGCATTGTTCTTCTCTAAAATGATGGATATTCCAAAGTTGCTAAAACATATATGGAATAAAAGTATTTGTCCTTAAGAAGAATTTTAGAAACAAATATGTCAATTGAACATAATTACACCAATCTTATGATTTTGAATCCGTTACATAAATGATCTTCTATAAAGACATTCATTGAATGTTACATGAATATGAGATCATTAAAAGGTTGTAACAAACTTATGATGAACAATTGACATTAAGAGCTTAATATGATTTGTTTCTAATTGATATATCTTGTTTTGTCAATTTAGTATGCATGAATGTTGACATTAATTAAACAAGATTTTATATCAAATTTGAGATACTTATGTGGACCATTAATATTGATCTTTAAGTTTATGAGTCACGCGGAGTTGAAAACTAATATCATAGATATGTAAGGAACTATGTCGAGTAAATGATATAGAACCACCATGACTTGTGTTAGTCTATACTTAATATTGACATTACAAGTTGACCTATTACTTTATCTTATATCGCGCACGTTATATAAATTATTTAAACCCTTACGTTTAATGTTTAATTCTTTCACTCAGCCAAGTAAGAGAATGTAAGATTATTATGGCCTAATGTCATTAATACTTAAATATATATAAGATATTTATTATGATCAAATATCTTAAATAAAGACATGGTTTAAATAAATAATATATATGAGATAAATAAGGTTATAAATATTTATGGATAACAATCACATTGATAGAATGTGATTTGATAAAGATTATTATCCGATCTGGTCCTCTCTCCACCTATAAAAGAGTCTCTATCATATTAAGTTTTACGTAATGTGCCCTATAGAAAGAGGTGAGGAGAGATAAATCAGTTCCCGGCGCAATTCATAGGAACGTATCACAGGAGGACCGCCATTAATGGCGTCTCAAGGTAAGACTTCTAATTATGTTTATGGGGTGTGAGAATCATGAAGATCTATGATCCATGTCAATTAATAAATTAATTGTTTATGAAATTATGCTTACATCCATATCTGTGATGCATAAATAAATCAACACCTAAATCTGCCTAGATAAAAACCACTGTATAGCATGAATCGCATCTTAGATTTCAGAAATCCACATTGAGCCCAGAAAGAACAATACCACTGGAGCCTGAAAGTTCATGTAAGAGTAGTCATCTACTAATTACCTCTGATTACCTTTCCGCTGAGAGTAGGTATCTGGGATAGGATGGGGAAACTTCATTTTTGATATATGGAAATGGCTCATTCCATACATCCCATGCAAATTATAGTCAATCTGAAAATCATTAAGCTTTCACGAGTGAGGTGATACAATACTCTTTTTTTTTGGAGTGATGGAAAGCGTTGGCAATAATTGAGAGTGATCATTACACATTTCCATATATTTTTCTCGACAACTTCTACTTAAAAAAGAATATAGCTAGGCACAGGTCTCTATAGAGAAATTAATTGTTTCACAGTGTAAAACACTAATCAATTAAGAATAAATTTTTTCTTAATTTTAATATGCAAGCTTTAAGTTTTAAGGCATAAAAAAGGTAAAATACCTTTATTAATGCAACGTCAAGAACGTGGCTACAAAAGAAAGTGCAATCAACAAACTTAGAAGAATATCATATATAGGATAAAAATAACAATAGATTGGAAGAGTTGAAAAGGCTAGGAAACTGTACCAGAAGAAGATTCAAATTAATCTATGTTTTACATCCACATGCTTACATTTTGAGCCAAAATTACCTTTAAGATGTTCAAGAGACGATTGAGTTAGGAGATATAATGATAATTGATAATTAAGATATTGAAGGGGAAGTTTAAGAGAATCTTTGAATTTGAAAGGCTTACCAATAATTTATTATGCCATTAATATAGACTAAATTTATAAAATTTTAATAATGTATTAATATAAATAATAATGTTAAGAAAGTAAATGAAAAAATAGTGAAGGGATAAAATGATAAGAAAAAAATTCTCAACTCCTTCATACTTTTAATATATTATGATATTATCACTTTTTTCTTCTGTATAAATTGTCCATGAAATAACTTATTAAATTTAATTATCACTCTTTCTTAATCAGGTATCACTTCTTATAAAAATGTTTTCACCTTTTATTTTCATTATAAATTATTTAAGAAATACTTATTGAATGGTTGTCAGCTTTTCATTTTTATTTTTCATTTTATCTGTTCTATTAATTGTCTAATTAATAGTTCAATTAAAATTGATTATCACTGTCACGCCCCGACCCCAGACAGAACGCGACAACCGCCACGTTAACCATAAATTTCGCAGAATGGGTGCACTCCAATCCACAAAGTTTATAGAAAACGTAAGGCTTGCTATCAAGTACCTGTAGAGCTGAACAACTGATAACAACGGGTACAACCCGAGGACATCATCTCAAAAAGTATCAACAAGGATTTACAAAGGTACAAAATACAACGGTGTAACTTAGTTTAAAGAAAATATACATGAACGATATAACATCGCGAAGGTACAAAAAGAACATCAAGGGGGTCACCAAATATAAACTATACAATCTCGCCAATGAATCCGTCAATTTACATAAAAGAGAAAGTACCCAAAACACGGATTGGATGATGAGCAAACGATAGGCAAACCTCCAACCAAAATGATATCAACAGCCTGAAAAGGAAAGAATGATGGGGGGTGAGCAAAACCACTAGCTCAGTGAGGTGATAAGCCGGTCACCCCGACCCTTATACGAAGCATGTACTCCCACTCGCGGTTCATAACATAAAATCCCACAATTCGTCCCACAATAATTATTCTCACTCAGTGTACATATTAATGAAAATAAAAACCTTAGTGCACATTTATGAATAACACAATTAGTTCAAACAACATGTTATCACATAAAAGACGCGTGGGTAGTCAATATCCTCCTCGAACTGAGCTCTCCGTCGAGAGACAGTCCAAGCCCGTCACCGTTACTCTAGATAAAATGCACATTAATATTCTTTCTCAATACGCCAAGTGCTAAAGTTCACAATTCAATATCGACGTGAATACTTGAAATGATCAAACATATAAACATATATGACATGCATGTCCCACACCGGTGACGTTGACTGAGCCTATAATAGACTGATCCATCTAACGATCACCCTCCAGAGTATCAGTATTTGGCAAATGGACAGGTGCCCCGTTAGATCTAACTCACCCGGGTTTGCCAATCACGGGCAACTTGGTTGTCACTCTAACTCACCCGAACCGCGACAAATTCGGGCTACTTAATCAATGTCGCTCCAACTCACCCGAACCGTGACCAATTCGGGCTACTTAACCTTGGTACCAGGCACACATATGCATGTGCATCATAAGATGAATAACGACTGAAGTTAGAGTCTTAATTGGCACACAAGAATAACCAGAAATCAATAATACTCATAAAATGGCTAACATGACTCTAACCAGAGCAATCGAGCCAATCAGGCTCTTTACCACATAACATAATACCAAATAATTTTCTTATCAATTAACTAAAACTAAAATAAATGCACATTTATCGAGGGTCCACACTTCCCACAAGAGAAGGCGTTCCCGAATTATCAACTCACAAGGAAGTGATTAACTCTCTCCGGAATCTGAAGTCGGTCCCTTGCCCTTCGTCGATGGTTCTTTACCTAGAAAGGAGATGAGCAATTAAAGACAAATTAAATATAACTAACTATTAGCGTTAACATCCCTTTCATTGCTAAAAACAAATCCTAATCGAGTTCGAACGAGTCGATATTAAATAAAAATGACATGTAACTCTTTAACATCAGTTCCCAATCCCATATAACCGTTTCAATACATTAACTAAACGAAACGATAAAAAAAATAAGTTTGAATTCGACATAAAAATTCTGAAATTTTCCAGCTAGCGGCAGTTTACGAGAAAAATCATAACTAATTGTAGAATAATCGGATTGAGGCCTTTCAAGTGGCTACGGAAAGCTAACGAGTTCAGCTACGTACAGAAATTAAGTTTGCAAAGTTTCGATGGCAATAGCTATGTCAAAATCAGTTCGAACAGTCTGCAAATTACCCACATACCAAAAAGAAAAACCCCACAAAATTACAAAATCATGGAAGAAGGAAGCTTAATTCACACACCACTTACCTCAAAACAACTTAAAAACCACCTAGGATGAGGGTTGTAAGGGAGAATTTGATCAACAAGGGTTTCTCCTCTTCCTCTCTTCTTTCCCCTCTTTTGCTTTTCTTCTCCCATTCTTCTCTCTTTTTTTTTTTTTTACTTTAGCCTTAATAATTATATATCAGGCCATTTAAGTGGGCTGAAACTTTGGGCCACAAAATAAATAAATAAATAAATTTGGGCTTTCTAAAAAAAATATAGTTGGGCTTAATTGGGCTGGCCTTTTGGGCCATAAAAATAAATAATTAGGTTTTGGGCTTTCTAACAAAATCTAGTTGGGCTAAGATAGGGCTGACCTTTTGGGCCATAAAATAAATAAATAGGTTTTGGGCTTTCTAAAAAAAAATCTAGTTGAACTAAGATATTATAAAGTATCCCCTCCTCCAAAAAGTTTCGTCCTCGAAACATAAACGTACCTAGAGATGAAAAGAGATTTGGATGGTGTTGACGCATGACTGACTCTGGTTCCCATGTTTCTTCTTCAATTTGATCACTTCTCCATAGAATTCTCACCATAGGAATGGATTTGTTACGAAGCATTTTCTCTCGGCGATCTACAATTTGAACAGGTTGTACTTCGTACGATAGATTTTCCTTTAATACAACTGGGGGATCTTTGAGCACGTGCGAAGGATCTGGTTCATATTTTCTAAGCATAGAGACATGGAAGACATCGTGAATCTTCGACAATTCCGATGGTAGCTCAAGTCGATACGCGACACGACCAATCCTTTGCACGATCGTAAACAGGCCAATATACCTTGGACTCAACTTTCCTCGACGGCGGAATCGCAACACGCCCTTCCATGGAGAAACTTTCAGAAAAACTTTGTCTCCTTCATTAAACTCCAAATCGCGCCTCCTATTATCTGCGTAACTTTTCTGTCGATCTTGCGCTGCCTTAAGTCTGTCTCGAATAAGTTGTATTTTTGCCTTCGCATCTTCGATAAGCTCTACTTGTTCGATTTGTCTCTCGCCAACCTCATCCCAAAAGAGTGGTGTTCGACACTTTCGGCCATACAGAGCTTCGTACGGGGGCATTCCAATGCTTGAATGATAACTGTTGTTATAAGCGAACTCCACCAAAGTTACGTACTTATCCCAGCTACCTCCCAAATTCAACACCACTGCACGTAACATGTCTTCTAGTGTCTGTATAGTTCTCTCTGACTGTCCATCAGTCTGTGGATGAAACGAGGTACTGAATAGTAATTTTGTACCTAGCGCTTTCTGCAGACTAGGCCAAAAACGGGAAGTGAATCTTGGATCACGGTCAGATATGATTGACACTGGTACTCCGTGCAATCTCACGATCTCATCGACATATAACTTGGCAAGTTTCTCTAAAGATTCGTTGGTATGCACTGGAAGGAAATGTGCCGATTTCGTCAGACGATCGACAATGACCCAAATTGAGTCATGACCCTTTTGGGTTCGAGGTAAACCAGAAACAAAATCCATTGTGACGTTTTCCCATTTCCACTCAGGAATAGGTAGTGGTTGAAGCATGCCGGCTGGTTTTTGATGTTCCGCTTTAATCTGTTGGCAAGATAAGCACTTTGATACAAATTCAGTAGTGTCTCGTTTCATACCTGGCCACCAATAATGCACCCGAAGTGTTCTATACATTTTGGTACTACCAGGATGCATAGCATAGGCTGAAGAATGGGCTTCCTCAAGAATAGCTCTACGAACATCAAGTTCTGATGGAACACAAACACGATTTTTAAAAGTAAGAAGTCCATCATCCCGAATTTGATATTCTATTTCTTTTCCTTGATTTAGCTTCGCCATCTTCTGTTGTAAATAAACATCGTGTGATTGTCTTTCTCGAATTTTCTCGAACAAGGTAGGTCTAACCTCGAATTTGGCGATTAAGGCAGAATCATTAGACTTTTCACAATCGAGCGAAATGTGTAAAGATTTAAATTGCTCCAACATAGGAAGATAAAAAGATTGAATTGAAGCAAGTGAGGTAGAAGACTTTCTACTCAGAGCATCTGCAACAACGTTCGCCTTGCCAGGATGATAATCGATGACTAAGTCATAGTCACTAATCAACTCCATCCATCGCCTTTGCCTGAGGTTGAGCTCCTTTTGCGTGGTGATATACTTTAAGCTCTTGTGATCAGTGAAAACCCAACAAGTTGCACCATACAGATAGTGCCTCCATATCTTCAATGCAAAGACGATTGCAGCCAACTCTAAATCATGTGTAGGATAATTTTCTTCGTTCTTCTTCAATTGCCTTGAAGCGTAGGCAATAACCTTTCCTTCTTGCATGAGAACGCATCCTAATCCTTGTCTCGAGGCGTCGCTATAAATGGTAAATTCTCCAATCGCTGGGTCTGGCAAAGCAAGAATAGGAGCTGAAACGAGTCGTCTTTTCAATTCTTGAAATGCTTCCTCGCATTCTTCACTCCATTCAAATTTTACCCCTTTCCGAGTCAATTTAGTCAAAGATGAAGCCAATAACGAAAAGTCTTTGACAAACCGTCGATAATATCCAGCTAATCCCAGAAAACTACGAATCTCTGTCACGTTCTTTGGATGCTCCCAATCTAGTATAGTTTGAATCTTCACTGGATCGACGTAGATTCCTTCTTTAGAAATGTGATGACCCAAAAAGCTTACCTCGCGAAGCCAAAATTCACACTTCGAGAATTTAGCATAAAGCTGATTTTCTCTGAGAATGTTCAGTGCAATTCTTAGATGCTGAGAATGCTCGTCTTCCGATTTAGAATAAATAAGAATGTCATCAATGAAGATGATGACAAACTTATCTAAGTACGGCCGAAAGACCCGATTCATAAGATCCATAAAAGCTGCAGGAGCATTTGTGAGTCCAAAAGGCATAACACAGAATTCAAAATGACCGTATCTGGTTCGAAAAGCAGACTTAGGGATATCAGATTCCCTAATCTTGAGTTGGTGATAACCGGATAGCAAATCAATTTTTGAGAACACAGTTGCTCCTTGCAATTGATCAAACAGATCATCGATTCTTGGAAGAGGATATTTGTTCTTGATAGTCACCTTGTTCAATTGACGGTAGTCGACACATAGACGAAGTGATCCATCTTTCTTCTTGACAAAAAGAACTGGAGCACCCCATGGAGATGTGCTAGGTCGTATGAAACCCTTCTCCAATAATTCCCCAAGTTGTGTCTGGAGTTCCTTAAGCTCAGCAGGCGACATTCGATATGGAGTAATCGATATAGGTGTGATTCCAGGAAGTACGTCAATGGAAAAATCAATCTCTCGATTCGGAGGTTGTCCTGGTAAGTCTTCGGGAAAGACATCAGGAAATTCATTCACGATTGGGATGTCATCTAGTTTAGTTTCAGAAAGAGAAGTATCGATGACAAATGCCAAGAATGCCTCACAACCCTTACGCATTAATTTATGCGCAGTCAACATTGAAATAAAAGAGAGGGATCTCGTTTGAAGTTTACCCTCAAAAACAAGTTCTGAGAATCCTGGTCTACAAAAAATAACAAGCTTCTCGTGGCAATCGAGAATTGCATGATGAGAAGAAAGCCAATCCATGCCAAGAATAACATCAAGATCAATCAAAGGCAATGGTATCAATTCAGCCTCTAAAATGACATCTTTGATCTTCAATGGACAACCAAGGAATACTGAATCACGAATTAGACGCTCTCCAAGAGGGGTATGAACGATGATTCCAGGTGACAAATGAGAGATAGGATAATCTAAGATCACAGTAAGATCATCTCGGATATAAGACCTATCAGAACCTGGGTCAAATAAAGCGTAGACCTGATGGTCTCCCACAAACACATGGCCTAAAGAAGCAATATTAGGTGAGATTGTGATTTAAAAAATTTGAAAAGATAGAATTTCTTTAGAATATTTTATTCGTAATCAAGTGGCATAACAAGGCAGGGTTAGATTTAGCATGTGAAAATACTCAAATTATAAATTACCTGTCACAACCTTCGGATCTGAGCGAGCCTCTTCTTGGGAAATATGAAATACTCTAGTTTGCTTCCTTCCTTGCATAGGTGATTGAGTACTAGGGCCGCTTGAGGCATCGGACACTCTGGTAACTGCAGATCGAGTATCTCTGGGTGTAGAATATGTTAGTTTACCACGAAACTGACCAGAACCCTGGCTGCTCGTTCCCATAAGCTGAGGACAAGAACTTCGCATATGCCCCGGTTGTCGACACTGAAAACATACTTGAGGAGCCTTACAGGGGCCATCATGATATTTTAGGCAATTCTGGCACTTGCGATTTTCACCAACCGATCCCGAGACATTGCTCCCGCCTCTACTAAACTGCTCCCGAGGTTGAGGAAAACTAATAGATGCCGAACTTGGTGCGCCACGCGAAGATCCCACACCCCTATACACCTTCGATGCATTTCCTGGAAATGCGCTCCCTTGCCTTTTCTTTTGAGATCGTTCTGCAAGCTTATGTCTCGCCTGAACTAAACCTTCTACCCTCAGGGCTTCTTCTACGAGATCGTCAAGACTCTCGTACTTGTCCCCGGACTTGATGCGATCTCGAATATTTAAATTAAGACCATCTTCAAATCTCTTGCATAAGTCTCTCGTCGTATATGACTCAGGAGCGAATTCTCGCAATTCCAGAAATTTGCTTTCGTACTCAACGACCGACATAATGCCTTGAAAGAGGTTGAAAAACTCCTTTCTCTTCTGATCCTTGATGTACTGAGAGAAGTATCGATCTTTGAATCGTTCCACAAAGATAGCCCACGTAATAGTAACCGAAGATGTCTCTTTTAGATTCTGCCACCATCGTCGTGCATCTGGGCCTAACAGCTTGGTCGCAATGACCACACGATAACATTCTTCAATCATCAAGGTGTCAAAGGTCTCTGTAATCTCCTTTAACCATGCCCCCGCTTTAGAAGCATCTCTTGCACCGTCAAATTTCGAAGTCCCCATGTTTTCAACTGCTTTCACCAAATCAGGTATAAAAAGTGCACCTCGAGAAGCAGAACCTCCTAAAGCCATTTCTGGAGTAAAAACTGGTACATTAGATGTAGGTCGAATCGATTCATTAGCACGAAGAACCTCTTCAGTGACAGTCGTAGTTGTATGAGCTGTTGTAGGTGGTGGAACACCATGTATTCGAATGTGATCATAATACAATTGGTACTGCTCGGGTGTCATCATGTGCTCAACCCGCAACTGGGCCCGTGGTTGCTCTACCTGGGAAACTGGCACCCTATGATCAGAATCGATAGGGTCCGTAACCGTCGGAGGAATGACATGATCAGAAAAAACATGTCCTCGAGGTCCACGAGGAACAGAAGAGAGTAGAGGACTCGGAGGATCACGAGGAGCGTGTCCTCGACCTCGACCTCGACGACGAACTGTAGGTGCCATAATGACTGAAAGGAAGAAAGGAAAGAAAATGCAAGGTCAACGTCAAGGCAATACGATACCTTAGGATGACATAGAAACAAAGTTGGACTCATTGGCTTGACACAAAAAGAATGAGAATCATAAAACCAGGCTCTGATACCAAGAAAGTTGTCACGCCCCGACCCCAGACAGAACGCGACAACCGCCACGTTAACCATAAATTTCGCAGAATGGGTGCACTCCAATCCACAAAGTTTATAGAAAACGTAAGGCTTGCTATCAAGTACCTGTAGAGCTGAACAACTGATAACAACGGGTACAACCCGAGGACATCATCTCAAAAAGTATCAACAAGGATTTACAAAGGTACAAAATACAACGGTGTAACTTAGTTTAAAGAAAATATACATGAACGATATAACATCGCGAAGGTACAAAAAGAACATCAAGGGGGTCACCAAATATAAACTATACAATCTCGCCAATGAATCCGTCAATTTACATAAAAGAGAAAGTACCCAAAACACGGATTGGATGATGAGCAAACGATAGGCAAACCTCCAACCAAAATGATATCAACAGCCTGAAAAGGAAAGAATGATGGGGGGTGAGCAAAACCACTAGCTCAGTGAGGTGATAAGCCGGTCACCCCGACTCTTATACGAAGCATGTACTCCCACTCGCGGTTTATAACATAAAATCCCACAATTCGTCCCACAATAATTATTCTCACTCAGTGTACATATTAATGAAAATAAAAACCTTAGTGCACATTTATGAATAACACAATTAGTTCAAACAACATGTTATCACATAAAAGACGCGTGGGTAGTCAATATCCTCCTCGAACTGAGCTCTCCGTCGAGAGACAGTCCAAGCCCGTCACCGTTACTCTAGATAAAATGCACATTAATATTCTTTCTCAATACGCCAAGTGCTAAAGTTCACAATTCAATATCGACGTGAATACTTGAAATGATCAAACATATAAACATATATGACATGCATGTCCCACACCGGTGACGTTGACTGAGCCTATAATAGACTGATCCATCTAACGATCACCCTCCAGAGTATCAGTATTTGGCAAATGGACAGGTGCCCCGTTAGATCTAACTCACCCGGGTTTGCCAATCACGGGCAACTTGGTTGTCACTCTAACTCACCCGAACCGCGACAAATTCGGGCTACTTAATCAATGTCGCTCCAACTCACCCGAACCGTGACCAATTCGGGCTACTTAACCTTGGTACCAGGCACACATATGCATGTGCATCATAAGATGAATAACGACTGAAGTTAGAGTCTTAATTGGCACACAAGAATAACCAGAAATCAATAATACTCATAAAATGGCTAACATGACTCTAACCAGAGCAATCGAGCCAATCAGGCTCTTTACCACATAACATAATACCAAATAATTTTCTTATCAATTAACTAAAACTAAAATAAATGCACATTTATCGAGGGTCCACACTTCCCACAAGAGAAGGCGTTCCCGAATTATCAACTCACAAGGAAGTGATTAACTCTCTCCGGAATCTGAAGTCGGTCCCTTGCCCTTCGTCGATGGTTCTTTACCTAGAAAGGAGATGAGCAATTAAAGACAAATTAAATATAACTAACTATTAGCGTTAACATCCCTTTCATTGCTAAAAACAAATCCTAATCGAGTTCGAACGAGTCGATATTAAATAAAAATGGCATGTAACTCTTTAACATCAGTTCCCAATCCCATATAATCGTTTCAATACATTAACTAAACGAAACGATAAAAAAAATAAGTTTGAATTCGACATAAAAATTCTGAAATTTTCCAGCTAGCGGCAGTTTACGAGAAAAATCATAACTAATTGTAGAATAATCGGATTGAGGCCTTTCAAGTGGCTACGGAAAGCTAACGAGTTCTGCTACGTACAGAAATTAAGTTTGCAAAGTTTCGATGGCAATAGCTATGTCAAAATCAGTTCGAACAGTCTGTAAATTACCCACATACCAAAAAGAAAAACCCCACAAAATTACAAAATCATGGAAGAAGGAAGCTTAATTCACACACCACTTACCTCAAAACAACTTAAAAACCACCTAGGATGAGGGTTGTAAGGGAGAATTTGATCAACAAGGGTTTCTCCTCTTCCTCTCTTCTTTCCCCTCTTTTGCTTTTCTTCTCCCGTTCTTCTCTCTTTTTTTTTTTTTTTTACTTTAGCCTTAATAATTATATATCAGGCCATTTAAGTGGGCTGAAACTTTGGGCCACAAAATAAATAAATAAATAAATTTGGGCTTTCTAAAAAAAATATAGTTGGGCTTAATTGGGCTGGCCTTTTGGGCCATAAAAATAAATAATTAGGTTTTGGGCTTTCTAACAAAATCTAGTTGGGCTAAGATAGGGCTGGCCTTTTGGGCCATAAAATAAATAAATAGGTTTTGGGCTTTCTAAAAAAAAATCTAGTTGAACTAAGATATTATAATCACTTTTTATTAATTAGATATCACTTTTTATTGATCTTTAGAATTTATTTTTTAAGCAAAAAAAGTTATCACTTTTTTTATCACATCACTTTTTATTAAACATATTATCGCATTGTATCTAATATATTAATTATAAAAATAAAAAATTATTATTCGAAAATATAAATATATAAAATATAAAATAGAAAGACAAATGTATGAAAAATTATATTAATATTGATTCTAAGAAATATTAAATTTAAAATTTAAAAATAAATAATTATTATAATAAACAATAAAAAATAGTAATTAAATTTAAAAGGAAAAAAAATAATATCAAAATAAAATGGAATCCTAAAAAGTTTATTCTCAAATACAATTTGAAATCCTGACCTTACAGGCTTTGAAGGTCAACTCGTTACCACTTCAACAACATATCTTAATAGCATATGTTCAATTGTTCATTATAAAACAAATAATAACGCGAGTTTTAACATAGGAAAGTTAACAAAAATAGCCATTTTAACAAGCCAACTAACAATATCAGCAAACAAATAACTTTTTAACATTTATAGCCAAATTATGATGAACTGACGAAACTACCCTTAATTTAAGAAGTTTGACCCATTCCTTCACCTGCTTCCTCTAGCTTCAATTGGTGATTGCGTATTAATTCCTACGTCCCACAGCAACCTCAAATCACTCAACTTTTTCAGTTGCTCCCGTCGGCAGCTTTGGTGGTGTGAATTTGGCTGTCATTCTTCCCAGATCGGAGGACCACTCAGCGACGCCGCAACAACACATTGTTGCAGCGATGGGCATTGGCATCCGGTTGCTAAGTCCAGTGTGTGGTAGTAGATCTATTTCACTGACTGATTTCATCGGGTAAGATTATTGTGCATGGTGTTGTACTTAAAAAGTCGGATTGAGTCATGTTTGTTGGTGTTGGTCTATTGGGGGAGAAGTACAAATGAATCTTTGGAGATTTAATAAGTTTGAAATTTAGAAAAAGTATTATATGATAGTGCTGCGGGAGATGGGTCATGAACAAAGATAGGGGATTCATTGATTTGCATTAACATCCCTGTGTCCTGGATGTTAATTCCAGTATTACACATCATTTAATAAATAATGAAACTGTTAGGGATGTGGGTCATTAACAAAGCTAATTAATTTCATAGATCTGCTGTAGATTCATACTGTACCCGATGTTAATTCCAGTGTGAAACCATGAATTTGCTAAGTATTGGAACTATTACTGTTGTTCATTAAAACATGGACTAAAACATATTGGTACTTTTTGTTAAGGTATTGTTGTTCATATGAATTGAGTCTAATATGTTACAAACCATTTATGATGTTTGATTGTTAACTTTATATTATATTATATTGTATTGTATTGTATATTAATTATGCATGAAATAGTTGTTTATCTAACTTATTATAAGCGGATTGATGTCATTATAATGCTTTGGTTTTGGGGTCCAAGACTTGATTAGTGGGATGAAGACATCATTGCCGATCAGTCTATCGAGATCTGTCAAGGAGAGTAATGTATAATGAGGCCCATTCTATGTAAAAAAACAAGTAGGATAGGAGATGCTACAATTAGGTCATAGTAGATGTGAATCACAAGCATAGTCGGCGTGATGACGGGTGATATAATCGGCGGGGAGATCGGGCAATTACAGATCTCCCAGTCGGCATTAATTGAGGGTGGGAATGCATAATGGGGACTCATCTTCTGGTAAAAATACTTGTAGAATTGGATTTTTTACTATGGCTCGTCATATTTGTGATTCACAAGCATAGTTGGTTTGTTGATTGGCGATATGATCGGTGGGGCCATCGGTGTATCACTGATCCCTCCATCTTGATATCTCCAAGGTTACAATGCATAATATGGATTCATGTTTGGGTAAAATAAAACTTTTAGGATTCGATGTGATACAGAATGGTAGGAATCCATCCTCGGTGGGTCGTTATGTGTTACAATTAATATGTTTACAAGAATGGATTAAGTCATAACACCTCTTGTAACCATTGTACTGAGTATCAGTGTGAATGTTTAGAATTGAGTTTCTCTAACTAAAATCTTCTCCTAATGCAAACAGTAATTTCAGATCGGGATGCAGCACATCATTGTACATGCAAATGGTAAATGGGATAGGTCTCAGTATGTCGGAGGTATTGTGTTTGACTTGCGGATGTCTCGGGGTGGGCCCACACTGGCAATGTTGAGGGAGATGCTCCATGACATGCTGAAAACAAACGAGAAGTTTGTGACGTATGACATATTTCAGCTCGGTAAGCTGAATGTGATGACCATGCTCATACCATTCTATTGATTACGATGTTGAGGGAATATTGAATGCTGACAAGGTGCCGGAGATATATACACTAAATGAATCGTTAGCAAATACCTCAAACACCGCACACGAGGATGCCGAGCTCAGAGTAATATCTGAACTCCTGAGAGATGGAAACAAATGGCTATTGGATTGTATACTAAAAGTCTAGCTTTTTTGTATGAACAATGTTTTGACAATATTTGAAATGAGAATCATGTGATCAAACGTTTTGCATAATTGTTTATATGATATTGTAAAAGTCCATTTACTTTATAATGTAGATAATGTGGTGTGCGGCGTCACACGGAAGATCATATTATCGGCTCCTTATAAAGTATAAACAGATGCTCTCAACCGAGATAGATGGGGACTATCTATTAGGATGGTTGTAATGTGATTAGGTATTAGTCTGTCTTGACTATAGAATTACACTAGTGCACTTTGTGTGTATTGAGCAGGACCGCGATGAGATCATTCAGTTTATAATGACTATATAATAGAACTAGATCTCTGTTACTATGGATGTTCGTATTCTTAATCCCTATACAATAATCTCGACACATAAGCCAATATTTTTTCTTTGATTCATCAATTGGTGAGATTTAATCATAAATTGATAAGCTCGGTGAGTTTGGAGATGATACTGTCTCTATGGTGTGTTGTTGATTGTAGAAGAAATGTGTATCCTAACGGAATTGGTTGATGATGTTCCCTTGAGGAGCTCATAATAATTATCATGTAAACCCTACAAGTGGATTTATTTCGGCATGATAATAAGGTTGAGTGGTACTACTATCGGTAAAGATATTAATTAATGGAGTTTTTAGTAACTTAATTAATTAATGGATATTAATTTAAACACGGGGAGATTAACGGGCTCATAATAAGAAGGAGCCCATAACGTAATTTGGGATTAGGGTGGCAGTGCAATAATATTTCTTTAGTGGACTGATTTATTAATATTGGACTTAAGTATAAGTTTTGGGCTAAACTTGGATGTTTAAGTCCAATGGAGGACCAACCCTAATTTCTCCTCCTAGTCTCTGTTGTAGCCTATAAATAGCCAATCTCATCAATCTGGATACAAAGTTTTACACTTCTAAAACTATGAAAAGTAGATTAGGGATTGTAGATTGAGATCATCTTGGAGATAGTTGCCCACACAACGTTAAGACGCAGCTTAGGAATATAACAGAAGATCGGAAGGTTGTTCATAGAGCTGGTCGACTTCATCTTTCTCATTCCCATCGAGTTTCCATTCGTTAGACAACGGTGAAAGGTAATACATTTCTATGTTCTTGCTTCCATTGCCATAAAAATGCATGGAACCCTAATGCATCACGTGGACCATAAGATTCACGTGTACCAACAGGGGGATGCGAGTAGAAAGGATGGGGTATATAGAACTCTTCCACCATTGTGGAACTCCTTTGAGACATACCACACGGATGCCCCTTTGGAGGATTCAGCCAAGGATGATGATCTCACATTATGGGATACGGATAATGTGGAGTCTATATCTTTTGTGTCAACTAGATATAGCGAGAATTCAGAGGATTCAAACCTGCCAACTAAGGAAGCGGAGGGTGTACCAGTTAGCTGTGATGGTGAAGAATGTGGACAAGCTTGGACCATGCCTTGCAAGGCAAATATATCAGACCCGCCGGAACTGGATGACACACAGCTTGGCACCAGGTTGGAGCTGTCCACACACACCATATACACAAGTAGGGAAGAAACGGTGCATGAGCTGAGCATGTATCATTTGTTGAAAGGTGTTGGGTTTTGAGTTAATCGAGCATCCACCGGGAGATATGAGCTGATATGTAAGGGTGATCCGAATTATACTTTATTTTTCTTGGCTCGGGAGAGGTATGATGCTTGGAGGTGTACCACTTTCCGTCCACACACTTCTTAGAAAATCCTGATAGGATGAAATCTAAATCTTACTATTCAAGAGTAATTGCAAAGTTATACTTTGAAAAGTAAAGGGACCCATCCACGGCCATCACTCCGAGAGGTATTAGGAAAGAGCTGAATAAGAAATTTGGGCTAGATGTTCAGTATGCACATGCGATCAGAGCACACAAGATAGCCAAGAATTATGTATTCGGCACCGCAGATGAGTATTTTGGACATCTACCTTCGTACCTTTACATGTTGAAAAGATGAACGATGGATCGATTACTAATCTAGTGATGTATGGCAATGGCATGTTCAAGTTTTACTTTGTTTTATTGGCCGCTTCAGTAGCAGGATTCAAGAATTTTGCTCGGCCAGTTTTGGTAGTTGTTGAGAGTGGAATTTCACGTATTTTAAGTATCACATTACACCATTTTTTATAGAATGTGGCCATGATTTTGTATAGAATTGCGTAGTTTTCATATCTTGCATAATTAAGATGCTACTAAGGTGTTTTGTTGAGTTTTGAATAGTAAAATATGATCAAATGTTCAAAGTTGGAATGAAGAGTAAAAGTGTGAAGGAATGCTGAAAAATACATGTCCACATTGCATAATTTTTATGTATTGTTTTAGAAGTCCAAATTGATCATATGATATATGGTTGGAAAGGCACGGAAGAGATGATCGTTTGGGCGTAAGAATCACTCAAATCGGAGTTCGGATGAGGAAGTTATGCTCAAAATCATGAGGTCGCGCAGCTGCTGATGGGAATTTCCGAAATTTTCCTAAAATTAGCTCATCTTTCCTATTTCTTGGAGCACAATTAATTTCCTTATCTCATTCCCTTCTCACACCTATATATATTTCACATTATTATTCATAAGAGACACCTCCCTTCATAAGGGGATCACCCCCCATCCATCATCTACCATCATCCACATCTATCCCATCATCCATCCACACCGAAGGAGATTCAAGAGCCGTTCAAGAGGTAGATTAGTCAATTGGAGAGATGGAGAAGGTATCTGAGATAACGCCAACACTAGAGTTTTTCTATTCCTTTCTTTTATTTTCATTTTTCAACACGTCTGGTATGACTTTGATAGCCATGGGAGTTTCTTGTAACCCCATGAGCTAATTTTGTTTACAGTTTTAAGGTTTGAAGGATGAACGTAATTGGTTTGATGAACTAGACTGAATTTGTGAATTCATACTGATTATTATTTTGGTTTATTTGATTCGTTTTGAGACTCTGAAATCATGCTTCATAACGTCTTCATATTAAATTCATAATATTGCCTGTGATGCTTGATTTATTATGTTAGTTTGTGTGCGTTCATGAATTTAATTGTCTATCTGTTAGGGATTAAGGTAGTTTGCCAGTGAACACGTTAATTCTAAGAACTGGTAAATCAGATTCTTGAACTGTTTAGTGGAACAATGCAATAAGACTTTCAAGTAGGAAGTGAAAAAAGTCTGTAGTACTTTCAGAAAATATCTTGTTAGTCAAACTTTCCATCAGGAGGTATTGTTATTTGCGTTGATTAGTATCTAAAAAGGGGGCTTGGTAATTGATGAGTGATATTTTCACCTAAATTTTAGTGTCTTTTTATATCTGTTTTCTTAGTATTTATCCGAATTTTATGTATTATATGGTTGTGTTATGTGTTTTAATGGAAATGTGTGTGAATGAGCTTAAACGTATGTAAAACATGTGAAAACGAAGCAAAAATGAAACGAGAGCTGAAACAAGCAAGAAACGGGCTGACGGGACCCAACTCGAGTTGCAAAGTGCAACTCGAGTTGAGAGAAAGTCGAGTTAGGGTCCAGAAATCGTTCAGAGAGGTTACTCGAGTTGCAAGGTCCAACTCGACTTGCAACTCGAGTCGAGCTAGGAGTAGGGCAGTGATCAAAAATTGTACAGTGAGCTAGCTCGACTTGCTAGCTGCAACTCGAGTTGCTAGCTCGAGTCGAGCTACCTTCCGAAGGATTTTCAATTTCAGAGCCTCGCAACATGACCAAACAGGCAGTGCACGAGTAGCCAACACGAGTCAAGCTATTTTAACTCGAGTTACACACAACGTAACTCGACTCGTGTTGCAACTCGAGTTGGATAAGCCAACTCAAGTTGCATGTTTTTGGGCCAAAAATTAGAATTTTCACCTGCCAATGTATGTAAGTGTGTGAAAAAAGCCCATTTGATGTTAAACCAACTTGGAGAGGATATAAATAGCCTCAAGTTCAACATTTGAAGAGAGATTGGATATTCCACACAAGGATTTCACCTCTACACCTAGATCACACGCCATTTCCTCAATTTCACACCATCATCTTCATCTATTCACCATTCATTCCATCTACCTTCATCCCACCATCAAAACCTTCTCCAATTGAGGAAAAGAAGTAAGGAAGAAAGGAGAATTGCAAGGGGAAGAAGAAGATCACCATTGGAGACATCCTAGGGAGTTTTCATCCAACTTTTGTATTGAAACCTTATTGTTTCATAATGTTTTGTAAGGATCTTAATGTTTATATTGATTTTTTTTAATATGGTAGGCTAATCTCCCTTGTGAGATTAGCAACATGATAGTTGTTGGATAATTTTTGGATTTGTTTATTAAAATTCATATGTTGATTGGGTAAATAGATTTTCTATCATTGATGTTTGAGATCTTGAGATTTATGATGATTTGTGTGTTTAGTTGTTCTAAATATGTGATTAGATTGAGAAATCAATTAGTATATGTTTAGGATAATTAAGTGAATCATTTCATCAAACACTTTATATGCATTATAAATTGTAAAGAAATTGAGAGATCCTTTAGAGTTTAGAACCCTGTGATAGAACATGTGATTGATTTGATCGAGAGGTTGTTTAATTGTGTGAAGGGACTCTTATTTCAAGCTTAGTACCTAGTTGGAATTGTTTGAGTGAGAACCAATCCGTTGAGCTAATTGAGATTCATATCCTATCCATCTCGAGAGGGAGCTTAGGTGAACTTAGTGTTGGTCCTTAGTCTTATACACATGATTCATATGAATTTGATGCATGTATCCTACAATTTTCACTTCTTAATTTTTGTTAATCTCACTTTTACTTAACTTGAAAAAACATCTCTCATCTATCTATCTTGTTTGCTAATCATTGCTTGCTTGCTTTGATTATTGTTATTTACTTGTTTCACAACCAATCTCTTTGATAATTCGTCTCTATAAAATTACAAGAAACGTGAGATCGCTCAAGCACTAGTGTCTACCTCCCTATGGTTCAATGAATTATTTTAATTGGTCATCCCTACTACAAAATGGCTAATCAAATGGTGCCGTTGCCGGGGAGGCAACGGTTGCTAGCGGTTTAACGAAGGAGTGTTTTGATTAGTATTACTAGAGATATTTTTATTGCTTTTCATTTTTTGCTTTGGAAATTTTTTTTTCTCATTTGTTCGTGTTGATAGGTACTTCGAAAATACCTTGAGAGAAGGAGAAGGGGGATCAAAGCGAGAAAATTTCAATTTTAATCATGTATCTTTTTCAAAATCCAATTTTGGTCCTGTAATTTATTGCTTTTTCAATTTTAGTCCCGTGTGTGTCAATTTTAGTCCTGTGTGTATCAATATTAGCCCTTTACATTTCAAATTTAGTCCTGCTCCCACCGGACCACCCCGTCATCTGCGCCGTCACTGCCACATCACTGAGGGCTAATACCCATACGCATCTCACAATCTTAAACTCGACAACACAACTCTGCAATTTTTCCAAATCAAAAGGTGAAAAGGGATTAGTGCACCGCAAGCTTAAATTTTTTCTCTATTATCAAAGCCAAAATCTACACGATTGCAAGTCGAAAAGGTATATTTGCAGTTAGGACGTGTCGTACACGGTGCTGATGTACCCCTCGGGGATGGTGAACCCGGTGCACACACACCCATGGTCAACGGAGCTGCTGTTCCTGGCGCAAGGTCGCTGCGTGGACACCAAGAACAAGTTGTTCACGCAGATGCTGCATCAGGGGACCTGTTCGTGTTCCCCAAGGGATTGGTGCACTTCCAGTACAACACCGACGCCAAGACTCCGGCGGTGGCTATATCCACCTTTGGGAGTGCCAACGCTGGAATTGTGTCATTGCCGAACATGCTGTTTAATTCGACCATAGACGATAATGTTTTGGCGCTCAGTTTTAAGACTGATGTTGCCACCATTCAGAAGCTCAAATTATTCTGTTATATTTCTACTTTTTTCCTAGTAATAAGATTTCACACTTGGAGAAGTTTTGCTCGATTACTCTTGTTTCGGAGTGGATATCACCTGTACCATTTGATATTCCATCTAATTTTCCATTAACACGCATAGATCATATAGGCTTGAAATGTGATGTTTTGTTGGAAATTATCAAATAAAACAGAGGATATGGATACCTTGTTTTGTTTTTGTACTAGAAAATACTATTCTCATTTAATCAATTATGTAATCTTTGACTTGTAAAATATTTATTTATCCTAATTGATGGTAAGTATAGGCTCTACATCTTCTCTCATATTGTTGTTGCAAGTGGTCTTTAATCTGTTTTTGATTCTGTTCACCAGTTACAATCCTACAAATTGTTTCATCCTCATATGTTCTGTAATGAGAAGCAGTAGTAATGAATTGAGACCACCAGCTTTAACTATCTTCTTTCTTTTACTAATTTTCTTTTGCTTTTGTAATGAGCTAATGCACACATGATAGAAACCAAATAAAAGAGAGACATGGCACTAAATAGAATTCAAAGCAGCAGCACTTGAAACTATATGATATTCACCCGGTACCTTGCTATTATATTAAAACCATAAAGGCATTTATCATCTCAGATAATGAAACAATGAAATGAAAAAGTAAAACACCTTTAGCAAAGTTGGCCACAACTTTACTATAAATCAATCAAACACAACCAGATTACAAGAACATGACAAAGCCTAAATCCATACAAGAATAAACTTTAGAACACTTAACAACAATCATCCCCAAAAAAACCTATTGGAATTTGCTTGCTAAGAATAATTGCAAAATTATCCATAGCTTAACATTCATTTGAGTTAATACAAGATCATCATATCTCAAAGTCAAAAAGCATGTAAGATAGGTCACCTATCTCAAAGCCCAAATACATGCAAGATAGGCAACCTATCTCGATCAAAAGCATTGAGAATAATATTGTCAAGCAAATTAAATTCTCAATTACAAACTTCACAAAAAGTCAAAATATTTTCACTACTTATTTGGCAGGTTCTTTTCCTTTTCTAGTTTCCCTTATGTGGCTCACCTGTGATAAGTCCATGAAATTATGTACTCCATAAACAAATATCCTTCTCCTTAAAGCTTCTTCCCTTGTGTCACAAGTGAACTGTGGTCTCAAGTTTCCATAGACAAATGGCATCGGTGCTCCAGTTATTTGTCGAGTTGGCATAGAGGGAAATTCATTGTGCATGTGAAGTTGCTGATACGGGCTAGGTCCATGCATCATTAGAACACTTGGCATCCCCAACTTTAAAAACTCATCAGGAGTTGCATTACCAACTTGGTTTAATAAAGCTTCAAAATCAGTATCATCTTCATCTACCAATTGTCTAGTTTGTAAAACAGGTGGTCCGATATACACCTATTAACAAAAGTCATTTGCTTATATTAATCAATATGCAAAAGCATAATATATATCTCATATTTGATTAATAGAATTAAACTATAGACATTACTTCATTCTCACTGCCTCCATTCTGATTAAAGGGATTCACATGAGTAAAGTTAAGCATACTTGCAGCTACACTTGATTTCATATTCCTCGTCACCTGCGTATCGCGAACTTAAAAATTATTAACTAAACACAAATTGACTATAATATATAAAGTTACCTCTAATTTTTTCCTTCTAATCATATTGTTAGGATTTAAATCACTTATACTTCCTATAGTATATAAAGTTTTCGGCAATGCATGTTTGCATGGAATGCCACTCAAATCCCATCTTCTACATGAACAAGTCCTCAATTCCAAATCAACAGCATACGATGACCCATCACCACAAAATTTCATAATGTCGATTTTTAGATTTGATATGGGTACATTCTTCTACTTTCTCCATGTTTTTATCACAATATGTTTTAATATAGGAGGCAGTATACCCTTCCATCGATTGTGTGCACTATCTCTACAACTCTGAAATCTCTCTATCAACCATTGCCTAATCCACTCAAGCATTGTGATGATCGGCTTATCTCTCGCATCTAAGATTGCAGCATTGAAACTTTCATATACATTGTTTAACAACATATCACACTTGGATTTCTCACTAAAATGAGACTTTGACCACTATCTTGGGTGTTATCAGCAAACCAGTCAACTGCCTTTACACTCAATTCTCGCATGTCTCTCATTATTATATTAAAAGTCCCAATTGTACTAGCTCTAGCAGCCATCACAATTGATTTTTAAGTTCTAACCCCCCCTATGTCCTTCATTTTGAAAGTTGTTATGCATATGTCTTAAAACCTATGCTCACAATCAGGGAAGACCTCGCCAATAGCTTTAATTAAGCCCTTTTGTTTATCAGACATAAATGTGTAATCCCCACCCCTCAAGATGTTCAAGTCATTTTAACATGATTAAAAACCATTCTCAAGTTTCTGTGTTTTCCTTAGACACCACAGCATATGTAATAGGACAACGTGCATTGCTCGGATCCACTCCTACAGCTGAAAGTAATACTCCCCCGTGGGGCCCTTTAAGCCAACAACCATCTACCCCAATAAATGGCCTACAGTGAGTAAAATCCTTCTTAATAGCCCGAAAGCAAATATACATCTTGCTGAATCTTTCTTGACCATTTATCTCCTCAGTGCTTAAAACAACAGTGGAACCAGAATTTGACCTTTTCAATTCATTTGCATAATCCTAAAGTCTTGAATATTGAAGGTCAGGAATACCTTCAATTATTTCTAGGGCTGTACTTTTAGCTCTGTAAGCATGTTGTCTAGAAAACCTTACATTGTAATCTGTCATCACGTCTTTTCTCCAACCCAACACATTTCTTTTAGGATCATTCTGAAAATTAGACAGAAATCTTTCACCCAGCCATTTAGTTTTAAAATTGGATACCTTAAATGTTGGCACACATGTGTGGCTTGAAGTGTATTTTCTGATTAGAAATGTTTCTTCATCTGGCACCTTTAGCAAATTTATTCCCCAACTAGATCCATCTACCCTACATCTTGCATAAATTCTAATTTTATCATTCTTTTTAAGATACAAAGATCTTTTAGTTATCACAGCATGAGAATGCACAGCTTTTTTGAATTCATCCTTGCTCCTAAATGCCATATCTATCTCAAAATTAGGATTAAACTGATCTTCATTGTTAAGCTTAAGATATTGGTTATCCTTTTCTTCATTATCAGAATCCCTGATTTCATCAAAGTCATCTCCATCATACACAAGATCATCATCTTCACTATCGTCACTATAACCACCACCACCACTCCCCTTCTTAACCACATCATCATCTATATCAATATTAACTAACCAATTCTCATCATCAGTAGTATTCTCAGATTCACATTCATAAGCACTATCTATCAAATCACTGTCCTCACCATCTCTTCCATCTTCTAAATGATCCGAGTTCCTATCCTCATCATGTATTCTTTTACCACTACCCTCAGCTACTTCAAAAACTCCCCTCATTTGTAGCAGGAGCTGTAAGGAATTTAAAAAATATATATCATTAATTTCTTTCATGGCAGAGGAGATTTACAACATAGTTTTTTTAAGCAATTATTCATTAAAAAAGTAAATTATAGGGAGATGGAGACCAAAATGTTAACAATATATTAATGAGGTTAGTGTACCACATTACATTAAACATTCAACAAAACAAATATCTCGAGGATTTTATGTGATACATGACAAAAAAGAAAAAGAAAAAGAAAAAGAAAAAACTTCCACACATTAAATATGAGCCCAATTTGGACCAACCCTAAATTCCACTCTTCAAAACTCTACACAGTAACATTATAATATAAACAAACAAACAAACAAGAAGCTTGAAAATCCTAACATATAAATTATAGAACTATATCCACATTACAACAAAAAGAGAAAGAAAAAAATGAATGCTTACGGTATAATGGAGGAAGTAGATGTTTGTTGCCCATTGTTCCGAAGAGTTCTCAATTCATCAATTTAGGTTGAATAAATTTGGGTTGATCATATATACGAGAGCAACTAAAACTGATCCCCAAATATATTTTGTTTAATGTTTAAGATTGTTGAGTAATTAGAGAAAGAGAACGATCATCGCGTTTGTCTAGGTTTTCGTCTGTGATATGGGTAGAGGGGTTGGTGGATCCAGGTTAGTTGTTATCAATCGGGTATGGGTATGGGTATGGGTATGGGCCTTCAATGACGTGGCGGTGACGGGGCAGTCCAGGTGGGAGCAGGACTAAAATTGATACACACAGGACTAAAATTGACACACAAAGGATTAAAATTGAAAAAGTAAGAAATTACAGGACCAAAATTGGATTTTGAAAAAGATACAGGACGAAAATTAAAATTTTCTCGGATCAAAGCTAAAAATAGAAAGTTTGAAAATGAATTGTAGTAGGCCTTGAGAAGAGCATTTAAATGGAAGGGTGGAACCAATACTTGAGCGATGTCTTTGAGGATCAAAGTGTAAGGATTCCACCTCAACAATCAAGAGGCTACATGAATGAGAGCAACTATGGTTACAATTTCCAAATAAATCAAGATAGCTTTCAATACTACAATCAAGGAAGAAATGGAGATGGCAACAAGCATACAATGCAAATACATTCCACCCTTATCAAGCATGTGCTTATTCATCACCAAATCCCAACACTAACCCTCCATTCCAAAATTACGCCTTACTTGAATTATGTAGAAGAAGTGCTCAAGGAAGTGATGAAGGCCAAAATTCTCAATCAAGTTTATTGTTCAACGAATCCTCCAAGATAATTACATCCGCTACTTTGGAATTGATAAAACAAATAAGGATGATGAATCAAGGTGCTTATGGTCAAGTCTTGTCTAGTTCAAGTTTGGGAAATGGTCAAAATGTGCAAGGTGTGTCGATTCCTAGTCCTATGGAGCAAGAAGAGTGGAGGATGCCTAACCATCAAGTAGGAGATGCTTATTTCATGGGAGTGGATAATTTCCAAGGAAATTTTCAAAACAATTATGAGGGAAGTTTTCATGGGAATTATCCACCAATTCAATGATGGGATATTGACAACCAAGAGGGAGGAGACGTTCAAAAAGTTGAGGAAGGAAAATCATCTATAGAAGCCTTGATTGAGATGATGATAACAAACCTTGAGGAAGACAAGAAAAGAGATGAAGCACGAAATGAGGCAAATGAGAAGAGTTAGAAGCCTTGGAGCATCAAGTAAGCCAAATTGTAAGTGCTTTGAAAAATTTTCAACAAGTTGAAGAATGTGAAGAAGAGAGTAAATTTGAAAAAGGAATAGAGAAAGAAGAGATGTTTGAAGAGGAAGAATCAAAGGAGGTATTGGAAGAGCCTATTGAGGCAAATGATGTTGATGAAGAGGAACAAAGTCTAGAAGGAAACGATGATGACTTGAAGAGTGAAATGAGCATTTCTAAACCTTTAAACTCTTTAAGTTGCTTTAAATTTCAAAATATTATTTACATTGACTTTCTCTTACCCATTGATTCATCTCACATCCTTAGGAACAAAAGAGAACTCGAAGAGATGCTGGGGACTTATTTGGTAAAGAGAAATAAGTGGTGTTCAAGAATGGAGAGGCAATGGAGTGTAAGCTCAAGAGAGTCGAAAAACTAAATCCATGCTCGAAAGATGCTACAGAGGTCGTTACTTGCCACAAGTGCCTAATAGAGGAAGAAGCACAACGATTAAAATTCGATGGCAAGGATGAAAGATATCCGTGGCCATTTCGATGAGTTCTCCATATTTCGTCCGGCTTTAAGACGTTAAACTTAGCGCTAGATGGGAGGCAACCCATCATTATCTTTATTGCTTTATTTCTTGTTTTCAATAAGGATGATGGATTTGATGTTGTTTTGCAATTTTTGGTCTTATAGGTGGATTGTGCTCGTGAGAAGAATGCTTATTGAAGTAAAGAGAAGTGCTTTATGGATTAGAGTAGACATGCTCACCACTTGTTGCAAACTTAATTCTCGACTCTTGTCTCGAGTTAAGTTTGGGGGGATAGGGTGTGGTGTGACATACTTTGTCTTGAAAGCATATACTTTTCGTATTTTTGGGCTAATTTTGAAATTTTTCTCATAAGTTTTGGTTTGATTTGGTCCGATTGGTGGTGATTGAAGTGCATGATAATCCGCAGTTTTAATAAAATTGTTGAGCTAATGGTTTTGTTGAGCATGTATGAAGGGTATTGGAAGCACTAATTGAGCTCGGAGCTAACAACTTCTACTACCAAATGCTTATTAAGGGAGTTCATTCTACACCCTACCACTTCTATGTGTTTAGCATAATTTGATTTGATTTGGATTGATATGATTAGCATGTTGCTTCATTTGTTATGTTTGTGGAAAGTTTACTTTCGTAATTTAGGATTTCCTTTTTAATCAAGGATGGGATGTTTGCGAGCTTAATTGATTATGGATGATATGAATGTGTGCTTCATTTTCTTCTGATGGTGATGTTTATTTTTGCATGTTATGTATTTTTGGTTGTTTCTTGCTTGTTGAGTCATTATTTTGTGTTTTGTGTGTTTTCTTAGTCTTGTTTAGAGATTGTTTTAGTGGTTTGTTTTGGGATGTCGTTAGTCATCTTTGAACATGAGTGATGACATGTTGTGGTGATAAGTGATGACAAATTATGATTAAGAAACTATACACTTTCGAATTGTGACATGTTTTACTTAACTTGTTCAATTTTGAGATGAATGTGGTGTAATAAGTTCCTTAAGGTCCAATGTACAAGCTTGTGAGTATTTGAGCCTCAACCGTGTATACATGGTATTTGTTTTCATGAGTGGATTGGTTGTGTTTGATAAACTAGAACTTGCTCAAAGACTATGGGAACGAGCCCGATTAGTGGAGTTTAGTGACATGATCTATGGCCATCCTTGTTATTCATAGTCATTGCCATAAATTTTCCTACCATGAACATCATTCCTAGTCAACCATTTTGAGCCTATAAGCCTCTTTTTGTTGTGAATTTAGCACATTACAAGTCATGATTACCCACTTAAGCCTTATATACATACCTTTTGTGTGGGTGATTGAGGAGATAATAGCTAGAAAGGTTTGATGAGAAAGCAAAATGAAGAAAAGAAATGGTAAACAAGTAAGAAAAATGATGAAAAGAGCAAAAAAAAGAATGAACATGCAACCTCAAAACAAGAAAATGAGCAAAGCAATAATAATATACTCAAGTGCTTAAAAGTTCGAAGAAGGAAGCATGCATTGAAAGAAGTTCAATTCAAGGAAAATTGATGATTAGTGCTTGTGAACATTGAAGACAAGAAAGGAAGAAAGAAAAGTGGAGAAGTTGGAGAAATTGGTCATCTCTTCGATTACTTACACTTGTTTAATCACTATTACCATATTCTTCCTACCCTACCAAAGAGCCTATCATTACATCCTTAATGAAAGACCTTTTTGATCACTAATGGAAACTTTTGAGGTTTGTGAATGTAGTCCACGAGCAAGCTTATAGCGAGTCAAGCCAATTGACTAATGAGTGTTGATTTTCCCCACTTCATAGAGTGTTGAGTGAAATTGATATCTATGTGAGGCTTGGAACAAAAAAGGACTATATTACACTTTATTCTCATGAAATGCCTTTTGGAATTGATTCAACTTTACCTTGGCAACACTAAACTTACTAGAGAATTCTATACATATATCCATAGTTATAATATGTTTGCCTCCACTTCATTAGGTGTGCATTTTGATAAATCTTTGGTTAAAAGAGAGGTTGGGATTTATACATTTCGAGTGCAAGGGCAGATTTATGATTTTCTTCAGTTATTAACACCATCAAACAAGATAAAATTAAAAAAATTCATTTGTATCTCTTTGATAGAATAGTAGTCATTGTTCTTTGTCATTTCATTAATTTTAAGATTTTAACGCTGGTTACTTTTCCTTCCACAATTCTATCTATTGGGAGCTTCCTCCATCTTTTCGAGTGTCAATGCTCGCAGCGGCTTGCGACTTGTGAACCTACACCTAACCAACATTGTTTTCGCTTAGATTTACAGCTTTTTCTGTGGTCTTCTAATACATTGAAGACTCAATTTGATTCTCCTCCACATAGTGCTTACACCCTTCCGTTTTTTTTTTTTTACAAATTGAGATACTCCAAAATTTTGTGCCTAATGTAAAAACAAACTACTCTTTTAAGTACCAATTAACAAAGTGTGGAAGTCGAGCAATCATATCACTACGCCCATTCCCATACACTTCCCATACATGAAGCTTATGGAAATGAACAACTTTTAGTAATATATCAAGATTACAGATGCATTAAATTTTACAGAGTTACTGGCTAGCACCTCACGCAGCAGTGAGGTGTTACCTATCTAGTATATATTTAATATAATTAAGAAAAACTCTAGCATCGTTAAAATAAAACTCTCCATTATTTTTTCTCAATTATAACGTGTACATACAGTACCCTACGCAACGCAAAATGTCCAATTTCCCACAAAATCCCATTACTCCCCCAACACCCACCTTCTGCGGCGTTCAACATAATCACACTTTTCTGTTTTGGTCTCCCTCTACCCTTGCTCAATGCTCGCTACGTCTCCTAATGTCGCCATCACTCCGGTCTCTATCCATGCTTGCATGGCATTATTGGTAAGTCTACATTGTTGGACTCCTATGTTTTCTTATTCTGTTGCCAAGAATTTATGAAACACCTTACACGAAACACTGGTATATGTTGAGGAAGATTGTGTTAGCCTATACTTCTGTGTCTGATGTAGGGTTTTGATGAAGTTTTTGGTGGTGGCCATTGTTTGCGAGGAGTGAATTGGTTTACTTATTGATTCAATGTGTGATTAGTGATGAAGAGTCATAGCTAGGTTTTCTCTGTTTCGTGTGATTTCAACAATTCCTCACTCTCTCAGTACTCTCCATTTTTACCCTCTCGACTCCATCATTCTTCCTCTCTTAAGCTTTGTTTCTGTGATTGCTCTCCTCTTCTATTACTTTCTATATATGGCTCTCGCTTCAATTTGAAGTGAATGCCTTAATTTATTCGTTTCAGGGTTTCCTCTTGCTATGATTATTACTGCGGCTTATAACATACCAGTGAGTCTGCTCTTTCTTTGAACATACCTGAAAGTTTTCTCCACTTTAATTACGAATAACCGTGACTGATTTGTTTTGGGTTAATTTTATTGAAATTAGACATAATTTACAGATAAGATTACTCAGCAAATCTGATTGAATTAGATAATAATAAGCTTATAAAGCCTGAACCAAAACTGCTGCCATTATCTGCTTAACCAACCAATATGATAAAACTAAAAAACTATCAACTATATTTAATCTAACATAAGTACTAAAGTAAACTGTGTAACCTTATCAAATTTTATACAGTGGAGGTCAGTAAAATTGGTTTCAGTTTGCGTGAGAATAAAATGCATCAATGTTTATTTATTGGGTTTCTCTACTGTTGTTTTAATTAATTGAGTTTAGGAATTTGGTTCTTCTACCCGTGATTTCCTTCTATTTATGTACTTAGAAAGCAATTGCTTGCTGTTAATTCCATTTGTTCTTTTAATAGGTTTGTGTATTCTTGTTTGTGATTTAGTCACGATAGTTTCCATGTGATTGTTTTCCCACTGTAAACACTAAACATAATGTAATAGCTGTGGTAAAATACATGCACTAATTTCCATTTATTCAATGTGGTCAATCAAATATGCAAAACTACTTTCGATAAGTTGAGCTGCAGTTTGGACACTGATGGATAGTATAGGTTGTAGGTGGAAAGAGATTAATTTTTACTTCTCTTGACATTTTTTTTTTTGTAAGGCATTTGGCTGTAGCAGTATCATATTTCTACAGTAATAATATAAAGAGTTTATGCATATCTTGCACATTCAAATTTTTATGGACTATAGGACTATAGTCAACTCACTAAGGGTTAGAGGAGTTTTATATAAATTAGAGTTATCCTAAGTAGGGGAAAAGAACTCATCGATGAGTTTAGTTATGACTTATTATTCGACTAATAATAATTAAGAAAATAAATCCGTCCTTAAATAAGTGAAAAACCGATAACCATCAGCCATGTGTTCTGTTGTCTGTGGATTTAATGGGAATTTACTTTGGCTGCGCAACCTTTGAAATGTCCAAATTGATATTTCTCTCTATGGCTAACAATTTCAGACTTTTGTATTTTTTGGTTGGAATTACCCTAGTTTTTACAACTAACATGTTATCGCTTTGGTTAAGTTTTTGCATATCTTTTTTAATAACTAGCATCTTGAGATCTTGGAGTAAGAAGCACAAAATATATCTGTCAGTCTGCTAAATTCAATTGCACCATCCTTTTAAAGACCTCGTTTCTTCAATGCTTTGCTACTAATTATTCTTTAATTCTGTGTAAATTTCATTAGCATTCTAATATAATTCATATAATATTAGATATCATACGTATTATGTGAGTTATTTAAAATATACATATAGAAATGAAATGAGTCTAGAAAACACTTCATGAAGTTAGGGACCATTCTTTTTGACATTATATTATACTATGAGTATATCCACCCAAAGGCCACGGAGAGAGTTGGTCAAAATTATTGTCCTTGGCATCACTTGCCTCTTTGTTTTCATAATACTATAACATACCATTTTAGCCGTATCTTTTTAGCTATGTTGGCTTGCACTGCATTACCCATTTACTCAAAATTTTAATTGATTATATTGAATTTCCTATGTTTACTAATTTGGAATTATGTATGATCCGTTAATTGAAGACTTTGAACTCAGAAGTAGCTGAGTTCAGTTTTTTTTTTTCTTTATGTACACTGGATTTCTCCCTATTATTATTGTTGTTGTCACTATTCACTAGAGAATTGGGTGTCTGATTATGGATCTTTTCTGCAAGACATGGTCAGTTGGACTTAAAACACAGAAGCCTTCCAAAAGTCTTGTTTTTTAGATGTGCATGAAAGAAATGTTTAGAATGGCTTTTCGTGGTGATTTTGAGTGAATTACAGATTAGGGTTCTTAATTTCCTCATCTTTTGATTTGTAAACTTGTGATTAGAGTGACTGAAATTCTATTTAAATTCGATCCTAGTTAACCTGAGCATAAACTTAGCTATTTAGATTCTGAATTTTAATGTTCCCTTTTCTTGACGTAATTTAGTAAATAAAGATTTGAGGATTTTATGATATGAGTAACAATAAAAGATTGACCAATTATTTCAATTTGTATATCCAGCTAAACTACCATCTTTGTTTTACTGATACCACATGATTAATTTTTTTGTTTTTACATTTCAGATTTGCTTTCAGCTAACGATGCCCGTAGATTATGCTGGTTTGATTTTCTCAGTAATCCTTGGATTAAGACATGATATGCTTTTTTTGCTTATTGAAGATATATTAATATTATGATATGAAGGGCTTTTCATTGGAACTATGTTGTATGATATCTCAGTAATCTTAGTTCTTCTTTGAATGGCTTTTGTGACTTAATTTGCAGAAAGTTTATAATCGTTGAAGGCTTGAAGCTACTTGGGAGGTTTTCCTTGGAGCACTGAACTTTTCCTCTGTGTTTATCTTCCGTCAATACTTCCCCTCTCTCCAAAGTCTCCTTATAATTCCCTTCCTAATTCGTTATCAATGGGAATCGAATTTGGGTCATTCACTTTAGTGGTGAGGAGCCCAATGGCCAAGTGAGCTAGTTATTTCCCAATGGGAATCGAATCTGGGCCCAATGACCAAGTGAGCTAGTTCACTTGGTTAGTTGTTAGTTGTTAGTTGTCAAGCACCCAATACTTCCCCTTTCTCCAAAGCCTCGTTATAACGTGCCTCCTAATTCGTTCCCAATGAGAATTGAACATGGGTCACTCACTTTAGTGAGAAGCCCAATTGTCAAGTGAGCTAGTTCACTTGGTTCCTCTTAATTGGTTTTGACGAGTTAAAATCATTTTTCGTCTCATCACGAAAGGTGAATTTGATTTTAGTTCAAAAAATTAATATTTTCAATTCTTCCCATAACTATCGACATTGATCGATTTTTGTCCAGATTTTGCTGTAAAATCGAATTTTTGCAAGAATTGGGCACGTGTATGGTATGCCAGGCTTAAAATTGGGGGTTTCTAGCTGTGTTGTCCTACGTGCCAGTTGGAGAATAAGTTATGACCAATCAACACATCTTCCACACTAGGCATACATTTCACTGAATTAGACTCGAGCAATGGAGGTGGTTTTATTCTTCTCTGTCTGTGTTGAAATTATCTGTTGTGAATACAATGATATGGAGTATTATGTAGGAAATCACTTTGTAGGAAATATTATTGCACTTCTTTGCGACAAATTTTTCCAAGCCAATATTTTATAAATCCAATTAGAGTGCAGTATCCTAATGCACTTAACGATCTTAATACCTTGTAATTACTAATTAAATAAAATAGTATTACAATTAAATAAAATAATTACTCACTAAACCTTAGTATTTTAAAACTTTGAATCTTACATGCTAGAATCACCCATGTTTTATACATGATACATCTACGATGGATTTTTAATAATTAAAAGCTCAACCCCATTACAAACGCGTTCAGGTGGGTTCAAACTTCAAACCATCTCTATTTTCTAGCAAGAGGGGTCCATTCCAATTTAAAATAAATATATTATTATTTTTAAAATTTCGGGTAATTATAAGTTCACCTTAAGTTTTTTAAGTTAAATTTAAGGTATAATTGTAATTGTATACTCTCTCCATCTCATCCAAATAACATTATTTTAATATATTGGGCGTTCCATCCAAATTGCAATATTTTCTTCCTTTGGTAAAAAGGGTCCACCAATGGTTCACCATTACCCATCACATCTCTCTAATAAATCTACCCACTTTACATAAAATAATAATGTTCCTTAATCTCCGTGCAAAAAGCAAATGCATTTCTTTGGGCAGGATTGGGGGTGTTTTATTTTAAATATTTTAAAATTTAAATTTAAGAGTTTAGATTTATCACTTTAAAATTTAAAGTCAGATTAGGGTGCACTTGGTATCGATGTACTTAATTAATATTAATCATCATTAAATAAAAAAAAACTACTTCATAATCACCTTTAGATCAAATAAAATATTTAAGAATTTAAAATAAAAAAATAATTATATCTAAAAAAACTACTCTATTAACTTTAGGTGTATCAGTTTAACCAGTACATTATAAAATATCCTTAAAATTTAGCGTATAATTGTGGTCCACTTGGACATCGATAAATCTGGATAATCTGAACCGTTAAATTAGATTTTTATTTAATCTTCACTACTGAATAAAATAAAATAATAAAATAAATTTAATAACTACTTATTGCACACTTAATTTTACTCTATAAACCTTTAAGTGCATGTACATACCAAAATAGCTCTTAATTTTATCGATTTTTAAAATGTAATGTACTAATATTTTTAAATAATAATTAAATTATAAAATATATTATTTATGTTAGGTTGAAATAGTAAATTTATAATTAAAATGGACTTTTAGGCTTGAGAATTGATTTGGAAATGTGTAACTATGCTAGTAATTTGAATTTAGAAATTATAAAATTAATGATTTTTTATGTATTTATATTAAAAAAAAAGAAATTAACCTAATTATTCGGCACGATGTACGCAATTTAATGTGAATAGAAATTTGAAAATCCTAGAATAACCCTGAAAGTTAATGATTCAATAATGGTATTAAAGAAAAATGGAAATTGCGGATTTACTGATGAAAGAGTCGTAATCTATTCCTTTTCTCCAATCTCCCCCTTCTTTCCTTTGCTTTTCACCGCCGCCGCCGCTCTTTTCACCGCCGCTGCCGACTCCCACGGCGAGCCTCGGCGCTTCTCCACGTCGGTAAGTGAGTCTTATCTTTACGTGTACTTAGATTTTTCCGCGCAACTTCTCTTATTCCTCTCCCCGTTGTTTTACCCATGCTTCTAATTGATACGCCACACCCCCCTCTTTGTTGCTGTTCGATTTCACCCTTTGCTGGACTCCATTTGTTAATTAAATCACATCTCTTTGAAAAACCTACATTCAAACCCACAAATTTACCGCGAATTCAGGGGAAAATCACTAAGAAACACCAATTGGAACTTCATTCTTCCATTTCTGGCGAATTCTCTGCCAAATACGGCCAAGGACGCACCGCCGGAAAGGATGATGCTGGTGGACGACTGCGTGGAGACTATCGGAGCATTCTTACTGCAAGCGAGCCCTTCCTCCTAACTCCTCTGACGTCGTTGTTTTCCTTCCCTTCGTCTGCCATTTCTCCCACTACCATTGCGTCCTCCAAAAAATGGTAGCTTTATGCTCCCGCGTGCATGTAGATTATTCGCAGCATGATCTCGTTTGAGAATTTCGTGATGTAGATTAAAGTTTTTGCTATACTAATTTTTTGAAGAAGAGAAAGTTGTTTATATTGATAGGGTTGCGATTTAAGTGTCCAACAGGATAACTAAAGAATGTTGTTCTTTGACATGATTAAATTTGAACAACTTGGTGAAAATCTCATCTGGAAGTTTAAATTATCACGCTTTATTGTATTTACATTGTTGTTATTGGGATTCTGATACTTCCAATGATATGAAATGGTTGTAATTTTTTGCTGCAAACTTAGAATGTGGAGCTGAAATGTGAAAGGTGAAAGATGAAACATGAAAGATTCAAATAAAGGCTGCATATGTTGAATATCAAATGCAATTTTGATCTAGGCTAGAAATATTTGCTACACACTTCAACTGGTTAACCGTTTTCTTCACATTACTCACTATGCCATCTAGTCCCATATTGCTCCATCAAAATAGTTACTTGCTATTTCTAAGTTATTTCATGCACACAGTCGTTATCAAGTTCCTAAACTTGACCTGCAATGTTTGGCCCTTGGATGTAGACATACTTCTCAAAAACACACTATGAGATGTCATTTTGATGTTTCCTTGTTAACCACTCTATTATATAATCATTTTTCTACAGTGCTTTTACAGTTTGGTGAACAGTGACTGAATGTGAGTGAGGGTAACCTTATCATTGTAAACATTGACAAAGGAATGCAAAATTGGCAAGTAAGTTCCTTGTTCTTTAACTTTTTTAGTGTTTGTGAATGCCTTTGTGCCAGTTACAGAAAATAGAGCTGATTCCATGTGTTCTGTCAACGTTACTATATCTTTTACTAACTTACATCTGCTGTACTTGATTTTAACTCATGTTTCTTATCTTGGGCTTGAAACTGCTTGTGCCCGCGTAGAACTGATAACACTGGACAAAAATGTCCTGTGATTTCTTAAAAACACTTCTAATTCAGTATTTAGGAATTTTGAATGATAATTTTTGCTGTATACATCTGTTTGAATCTTGAGTCAATGGAAAGGTATGACACATACACCCTTCTCCCAACAAACCCAAATAGAGCCTTTCCAATTCTAAGTTTATGTGGTTTGTAGAATTCCTAAAAATATTTCTTACATCAAAAGAATCCTACTTTACGAGAAAGGTGTGACAACAATTGATGGTGAAGTTGGAGATCTTAAGGGATGATCTATATTCTTGGCTCTATTTGTCGTGAATCAGCATGTTCTCATTTATTTTAACAATTAGCTTATGGATTGGTTATACTTACTGTACCCATAAACCTTAAATTCTGAAAATCTGAGGGTGATTTAAAGAAGGGGAAAGAGATTAAGTAACCCCATTCACTTTTAAGAATGTTTTCTCAGGTTTAGGTGATTAAAAAAGAACCAACTGGGAGGGAGTTCTTTCGGTGTAGACACAGCCAATTTTACACCTCACACAGGTTGGTGTCATCTTTCTCCAGCATTTCTAATCTACCCATGTACATAAATATTTCATTGTGTCTTGGCTTAACTTAGTGTTGTTGATTTACTTAGTATGCTTCCACATATGCTAAAGCACATACGAAACCTGAGACAAATTGTCAGAAGTACAGATTTGGAGTTAATGTTGTGTTTTATAGCCATAGTACACCTAAGTGACGAGTAATATAACAAGATTTAAAGATGCTTTTAAATGTAAAGGTACTTTCAAAAAAAGCCTCATGTTATCATTATACTCCGCCAGATATTTTTGACTAATATTGTATAGCAAATTTAGAACTTAAATGTGGAGAGAATAAAGCATACAACATACTTATCCAGTTTGTAAAAAATCCAGCATCCATTGCGTTTCGTGCCACTTCTTGGAACATAGATACTTGCGTAGCCAAGCCCTCCATATTCTTTTTATAGAAGTAATCATACTCATCTACCTCCTGATATGAATAACATGAAAAATTCTTTAAGGGCAGAAGAGAGAAAGCAACAGATCATGACGGATGACTATATTAAAAATAATGAAAATCGACATTAAAATTAAAATTATAGTATAAAGCAAGAAAGTGATAAGACACGTGTAGACAAAGAAAATCTGCCTCAAGGCCCTTAAGAGAAGTTAGTATGGCTTTTGAACGAGCTTTCCACCTATTTATGAACTTAGTAGGTGTAAATTTTAAAGTAACCTTGAACATGCAAATTAGTAAAATAACACAATAAGGATGTGTAGAAAGAACATACAAAAGTTACATGGTGCTTAAAGATATTTTTAATGAATTCATTTTGCTTCTCAGGTTCAAGGTAAGCGAGGGAACCACCCCTGCACCTCACTGTAATTAAAAAATTTATTGTCGAATGACGAGTTCCGCCGTGTCCTATGTTGTTAGCACTTACACTTATTCCTTGAAGACCAATTTCATTTAGAATAACACATTTTACTCGAACCAGAATTGACAAGATCTGCCAGTGTGTTCTAATTTATTTATTTTGAGAATACATGCTGCCAGTGTGTTCTGATATATTTATTTTGAGAATACATGATAACTTCAATCATTGCTTTTTTTATGTAAAGTAATACTTCATGCCAAATTTCAGGAACACAGAAACGTTTAGTTACGTTTTATTGGTAAGAGAGGGTACATTGCAAATTATACTAAAAGTTGTAAACTGTATGACGACGTTGGCTTGTTTCCGTTTAATTGATTACGAATCTTTTGGTTATGTGTACGTTGTGTGGCCCATATTGGTGAGAGACTATAAACATGAAACATCAATTATTATTCCTATTTAAGGATCACAATGCGTCAAAAATAAGCTTGTATAACTAAAACAAATATCTCTTTCATTTTTTTTTTTCCTACTTCGCGAGTCGGCCATTCTACTAAAACCAAGCATGTGTACCACTTGAATTATAAAATCTAAGCCCAGGCAACACCTCAAGAATTGAGGTGTTATATGATAGAGAAGGAAAGATTTATTATTTTAGTATTTTGATTTGAAGTCAATTATTCCCTTATTTTAGATTATCTAGTTTCCTATTTTCTTTATTACCTTAATTTCCTATTTCTACGGTACTTAAGTCTAGGTTTTGTTCATGGGCCTAGAGCCTATTTAAACTACGTATGTTGCTCTAGGGTTTCATCAATAAGAAATTATCTATTTGGCAATCTTAATTGGTTTGTGTCCAAGTTATCTTTGTGGCCTTCTTTGAAGGATTGCAGCCTTTCGGCTTGTGGCGGAGAACTTCTCCGTGGCCCTCTTTAGGGATTATTTTGTTATTAGAATTACCTTAACTCTATCATTATACTACTATTATTACCCTAAATTGCAACTCGCAAATTCTCACATGGGAAAAAATTGGCGCCCAGTCATGGCCGTCCACCAAATTTCATGTTTTTGAAATTCCAAAAAATTTCAGCTACTATTTGATGAATCACCCTACACATTCATTCATATTTATCTTGCTTATGGAAAAGTAAAGGGAAATGAACAGGTTCGCTCGATCATAGAGGCGCAATATTAGGGTTTTTACTTGCTCCATTCTATGCAATGTCTTCTGAAATCTTTTCTCAACTGGACATATCTGAGCATGTAAGTTCGTGCTTTTCAAGATTCATTGTGAATTTTGAATTTCGTTTTGTATGAAAGTGTGTGAATTTATGTTGTGACACAGGAGAAGGATAAACTGGTCGGTGAAGTCATCCGCTATATCCTGTTCAAAACAGAGCAAAATTCTGGTTGTCCCATTAAACGAGAAGAATTGACTACGTTGATTACGGGTAAGGCAGAGACAATTGCCTGCTTTCATAATCAATGAGGCCAAATCCAAACTCTCCACTATTTTTGGGTATGAATTGAGAGAACTCCAGCGATCTCGGACTTCAGCCAATACGGGCCGTGCTTCGCAATCTCAGCAGTGTGAGTTTATTGATTTATTTGTTTTGGTTCTTCGTTTGATGTATGAATGTGAATTTTCAAGATTGCTAGTTGGTCAGTAATTTTGGTCACTTTGTTGTTGATCTATCTTGTTTATTTTTCTTTTCTTTATTTTTTTTTCAAATTAACATTATTTATCGAAATTATATTAAATCATACAAACATGTGTATCCTAATGCATTAATAATTCGATTCAAATTGAGTCCTTGTTGCTCAAATTATAATCAGTTGCTCTTAATGGCTACTGTTTATGATGGTGCTGATTCAAAACTCCATAATCTAGTTTCAGCACTTGGTAGACCTTTGTACTGTACTGGTTCTTATTAGTTTTGTTTTTTGCAGCTGGTGGAGATGCAAAGTCATATATACTTGTAAGTGAGCTGCCTTCTGAGATCTATGGGAAATTCGTGGAGGATAAGAATTCGTCGCACATGTCTGGTTTTACTTTTATTGTTCTTTGGATTATTCATCTAGGTGGAGGCCGAATTGCCGAAGGTAAGCTACTACATGGCTATATTTGTATGAAAGTTTTACTTAATAGGTGTAGTATTTTGCTGTAAAAACTGATGTTAATCCGACATAATTTAATTATAGTAATTCTTGCTTGTTATGTCTAGCTAATAATTGTCTGAGAGTACTTAAAATCAAATTATCAAACAATGGCTCTTATTTTGAGGCTGCAACACATGTTCTGTGGTGCTTTCGTTAATTTCTCCTGTTATTATTTGTTTTTGCCTATACTTCTAGACAATCTTTTGCATCATCTGAGGCGCTTGGGACTGCATGAAAATGAGGAAAACCATCTACTTTTCTCAAACACCAAATTAACGTTGGAAGGACTTGTTCAACAAAGGTATTTATACTCTATTTTTATGAATTTTTGCTATGATATTATCTAATGTTGGCTTCATATTGCAGATATTTGCAGAAAGAGAAAGTTAATGGCCCGAAGGTAACACTATTTTTTATGAACCTGCTGAGAGAGCTCTAGATGCATTTGTTAATGACAGAATTAAAGAATATGTTGCTCAGGTATAGTTTTCTCTCACTTTTTCCTAGTCTGTTTTATGTCTATACTCATTATTTACGAGCTGCTTGGTTCAAATTCCAGAATGGTAATAGTAGTAATGAGAATCGTTAATGAGGGTAATGATAATGAGAATGAAATTGATTGAAGAGGTGTGTTTATATTGAATCAACGATAATGATAGAAGATTTTGGATTCCCATTGCAACTTACCAAAGTTAGAGGAATGAGAATCAATACCATTTGATTCCCTATTGCCCCTTACCAAACCCCCCTTTATATATAATATTTTACTAGTCGAACAATTGCTTGTTTTTCCTTTGCAGATTGTGAATAAAGATGCTGTTTCATTGGATGTAGATTAAGTTTCACCTGACCCTCAGATCATGCCTCTGCAAGTGAGTCAAGATGACACAGATGTTTTGTCTTTTAGCTTGAATTGTTTAAGGATTTTTTATGTCAAAACTGGAGGGTAACATAATGTCTTGAATATGAATTGGATGAATGATGGAGAACAATATTGACAGTTGATCTTCCATGCACGATCTTTCTCGCAATTCAAATGTGCTTTTTAGTCCGTTTTGATGTGGAGGTTTTTAAACAACGCCACTACTATTTCATTCATATTTTCACTAATATCAATGATAGCTACATCTTGGTGCAAAGTTTTTGTATTAAAGTATCAATAGTATTTTTCCAACACAAATTTCCCTACCCAAAGGGAATAGACGTATGACATAGAGAGTGCCAGCGTGCCTTTTGGGAAAACCAGTATCTCTATCATAAATCAACGAGAATCCCAATAGATACTATCATAAATCAACGCGAATCCTAACTTATAAATGGAGGTAGTTTTCATAAAAACACACCGGTGTGTTTTAGTTTTAATAAAGTATTTTAAGTTATTTAATAATTTATGTTTTAGTTTTAATAAAATATGTATGTTTTGCACTAAATTAGTGTGTGGTGTGCACTAGAATATTATTTACACATTAAAATTGGCCTGGTCGAACTTTACATTGTTACTTTCGGAAGCTTTTATTTTATTTTTTAATTTACGTTGTGTGTCATTTTAATTTGTGTTTTTATGTTTTATGTATTGAAAAAATAAATAATATGTTTTTCGATTTTTTTCTTAAATTTATTAAATTGAATAATTTGAAATTTTAATTAGTTATAATTCATTTTGAAAATTAAATAAATGTATTTGATAAAATAAATGAGAATTAAATAAAATGAAGTGGGTTCCCCAAAATACCTTGCTTTTTGGGTAGAGGGTTGGGGATGAGTTTTGTTTTGGAGATAGAAGTATTTTACTTTTGAGGTAGCGCTGACGTGTCAATAAAAAAATACCTACTTTTTTTGGGTAGATGAATGGGGAAGGTCTAATGAATTTAGGTAGCTCTTAGTCGAGCTCAAATGGGGAAGGAGCATAAAAGTATTGATCAACCATGTCTTGAGATACATGCTCCGTTGTTGGAGGATCTCACTTCATAGAAAGAATGTAATTGAATTGATGATCATGCAATTAGAGATGACAAAATTGGTTGATGGTAGATCAACTTGCGAGCTACCATAACCCACCTTATGGTGGACTAAAGTGAGTTGGGTTATTCGGAGCGAGCTTTGAAAGAGTTTTTGGTAGGGACCAAATATGGCTAAAAGTGAGTCAGTTAGGTTGAAAGAGTTTTTGGTGTGAGTTAGTCAGGTTCATGGGATACAGTTGTATCCGAAAATATAAGAAGATATCCCATATAGGAGTATAATATATTTCGTATTAGGCTAATTATATTATGCACCCGGGTTCACCTTAAAATAGGGTGCGCCCACTTTAAAATCATATACAAATATAAATAAAAACATATATAATTATGAACAAAAATGTATACAATTTAATTGTTAATTTTTTTAATGAAAAATTGAGTGTAAAAATATACAATTATTAAAAAATATGTATACACTATTGAATAAAAAGTTATACACATATATGCTAGTTCTTTTAATGAAAAACTTAGTGTGAAAAAATACACAATTATTAATAAACACGTATAAAAAATAGAATAATTTGTATACAAAATAGAACAAAAAGTTATATACATATGGGTGCACCCATTCACCCGGGTGCAACTAATATCCACTCTTCGTATTATTAAAATATATATATACCCCAAATAATAATTCATTGTTGTGCCTCATCCCTTACACGAGCTCAGAAACAAAAATATGAAAGCTTAAAGCCCAAAAATATTGAATTTGGTTGTATCAATAAACACCATGCAAACTACTTATTTTTAAAAAGTATGGCGTTATTGCGACCCACAACATTATTAAAAGACACTCCCACAACATTATTAAAAGACACTCGAATCCTTAAAAATGAAATTACATTTTAATCCCCACATCCCAAAATTGCATTTACACTCCAAAACACTAATCACACCCAACTTCTTACTAATCCAATAGAATTTAGAATAATAATTGTTGAAGATATTTACAGTTTCAAGTTGCTGCTATCTCAATACATTTTGATTAATAATTAATTAATTAGCTATGCAATTTGTGTTGCCATTGTTATATTTCTTATCATCTGCTATCACGCACTGCGATCAATTTTTTTTTTTTCTGTTTCTCAAAGACCACAAGAAGCGATTCCCAATTCTCTTTACCGCCCATGTCATTTCTCTTACTCTACCTAACTATCCAATGTTCCAAGGTACAAGAAAACGACAACGTTTTCCAGCTAATCATCCAACAATTTCATAACATTATCTTGTCCAGCTTGATTGTCGACAATCAAGTTAAAAATCGGTCTGATTCGATATTCCGTCGGAATCTTGGGATTTGAGAGAAGAGAGTTAATGGTAAAGGATTCAAACTCGTAAAAGGTGTTCACCATGCTCCCTTCGGCCTTCATCATTCAGTTGAAATAGTCAATGTAAATTCTAACCACATGGGGTTCTCCCACTGCATAACTAGGCATAACGGTTGCCGGATCTGGCATTGGAAAATATGGAATAGACAATTGGACGTTGGAGTTAATGTATGCCGCCAAGTTTTGCTTCTGTTTGTTAATCAATGTGATGATATATCGAAACTGTTGGAGTAATTTAATTAAATATTAAACGATTCAACTCTCTATCAGTTTAAACTTTTAGATGAGGTGGTCATTTAACATTGTATCAGAGCTCATGGTTAACAAAGGTATAGGGTTAACCTCACCGCCACCCATTTAATGGAAAATTCTACTTGCAATGTTTGAAGCAAAAATTAACCCCCGCCTGCATGTTTCAATACTGAATTCTCTAGCCACGTTGATAAATTTCGTGCAGTGGCGTCCAACACCAGAAGGACGAGTTGACAGGTAGGATCTGATGGTTGTTGGATTTAATCAGAGATCGCATCTTTGACATGAGTGATTTGATTGTCAATGTGCAATGGAAGGTTTTGGACATGGGGACAATGTAGGTTGATTGGGTAGGTTTATGAATCGTAAGCTTGATGGGGAAGAAGACGAATTATAAGTGTACCAACAAAATTTGTATTTATTAAATAATAAACACAAAAGATATTACAATGAAAACCCAAGATTGATTGAACTTGAGATATTGTGTGAACAGTCTCTAACTATCCTCTGATTCCTCCCTTGAGTTGATTTCTTTGACTTTATCAACTTTTTGGAGCCGGATCTTTGGATGAAACTTGTTCATGCTCTAGCTTGACTTGTAACTTTAAAACGTTTATCCGGAGGCGTTGAGCCTTTGTTCGAATCGAACGTTAACTTGAAGATTTATTTTAAAGTACGGCGCTCATTTTGGTAGAATGTTGACTTCACGGAGACAGATGGATAGATTTGATATGAAGAACGCCGGATCGGAGAGGCTTGCAGCGTTGGTCTTTGATCGGATGTTGTTCTTGACTTGAAGATGGCTTGAACTTTACTTGAAGATCTTGAGTGTTATTGACTTGAAGATCCTGATCCTGATCTTGACTTGATTTTGAACTTGATCTTCACTTGACCGTCACTTGATCTTCAGAATTCCTCAAGTCTTCAGGATTTTCAGAGTGAATGGAATGAGGACTGAAGACCCTTATTTATAGGTGGGAAAAATAATCATTTATGAGATATTTTCTCCTTGAAAATATTGTTGGATTGTATACTAAAAGTCTAGATTTTTTGTATGAACAATCTTATAACAATTTGTTTGAAATGAGAATCATATGATCAAATGATTGCGTCTTATAATTTATTTATATGCACGATGCAATAGTCCACTTACTTTATACTGTAGATAATATGTTGTGCGACAACACGCGAAAGATCATATTATCGGTTTCCTTATAAAGTATAAACAGATGCTCACAACCGAGATAGACGGGGACTCTCTATCGGGATGGTTGTAGTGTGGTTTGGTATTAGCTTGTCTTGACTATAGAATCACACTAGTGCACTTGTGTGTATTGAGCAGGACCGCTTGAGATCGTTCGACTTATACTGACTTATAGGAGAACTCGATCTCAGTTATTATGGAAGTTCGTGCTCTTATTCCCTATACAATAACCTCGACATGTAGGGCAGTATGTATTTCTTTGATTCATCAATGAGTGAGATTTACATGTAATTAAATCAACAAACTCGGTGAGTTGGGAAGTAATGCTGTCTCTATGGTGTGCTGTTGATTGTAGAAGGAATCCGTGTCCGTCATAGGTTGATGATGTCCCCTTGAGGAGCTTATAAGGATTATCATGTAAACCCTGCAGGTGGAATTTATTCCGGCATGATAATGAGGTTGAGTGGTACTACTCTTGGATGAGATATTAATTAATTGAGTTGTCAGTAACTTAAATTAATTAATGGACATTGTATATCTTAAACATGGGGAGACTAACAGACTCATAATAAGAAGGAGCCCAAAACGTAATTTTGGGATTGGAAAGGCAGTGCAGTAATAATATTTTAGTGGAATATATTATTATTATTGGACTTAAGTATAAGCTTTGGGCTAAGCTTGGATACTTAAGCCTAATGGAGGCCTAACCCAATTTCTCCTCCTGGTCCCTGCTGTAGCCCATGTATATAAGTCACCTCAACTTATCTGGAACCCTAATCTAATTCTTTATTCACGTGTGATGAGGGTTGAGAGCAGAATGAGGAGGTCTCGTAGATCGTCGCCCACACGACGTCGAGATCGGACTTGGGACATACGGTTGCTGCTGCTGTCCGCCGCCTTGTGAAATTTGTATAAACTCGTACAGTGCTCAGAATTTGATGATCAATATACTGACGGAAAGCCGTTGAAGAGAGAATCGTCTGAGCACAAAGATCATTCAATTCCGACATCAGACGAGGAAGTTATGGCCATTCTCGTGGGACTGCACAGTCTGTCAGCGAGAATCCTTCATCTTCTACATACCCTGGTGAACGGTAATCGTTTCTATGATTTATTGCTTCCGCTGATATTAGAAACGCATGGAACCCTAACGGGTCACGTTAACCAAACAATCCAAGTGCCAACAAATATATGTTGGGCGTTTCTCCTTTAATCAAGTCTGCTGGACTGGATACGAGTCTATTTAATTTAATTAAGCCTGTAGAATTTGACTTGGGCTTATTTGACTTGTGTCAGACCCACTTGATTTGGATTGAGCCATTTAACTTAAATTGAGCACATTTGCCTTGGATTATGACTCAAATAATTATATTAATTACTCCCTCCGTCCCACATTTATCTTCGCACTTTCCATTTTCGTCCGTCCCACATTTATCTTCACCATCCAAAAAAGAAAACTTCACATTAACTAACAATCTCAAAAGTTACCTTAATTTCAAAAATGTCACTCTCATCTAACATACATAACATACTTTATAATTTATTTATTACTTAAAAATATCACAATACCCTCAAAAGTTAATAAAGTTGGTCAAAAAACAACTTTTCTTAAACTCCGTGTCTACAGTAACTGTGAAGACAAATATGGGACGGAGGGAATATTAATTATTTATCCATTTATTTTAGAAATTTATTTATTTAAATTCCTTAATAAATAAATATTTAATTAATACTTAATATATTTTTCTTTACATTTTTATTTATTAGGTAATAAAATTTAATTTTCTACAAATGTTCCCTTGCATTTTGTTCTGAAATTTGCTCGGACAAATTGCAATATTTTCACACTTCTTGCATCCTTTCTTTTCGTTCGGTCCCTATTAGTCCTGCCATCTACTTGTCCCATTAACGTTGGCATATTGATAAAAACAAAAGTCATGATTGGGCTGCTTGCCCAACACTTGTCCACATCTTTGAATTTTTTTTAAAATTTACGGAACATAAGCCCATTAACTGAAATTAATAACTTATGATTGGCAAATACCCCATGCGATTATAATGCCAACTATGGAATATCTCTTCATATTTCAATACTTGAGCTCCAAGAAATAAATCCAAATATTTTGGAGATAAACTCAAATATTTATCCACCTTTCATATTTATCCACCTTTCATGGGAGTTATCCATTAGACATTCTTCCCACTATATAACAAAGGTTCGCGCCTTCAATTCTTCTCATCACAACACCGCACTATACCGCAGTGTCTGATTTACAATTTACTTTCTTTCTGCAGATTTTCCTTCAAGGGATTACCACAATTGCAACATCAACACTTCACGCCATAACTACAACAATTAACAGTGTAATCATTCTTCTTTTCAACTTTTTCTTTTACTGCACATAGCTTTTTACTTGCCTGCTTTTCTTTTCTTGTTCCTTCTCTTCTGCATATATTTCTTTGCTTTCAACCAAGAATCTAGTAACCTGGATGACATTTATCGACCTCACCGTTCTTCCTTAAGACGTTAAAGAATCGACAGTGAGCCACGTCCTCGCCCCTCTTTCTCTTTCGAGGAATCTACGGTGAGCCTCGTCCTTTTTAAGGATTATCCCTCGGTAGTCCCTTTTAACGATTGTCCCTCGGTTGTCCCTTTTAATGGAATTGACGGTGATCAGTACTAGTCTGATGATGAAACTGAGACTGAGCATCAGCGTGATCAGCAGTAGTCTGATGACGAAACTGAGGCTGAAACCTACTTGCGTGTGGCAGTTGCCGGTTGCTATGACAACGAACAGTGGCGCAATGTGGTGCGCGGATACGAGTGGCACTTTTGGCGATATTCGGCAATGACAACGTTGGGGCTCGAGATTGCAATCAGAGTGGCAGATCGGGCAGTGGTCATCAGGTTGTAGCGATGGCAGCTCCGGCAACGGGCGGGTTGCAAACAGTGGTGTGGTGCGAAGCAGCGGCGATGTTCACGCCTTTCAGCCGCTACTGGTGGCTGTCCGTATTTCCGACGGTGCGGGTTTGACTGCGCGCGACGCTGGTGATGGTGTGTGTTTCGGTATTGAGAATCGGCGAGGGGCGGCAGCTGATGTCCCGCTAGAGTCGCTGATGATTGACTGCCGGCCGTGATCAGCAAATCCAGGCTAGGCGCTGGTGACGGATCCGTGACCGGTGGCCTGATGCGTGTACACGGCGGCGATTTTCGGTGGCTGAGCGGGACACGGCACATTTCGGTGCGCAAGGTTGCGACAGCAACAAGCGGCGTTCGCTGATGGTGGTTCTCGGCCGCTGCCGTTCGCGATTTGGATGAGAAGACCGACGGCTGAAGCAATTTTCGGAGACGAAATAGCGGCAGGCTAGGCTTTAGAAGATCTGGATACCTTGTGTTTGAGTTTGCATCGACAGAGTGGAGACAATTAATTCCGGCAAAAAATTGCAGCAAACATCGACAATCGACGACGAGTATGGCGGTAAAGGACACTGATTTTTTTCTGGAAGACCTTGGCGGCAATACGGTTGGAGCTGACCTTTGCAAGGGAGAGAGAAGATAAAAGAAGCAATACCATTCCCTTGATTGCTCAATTTTGACTTTCATGACTTAATTAATTGCAGCCTTAACTGTTGGGCCTCAATTAAATCAGTGAGACTTTTTTTTTTTTGGCCAAATGATTTAGCAGCTATGGACCAATATATGTGGATCTCCAAGATCATGGGTTTGTATTTTCTTTATGTTAAAAACATAAATTAATATTGGCCCCATAAATCTCAATAATTATCTTATAGATAATTTATGGATTCTTTTTTAGCATTTTTACAGTCTAGTTCAACCTCATGAAGAATTCCAATTCGGTACTCTCTCTTCAATCCATAAGCTCTTTTCCAACTTGTCCTTTATTTTCTCAATTCATGCTTCAATTTCTTACTCACAAACTTGATAAAAGTAACTTGAATTGTGACTAAACTTAGCAAAAAAACTAAGTTACCTACATATTTCTTTAAGAGAATCAAGTCATAACGTAGTTCAAGAAACTTTATTTGAATTGAAAGGGGCCGTGTCGTACACAGTTTATACTCATGCGGGCCAGGAGTAACTCGCAATTTAGGCTCGTGCATTAAATAGCTTTGAACTTGAATTTTCTGACAATTTATACTCGTATCAAAGAGTCTTGAATTTGACTTGTAGATAGTTTATACTCTTCTCGAGGAGTCTTGAACTTGACTTATAGAGAGTTTCGTCTCTTCTCAAGGAGATTTGATTTGAGTGAGATAGTTTAAGCTCGTATCAAGGAGTATAACATATGGAGAGTTTCTTCTCTTCTCAAGGAGATTTGATTTGAGAGAGATAGTTTAAGCTCGTATCAAGAAGCATAACATATAGAGAGTTTTAGCTTGTGTCGAGGAGCGTAACATGTGGAGAGTTTCGTCTCTTCTCAAGGAGATTTGATTTGAGAGAAATAGTTTAAGCTCGTATCAAGGAGCATAACATGTAGAGAGTTTCATCTCATCTCAAGGAGATTTGATTTGATTGAGACAGTTTAAGCTCGTATCAAAGGAGCATAATGTGGATAGTTTTAGCTCATATCAAGGAGCGTAACATGAGATGTTTTAGATAGTTTTAGCTCATGTCAAGAAGCGTCATGCAGACAGTTTTCGCTCTTGTCAAGGAGCTTTGAATTTGTTAATAGTTTATTGCCCCCAATCATGGGATGCACTATTTTCTCTTGGTTTAACTTCATTTCTTTGAATCTTTATAGACACTGGCGCCTTTGGTTATAGTTCCTCCTCGAGAGGCTCATCAAAGGACATGTCCTCAAACTTATAGGAGTCGTTGCTTGGGGATTCAAAGTCACTTGTTGCCATACTTAACTCTATATCATGAGCTCTTGAAGCTAGTTCTTCAAAAGTTTTTGGTTGAATTCCTTGGAGAATATATCGCAGGCTCCATTGCATCCCTTGAATGCATATATTGATGGCAGAGACTTCAGACAATTGATCTTTGCAATTCAATCTTTGATTTCTCCATCGATTAATATAATCGATTGTTGGCTCTTCTTTCTACTGGCAAGTGTTAGTCAATTCGATCATACTAACAGTCCTTCAAGTACTGTAGAAGCGATTGAGAAACTCTTATTCTATTTGCCCCCAACTGTCGATGGAGTTAGCTTCCAAGTCGATATACCAATCAAAGGCAATTTCTTTCAGTGAGCGGACAAATTGTTTGACCATGTGATCATCAAAGGTTCCAGCATCATTGTATGTCTCGACAAAGTGCGTTTGTGTTGTCTTGGGTTGCCTTTGCCATTGAATTGTTGAAATTTAGGAGGCTGGTAGTCAACTGGCCTCTTCAAGTTGTCAACTCTATTTGTATATGGCTTTTTATAGGCAACAGAAGATTTAAAGCTCTCTTCAAACTTGTCTTTTATCGTCTCTAGTACGATGACCTTCAGTAAGTTCATAGGAAGCATTCCGTCAGCTGAAATTTGTATCTCTTCCTCAATTGGATTTATTTCAGATGGATGGTGCTTCGCTGAGTCCTCCTCCTCGTCTTCATCCTTAACTTGTTTTTCATTTGCATGGCTTGTTTCAGCATTGGTCATCTTCTCCATTAACTTGGATATCAACTGACCTTGTTCTTGGCCTTGTTTGACGAGTGCAGCAACGGACTGAGTCAAGCTTTCCAGTTGTTATTCGACAGACGAAGTGTTTGTTGCCATGGCTAAGGCTATAGATGAGTCATTCACCATACTTTCTGTGGATCGAGGAGTTGGGCAAAAATATTCATCTTCACAATCTTTGTCGCCGTACAATGGCTTATTGAGAGTGATCTCTTCCACATGGTTTGCCCCTGAGGAGCCTTCAGATATACATCTTGTAATGACTTCGACATCTTCAGCCTGCAACTCTGAATGCTTTGAGGCAGTAGATCTTCTTATTGCAATCTTGATTGGAGTTGTTCTTTGAATCTTCACAGTCTGCAGATATGAAGGATTTAAAGCAAGAGACCTTCTTATTGCAATCCTGAGAGGAGCCATACTTTGTATCTTTAGACTTTTAAAGAGAAGAGATGAGAGGTAGAAACGGTCCCAGTGGGCGAGCCAAAATTTGTAACAACAAAATTTGTATTTATCAAATAATAAACACAAAGATATTACAATAAAAATCCAAGATGAATTGAACTTTAGAATTTAAGTGAACAATCTCTAACTATCATCTGATTCCTCTCTTGAGTTGACTTCTTTGACTATATCAACTTTTGGAGTCGGATCTTCGGATGAAGCTTGTCCATGCTCGGGCTTGACTTGTAGCTTTAAAATATTTATCCAGAGGCGTAGAGCCTTTGTTCGGATCGAACATTGACTTGAAGATTTGTTTTGAAGTACGGCGCTCAATTTGGTAGAACGTTGACTTAACGGAGACAGATGGATGAATTTGATATGAAGAACGCTAGATCAGAGAGGCTTGACACGTTGGTCTTTGATCGGATGATGTTCTTGACTTGAAGATGGCTTGAACTTGACTTGCAGATCTTGATCTTGACTTGATTTTGAACTTGATCTTCACTTGACCGTCACTTGATCTTGAACTTGATCTTCAGAATTCCTCAGGTCTTCAGGATTTTTAGAGTGAATGAAATGAGGATTGAAGGCTCTTATTTATAGGTGGAAGAAATAACCACTTATGAGATATTTTCTCCTTGAAAAGATATGTTGAACTTTTCTCCTTTAATCATGCTGGACTGGATACGGACCTATTTAATTTAATTTAATTAAGCCTGTAGGATTTGACTTGGGCTTATTTGACTTGTGTCAGACCCACTTAACTTTGATTGAACCCATTTAACTTGAATTGAGCCCATTTGCCTTGGATTATGGCTCAAATAATTATATTAATTATTAATTATTTATCCATTTATTTTAGGAATTAATTTATTTAAATTCCTTAATAAATAAATATTTAATTAATACTTAATATATTTTCCTTTGTATTTTTATTTATTAGCAAATAAAATTTAATTATCTACAATAAGTGCGACTGTATTTGCTTGTGTCAAAAGATTAGTTTGGATGGGTTTGGGTGAGATTGGTAAGTAATTGGGTGTATTTACATAGAGTATTTAGTAAGATGGGATGTGAAAATATAAATGTATTTTTATTTAATGTGTCTTAGAGATTAAGTGAGACTCTTGTGCCCCCAAAATATCGTGTCTCTTTGCAATTTAAACATCTAACAATAGATAAGGTTAAATAAAATATAGAGTGAGAGAGTTGTATTCTCACGCCGCACACAAATTTTTACGTTAAAGATTTGGATTTCTATAACAATAAGGTACTGATCTTCTCTCTTTCTCTTTCTTTTTTCCTTGAATTATTTTTTCTAGTATTCTTTGCGTCATCGCAGTCTAGGGTTTCCCTTTCTTCTCTTCCTCCATATTCCTTTTTCTCTGTTTTCTATACTTTCGCGATTATGAGTCGTGAGGGTTCTATCTCCCCCATGAAATCCCTCCCAGAAACTGCTGATTCTTCTCTTGGGAGCGATGGGATTTCTTCTCCCTGCCAAGAGGAGGGTTTGAGTTCTCACCCTCTTTCTAAATCTGCCTTTGACGAAGCGGTCGCCATGTTTGTGTCAAATTTCAGCGTGAGACATGGTGCCGACTTGGTCAATGCGGGTCCTGGGCTGTTAGCCCATCTTGGGAGGCTTTCTCTCTGGGAGGAGAATGTTCCCTTTTCTGCCACTAAGTTTCTATCTACCATCGATGATCGTTGGTTATGCAATAATACTGTTATTGCCATTAGTAAATACCAGTGTGGGGATGACATCAAATTCTTCCTTCCTTTCCCTGAGGGCCGTTGAATGTCGTTGCTACTTATGAATTGTAGTTTGAGTTTGGCCTTCGTTTCCCTCTGCCTTCATGTATCCACAATATCCTCTATTTTTGGGGAATAGCCCCTGTTTAATTAGCCCCCAATGGCTGGGCTGCTCTGATGGGAATCTTGGTCCTCTTCCATTTTTTAGGATACATGCTGTTAGATACGTCCAAAATCAATTTCTTGTATTGGCTCTCTCCTATTTCTGGAATGAAAGGGTATTTCTGTTTGAAGCCTTGTCACACCAATTTGGTTGCTTCTCTGCCTAGCTCAATCAAAAAATGGAAGGATCATTGGATATGGGTTCCTGGGCCGTGGATGGGTCCTTGTGTCTTCGATTCTGAGGACCCTCAGGTACCTACTGTATTCCCTAGGAGTTCCTTCTTCAATCCTGATCTAAGTGCGTGTATGTATTTCGGTTTCTTCCTGCACCTTTTCTTTTACTAATCCTTCCTTCTTATCTCATGCAATAGGTGAATCTTGCGACCTTGAGAAATTGCCATATGAGTTTCAAAATGCCTTCATCATATTCGTGAGCTTTTCGAGGAGGATCGTCATTATCAATCTGTCCTCACCTGTACGAATCTTTTCAATGCTGGCCTTACCTCTTCAGCCATAGCCATGCCGGGTAATCTTCTTATGATTGCGTTCTCTTATCATACTCTTTGTTGTATTCTTCCCTTTGTGGCGTTCCTCATACCTTTCCGTATTTGCTTTCCTTTCTGTTTTACTCAGGGGAAGAAAAACACCTCCTGTCTGACATCGCCGGTATAGCTACCCTTCCCTCTGCTGGTAAACAAGTCGCACTCGCTAAAGGGAAGAAGAAGGTCTCGCAGGCTACATCCAAGAAAGCTTCTGAAGCTCCCCTTGCTGTGCAACCCCTCAAAGCTATTAGGATCCGTGATTCTTCTAATCTTGTTCCTCCGATGCGGGACATTGATACTGATTCGAGGATAGCCTCCGGTATTTCCAAGAAAGATTTAAAAAGATCCCCTAAAGCCCCCAAGTCCAAGAAGAGTCATTCGAAGGCCGTTATTGTCAAGTCTGCCGCATATAAAAGGAAGTATAGCTTGCAGGACAAAAGTTTCGATGAGGATACTCATGAAGTACTGCCCTTGTCGCTCGTCCTCAGAAGAAGATTCAGAGTGATAATGCTGGTGGTGTGGGTGTTAGCTCTTCTGGTGTGCCTAATTCAACTCCTCTGGATACCTTGGAGGTTTGTGATATTAGCTCTTCTCCTTCTCTCGAAGCTCCTGTCCACTCTCCGATTGGCGCTTCCGATGCCCCTGGTACTTCTCTTCACCTTGTTCCTGAGCAGCTGACTATTCCAGATCCAAATCTCCAAGGCACACCTTTTGAGGGTCTCACGGGTAACCTCTCCCCTTTCAACTCTCCATCCCGCTATGGGGCCTCTTTCTCTTCAGAGGTCTGGTGGTATTACAAATGAAAGACTCCCTTGCGCTCTTAGGATTACAATCTTTTGTCGGCTGATACGGTTTATTATGTTCTGCCAATAGTGGAGAAGGCTACTCCATACCTTCCTGTGAACCAGATTGTTGATAAGAAACTTTCCAAGAAGTTTGGGATTGTGATAAAGCTAGGAAAACCTTTATCTGTACTTTGGAGCCTTTGTTTGATTTTGATGCTCCTGCCTGTTTAGCTCATGTTGCCGCTTTTTCTTTCAAGGGTTGTACCAGTGAGCTCCTCGCTCATGTTGAGGGTATGTCTCCCAGTGCGTCTCTTCAGTGTGCTGTCTGCCACTTGGGTCGGGGATCTATCTATGTTGCCCATGACATGCATCATCTCTTCGACCTAGAGAGGGGTGAATTGTAATTGCGGGATGAAGTTACTCTGCTCTTTGAAAAAAATAAGAATTCATGATCTGAAAGCCCTCGAAGCGAGTACGGCTGAGGCTCAAGTTCGAGGAGAGTTAAGGGTAGAGCAGAACAAAAGGGCTGAGCTTGAACAGAGTTTTTAAGCTTTGCGTGCTCAATATAACAGCTTGTTGACTAAATCTGAGAAGGAGAAAAATACCCGTTGTTGGAGAACATAGGACTTTCCGAGAGGATTTTCAAAATGAAGGCCGATCACCGAGAAGAAGTTAAGACCTTGGGTGACCAGCTTAATGTTAAGCTTGTGCGAACCCAAAACATCCTTCACGCCCTTCAGTTGTCTTACGACCATGATGTCATAGAGATGCGCCAAGAGAGAAAAGATTCCGAGGCCTTGCTCAAACAGAAGATTAAGGAAGCTGAGGAAGCAGCTACCGAGGCCGAAATGAGCGTGATGATGCTGTGGCGAAACTGAATTAGGTTAGAGATGATCTTTTCTTGGCGCAAGATGATAATTCTTATTATAAGGATGTCATTCTTCGCAAGACCAAGATTTACTATTTCTGCTCCTCTTCTGCAGCCATGGCGAAAGTTTTTTCCGAACAGCCTTATCTCGCCTGTGTGGATGGCATGCGTGATGTCCTCCGCCAATCCCTTAGTCAAGAAAAGATGCCTCTAGGTGAATCTTTGAAGAAGCAGCTTGATCTGGGGTTACTTGGTGAGTACTCTGAATTTATCACCGATATCGAACTTCTCAAAGAGAGCTCTGATGAGGTTGTAGAGGTGGATTAAGACGAGACCTTTGCCGATCGTGTTTTGGACCTTTCTACTGCTGACTCCAAGGCTAAGGATCTTCCTGTGGATCTTCCCACCGGATCCATGGGTGGGTTGACTCCTGGGCTATTTGCCGATTCTGAGGGCTTTAGATCCGATGATACGGGTGAATCTGACAAAGTTGCTACCAACTCTATTTTAGAACTTCAGCTCTCCGAGGCTGTTACTATTTTCGTGACTCCTCCCTCTTTGGATGTTGTTCCCTCTTTTGGTAATATCGAAGCGACTGATATCTCATCAGATCTGATGGCTTTCGAAGCCCCTCTTTCAAGGATGTACCACCTGAAGGTTGCAATTCAAAGTTTGTGGATGTTTCTGATTCTGAAACTCTCCTTATTGCCGAGTGAAATTTCTTCGAGACCACCGTTCCAAGTATTATGTAATTATTTATTTTAGTTCTTCATGACATTTCTTGTATTTTCCTTTATCCCGGTGTACATTTTCTCTATGAATATTCAAGTAATGTATAACTCTTTGGGTGTATGAAATATTTATTCTTATGCTAATTGACCTTTCTTAGGTATTGTAGTAATTTTGTTTTTACTCTCGAGTATAACCGTCGCTTCTTGTCATGATGCAACACATCCTTAGTTCTGCACGTGGATTAATATAGGCTCTTTCTTTTTCTTGGAAGTTGTAAAGTCTTGTATTTCCAGCCGTTCGATCCTTACCTTTTTGGTTCATCCTGGCCTGTCATGACATGGGGCGTATCCCTTTTGTTTTAGAAATCTTTCAATTTCTCTTTTCAAAATTCAAACCCTTTGCAAAACTTTGTGCTTTCCCCTTAACTCCCTTCCAAGATTTCCAGCATTTTTTGAGATTTCGATTATCCTCATTCCTTTGCTAAACCCTAGTTTCCATGTTTATTTCCATTGATGACTAGTGAGGGTACTTCTCCTCCTGCTGACGTTCAAGAGGTTAACACCTCTGATTTTACACTGGAGCGGCCTATGCGGCTTGGCGTTCATAGCTCTAACCATCTCCAGAGGCAGCCCCGGTTGAACTTGAGGGATTTGTCTACCTCTTCCTCATCCGGTAGTGGTTTACCCTCTGTTCCTCGCTTGGCAGGTTGGGTTCCCCTACTGTACCCGCTGTGGCCACCGGTGGTGCCTCTTTCCCCCTTGATGAAGAAGATGGTGCTCTCTTGCCTCTGAACCCTCTGAATTACCTTCCGGTATGCAGAATATTATTGATATAGAATCTGCACTTCGTGGGATGGCCCAGTGGCTTAGGTGGGTGCCACCTTCTCGACTTTCCTCTAAACGTCTGGAGGAGCTCCATCAGTTATATGGTAACCCAGATGTGGCCTTCATTTATCCCTGTGATAATGTCCCCATTCTGAACCTCCTTCAAAGTTTACTGCTTTATATTATTCTCTCTTCATGGCCAGTTTGAGCCTTTGTGTTCCCATTTTATTGGCTTGCTTTTACAAAGATGGAATATGGCCATCGGGCAGCTTGTGCCCTCTTCTTGATTGCGGTTGATATCGACTATATCTCTGTTTCATGCTCTCGGTCATACCATCCAGGATCTATTTGAATTGGAGTTTCTTTTTTTCTATGGCGCCTCTAGTCGCTCCGATGGCTTTTATCACCCGCTTCCTCGTGATAATCACCATTTTCTTGGCGCTTCCGACATCATTGACAGAAGTTAGGAGCATGTCTGGTTCTGGCTGAAAGGCAGTTATCGTCCCTGTGTAAATGGTGTCTTAGTGTCTTTCCCTTTGCGGTTTCTCCCTCTGGATAAGTGTAATGACTATTCTTTGTGTCTTTATATGCTTCATTATTTCTTCATGTTCCCTTAGTCTCTGATATTTTAACAGGTCCGTCCAGGTGTGACTTTACGCAGTTAAGTGTCGGCTTCTGAGGTGTGTATGAAGTTTTATCTTCTGGATCCAATTCTTATCAAGCCTCTCCTCTCTTGCGAGAGCCAATTCTAATTTTTGCTGGTTTGTCGACGTTGGGTCGATGGGCTACTGCTGGTATTGATCTTTCTTTCGCTCTCTTATTGTTTCACTTTGTTTATTGGGATGCCTTGTTCAGTGTTTTCATACTCGTTTCATGATTTTACAGATGAACTATGAGGTACCCTTTCCCTTGTAGGGTCTACTGTTTCTGTTGCCGGCTCATCTCTAACTCGTCATAAGCACACATATCAGTTTTTTGATGATAAAGCTGATTCTGATTATGATGCCCATTCCCCATCTTCTGATGGTGAGAGTGAGTTTGAGGGTTTGTCGTTTGGTTCTGGGATTTCAAACTTGAAGAAGATCTTCGGTTGAAGCATGTTGTTCACGGTAGGGTTTTACCTCCTTTGTTTTCTCCTCTGGGACGATCGCGTCATTCCACAGCTGTGCCTCCAGGATTCTCTTCTTCGGCCAATTTTGCCAAAATGACAATGACTTCTCTACTTGGGAAGCGTCGGTGTGGTACTTATTGATGAGAGTGAAAATAAGCGTGTTTTAGTGTACAATTTAATACCTTTTTGATGAGAATTGTTGTCATATATTTGCAAAAGTATCTTATATTTGATAAATGTGAGAAAAAAGTGCACTTAAGTTGTTTTATTGTGTTTTAGGTAGAAAAATGATCAAAAGTGCAATGTTGGAGAAAAAGGTGCAACTTGTATAGCAATGCTGAAAAATGCACGTCCAACTTATATAAATTTTTTTGTATTTGTGCAGAGTTCTGAACTGGAAGTGTGATACATGGTTGGAAAGCCACATAAGAGAGGATTGTTTTGGCATAAGGAACACTTCAATCGGAATCCAAATGAGAAAGTTATGATCAAAGTGGTAACATCGCGCAAGTTGTTCATGTTCAGTACGACTGTTCCACTTTGCATGACTTGTTACACATTCAAATGTTAGAGTTTCTGCAATTTCTCAAGGTGGATAGAAAGTCAAGGAAGATAGGATTGCGTGAGTGCAAGAATCACTTAAATCGGAGTTTTGAAAAGGAAGTTATGCTCATCCACATTTTTCCCTCCATCCATCCATCCATCACTTTGAAGATTCATATGTGGAATCAAGAGAAGAACCAAGAGGATGATTCAAGACGGAGAAGGACACGACAACTCCCGTATCTAGGGTTTATTCCTTTCCTAATTTATCTTGTATTTCCAGACATATGGGTAAGATCTAACCAACTCCTATGATTGTTCTTCGCAACATCATGGGCTAGAACCGTTTTGGTAGATCTAGTGTTTTGAAGGTTTTATGAATTAATTAAACTCTCTTGTGTGTCCTCTGTACAACACTACTTGTGGATTGATTTTATATATGATTGTGCTTTCTTAATCCATAATCACAGTTGTTTTGTGCATCTTTAATTGGTATATAGAGTCTGAATATATATCTAGATTGTGGATTGAGTGCTTTCAATGCTGAACAGGATTTCATGTTATGATTCTAAGTGAGTGGACTCCGAAGCTCCATTAGAACTATCATATATGAATGTTTATTAATTGAATTGAATTCAAGTTAGTAAGCAGGATAAAGAGAGTAATTTTATAGTACCTATAAAGGAAGATCATATCGGGTTAGATTCCAGACGTGGAAAATAATTGATACTGGTAGTACCTAGAAAGAGGGGTGGATGTCTCTTGCTCCGAGGTTATTCACACGTGATACACGTATATTTACTTGTGTCTACAGAGTAGATTTGCATCGTTTAGTGATGCGTCCATAGTCAACAAGGCAGAGTCGGCCTGCACTTGAGAGGGAAGTTAAGTAGTAAAACTGGATTACCTTAGAGCTACCTATTCTCCACTAGATCCACTTTTGTATTCTTCTAGTGCTATTTTATTTTATTTGTTATTTACTAAATTAATTAAGACGATAGACCATAAGATTTGTGAAATTAATTATCAACTAAAATACTAAAATTAAATAACAAATAAAATAAAATAACACTATAAGAATACGAAAGTGGATCAAGTAGAAGAATAGGTAGCTCTAAGGTAATCTAGTTTTACTACTTAACTTCCCTCTCAAGTGCAAGCTGACTCTGCCTTGTGGACTATGAACTCATCACTAAATCATGCAAATCTACTCTATAAACACAAGTAAATATGTGTGTAGCATGTGTGAATAACCTCGGAGCAAGAGACATAATTCCAACCCTCTTTCTAGGTACTATCAGAATCAATTATTTTCCACGTCTAGAATCTAACCCGATATGATCTCCCTTTATAGATACTATAAAATTACCCTCTTTATCCTGCTTACTAACCCGAATTCAATTCAATTAATAAATATTCATATATAATAGTTCTAATAAAGCTTCGGAGTCCCCTCACTTAGAATCATAACATGAAATCCTGTTCAGTAGTGAACGCACTCAATCTACAACCTAGATATATATTCAGACTCTATATACCAATTGAAGATGCACAAAAGGACCATGAATATGGATTAAGAAAGCACAATCATATATAAAATCAATCCACAAGTAGTGTTATACGGAGGACACACAAGAGAGTTTAATTAATTTATAAAACCTTTAAAACACTAGATCTTCCAAAATGGTTCTAGCCCATGATTTTGCGAAGAACAATCATGGTGGTTGGATAGATCTTACCCATATGTTTGGAAAATATAAGATAAATTAGGAAACGAATAAAACTCTAGATGCGGGAGTCGCCGCGTACTTCTCCGTCTTGAATCCTCCTCTTGGTTCTCCTCTTGATTCCACAGATGAATCTTCAAAGTGATTGAAAGATGGAGGGAAGAATGTGGATGATGGTTGGGGGTGATCCCCTTGTAGGGTGTGTAGGATGGATGTGGCTCTCCTCACATGAATAATGATGTAAAATATACATAGGTGTGAAAAGGAAATTAAATAAGGAAATAAAATATATGGGTGAATCATGGAGGATTGATTATGTGATAAGGAGATTAATTGTGCTCCAAGAAATAGGTAATTTTCGAAAATTTTCGGAAATTCTCTCTGAAAGTTGCGCGACTTCACGATTTTGAGCATAATTTCCTCTTCAAAACTCCGATTTAAGTGATTCTTGTGCTCACGCGATCCTATCTTCCTTGGCTTTCAATTCACATAGATAACTCATAGAAAATCCAACATTTGTATATGTAACAAGTCATGCAACATGGAACAGTCGTGCGTTACCACTTTGATCATAACTTTCTTATTTGGATTCCAATTGAAGTGTTCCTTACACCAAAACAATCCTCTCTTCTGTGGCTTTCCAACCATGTATCACACTTCCAGTTCAGAGCTCCACACAAATACATAAAAATTACACAATTTGGACGTGTATTTTTCAGCATTCCTACACAAGTTGCACCTTTTTCTCTAGCTTTGCACTTTTGATCCCTTTTCCACCTAAAACACAGTAAAACACCTCAAGTGTACCTTTTTCTCACATATATCAAATATAAGACACTTGTGCTAATATATGACAATAATTCTCATCAAAAAAGTGTTAAATCAGACACTAAAACATGTTTATTCTCACTCTCATCAATCCCCCAAACTTACTCGTTGCTCGCCCCGAGGCAACAAAATAAAATTAAAGAGAAAGAGTAAGAAGATTAGTGGGGAACAAGAACTATGACCAATACCCCATTCAAAATACAATTATCCTCAATTTAGGTCATGCAACTCTCATTACATGTAATAATCAATTCATAGCATATAAGATAAGACAATCACCACCAATTCAAATGCTCCATTGACATGTTCTCATGGGAAGTATATATCACTCGCACTCAAGTGTAAAAGATTTACACTTATGGGTTATGGTATTTACGCTCAAATTCAATTCAAGTGCATGCGTAACCATAAGCTTGCCCATTGTCTCAACTCTCCTTTTACTTATAGCTAGCAAATCATGGATCAAAAAGGTCTTTTATTTGATTGTAATGTAGGCTCTTTGAAAAAGGTAGGGAATATATTGATAAGTGACTCAAAACTCAGATCGATCAATTTGCAGTCTCTCTTGATCTTTTATTCTTCATCATCACTTTAATCAAGCACAACACCCTTTTTTTCTTTCTTTCTTATTTTCAACTTTTTTCTTCAGTCCCGAGACAACTTTTTTTTATATTTAATTTTAGTATTTCAGTTGATAATTAATTTCACAAATCTTATTGCCTTTCGTCTTAATTAATTTAGTAAATAATTAAATTGATAATATGCCGTCCTTTAGGTTCGATATTTAACTTGGTCGCTTACTTAAGCTACAACTGATATCCTTAATACTTGGGGATTAATTTTGCGTGCAAAGAAAACGCGCATCACTTATGAGCGTGGTGAATCATCTCGTCAACTCGGTATTAGCTTTACGCTGCGTCGATCTCCCTCCACTGGTGAGTTTCATATCCTTACCCAAGAGATGAGGGAAATAATTGCTTTTGTTAGTGTCACATTATTTTCCCTATGCCCTTTACATTCTCAGAGGTGTCCTTCTTCTGCAGATCCCCCTACTGCTGCTTCCGAGAGTGAAGAGGATCCTGTGAGGATCCCAAGTTGAAACATGATTCGGAGCCTGAGATGGAGGATGATCCTGAACCTGAAGATTATGACATGATGTATGGCCCTTTCAGAGGTGTTGTTCCTCCCGATGTTCCTGCGAAAGAGGTTGACTCCGACATTCCCCGATCTATTCCTCCTATTATTCCTGTTATTTTCCTGCTTAATTCGAATCTTCCCTGTGTTGTCGGGCCTGCCGATTCAACCCTTGCTGACAGAGAGGCTGAGCGACTGGCTGCGGAAAGAGCCCGTGAGCGTGGGAAAAGGGTAGAAGATGAGCATGATTTGCATGAGTTGGGGAACCTGGGCTTTGTTGAGGGCATTACATATCCGTTCAACCAATGAGCTCCGCTGACCATCGATCTGAATTCTCTTCCCTGAAATTCTTCTGGTCTAGCTATTATGGCTGGAGTTGCTGCCGCCTCTCTTTCAAATTCAATGCATGTTTTGGATCAGTACCGTTTATTTACCAGTCAGGTGGTTTATGGTTTCGAGGGTTCCTCGTTTGATCTGGAAGAGAGGTTGACTATCTTGGTAGTGGAAAATGCCGAGTTAGCCTCCACTGTTGATGAAAAGAAAAGACGTTTGGAGAACAGGGATTTTGACCTGGCGATGGAACAAGCTGCTTTGGATTCCATCAGGTTTAGCTTGGTGGCAGCCGAGGTCGAAAGGGATGCAGCTCAAGTTCAAGCTGCAGAAGCGAGGGCTAGATTAGAAGAAATGGAAGCTCGTGTTAGGCCTCTGGAGGGCCGAGTTGCTAATTCGAGATTCACCGAAGAGAGAGCAGCACGTGCTGAAGTACAGCTCAAGGAGATGGAGGATAAAATGTCTGTTATTCTCTGATCTTTCGGTAGCCGTAAGAAGGATTGATCTTTCTTCCTACAGTTTCAATAGTTTGACTTTCTTTCCTTGTTTCGGTTCCTCTGTATGGGTAAACACTCTATTTATACGGGTGGCTTATAACTCTGAATTTTGAATTTCTTTTTGTTATTTCCTCTCTGAATTTGTTTTGAATTTGTCTCTGGTGATATTCTACGCCTTTATATCTTGATGAATTATCGATTGTGATCGTTGGTATTCATTTATTTATGTTTATCCGCTGCTGTACACCTTCTTTTTCGCGTATTGATAACATAAGTATTTGTGTTTCTGCCCAAAATCCTTATTTCCATTGCCTCACTGATGTTTTTATTTGCCACTGCCCCATTGCTTCTTTACTTTTTCGATATCATTCGTTCCAACTTCCTATAAGTAGATTTTTCTTGGCTCCAATAATCCCTAGATTCCAATCACTTCGCTCTCTAACATTTTCTATTTCGCCTTTGACGTTTACTTCCAATTTTTTCCTTTATTCCCATGCTATCCCCTTCTTCCGAGGCATTCCTTCCAAATTGGATCCTATGTCATGATACCGATATTAGCCCTAATGTTAATCCTTGTATTCCGATACCCTTATTCATCCTGATGGCATTCCCTTATTCTGATGTCTTCCTTTTGAATTCGTTCCTTTGTCTCTACGCTGATACTCGTCCTGAGTTTATCCCTTTATTCCAAAACTGATATTTATCCTGTGCTCTACCTCTTTATTTCGACACCCCTCTTTTTCCGATGTTATTTCAATACCAATATTCTACCAATATTCCTCCCGATGTTATTCTCTTATTCTGATGACTCCTTTTTGAATTCATTCCTTTATCTCGATTCATCCACTCCGAGTTCGTCCTTGCATTCCGACATCGACATTACATTTTGAGATTTATCCTTTTATCCTGATACCGATATTTATTTCGGAATAATTCCCTTATTTTATATATTCTTTTCGAGATTTTATCCTTGTATTTTGACCCCACATATTTTTTAGATTTGACTTTCTTTCGACCATTGGTATCCCGTATTCCCGTATTTCATGTTACTACGTTTCTCCCTTTAGTGTTTTCGTTTATATTTATGCCAATTTTTCCCTCTTATTCGAAACCAGGTTTGATAATTTATGTTTTTCGAAGTAAATGTTCATAACCACATAACATAAGTTTCCATACAATTTTCACCATAGACTTAATCAACAGATCTTTTACTGGTCTCTGGCATGGGTTCTTTTCAAATATGGCCTAATGCCTTGATTATAAGCAGTAGGATGTGGTGTCACCAACCTCATTTGTCTTCCTTTCTGACTCATTGGTAGTACTTCGTTAGATGTTGAACATTCCATGGATGCGGAACCTTCTTTTCGTCAACCTTTTCTAGCTCATACGCCCCTTTCTCCAAGATTCTCCTAATTCGGTACAGACCATCCCAATTCTTTCCATTACCATGCGCAGTCGGGCCCAACACCTTTTGAAGCACCAAGTCGCCTCCCCTGAATTGTCTCAACTTCACTATTGAGTTGTAAAACTGTTCGGCCCTCTGCTTTTATATTGCATTGTGCGTTTCTGCGTTTAACCTCTTTTCTTCCTACAAATCCAGTTTTCTTGAACCAATTCGTCATTCCCTTCTTCTTGGTGGAGAGCAGTTCTCGGACTAGGTTCCTCTATCTCCAAGGGGATCACAACTTCAATACCAAAAGCCATTGAAAATGGTGTCTCATTGGTAGAGGTTCTCGTTGTCATCCGGTACAACCACCGAATCTTGGGAAGTTATTCCAGCCAACTCCCATCTAGCTTCTCTAGCCTAGCCTTCAAGGTGTGCTTGATTATCTTGTTTATCACTTCGACCTGGCCATTAGACTGAGGGTGGTATGGTGTGGAGGACCATTTTTTTATACTATAGTCCTCGTAGAACTTCCTTAGTTTGACGTTATCAAATTGCTTCCCATTATCTGTGAGGATGTCATAGGGTATACCGAAGCGACACCCGATGTTTTCCCAGATAAAATTTTCTACTTGAGTTTCAGTGATTGTTGCTAAAGCTTCGGCCTCTGCCCATTTTATGAAATAATCCACCGCCACTATGGTGAATTTAACTCCCATTTTCCTAATAGGTAGTGGGCTGATCAGATAAATTCCCCATTTGGCAAATGGCCACGAGCTGAATATAAAGGTTAACTGCTACGAAGGTATTCTGTTGATCGGTGCTAACTTTGGCAGGTCGTACAGGCTCGTGCGTGTTGAGTAGCGTCCTTTTTTCAATATTGGCCAAAAATACCCCTGTTTGATCACTTTGTGAGCTAGAGCAATTCCACCTCTGTGATTCCCACATACGCCTTCATGTATCTCGACGAACACATAGCTTGCCTCATCTGGGTTTAGGCATTTCAAGAGTGGTGATGAATATCCTCTTTTGTATAGCCTTCCTTCAACCAACACGTATCTCGCCGTCCTTAGCCTTATCTGACAAGCTTTATCCTTGTCCGAAGGAGTCTCTCCGGTTTTCAGATACTTTTTGTTAGGAGTCATCCATGACTCTCCGAGAGGTTCATCATTTAAGACCCAAACACTAATATCCGATGGTTTTTCTTATTTCACGATATTGTTGTTGTTGAGGTCTCATACATTTAATGTTGTAGCCTGTTTGGCCAATGCCTCTGCCCCCGTCATCTCTTTCCTATCAATTCACTTTAGGAATATATGCTTAAACCTCTGTAGCATACCTGTTGTCAATCCTCTGTAGTGGTTCATTTGATCATCCTTGGCTTCGTACTCTCTGCATAATTGGTTCGGTACCAATTGAGAGTCATTGTACACCAACAACTCGTCGGCTCCCATGGACAGTGCCATTCTCAAACCGTTCAGTAAAGCCTCGTATTCCACCTTGTTGTTGGTAACTTGAAAACCGAACCCAACTGCAGTTGAGAAAGTTTACTCTGATGGGGTTTGGATGATGATTCTGTCTCCCGACACCGATACCATTGCAGATCCATCTACGTGCATGACCCATGGCTTCCTCCCCTCTTCGGGATTCGGCCTCGGGAAGGTTAGTTCTGTTGGCATTTGATAGTTTGGTTAACATAAACTGTTAGGGTTCCATACTATTCTATATCAGTGGAAGAAAGAACATAAAATCATATTACCTTTCTCCAGGGTATATTGAAGAAAAGAATGAATTCTCGCCGGCAGGATGTGCAGCCTCACCATTTTTGGCATAACTTTCTCATCTGATCTTTGAATTGAGTGATCTTTATGCCAAAACGATTCTCTCTTCAGTGGATTTCAAACAGCATATCACACGTCTAGTTTGGAGTTCCACACCATTTTAATAAAATTGTGGAAATTGACAAACAGCAGGATCAAACAACCTCTTGATCTTTTGATGTATTACCAAGTCCAATCTTGACATCGTGTGGGCGACGATCTTCAAGATCCTTTCTACCTGCTTTCCTCCCTGATTCTCACGTGTTAGGCGTGATCAGATTAGGGTTCTGGGAAGTTGAGATGACTTATTTATGGGCAACAGCAGGGACCAGGAGGAAAAATTAGAATCGAACATCTATTAGGCTTAAGTATCCAATTTTAGACCAAAACTTTATACTTAAGTCCAATAATAATAATATATTCCACTAAAATATTATTACTATTGCCGCTCCAATTCCAAAATTATATTTTGGGCTCCTTCTTATTATGAGCCCGACAGTCTCCCCATGTTTAAGATATATAATGTTCATTAATTAATTAAGTTACTGACAACTCCATTAATTAATATCTCATCCGAGAGTAGTACCACTAAACCTCATTATCAAGCCGGAATAAATCCACCTGCAGGGTTTACATAATGATCCTTATGAGCTCCTTAAGGGGACATCATCAACCTATTTAATAGGACACATAATTCCTTCTACAATCAACATCACACCATAGAGACAACACTATTTCCTAACTTACCGAGTTTATTGATTTAATATTTTAAATCTCACCCATTGATGAATCAAATAGATATATATTGGCTTACGTGTCGAGGTTATTGTATAGGGATTAAGAGCACGAACATCCATAATAACTGAGATCAAGTTCTCCTGTATAGTCAGTATAAATTGAACGATCTCAAGCGGTCCTGCTCAATACACACAAAGTGTACTAATGTGATTCTATATTCAAGACAAACTAATACCAAATCACACTACACCATCCCGATAGAGAGTACCCGTCTATCTTGGTTGTGAACATCTGTTTATACTTTATAAGGAAACCGATAATATGATCTTCCACATGTTGTTGCACAACATATTATCTACAGTATAAAGTAAGTAGACTATTGCATCGGATATATAAATAAATTATAAGATGTAATCATTTGATCGATGATTCTTATTTCAAATATTGTTAAAACATTGTTCATACTAAAGCTAGACTTTTAGTATACAATCTAACAAGTTCTACTATAAAGTCTGTCATGACTTGACCTTTGACTGCATTCCTGGCAGGTAGATAATATCAAATTGTCCCAGTTCGACCGACCATTTAAGTAATCTCCCTGTTTCATCCGGTCTTTGAAGCTCTTGCCTCAATGGAAACGTCATCTACACCTCTATGATATGTTCTATAAAGTATTACCTCAATTTTCTCGAGCTCATAACGAGAGCGTATGTCACTTTTTCCAGTACCCTATCTGAGCTCTGCGTCCTTTAGAGATTGGCTCACAAAGTACACTAGTTTCTGATTCCTCTCTTCTGTCTTGACCAGTACTGAACTGATCATTGTTTCCAAAACCGCCAAGTATAGTTGCAATGTTTCCCTTGGAGAAGGTTTAGAGAGGACCTTGGGATCTAACAGTTCCTTCTTGATTTCGTCGAATGCTTTCTCACATGCCTCGGTCCATTCAAATTTGGCCATTTTAATAACGTCAAAGAATGGTTTACACTTGTTCGGGGCCTTCAACATGAATCTATTCAGGACTGCCAGCCTTCCGATCAAGTTTTGTACTTCCTTCATGTGTCTTGGTGGTTCCATCTTTATGATCGCCTCTACCTTGTCTGGATTCATCTTGATCCCCCTTGTGCTCACTAGGTACCCGAGGAAACTTCCTTTGCTAACTTCGAAAGTGCATTTCTTCGGATTAAACTTCATTCCATAATGTCAAAATATTTCGAACACTCGATTCAGATGATCATAGTGGTCCAACCTTCTTAAGCTTTTTACCACCGTATCATCCACATATACCTCTACTATCCTTCAAATTTCTCCTTCAAACATCTTGTTTACCAGTCTTTAGTAGGTTGCTCCTGCATTTCTCAGGCCAAATGGCATGTTGTTCCACTCATAAACTCCACTCCCTGCAAAGAAAGCCGTGTTTGCTCTGTCATCTGGGTGCATCGGAATCTGGTGATACCCTGAGAACGCATCCATAATGCTCTTGATTTCATGTTTTGCCATAGCGTCAACTATTTAATCGATTAATGGCAAAGGATAACTATCCTTGGGACATGCTTTGTTTAGGTCTGTGAAGTCTATACACAACCTCCACGATCCCTCTTTCTTTTTAACCATCACAGGGTTTTGTACCCTTATGGGGTATTTACATTCGATGATCCTCCCACTCACCAAAAATTTGTGAACCTCTAATTCCATGGCCGCATTCTTTTCTGGGCTGAATTTCCTCTTCTTTTGGTGAAAGGGTGGTATTTTCGGATCGATGTTCAATCTATGGCAAGCATGTTTAGGATGTACCCCTGGTGTTTTATTCGGGTTCCAAGCAAAAAATCCAGGTTTTCTTTTTAACAGGTGGATAGCCTCATCTTAAACTCCTCATCCCACTCGGTTCCAATCTTCACCTTGATTTCCGTATTTTTTAGGTCTAGTTGGATCATTTATATCTTACTAGCTATGAAAACTCCTTATCTCGTCTTTAATCTTGGATCTTCATCAGGTATGGGGGAATTAGATATTGTTTCGAAGATTTCCATTTTCTCTTTCCCTTTTCTTTATGCCCATTACTCTGGTTGATCAAGTTCGACTTGAATTTCATCTTGGGCCTCCTTATCCTCTTGTTCCTTTTCTTGCGTCCTTAGGAGACTTTCGATCTCCTCTTTTTCTCTATTCCCCTCGACCTCTATCGGTATGTTGACTTTTCCCTTTCGACTTCCATTGGTATCTGAGAAGATGTCTTCGAAAGCCAACATCTCGAAATCCATATCGTGATAGCTCCAACCTTCCACCTTTTCCACAAACGAGCATTCTCTCACCCTCTTCTGGTTTCCTATCACAATTGCTACCCTTCCATCCGGCATAACAAACTTATGACATTGGTGTAGAGTGGATGGAATAGCTCTGAATACGTGAATTAGAGGGCATCACAAGATATAGTTATATGTGGAGGTTTGATCTACTACTTTGAAAGTCAGCTATTTTTGCATTGGAGTCTTTCCATCCGGCCCTCTAGTTGTACCGATAAATCTACCTTCATGGTCGACCTGGTCAATGCATTGCCGAAACCCTTGATTTCATTACCACAAGGTCTCACCTAAAGGTGACTTTCTCCCCCCAGATTTTCAAAAACATCTTTAAAGATTATATTAGCATAAGCCCCTGTATCTACTAAGTATCTATGTACTTTGACCCCAGATAATACAGGCAAAATAACTAAGGAATCGGAGTGTGGAGTATTTACACCATAAAAATCCATTTTTGTGAAGACGATGTCGGCTTCCGATATACCTTTCATTTCTGATGCCAATAACCACACTTGAGGGATCTGCTGATCCAAGCCCCTCAATTATGCCTTCCTTTTTCTTTTTGAGGCTGTGGTGAAAGCCTACGATGTCCCAACATAAGGGATCTCCTCAGTGGATTCAATCATACGTATTTCTCTCAGTCTATCGCCTCTTGGCCCTTGTACTCCAATCCTATTGAATACTAGTGGTTTGTCGGGAGGCGAAGGGGGGAGAGTTATCACTCTATTCCATCCTCTGTCCAGGGACCTTTGTCTACCCAGAAAAAAAGGAAGACTAGCGTCTCTCCGATACACCCTCGGCCTCGGCGCTTGCAACATTCCTCTCACTCTCCCTTCCTTAAATAACTTCCACAATTCCGTGATCAGATTTTGGAACTGGTCGGTATTATGACCATGCGTTAAATAGTACATGAAATATTTTTGAGGGTTAGTGAGTTCTAAAGTCACAAAACTGGTCTCGGCAGTCGAAGGACCTGTTGATCTTTCACATAGTAGAAGACTTCGGCTACATTCAGATTAGTGCCCAACTTTAATTCCTTGTACATTTGCTGTACTTTGGCATCCTCTGTGAAATCCTTAAACGTCAAGGATGCCTTGTATTCTTTGAATCCTCAATTGCTTGCCTTCCTTTTTATCGGATCCGCCGAGGTGTTTGACCACTTGCCTTTTTTACCATTTTAGAGATTTTTTCGGCATGGATATACTCATTCGCCATAACTGTGAATGCTGCATATGACGTCGAAGGCTTTAGTTGTACCACTTTCCATAGGCTGGCTTCTGGATGAAGTGCTCCCATCACCTTGATGAGACAGGCTTCATCTCCCATCACTTTTCCTATAGATCTCTGTTCATTGAACCTTTTCAAGAACTATCTGAGACTTTCCGTGGCTCCTTATCGAATATTGGCGAGTTTGTGTTTTAGTTCCTTGGGTGCTCTGATTAGCCATTTGTAGTCGGGATGACTAATTAAAGAATTTATCAAACCACATGGATGAAGGTACTAGGGTTCAAGAGATCTCGTGTTTTTCATAATATTATAGAGATGATCAACAAGGGATAGAATTAATCAAGAAATGACAAAATAAACAAAAGGATAGATGAATGGAAGATGGATGAATGAGCTAAGTAGATAGAGATGAGACTAGCAATACTTAAAGCATGGAAAATCTAGATATCATGCAACGAATTCACATATGTCATGGATTAATAACTAAGTTCCAATACGAATTCTACCTAAACTCCCACTCGAGATGAATATGATGTAGATCCTTAATAATGTCTCAAAATAGCTCTAAGGTTGATTCTCAATCAAATAATTCCAACTAGGTACTAAGTTCAATTGGAGAGTCCCTTCACACGATCAATTGACCTCTCGATCTAACAAATCACATGTTCTATCAAAGGGTTCTAAATTCCAAAGGATTTCTCAATCTCTCTAAAACATATAATGCACATGAAGTGTATGATGAAATGATTCAATGAACTATCCTAAACACATAATTGACTTCTCAATCTAATCACATGTCAATGACAGTTAATCACACAAATCAACAATACAAATCAAGCAATTAACAATCAATGATAGAAAATTAACAAATCCAATCAACATATAAATTCAATTGCAAAATACCTAAAATTATCCAACACAATTCATATTGCTAATCTCACAAAGGAGATTAGCTTCTCATAGTCACAAGGAATTCAACATAGACATTAAAATCCTTACAAAACATGATAAACAACAATGTTTCAATACAAAGATTAGATGAAAACTCCCTTGATGGCTCCAATGGTGATCTTTTTCTTCCCTTTGCAATTCTCCTCTTTCCCTTGCTTCTCTAGCTAAATGGATGAAGGATTTGATGGTGGGATGATGATAGATGGGATGGATGAAGATGAAGGTGTAAAATAGAGGAAATTGTGTGTGAGGTAGGTGCAGGGGTGAAAACCCTCGACTAATCTGATGAAATATTGAAGTATTGAGTATTTATACCCCTTGGGAAGCTTCTAGAAAAATTCTGATTTTTTCACAGATTTTACACCTACACGGCCCATGTTTGGTACACGGTCACAGGGGTGGCCGTGTAGGTGTTTCGGATGATGGAACTCGGCCTCGGCTTACAGGGCCATGTTCGGTACACGTCTCGTGTAGGTATTGGCTGTGTACTGAACATGGTCGACCGTGTTGGTGCTGCCCTGTTTTCCTTTATTTTGTTTTGGCTTGTTCTCCCTCGTTTCAATTTCGAATTGAGATCTACTTTTTTCTACGTTTTTGTTTTTGCGTCTAGAATCTCTTTTTACCTGAAAATCATACATTTAAACTCATTCTTGCACATTTCCATAAAAACACATAATGCCACCAAAATATACATAAATATGGATAAACTAATACGAAAATACACGTAAAAAGACACTAAAATCTAGATGAAAATATCACTCATCACACTCCAAACTTAAAGTGTTGTGCGTCCTCAAACAATGAAAATGATAAACCATGGGGTGAGATTTTTACCTAGGAACAGACTAAACGAACACAAGTAATAACACATCAGTAGCAATAAGAACCACAATGTATGCTAAGTCATCCTACGATATTAAACACATGACATTAGAAATTAACAAGTTCTATCACAAGAGAACAAAGTGTAATATAGTCCGTTTTTGTCCAAGCCTCACAATAGGATATAAATTTCACTCAACACTCTTTAATATGAGGTAAAACAACACTCATCAATCAATTGGCTCGACTCGCTATAAGCTTGCTAGTGGACTACATTCACAAACCACCAAAGAGTAAATCAATAATCAAAAAGGTCTTTCATTAAGGATGTAATGATAGGCTCTTTGGTAGGGTAGGAAGAATATGGTAATAGTGACTAAACAAGTGTAAGTAATCGAAGAGATGACCAATTTCTCCAACTTCTCCACTTTTTTTTCTTTCTTGTCTTTAATGTTCACAAGCACTAATCATCAACTTTCCTTGGATTGAACTCTTTCAATGCATGCTTCCTTCTTCGAACTTTTAAGTATTTGAGCATATTATTATTACTTTGCTCATTTTCTTATGTTGAGGTTGCATGTTCATTCTTGTTTTTGCTCTTTTCATCCTTTTTCTTACTTGTTTACCATTTCCTTTCTTCGTTTGTTGTCTCATCAAACCTTTCTAGCTACCATCTCCTCAATCACCCATACTAAGGTATGTATATAAGGCTTAAGTGTGTAATCATGGTTTGTAATGTGCTAAATTCACAAGAAATAGACTTATAGGCTCAAAGTGGTTGACTAGGGATGATGTTCATGGTAGGGAAATATATGGCAATGACTATAATAACAAGGATAGCATTAGATTATGTTACTAATCTCCACAAATCGGGCTCGTTCCTATAGTCCTTGAGCAAGTTCTAACTTATCAAACACACCAATCCACTCATGAAAAGAGATACCATGTATGCACAGTTGAGGCTCAAACGCTCACAAGCTTATGCTCGGATCTTAAGAAACTTATTACACCACATTCATCTCAAAATTGAACAAGTTAAATAGAACATGTCACAATTCAAAAGTGTAGAGATTCTTAATCATAATTTGTTGTCACTTATCACAACAACATGTCATTACTCACATTCAAAAATGACTCACAACAACTTCCCAAAAACAAACCACCAAAACAATCCTTAAACAAAAAATGCAAATACACACAAAACAAATAAGAAAAGACTAACCAAACAAGAAACACTCAAAACACATAACATGCAAAAATGACAAAACCTTCCATTAATAAACAATGAAGCACACATTCATATCATCCATAATCAATTAAGCTCACAAACGTCCCATCCTTGATTGAAAAGTAAACCTTCCAAAAACATAACAAATGAAGTAGCATGCTAATTACATCAGTCCAAATCAAAATCAATTAGAAGTGATAGGGTGTAGAGTTAACTCCCTCAATAGGCATTTTGTCGTGGAAGTTGTTAGCTCCAAGCTCCATTTGTGCTTACAATACCTTTCATTCATGCTCAAAGACTCATAAAACACCATTAGCTCAACAGTTGCACTAAAAATATAGATCAACATGCACTTCAACGCAACCAACCGGACCAAAATCCAACCAAAACTCATGAGAAAATTTTTTAAAATTTGAGTATTTTACAAGAATCACACTCAAGTGGTGAATCACACCATACACTCTCCCCCCAAACTTAAATCGAAACAAGTTGTGACTTAAGTTTGCAAAAAGTGGTGGGACTTACCCTTGTAGTTTCCATAGATGATCTTCTTGTGGATAAGTAAATGCATCCAACGAATTGAACAATTTTCACCACGCACTAACCCCCAAACTTAACTCGAGACAAGAGTCGAGAATTAAGTTTGCAACAAGTGATGAGACATTCCTACTCAAATCCATGAAGCACTTCTCTTTCCTTCAACATGCATTCTTCTCACGAGCACAATCCACCTACAAGACCAACATACAAATAACAAAATTCATCATCCTTATTGAAAGCAATAAATAAAGCAATAAAATTAATGATGGGTTGTCTTCCATCTAGTACTAAGTTTAACGTCTTCAAGCAGACGTGATATGGAGAACTCATCAGAATGGTCACGGATATCTTTTGTCCTTGCCATCGAATTTTAATCGTTGTGCTTCTTCCTCTACGAGGCACTTGTGACAAGTGACAACCTCTGTAGCATCCTTCGAGCATGGCTTTAGAAATTTGACTCTCTTGAGCTTACACTCCATTGCCCTCTCCATTCTTGAACACCACTTATTCCTCTTTACCAAATAGATCCCCAACATCTCTTTGAGTTCTCTTTTGTTCCTAAGAATGTGAGAAAATCAATGGGCAAGACAAAATCAATGTAAACAATATTTTTGAAATTCAAAGCAACTTAAAGAGTTTAAAGGTTTAGAAATGCTCATTTCACTCTTCAAGTCAACATCCTTTGCTTCTTGACTTTGTTCCTTTTCGTCAATATCATTTGCCTCAATTTGCTCTTCAAATACCTCATTTGATTCTTTATCTCCTGAATTATTTTCTTCCTCAAACTCTTCTTCAACTTTACTCTCCTCTTCAAGCTCTTCAACTTGTTGAAAATTGGTCAAATCACTTACAATTTGGCTTACTTGATGCTTCAAATCTTCTAACCTTTTCTCAGTTGCCTCATTTCGTGCTTCATCTCTTTTCTTGTCTTCCTCAAGGTTTGCTTATCTCAATCAAGACTTCTATGGATAATTTTTCTTCCTCAACTTGTTGAAAGTCTCCTCCCTCTTGGTTGTCAAAATTCCATCCTTGAATTGGTGGATAATTTCCTACTTGATGGTTAGGCATCCTCCACTCTTCTTGCTCCATAGGACTATAAATCGACACACCTTGCACATTTTGAAGAAAACTTGATTGAGGATATTGGCGTTCATCACTTCCTTAAGCAAATCTTCTATATAAGTCCAATAAGGCATAATTTTGGAACAGAGGAGAAGTGTTGGTGTTGGGATTTGGTGGAGAATAAGTGTATGCTTTATACGGGTGGAATGTCTTTTCATTGTAATCTTGTTGCCACTATCCATTTCTTTCTTAATTGTAGTATTGAGAGCTATCTTGATTCATTTGGAAATCGTAACCATAGTTGCTCTCATTTGTATATCCTCTTGATTGTAGAGGTGGAACCCTTGCAATTTGATCCCCAAAGACATTTGTGAATTGGTTCCAACCATCCATTTAAATGCTCTTCTCAAGGCTTACTACAATTCTTCTTCAAACGTTCTATTTTTGGCTTTGATCCCTCTTCTTCTTCTCTCAAGATAGTTTCAAGTACCTATTAAAATGAAAAGGTGGGATCAAAAATTTTCCAAAGCAATAATAAAAAGCAATAAAAATATCTCTAGTAATACTAATCAAAACATTCCTTCATTAAACCACTAGCAACCATTGTCTCCCCGGAATGGCGCCATTTGATTAGCCATTTGTAGCCGGGATGACTAATTAAAGAATTTATCGAAACACAGGGAGGAAGGTACTAGGGTTCAAGCGATCTCGTATTTTTCATAGTATTATAGAGATGATCAACAAGGGATATGATTAATCAAAAAATGACAAAATAAACAAAAGGATAGATGAATGGAAGATGGATGAATGAGCCAAGTAGATAGAGATGAGACTAGCAATACTTAAAGCATGGAAAATCTAGATATCATGCAATGAATTCACATATGTCATGGATTAATAACTAAGGGCCAACACGAATTCCACCTAAACTCCCTCTCGAGATGAATAGAATGTAGATCCTTAATAAGGTCTCAAAATAGCTCTAAGGTTGGTTCTCAATCAAACAATTTCAACTAAGTACTAAGTTCCATTGGAGAGTCCCTTCACACGATCAATTGACCTCTCGATCTAAAAAATCACATGTTCTATCAATGGGTTCTAAATTCCAAAGAATTTCTCAATGTCTCTAAAACTTATAATGCACATGAAGTGTATGATGAAATGATTCAATGAACTATCCTAAACACATAATTGACTTCTCAATCTAATCACATGTCCATGACAGTTAATCACACAAATCAACAATACAAATCAAGTAATTAATAATAAATGATAGAAAATTAACAAATCCAATCAACATATGATTCAATAGCAAAATATCTAAAATTATCCAACAAAATTCATATTAATCTTCCAAAGGAGATTAGCTTCTCATAGTCACAAGGAATTCAACATAGACATTAAAATCCATACAAAACATGATAAACAACAAGGTTTCAATACAAAGATTAGATAAAAACTCCCTTGGATGGCTCCAAGGGTGATCTTTTTCTTCCCTTTGCAATTCTCCTCTTTCCCTTGCTTCTCTAGCTAAATGGATAAAGGATTTGATGGTGGGATGATGATAGATGGGATGGATGAAGAATGGATAAAGATGAAGGTGTAAAATGGAGGAAATGGTGTGTGAGGTAGGTGCAGAAGTGAAAACCCTCGACCAATCTGATGAAATATTGAAGTATTGGGTATTTATACTCTTTGGGAAGCTTCTAGAAGGATTATGATTTTTTTACAAATTTTGTACCTACACGGCCCGTGTACGGTACACGGCCACAAGGGTGGCCGTGTAGGTGTTTTGGATGACGGAACTCGGTCTTGGCTTACAGGGCTATGTTCGGTACACGGCTCATGTAGGTGTTGGTCGTGTACTGAACATGGCCGGCCGTGTTGGTGCAGCCCCTGTTTTTCTTCATTTTGTTTTGGCTCGTTCTCCATCGTTTCAACTCCGAATTGAGATATGATATTTCCTACGCCATCCTTTTCGCGTCTAGAATCTCTTTTTACCTATAAATCATACATTTAAGCTCATTCTCATACATTTCCATAAAAATACATAACACCACCAAAATACACATAAATACGGATAAACTAATATGAAAATACACTTAAAAAGACACTAAAATCTAGGTGAAAATATCACTCATCATGCTCCTAAATAAGAGTACTACATCAAGAATGCCTCCACCAAATCTACCCAACTCTTAATGAATGCCGCAGGGATAGCTCTGAACCATGCATGAGCCTTGTTTCCGAGAGTCAATGGAAACATTTGGCATAACGTGATCTCATTCGTACCCTGGGCCCTCATCCACATTAGATATTTTTTATTGTGGAAGTACGGGTCGTAATCACACTCGAAGACCAAACTAGGTGTGAACTTAACCCCGTGTTGCCTGGGTGCATCACTGATCTCCGCGAGGAAAGGCGATGGGGCCACCACCTGTTGAAGGACTCCGCCCGTTCCTGATATTTTCCTTTCCAAATCAGCCAAATGCTTGCTCACTTCATCATTCACCTGGGCTTGTTGGTTTCTGACTGGTGGGTTTCGAGGTATTTCTAGATTCTCCGACAAGCTCTCCGAGTAGACCCCTGTTTCTTTCGTGCCTTTTCGTGAGGATGATCTTCTGTTCCATATGTTTCTAGTCCGAGGTGGTTCTGGCCTGAAAAGGCTCTTTCACGAGAGATCCTGACTCGCCTGTGAAGGATGTATTGGTGATGCATAAGATCCTTGACCCTGCGGCCTCGACAATCATGCCTCTCTTGACCATCCCTTGGTGGTAAAGGGGATGGTGACGGGGTTGGATGATAGTGCCTTCTTTGTTAAATGGATGGTGTTCTTCGGGGTTCTACTTCCTCCATTGGTACTTTCCTAGTTGGTGGTCACCCCCTCCTCTGACTTTGTGAACGATTTTGACTAGTTTAATTTCCCAGGGGAACACCCCTTAGCGGAGGGCATCTTGGGTTCTGATTCCTTCTGGATTGTTGTTGTCTCCGGTCCTCTGATTCTGGCCAACAGACATATTCACTATGTCCCCCTTGCCGTGGGATTTCATTCACGCTTTTCTCTCTTCTCGTATTCCTCCTTCTTATGAAGTTGATGGTTTCTCTGGCATCTTCTTCACTGTTCGCCGCATGTCTCTCTTGTAGGGCCTCTCACCTCCTTTCCAGATCATCCCTAAGATCATTTTGGTTTTCCCTGGGACACCACCAAAGCACAACCTCGCCGATCAGACCGGGGAAACCTCAGTGGTGTATCCTGGATGACTATCCTGATTTTTTCATCCATTTTCTTTATTCTTTCTGGATCTTCTAAAATGGGGATGGGGATGGACCTTCATGGTGTGGTTGTCCTTACGGCTGGTACACGGATCTGGACATTGTTTCCACTTCTGGTAATGTTCCATTGAGCCCTGGAACACTCCCTCATTTCTTCATTTCTGGGGTTTGCGAAACCCTCTCCTCCTATCTCTCAACAATAAACCGCGCGAGAACAACAAAGTGTAGCATTCCCACAGACGGCATCAACTGTTGATGTGTGTTCTTAGCTAGTTAATTCAGGATTAGAAGGAAGAAAGGATGGTGTAACTGAACTAAAAACGATCACAATCTAACACAATAAAAAAGTAAATGTGTGAGAGATGGGAAGTCCAACCAAAGACCTTAATCGAATTTTATTACTCTCCTTAAGAACAACACTCATAAAAACCCTCCCAATTTCAAGTGTAATGTCTAATATGAGAATGAGTAACCTGCTTCTCTCTTGTGAGAGAAGCTATTTATACTACCAACAAACCTTAATGGTTGTTGATGCGTGTTTTCTTTGCACGCAAAATTAATCCCCAAGTATTAAGAATATCAGTTGCAGCTTAAGCAAGTTACCAAGTTAAATATCGAACCCAAAGAATGGCGTATTATCAATTTAGTTATTTACTAAATTAGTTAAGACAAGTGGAAATTAAGTTTGAGAATTTAATTATCAATCTACTAACAAATTAATTAAAATAACAATTAAAATAAAAGCACTTAGAAGAATTCGAAAGTAACTCAAGAATGGAGAATAGGTAGCTCTAGGATAATCCGGTTTCACTCATTACTCTCCTTTCGTGTATCAATGTCCGACTCTACCTTGCGGAATATGTACACATCACTAAGCCATGCAAATCTACTCTATAGACTCAAATAAATATGCGTGTAACACGTGTGAATAATCTTGGAGCAAGAGACATAATTCACCCCTTTCTAGATACTATCAGTATCAATTATTTCCCTGACCAATTGGTACTCTAACACGATATGATCTCCCTTTATATCTATTATGAAATTATCCTCTTTGTCCTACTTATTAACCCGAATTAGATTCAATTAACGAATATTCATATAAGATAGTTCTAATGAAGCTTCAGAGTCCCCTTACTTCGAATCATAACACAAAATCCTGCTCAGCAGTGAACACACTCAATCAATAACCAAGATATGTATTCAGACTCTACATAACAATTAATGATGCACAAAAAAACTCTGAGTATGAATTAATAAAGCATAGTCATATATAAAATAAATCCACAAGTAGTGTTGTACGGATTATATATACAAAAATTCAATTAATTCATAAGAACCTTCAAAACCCTAGATTTACCAAAATAGTTCTAGCACATGATATTACGAAGAACAATCATGGGGGTTTGATAGATCTTACCCATATGTCTGAAAAATTAGAGAGTAGAAGAAAAGAATTAGGAAAACCCTTGGTGTAGAAGTCTCTTCTGTCTCTTCAAATCCTCTTGGTTCTTCTTCTTTATTCGATTTACGAATGTTTACAGTGATGGATGGATGGAGGAATGGATGTAGATGATGGTTGGGGGGTGATCCCCCATTTGTGGGTGGTAGGATGATTGTGCTGCTGTCACATCCAATCCATAACGATGTGATCTACATCCCCTTTTATACTTGTAAGCTCTCCTAATGGACCTTGGATTGGCTTTTTCTTGGAAAATACAAAAATACACGCTACTGGACGTATGGAATTATCAAAAATAGGATTTTGTGTTCCCGCTCGACCAAAAGGTCTTGGTCGATCAGCTTGGGACAAAACTTGGTCGAGCGGCAGTGTGCAGTCTCACCGTTTCCCACATAACTTCCACATCCGAGCTCTGATTTGAGTTATTCTTGCGCTTACGTGATCCTCTCTTCCTTGACTTTCTATCCATATAAATAAATCTCATAAAATTTAACATTTGAAAGTGTAACAAGCCATGCAAAGTGGCACAGTCGTGCTGAGTAGGAACAACTTGCGCGACGTCACCATTTTGATCATAACTTTCTCGTTTGAAATCCGATTGGGATGTTCCTTATGCCAAAATGACCATCTCTTCTGTGGATTTTCAATCATGTATTACACATCTAATTCAAAGCTCCATATAAATACAAAAAAATTACACAAGTTGGACGTGCGTTTTTCAGCATCATTGCACAAATTACACATTTTCTCCAACTTTGCACTTTTGATCCCTTTTTCCACCTAAAACACAATAAAATACTTCAAGTGTACCTTTTTCTCACATATATTGAATATAAGACATTTATTCTAATGTATAACAACAATTTTCCATCAAAAAGGTGTTAAATTGGACACTAAAACATGCTTATTTTCACTCTCATCAATCCCCCAAACTAACTCGTTGCTCATCCGAAGGAAAAAAAATAAAAATAAAGAGAAAATGAGTAAGAAAATTAGCGGGAAAACTAGGACTATGACCAATACCCCCTTCAAAATACAATTGTCCTCAACTTAGGTCATGCATCTCTCATTGCATGTTATAATCAATTCATAGCATACAAGATAAGACAATTACCACCAATTCAAATGCTCCATTGACATATTCTCACGGGAAGTATATATAACTCTCACTCAAGTGTAAAAGATGTACACTTATGGGTTATGGTGTTTACGCTCAAATCCAATTCAAGTGCATGCGTAACAATAAGTTTGCTAAATATCTCAAACTCTCCACCACTAAAGTAGATTCGACAATGAGATCAAAAAGGAGTTTTCTTTTGTATATAATGTTGGGCTCTTTGGTTAAGGTAGGAAATATTTGGATAAGTGACTCAAAACTTCGGATCAATCAAGTCGCGATCCATCATGATCTTTCATTCTTCTTACTCACTTCTATTAAGCACAACATCCACCTCAACTCTTTTATTTTCTTTTTCTTTCTAGCACAATATTTTTTTCTTATCTTTTTTTTCTTCTCTCCTTTTTTCTCTCTCGATGTACCAGTTTCGGGCACTACCTTGCGAATCCTCCATAGGGTACCAGATTTAAGTACTACACTAGGGTGTTTGATTCCATGGAGTACTAGATTTAAGTACTATGATGGGTGTTTTCTCAATACATAATTAATCCCCAAGTATGAAGGATATCAATTGTAGCTGCGATCGGTGACCAAGTGATTATCGAACCTAAGGGACATCGTATTATCAATTTAATTACTAACTAAATAAATTAAGACAAGGTAATTAAGGCTTGAAGAATTATTATCTACCAACTAATATGCTGAAAATTAAATAACAATATAAAATAAAATATCATTAGAAGAATACGAAAGTGGATCAAGTAGGAGAATATGTATCTCTAGGATAATCCAGTTTTACTCATTAATTTCCCTTCCGTGTGTTGGTGTCCGACTCTGCCTTGTGGAATATGGACGCATCACTAAACCATGCATATCTACTCTATAGACATAAGTAAACATGCGTGTAACACGTGAGAATAACCTCAGAGCAAGAGATATAATTTCACCCCCCTTTTTAGGCACTATCAATATCAATTATTTTCCTGGCCAATTGGTACTCTAACCCGATATGATCTCCCTTTATAGGTACTATAAAATTAACCTCTTTATCCTACTTACTAACCCTAATTCAATTCAATTAATAAGTATTCATATATGATAGTTCTAATGAAGCTTCGGAGTCCCCTCACTTAGAATTATAACATGGAATCTTGCTCATCAGTGAACGCACTCAATCAATAACCAAGATATGTATTCAAACTCTACATAACAGTTAATGATGCACAAAACGACTATGAGTATGAATTAAGAAAGCACAATCATATATAAAATAAATCCACAAGTAGTGTTGTACGGAGTGTACACATAGAAGTTCAATTAACCAGATAAAACCTTTACAACCCTTATTTTACCAAAAAGGCTCTAGCCCATGATGTTGTGAAGAACACTCATGGGTGTTAGATAAATCTTACCTGGATATCTGAAAAATTACAAGATAAATTAGGAAACGAATAAAGCCCTCGATGTGGCGTTATCGTGTCCTTCTCGCTCTTGAATTCTCCTCTTAGTTCTCCCATTGATTCCACAAATGAATCTTCAAAGTGATGGATGGATGGAGGAAGGGATGTTGGTTGGGGGGTGATCCCCCCTTTTGGGGTGTAGTATGTTGTGGCCTCTCTTCTCCTCTCTTCTATTGTATTGGTGTGATCTACACCCCCTTTTATACTTGTAATCTTTCCTTATATGCCTTGAAATGGTCTTTTGGGTGAACACACGCATTGAAGGTGTAAAAATACGGATATGGTAAGTTTTTGCATGTCAATTCGACCAAGGAGCCAGGCCGAATTCTCCCCTCCAGATTCAATTGGAGGTCAAATTGACCTACTAGAAGCTTCAGGTGCTCAATTCAACCAGCACAGCAGGTCAAATAGAGGTGTCGTGGTCGAATTGACACTTTTTACTTCCGATTCGACCTCAATTCGACCAGCACATCAGGTCAATTGACTTGCACAGTCTCACCGTTTCGCGTATATCTTCCACATCCGAGCTCTGATTTGAGTGATTCTTGAGCTCACGCGATTATCTCTTCCTTGGCTTTCTATCCATATATAGAACTTATAGAAAAACCAACATTTGAATATGTAACAAGTCATGCAAAGTGGACAGTTGTTCTGAAAAGGAACAGCTTGCGCGACGTCACCAATTTGATCATAACTCTCTCGTTTGGAATCTGATTGGGGTGTTCTTCATACCAAAATTACCCTCTCTCCAGTGACTTTCCAATCATGTATTAAATTAACAGTTTTGATATCCACAACAACACAGAAAAATTACAAAATTTGGACGTGCGTTTTTCATCATCCTTGCACAAATTGCACCTTTTCTCCGACCTTGCACTTTTGATCCTTTTTCCACCTAAAATACAACAAAACACCTCAAGTGCACTTTATTCTCATATATAGTGAATATAAGAGCATTGTGTTAATATATGACAATAATTCCAATCAAGAAGGTGTTAAATTGAATAATAAAATACGCTTATTTTCACTCTCATCACACTACTCCATGATTTTTTCTAAATGCATTTTCAAACTCAATCACTGCTTCAACACCAATTTCATTCCTGCCCAAGCTGTTACAAACTCCATCAACACTCTTTGAAAAGCCATTGATTGTCTTCTAGAAGGACAATCAAAGGCTCAAAAAATTCAGATGCTCAAAGTGATTATTTCTCGTAAGCTACCAAAGAATAAGGTTTTTAGGCTCAACGAGGCTAACTACGGATAAAAATCATTTGGTATGGATTTATTTGGTTAAGTGATTCATAAATTCAAGGATGGCTAAAAATCATCTCCCATCATCTAACACAAATGTAGTTTCAAGTAAGAGAAGAGACAAGTTCTAGAATACACACACAAGAACGATACTCACCAGAAAAGAAATATCATGTGATTTTATAACATGATCAACGAGGCTTAAAATTTCACATGGGTTATTAACAAGTAATAGAGCACTTTTCATGGTAATTCAAGTACACTTCCTTCATCAATTTCTAAAGCATATGAATTTTAGGCACAATGTAAACAATATAAACTCACATGTGGATAACCAAAATTAAAACTCAATCCTTCCACTCTCATGAATTAAAAGCACACATAAAAATTATAATAAGGAAACAAGGGCACCTGTTTTTCCTTCAACGTATGCACGAGCTTCTCGAGTTGTTCAACTCGATCAGATCAAGGCCTCAGTTTACCTGTTTCTATCATCAAAGCTCAACATACCTCATCATCACAGATTCATTAATAATAAAATAAGAAAACTATAAGAAAGACTCAATTGACTATCTAATTGACTCCACACACTAGACAAACTAACACAACACACTAAACATTAGGTAAGTTGCAAAAAATCGACATATCAAGATCGGTTAAAATATTAATATGCCGCAAAAAAATCAGCTCCCTAACAAACAAACAACCAACGAAAGTAAATATTATACCCTCAGTGCTCATATAGTGCTCATAAGATGAGGTAAGTACATCACATCCCCCCAAACATAGTAAAAAATAAGTCAAAAATAAGTTTGAAAAGAGATGTAATTGACGAAACGTGAGCACTTCAAATATAATAAATCCTAACTCACACGAAAGAAATAAAATAATAAAATGGAAGGGAAAGGCCCCAACAAGCGCTCATGTTTAACGTCGAAGAGTCATGACGGAATACCACTTTTTGAACTACAGGATCAGATGGCGGTCTTCTCGCATCCTCACCTCAAGTACTTTCTTTCCCTCTTCTTGTCTACACTCAGCACCTCACCTTTCTTGGTCATAAAAATATGATCCCTGTGTTGGCGTTCGATTGTTTGGTTAACGTGAACCATTAGGGTTCCATACAATTCTACTGCAGTGGGAGCAAAGGAGTAGAATCATGTTACCTTTCACCAGGGTTGATGTAGAGGATGATCAGCAGCAGCAGTAAACAACCTTCCGATCTTCTGTTGTATTCCCAAAATTCAATCCTGAAGTTGTGTGGGCAACAATTTTCAGGATTCTCTCAATCTGCTCCTCTCTCCTATTTCGCGCTGAAAGTGGCGACCATAATTGGGTTCCAGGGAGCTGAGATAACTTATATATGTAGGCTAAAGCAGGGACCAGGAGGAGAAATTGGGTTAGGCCTCCATTGGGCTTAAGTATCCAAGCTTAGCCTAAAGCTTATACTTAAGCCCAATAATAATAATATAGTCTACTAAAATATTATTACTGCACTGCCTTTCCAATCCCAAAATTATATTTTGGGCTCCTTCTTATTATGAGCCCATTAGTCTCCCCATGTTTAAGATATACAATGTCCATTAATTAATTAAGTTATAGACAACTCCATTAATTAATATCTCATCCGAGAGTAGTACTACTCAACCTCATTATCATGCCGAAATAAATTCACCAGCAGGGATTCATGATAATCCTTATGAGCTCCTCAAGGGGACATTATCAACCTATGACGGATACGGATTCCTTCTACAATCAACAACACACCATAGATACAACACTATTTTCCAACTCACCGAGTTTATTGATTTAATTATATGTAAATCTCACCCATTGATGAATCAAAGAAATACATATTACCTTACGTGTCGAGGTTATTATATAGGGATTAAGAGCACGAACATCCATAATAACAGAGATTAAGTTCTTCTATAAGTCAGTATAAGTCGTACGATCTCAAGTGGTCTTGCTCAATACACACAAAGTGCGCTAGTGTGATTCTATAGCCAAGAAAAGCTAATACCAAACCACACTACAATCATCCCGATAGAGAGTCCCCATCCATCTCGGTTGTGAGTATCTGTTTATATTCTATAAGGAAACCGATAATATGATTTTCCGCGTGTTGTCACACAACATATTATCTATATTATAAAGTAAGTGGACTATTGCATCGTGCATATAAATAAATTATAAGATGCAATCATTTGATCATATGATTCTCATTTCAGATAAATTGTTTAAACATTGTTCATACAAAAGCTAGACTTTTAGTATATAATCCAACAATCTCCCACTTATACTAAAAGACTATGCTGTCATGTCTTCTGCCATACATCTGATTTCCACTCCCACTACACGATCATAAAAAGCTCTCGTCTTAAGGTCCTTGTATGTGGATTAACTAGGTTATCATCCGATGCAATCTAGGCAACAACAACCTTTTCCTCTTTATACGATTTCTCGTAACAGGTGGTATTTGCGCTCCATGTGTTTAATAGCCTTATGGACTTGTGATTTCTTCAAGTTTGCAATTGCAACAATATTATCAATATAAATTGTGATAACCTTGGGCAAACTTAGAAACACTTCAAAGTCCATCATGAAGTCTCTAGATTCTACAGATACGTTGGCTGCCTCATAGGCTCCAATTTATCATCTTTCCATATGGATTCCGGAGTCTGAAATATATTTCTATATAATACTCCTCCACATTATGACTCTACTTTCTAAAGTTAAACACATAACCTTTGAGGTGGATTTACTGCCGCCCATATCTTATTTGAGAACTCCGAATCTATGTAACCCACAAGAAGCAGTGAACCTGTCCGGTAAGTCCATATATAATTTATAGTCCTTTTCAGGTACATAAGTATATGTCTTACCACAGTTCAATATTCTTGTTTTAGGTTACATTGATACTCGCTGTTCATGCCTTCGGCAAAATAGACCTCCATTCTCGTGCATAACATTCTTTAGATTAAGATTCCTTATTCGCCGAAATATAAGGAACCGTCTTCATCAACTTTATCTTCCTATTTGTGTCTCAAGTCACATTTTCTTAGATAAAGTGACATGCTAAAACAAATAGGGATCGTATCATTTAATGAAGCTTGAGATAAGCATAATATCCTTTCTTGTGATCTGTATTACCGTGATCAAAATGATATATTTTGCTTTTCTTAAGTCATTTATTTCATACTGGCTTTATCAACCATACCATACGCCCGACAATACTCTTTCATTATCTCCAATGAGCAATATATCATCTATGTAGAGTAAAAGAAATACCACCATGTTTCCATCACTCTTTTCAATACACAAGACACATCCGCGCATTGAATAAATCCATATGACTGGATTTCCTTATCAAAACGGATGTTTCATGATCTTGAAGCTTGCTTTAGTCCATCGATGGATACTTTTAAGCTTACTATACAATGCTCTTAGCCCTTTGCAATGAATGACTCTAGTTGCTTCACATAGATGTTTTCCTCAAGACTTCCAATTAGGAAAGTTGTCTTGACATCTATTTGTTATTCCTCATAATCAATATGATTTGCAATAAATAAAAGAATTTGAATCAACATAAGCATAGCTACCAGCGAACATGTTTTCTCATAATCGAACCATTTCTTTCTGAGAAAACATTTTCGCAACAAGCTTTGGTTCCAAGGTTTTCACCTTACCGTATGATCCTCTTTTATTTTCTATAACCACCTCCAATGGCTGTTACACCATTTTAGTGGTCTTACAAGCTCCCAGATTTGTTTAGAATCCATAGATCCTATTTCAACATTCATTGCAACTTACTAAGCTTCAGCATTTCGATCTTGTAGTGATTCATCGTATCTGTGGGTCAATACCTTGTTTACTAGGGACCAAGTCTCACGAATTTTCCAAAATATATATCTTACAGGTTGTCGAACAACCCTCCCACTACAACAAGGAACTACATGTAATTGTGTATCAGACGTGACACGCGATGCAGTTTACCTTGTGGTATATCCTCTTGTACACTTGGTACTAATACTTAGTGTTTTCTTCTAATTCCTTTAGAACAACTTACACATGGGTTTGTGATTTATTACATAGTCCTTTTCAAAAATTCGGTGTTTGTGTTAACAGTCACCCTTCGATCTTTTGGACTAAATAAATCACCCTCCATTTTTCTAGGATGTCCCACGAACAGACAAACATTTTACGAATTACTGTTTCTAGGGCATATCCATAAAATGAATTTAATTATTCCAAATAATTTATCATCTATCTAATCATCACTATAAGAGTCTTATTCCTTATTTTCGCCACACCATTCAGTTGGGGTATGCCCGGTGTAAACAACTTGAGATTTAATCTCAATCTCTGATTAATAGCTCCTAACTATTCTAAGAGGTACTTGCCATCACGATTAAATCGTAATGACTTAATATATTTTCCATGACACTTCACTGTACCAGCCTTGCAATTCTTGAATTAATCAAAGAACTTAGACATGCAGTGCATCAAATAAATATATCAGTATCTAGAATAATCTTCGAATATTCATAACCACCTCTCGCCTGGATAATATTAGGTCCGTTTGAATCAGAATGAACCAATTTCAACGTATATATCTTTGGCTCTACACCCACAGCCTCGAAAAGGCAGTTAATCATTTTTACTTCCAAGCAACACTCACAAGTTTGATAGTTTTTACTTCCAATAAACCTAACGGTTCATCGGCCATCAATTTTTGAATTCTTCTCAAGTAAAATGATCTAGTCTTAGATGCCAAATATATATTTAGTTCATATCCGATGGTACCTTTCTCTTACTAATATTAGAAGATTTATTATTAATTACTATTTGTTGTATCTGTGGGATATACATGATTTATGAGTATACAAATTATTCACCAACGTACCATAACAGATTACAACTCTATTCTTCATCATAATAACCATGCCATTTAAATGAAATGGAGTATCTATCTATTAATACATAGAAACCGAAATCAAATTCTTTCTATAAAAACGTACGTAAAGACAATTTCTCATAATCAAACGTCTACTCATACCATTAGATAAATAAATAACTCTCAATGCAATAGCCACTACTCTTGTAGTTTTACCCATGTCATAACAATCTTATCCTCACTTAGTAATAAACATTTAGTGATCCCAGTATCTACACACTACGTGTCAGTAGATGCCATCACTAATCATGTTTAAACAACTAGTGAATAAGATATAAAACTTATTCACATCATGATGAAAATGGCTTTCCTTTGCCACATGTTTTGTAGAAGTTTCCCACCATATACATCCTCTCGTAATTCAGGCGGAACTTACTCAAAACATCTAGGCAATTATGGATAATAAAATTGACTTAGGTTTTTCCTTCAACTTCTATTCCATGTATTTCCAATTCATTCATCAAATTCAATCATGACCTACCGCCTTTTAACTTACTCAAGTATCCGAAGAGTTACATGAGACCATCATATTTCTATGAACCTCTCATCTCTTCACTAGAGACTTTAATAGGCATCATGAGACGTCCTTTGTGAGAACGCACATGTATTTTCTTAAGCAGTAAAATTCGAAATCAAGATTCTATTCTAATAATCTAATTTGGATCAGTAAATATAATTTCTTTTAGTTAACAATAAGTGAAATAAAAAAACATTCGAAATTACAGAGACTCATAAATAAATACGCCGATCAAATCTTCTAATTTTATCCTTTTATATTGATTCTCTCATAACAATATAAAAATAAAATTCACCGATATCTCAAGCACCGTGAGTCTGCAAGCGACGTTAGTGTGGACGTTTACAAACCCGAACATTTATAAGAGAAGGTTTTACCCATTAATTTTATTTGTCAATCTAACTTTATGACAAAATAATTAATAGTCGGGTCCTCTTTAGCCATGTAAATAATAGCAGTGACTCCGTTGGGGAGGATACTTATTATTTACACCTAAGTATACATCATTATTTGATCTCAAGTCCATTGCACGAGCTTATGCGCCTTACAGTTGGAGAAGTACACACACGCTCAAATAACTTCCTACAATCATCAATTAAATGTTTGTACTAGTGAACCGCACATAAACTCATCCGTTATAGAGGAAGGTCTATGCCAACACGCAAGTTCATGTCCCACACATTATAAACAATAATTATTTAATGAAGCCTGTACCAATGATCCGTGAATAAACTCATCCGTTAGGGAGGAAGGCCAATTGCCAACACGCAAGTTTACTCACATCACTTACAAACCAATAATGGAGGCCGCGGGAATTAATTACCAATCCCCTCTCCCACTTAGTTATTTTACATGCATATAATATTCATAATAAAATATGCAACCTAGCATGTTCCTATTACAGCAAACAAGGCAGTAAATCACGGAGATCATGCAAATATATATAACAATAATTAGATAATTAAATCAAATTATGACAGTTATATAACATCAAATTCGATTTTTTGCCACCAATCATGAATGCGGGCAACTACAACGGGATCGACCTTCAGATTCTTTGCCCAGCAACCTGTTCCACCTTCCAGCACCTGCCCCGTGCGTCCATGCCTTGCAATCATGCACGCCACCGGGCGTCATGTCGAGCGTTCCGCCCGACTTCCCGCTAGCCAGCCTGCCCGGAAGCAAACATCCATGCCCGGCTTGCCACACGTTCACATAGGTAACATCGAGCGGCCTTCCAAGTGCCATGCCTTCCTTGCTTGACAGCAACCGTGTGTCTCGCCCACCTAGTCATTCGGCTACACACCCGGCAACCTACCTGGTAACAAAGTTCACGCCCGGAAGCTTATCCGACATCACACCCTACAAAAGGTCGATGTCGAGCACCAATCTCTCGGCAGATTAGCACTGTTGTGCACACTGCCCAGCGCTTCACAAGGCTGACTCACCCGGGACAAGCTGAGACTCGCCCGGATGCTTGAAGTGACTCGCCCGAAAACACACTTTGGCGGCCTGGAAACACCGCCTTGTTTCAGATGCCCACGCTCGGTGTTCTGCTTGAAATGGGCGCCACACCCTACTCTTCCGTACACCGACCCGCTCAACATCAAGCAACATCACATGGTGATGTGCACGCTGACACGCTTGGTTGCTTGCTCAGCACTCCGTAAGATGCGTCCGCCAGGCAGATCAATCTTCTGCATGCTAAGGTGCTCATTTTCTCGCATCATCAAGTGACCAGTCGTGCAGCCTACTGTGTGTGTCGCTCACCTGCTAGCCCAGCAACATGCTCGGTTTCTATCCACAAACCGAGGGTCATCTCAAGTGTGTTACCGGTGCTGTACCCGGCGTTCCACTCACCTATCAGCCCGGTTCTAATCCACCAAGGCATGATAGCAACTGAGTGCTCTTCGTCATCTCCGTTCAGCCCATCGAGCGTCACGCTTGACTCAAGTTCACAAATGATGGCCACGCTTGATTTCTAACCAGTAGCGTGTGCATAGCCGTGCACAAACAAAACTCTGTTATGTGTGTGACAAAGGAAATCGAGCACCCTCGCCTGGTTGCTCACTCGGCTGTATGCCCTGCTGCAGATCCAACATGCTTGCCAGCCATCGTCATTTTTCCAACCATGTATTCGATGAATAGGGTTTATCGATTCTCACATACAGTCACGACAACGATACAGGATTATACATGTATAAAAAAATCATACCAAACCCTAATTTCATGCTTTCTAGATGAGAATTGAAACACGTATAGCAAATAAATCCTAGCCTAACGAGTCACGCTTCACCACAAAACTGAAACTCTGATACCAATTGTTGGTGTTCGATCATTTGGTTAACGTGAATTGTTAGGGTTCCATACAATTCTGCTGCAGCGGAAGTAAAGGAGTAGAATCATATTACCTTTCACCAGGGTTGATGTAGAGGATGAGCAGAAACAGCAGTAAATGACCTTCCGATCTTCTGCTGTATTCCCAAAGTCCAATCCTGATGTTGTTTGGGCAACAATCTTCAGGATTCTCTCAATCTGCTTCTCTATCCTATTTCACGCTGAAAGTGGCGATCATAATTATGTTCCAGGGAGCTGAGATAACTTATATATGTGGGCTACAGTAGGGACCAAGAGGAGAAATTGGGTTGGGACTCCATTGGGTTTAAGTATCCAAGCTTTGCCCAAAGCTTATGCTTAGACCTAATAATAATAATATAGTCCACTAAAATATTATTATTGCACTGCCTTTTCAATCCAAAATTACATTTTGGGCTCCTTCTTATTATGAGCCTGTTAGTCTCCCCATGTTAAAGATATACAATGTCCATTAATTAATTAAGTTACTGACAACTCCATTAATTAATATCTCATCCGAGAGTAGTACCACTCAACTTCATTATCATGCCAGAATAAATTCACCTGCAGGATTTACATGATATCCTTATAAGCTTCTCAAGGGGACATTATCAATTTATGATAGATACGGATTCCTTCTACAATCAACAGCACACCATAGATACAACACTATTTTCCAACTCATCGAGTTTATTGATTTAATGACATGTAAATCTCATCCATTGATGAATCAAATAAATACATACTGCCCTACGTGTTGAGGTTATGTATAGGGATTAATAGCACGAACATTCATAATAACAGAGATCAAGTTTTTCTATAAGACAGTATAAGTCAAACGATCTATAGCGGTCCTGCTAAATACACACAAAGTGAACTAGTGTGATTCTATAGCCAAGACAAGCTAATACCAAACCACACTACAACCATCCCGATAGAGAGTCCCCGTCCATCTCGGTTGTGAGCATCTGTTTAAACTTTATAAGGAAATCGATAATACGATCTTTCGCGTGTTGTCGCACAACATATTATCTACAGTATAAAGTAAGTGGACTATTGCATCATGCATAGAAATAAATTATAAGATGCAATCATTTGATCATATGATTCTCATTTTAAATAAATTGTTTAAACATTATTCATACAAAAAGCTAGATTTTTAGTATATAATCCAACACCTTGGAATTTCCTTCCTCCTTGTCAATCTTCCACTTAAATTCAGAATCATCTGTCCTATTAAAATCAAGATTAAACAAGTTAGAAACCACATGTATGCTCTTACATGATTGAGTCTCCATGGGCATCTTCATTGCTTGATCAATAGAGAAAATCACATCTTCATTATTCATCCGCAGTCTAAGCTTTCCTTCTTGAACATCACGTGTAGCGTTCTGCACGAAAACTGAAGTCAAACTGTGCTATCGACCTCAGCTCGACCTGAGTGGTCTTGTCGAGTGAAGTGAAAATGGTCAAGCAGGGTACCTTTAATCTGGTTCTGGATGTTTAGATCTACAGATGGTCGCTCGACTTCTACTCGACCTGAATGATATAGTCGAGTGGGTGCTTTTGGGTCGAGCGGAGTCCTTTTAATCTGACTTTTGTTGTTTTGCTCCACAGGTGGCCGCTCGATCGTCGCTCGACCACTGGGTTTGGTCAAGTGTTGGTCGAGCGGGGACACTGTTGGTGCTTGGATCGTTTGATTAACGTGACCCATTAGGGATTCATACGTTTCTAATATCAGCGGAAGCAATAAATCATAGAAACGATTACCGTTCACCAAGGTATGTAGAAGATGAAGGATTCTCGTTGACAGATTGTGCAGTCCCACGAGAATGGCCATAACCTCCTCGTCTGATGTCGGAATTGAATGATCTTTGTGTTCAGACGATCCTCTCTTCAATGGCTTTCCGTTAGTATATTGATAATCGAATTCTGATCACTGTCCGATTTTATATAAATTTTGAAAGGTGGCGGACAGCAGCAGCAAACTACCTTCTGATCTTCTGTTGTATGTCCCAAGTCCAATCTCGACGTCGTGTGGGCGACGATCTACGAGACCTCCTCAATCTGCTCTCAACCCTCATCACACGTGAATAATGAATTAGATTAGGGTTCCGGATAAGTTGAGGTGATTTATATACATGGGCTACAACAGGGACCAGGAGGAGAAATTGGGTTGGGCCTCCATTGGGCTTAAATATCCAAGCTTAGCCCAAAGCTTATACTTAAGTCCAATAATAATAATATATTCCACTAAAATATTATAACTGCACAGCCTTTCCAATTTCAAATTTACGTTTTGGGCTCCTTCTTATTATGAGCCCGTTAGTCTCCCCATGTTTAAGATATACAATGTCCATTAATTAATTTAAGTTACTGACAACTCAATTAATTAATATCTCATCCAAGAGTAGTACCACTCAACCTCATTATCATGCCGGAATAAATTCCACCTGCAGGGTTTACATGATAATCCTTATGAGCTCCTCAAGGGGACATCATCAACCTATGACGGACACGGATTCCTTCTACAATCAACAGCACACCATAGAGACAGCATTACTTCCCAACTCACCGAGTTTGTTGATTTAATTACATGTGATGAATCAAAGAAATACATACTGCCCTACGTGTCAAGGTTATTGTATAGGGATTAAGAGCACGAACTTCCATAATAACTGAGATCAAGTTCTCCTATAAGTCAGTATAAGTCGAACGATCTCAAGCGGTCCTGCTCAATACACACAAGTGCACTAATGTGATTTTATAGCCAAGACAAGCTAATATCAAACCACACTACAACCATCCCAATAGAGAGTCCCCATTTATCTCGGTTGTTAGCATCTGTTTATACTTTATAAGGAAACCGATAATATGATCTTCCGAGTGTTGTCGCACAGCATATTATCTACAGTATAAAGTAAGTGGACTATTGCATCGTGCATATAAATAAATTATAAGACGCAATCATTTGATCATATGATTCTCATTTCAAATTAATTGTTATAACATTGTTCATACAAAAAGCTAGACTTTTAGTATATAATCCAACAATCTCTCACTTATACTAAAAGACTATGTTGTCATGTCTTCCGTCATACATCTGATTCCCACTCCTACTACACGACCATCAAAAGCTTTCGCTTTAAGGCCCTTGTAAATGGATTTACTAGGTTATCATCCGATGCAATCTAGGCTACAACAACCTTCCCCTCATCATACAATTTCTCGTAACAGGTGGTACTCGCGCTCCATGTGTTTAATTGTCTTATGGACTCGTGATTCCTTCAAGTTTGCAACTGCACCAATATCATTAATTTAAATTTTGATAATCTTGGGCAAACTTAGAAATACTTCAAAGTCCATCATGAAGTTTCTAGAGTCATATAGATAATTTGGCTGCCTTATAGGCTCCAATTTATCATCTTTCCTTGATGGAGTCCGGAGTTCGAAATATATTTCTATATAACACTCCTCCATATTATGGCTCTACTTCTTAAAATTAAACACATAACCTTGAGGTGGATTTACTGTCATTCCTATCTGATTTGAAAAATCCGAATCTACGTAACCCATAAGAAGCAGCGAATATGTCCGGTAAACCTACATATAATTTCTAGTCCTTTTCAGGTACATAAATATATGTCTTACCACAGTTCAACATTCTTATTTTGAGTTACCTTGATATTCACTGTCTATGCAATTGACAATACAATTATCCATTCTCATGCATAGCATTCCTTAGATTAAGCTTCCTTATTCACCGAAGCATAAGGAACCGCTTTCATCACCTTTATCTCTTTTTGTGTCTCAAGACACATTCACTTAGATAAATTCACATACTAAATGAGTAAGGATCATATCATTTTGCTAAACTTGAGCTAAGCCTAACATCCTTCTTTGTGATCCGTATTACCGTGATCAAAAGGATATTTTTACTCTTCTTAAGTCCTTCATTTCATACTATTTTATTAATCATACACATATGCCTGACAATACTCTTTCATTGTCTCCAATGAGCAATATATCATCTACGTATAGTACAAAAATACCACCATATTTCCGTCACTCTTTTCAATACACAAGACATATCCGAGCATTGTAAAATCCATATCACTAGATTTCTTCATCAAAACGGATGTTCTATAATTTTGAAGCTTGCTTTATTCCATTGATGGACACTTTTAAGCTTAATATCAAAATGTTCTTAGCTCTTTGCAATGAATCACTTTGATTGCTTAACATAGATGTTTTCCTCAAAACTTCCATTCAGGAAAGTTGTCTTGACATCTATTTACTATCCCTCATATTCCATATGAGTAGCAACAGGTAAAAAAGTCTGGATCGACTTAGGCATAGCTACCGGCGAATAGGTTATCTCATAATCGAACCCTTTCTTTCTGAGTATACATTTTTCGCAACGAGCTTTGCTTCCAAGGTTTTCACCTTACCATATGATCCTCTTTTATTTTGTATGACCACTTCCAATGGCTTTTACACCATTTAGTGGTCTTACAAGCTCCCAGATTTAATTTAGAATTCATCAATTCTATTTCAACTTCATTGCACTAGCTAAGATATCGCATTTAGATCTTGTAGTGCTTTGTCGTATCCGTGGGTTCAATCCATGTTTACTAGGGACTAAGTCTCACGACTCTCCCAAAACATATATCTTGCAAGTTGTCGAACAACCCTCCCACTATGACAAGGCACTACATCCAATTGTGTATCAGACGTGACACGCGTTGCAGTTTAACTTGTGGTATATCCTCTTATACAATTGGTACTAATACTTTGTGTTTTCTTCTCACATCCTTTAGGACAACTTATAAATGGGTATGTGATTTATTACATAGTCCCTTTCCAAAAATCTAGTGTTTGCGTTAACAATCACCCTTCGATCTTTTAGACTAAATAAATCACCTTCATTTTATAGCATATTCCACAAACAGATAAACATTCAAATGAATTACTATTTCTAGGGCTTATCCATAAAATGAATTAAGTAATTCCAAATAATTCATCATCTATCTAATCATTTGCATAAGAGTCTTTCTTTTATTAGGATTAAAAGACACATTATTAATTATTATTTGTTGCATCCGTTGTATAAACATGATTTAAGAGTTTACAAATTGTCACTAACGTACCATAACAGATTATAGCTCCATCTTTCATTACTATGACCATGTCATTTAAATGAAATGGAGTATCCATCCGTAAATGCATAGAAACTGAAATAAAATTCTTTCTATGAAAATGTACGTAAAGACAATTTCTCATAATCAAACGTCTATTCATATCGTAAGATAAATAAACAACTCCCACTACAACAGCCACTACTCTCGTAGTATTACCCATGTTCATAATAATCTCATCATCACTAAGTTACACGCTTTTAGTGATTCCGGTGTCTATACACAATGTGTCAGTAAATGCCATCAGTATTCATGCTTCAACAACTAGTGAATGAGATACTAACTTTGTTCACATCTCGACGAAAATGGATTTCCTTTGCCATATGTTTTGTCAGAAATTCCCCACCATATACAACCTCTTTGTAATTCAGGTGGAACTTGCTCAAAACATTTAGGCAAACAATGAATAATAAATTGACCTAGGTTTCCCTTTCAATTTCTATTCCAAGCATTTCCAATTGATTCATCAAGTTAACCATGACCTCTTGCCTTTTAACCTCACTCAAGTATCCGAAAAGTCGCATGAGACCATCATATTTCTATGAACCTCTCACCTCTCTACTAGAGACTTTAATAGGCATCATGGAATATCCTTAGTGAGAAACCACTTATATTTTCCTAAGCAGTAAAATTCAAACCAAGATTCTTTTCTAATCATCTAATTTTGGACCAGTAAATATGTTTCTTTTAGTAAACAATAAGTGAAATAAAACTATTTGAAATTCAGAGAATCATAAAATATACACCGATCAAATCTTCGAATTTATCCATTTATATTGATTCCCTCAAAACAATATAAAATATAAATTCACCGACATCTCAAGCACCGTGAGTTTGCAAGCCACGATAGTGTGGACGTTTACAAACTCGAACATTTACAAGAGAAGGTTTTACCCATTAATTTCATTTGTCAACCTAACTTTATGACAAAATAATTAATAGTCGGTTCCTCTTTAGCCATGCAAATAAAAGCAGTGACTCCGATGGGGAGGATACTTATTATTTGCATCTAAGTGTACACCATTATTTGACCCCAAGTCCATTGCGCAAGCTTATGTGTCTTACAGATGGAGAAGTACACACGCGTTTGGATAACTTCCTACAGTCATCAATTATAAGTTTGTACCAGTGAACCGCATATAAGCTCATCCGATAGGGAGGAAGGTCTATGCCAACGCGCAAGTTCATATGCATCACATTACAAACATAATTATTTAATGAAGTCTGTTCCAGCAATCCATGAATAAACTCATCCGATGGGAAGGAAGGCTCTAATGCCGACGCGCAAGTTTATTCACATTACTAACAAACCAATAATGGAGGCCGCGGGAATTTATTGCCAATCCCCTCTCCCACTTAGTTATTTAAGACCGAGGGATTTTACATGCATATAATATTCAAAAATAAAATACGCAACTTAGCATGTTACTATTACGGCAAATAAGACAGTAAATCAAGAGTATCATGAATAACATATATAACAATAATTAAATAATTAAATCAAATTATAACAATTATATATCAGCGAATTCGATTGTTCGCCACCAATCACGAATGCGGACAACTGCGACGGGGATCGACCTCCCCGCAGCCTGTTCCACCACTCTGGCACCATGCCCAATCACATTGTGAAGACTCACGCGGAACCTGATGCAGACCAGTCGAACCTGATGCAAATCCGCTCAAACCTGGTGCAGAGTCGATCGAACCTGATGCAGACCAATCGAACCTGATGTGAATTCGCTCGAACCTGGTGCATCATCGATCGAACCTGATGCAGACCAATCGAACCTGATGTGAATCCGCTCAAACCTGATGCAGACCAATCGAACCTGATGTGAATCCGCTCGAACCTGGTGCAACATCGATCGAACCTGATGCTGACCAATCGAACCTGATGTGAATCCGCTCGAACCTGATGCAGCATCGATCGAACCTAATGCAGACCAATCGAACCTGATGCAAATCAATCGAACCTGATGTGAATCCGCTCGAACCTGATGCAGCATCGATCGAACCTGAAGCAAACCAATCGAACCTGATGCAAATCAATCGAACCTGATGTGAATCCGCTCGAACCTGGTGCATCATCGATCAAACCTGATGCAGCATCGATCGAACCTTCATCCGCGCTGCCTCACACAGTGTTCCGCGCGCCACACGGCACGCCACCATGCACGTCATCCCAGCGTCCAACAAGCCAACGTGTGCGAGTCCTCTCCAATGTGCAAGATTTACACGTCACGCCCCGAGCTCCCAATAAGCACCAATGCCCATCAGGCCGCCCGATACTTAGCACGCTGCTCCGCACGCCAACGAGCAGCACACGCCCAGCAGTTGATCGCTCCTTGCCCAGTTCAAAATGCGCCCCAGCCGTGCCATTCGCTTGATGTTGTGCACAATACCATGTGCCTTGACGAGCGCTCCTCGCTCGGGCTGTCGCTCGTCCAAGGGCCTACTTGCACGGAACCAAGTTCAGCGTTCCCAATGCACAATACCAAACTACACCAACTGTCGTTCAGGGTTCGCAACTATAGACACCTTAGAATACAATCTTCACCGTTCAGAATCTACTCCTGTGAGTTTTTAACACGCTGTCCAAATTACAGGTCGATCCAACGGTTATTTTGTGAGAAACGGCTCTTTTCCCTCGACTGCGCAGAAAAGAATCGCCTAAAAACCTGCTTCTGTTTTCGGCGTATTCCCGACAACACAAAGCTAAAAATATGATCTGCACCGTTCAGAATGTACATCCACAAAATCTGAACGTTCTGACCAAAATTCAGCTTGATCCGATGGTTGAAACTAAGGTTATTGCCTCTGCAATATCACTGCGCTGGTTTTTCTCTAAAAAACGTGAATCTGTTTTTGCCCACTTTTTCTTCCTTCCATGTGAAATTGACGAACAGTTTTTGTCGAATCCTATCACACTCAACCATCGAAAAAATAGGTATGATACAGGGTATATATCACATAGGGATATTCATGGTTTAGCAGTAAAACCAAAACCCTAAACATGTTATCCTAATTTCAAAAAACTAACCACATAAACCCTAGTCTAACGTGTCACGCTTCACCACGAAACCGAAGCTCTGATACCAATTGTTGGCGCTTGGATCGTTTGATTAACATGACCCATTAGGGATCCATACGTTTCTAATATCAGCGGAAGCAATAAATCATAGAAACGATTAGCGTTCACCAAGGTATGTAGAAGATGAAGGGTTCTCGCTAATAGATTGTGCAGTCCCACGAGAATGGTCATAACCTCCTCGTCTGATATCGGAATTGAATGATCTTTGTGCTTAGACAATCCTCTCTTTAACGTCTTTCTGTCAGTATATTGATCATCTAATTCTGATCAATGTGCGATTTTATATAAATTTCGCAAGATGGCGGACAGCAGCAGCAAACTACCTTCTGATCTTCTGCTGTATGTCCCAAGTCCAATCTCGACGTCGTGTGGGCGACGATCTACGAGACCTCCTCAATCTGCTCTCAACCTCATCACACGTGAATAATTAATTAGATTAGGGTCCAGATAAGCTGAGGTGACTTATATACATGGGCTACAACAGGGACCAGGAGATAAATTGGGTTGGGCCTCCATTGGGCTTAAGTATCCAAGCTTAGCCCAAACCTTATACTTAAGTCCAATAATAATAATATATTCCACTAAAATATTATTACTGTACTGCCTTTCCAATCCCAAAATTACGTTTTGGGCTCCTTCTTATTATGAGCCCGTTAGTCTCCCCATGTTTAAGATATATACAATGTCCATTAATTAATTAATTAAAGTTACTGACAACTCAATTAATTAATATCTCATCCAAGAGTAGTACCACCCAATCTCATTATCATGCCGGAATAAATTCCACCTGCAGGGTTTACATGATAATCCTTATGAGCTCCTCAAGGGGACATCATCAACCTATGAAGGACACGGATTCCTTCTACAATCAACAGCACACCATAGAGACAGCATTACTTCCCAACTCACCGAGTTTGTTGATTTAATTACATGTAAATCTCACTCATTGATGAATCAAAGAAATACATACTGCCCTACGTGTCAAGGTTATTGTATAGGGATTAAGAGCACGAACTTCCATAATAACTGAGATCAAGTTCTCCTATAAGTCAGTATAAGTCGAACGATCTCAAGCGGTCCTGCTCAATACACACAAGTGCACTAATGTGATTCTATAGTCAAGACAAGCTAATACCAAACCACACTACAACCATCCCAATAGAGAGTCCCCGTCTATCTCGGTTGTGAATATATGTTTATACTTTATAAGGAAACTGATAATATGATCTTCCGCGTGTTGTCGCACAGCATATTATCTACAGTATAAAGTGGACTATTGCATCGTGCATATAAATAAATTATAAGACGCAATCATTTGATCATATGATTCTCATTTCAAATTAATTGTTATAACATTGTTCATACAAAATGCTAGACTTTTAGTATATAATCCAACAGACACTCCATCTCTGTTTTCACCCACTGGCATTATTGGACCTTTGTACTGCGATCCTGACCTCAATGTGATGACTTTGCACTCTTTCTGGTTCATTATGCCTTGAGACGAGAACATTCTTTTCTCCAATATTTGTGACTAGTGATTCACGTTCCCGGCCATCTGCCCCATTATAAAGGTAAGGTGCTTCAGCTGCTTAAACATATCTGCATGGGTAGAATTCATAGTAGACTCGAGTCTATCCACTCTTGCATCATTCTTAGCCATGTATCGATTGAAGGTATCTTCGATACTCTTCACTTTGTGTTGCTGCATACTAGGCCCCCTTTATGTCAACTCTGTAATCTGCCTCTATTGGGACGCTAGTAGCTTGTTGATGTTAGCTAGACTAGAGATGATCTCATCATCCTTATTCGGCTTCACCACTTGATGTTCAAATTATGCTACCTTACCTAGTACATAAGATCCTCTTACTCTTTCCATAAGCCAGTCATGTGAATTCGTACAGATGTCTTCAAACAACTTTTCTTCTTCAAGTGATGTCTTTGATAACAACGCTCCACCTGATGATGCATCAATAAGAACACGCGATTCACAATCCAATCCATAGTAGAAGATGCTTATGTACTCAGTCTTAGGTATCCCATGCTGTGGGCACCATCTGAGCATATCTTTAAACCTGTCTCACGCCTCATGAAATTTCTCATCCTGATTCATAACAAATTGGGTGATGTCTTACTTCATTCTTAAGATCCTTGAGGGTGGCATGCATCTCTCCAAGAACTTCTGCTGCAGTTGGTCTCATGTAGTGCAGTCAGTGGCATCAAGAGTCTCATACTATTCTTCTGCCCTATCAATCAAAGAGAACTTGAATAGGGCGATTCGCTTAGCATTATCATTAGCTCCAGCATCCTTTTGAGTATTTGCATAACCAAGGAATCTTTTGAGGTGGATGAATTATTAATACTCCTTCCATTTCATTTCAAATTATACACTTTTCATTTTGGATTATTTCATAAAAGTTTGTGCCTCTTTAAAATAAAGTCAAAAGTCAAAACAATCATCTTTCTCCATACATTTATTTTTTTTAAAAAATCACCCTTGCATAACACACCTAATATCGTGGGTATAAGTTTGAGGTGCTCATGTTTCTGCAATTACATCTCTTTTTAAACTTAGTTTTGACTTACATTTTTATTAAGTTTGGGGGGTGTGATGTACTTACCTCGTCTTATGAGCACCGAGGGTATAAGTTTTCCTTTCGTTGGTTATTTATTTTTAGGGAGTTAATTTTTTACGGCATATTAATATTTTAACTGGTATTGGTATGTTGATTTTTTGCAACTTACCTAATGTTTAGTATGTTGCGTTGGTGTGTCTAGTGTGTGGAGTCGATTAGATAGTCAATTGAGTTTTTCTTATAGTTCTCTTATTTTATTGATGAATCTGTGATGATGAGGTGTGCTTGAGCTTTGATGATAGAAAAATGTACTAGAGTGGCAAGATGAGTTCTACACTGAGACTTTGACCTGACCGAGTTGAAAAACTCGAGGAGCTCGTGCATACGTTGAAGAAAAATCAGGTGCCCTCATTTTTTTTCTAATTTTTATATGTGCTTTTAATTAGTATGAGTGGAAGTATTGAGTTTATGGTTGTGCTCCATGTGAGCTTATATTTTTAAATCGTGTCTAAAATTCATATGCTTTTGAAATTGATAAAGGAAGTGTACTTGAGTTATATTGTGGTATGAAGTTCTATGTGTACTTGTGGATATTGCTTACCATGGAAAGTGCTCTGTTACTTGTTAAAAACCCATGTGAGATTTTGAGCCTTGTTGATCATGTACATAATCACATGATATTTCTTTTTTGGTGAGTATCATTCTTGTGTGTGTATTCTAGAACTTGCCTTTTGTCTTGCTTGGGACTACACGTTATGTTTGATGATGGGAGATGATTTAAGGTCATCTTTGAATTTATGAGTCACTTAGCCAAATAATTTCCTTCCGAATGATGTTTATCCGTAGTTAGCCTCGTTGAGCCTAAAATCCTCATTCTTTGGCAGCTTACGAGAAATAACCACTTTGAACTTCTGAATTTTTTAGCCTTGATTCTATCATGACGAGAATTAATAACTTTTCAAAAGTGTGTTGATGGAATTTTATAACAGTTTGAGAAGGAATGAAATTGGTGTTGAAAAAGTGATTGAAGCTTGAGAATGCATCTAAAGAAAATCATGGAGTAATGCTTAAATCTAGTACTCCATTGAACTAAACACTCTAGGGCAGTGCTTAAATCTAGTACCCTATTGAGGATGCGCGAGGTAGTGCCCGAAACTGGTACCTCGAGAGAAAAAAAAGAGAGAAGAAAGAAAAGAAGGAAAAAATGTTGTGCTAGAAAGAAAGAGAAAAAGACAAAAGAGTTGAGGAGGACGTATGCTTACTTGAAGTGGTGAAAAAGAATGAAAGATCATGATGGAGTGCACGCTTGATTGATCCGAGTCTTGAGTCATAATCTATATATTTCCTACCTTAACCAAAGACCCAACCTTAAATCCAAAAGAAAAGTCATTTTTTATCTCATTGTCGAATCATACTTTTAGTGGTGGAGAGTTTGAGACATTTGGCAAACTTATGGTTACGCATGCACTTGAATTGAATTTGAGCGCAAACACTATAACCCATAAGTGTACATCTTTTACACTTGAGTGCGAGTGATATATACTCCCCATGAGAACATGTGAATGGAGTATTTGAATTGGTGGTGATTGACTTATCTTGTTTGCTATGAATTGATTATTACATGTAATGAGAGTTGCATGACCTAAGTTGAGGACAATTGTAATTTGAAGGGGGTATTTGTCATAGTCCTTATCTTCCTGCTAATTTTATTACTCTCTTTCTCTTTATTTTTTTTGTTGCCTCGAGACGAGCAACAAATAAGTTTGGGGGATTGATGAGAGTGAAAACAAGCGTGTTTTAGTGTCTAATTTAACACCTTTAATGGGAATTGTTGTTAAATATCCTCATAATTATCTTATATTTAATATATGTAAAAAATGTGCACTTGAGATATTTTATTGTGTTTTAGGTGGAAAAAGGATCAAAAGAGCAAAGTTGGAGAAAAGGTGCAACTTGTGTAGGAATACTGAAAAATGCACATCCAACTTGTGTAATTTTTCTATATTTTTTGAAGCTCTGAACTATAAATATGATATATAGTTGGAAATCCAAAGAAGAGAGGATCGCATGAGCTCAAGAATAACTCAAATTGGAGCTTGGATGTAAAAGTTATACGCGAAATGGTGAGACTGCGCAAGCTGATTCAGACCGATTCGACCACGACACGAGTGGTTCGACCACTGGTTTGGGTCAAACCAGAAGCCTAAAAGTGCGTTAAATTGCTGATTTTGATTCGACCATGGTTCGACCAAGCCCATAGATCGAACCAAATGCCTGGGACATCTCCAAATCAGTATTTTTACACCCTTAGTGCGTGTTTCTGAGTGTTTTCGTCTTAAAAAGCCCATCCAAGGTCCATAAGGAGAGCTTACAAGTATAAAAGGGGATGTAGATCACATCAAGAAGGCATTGGAGAACAACAACACAATCATCCTACACCCTACAACCATCATCCACATCCTTTCTTCCATCCATCCATCACTTTGAAGATTTATCTGTGTAATCAAGAGGAGGATTCAAGATGGAGAAGGACGCGAAGACGCCCGCATCTAGGGTTTCCTTTGTTTCTTAATTTATCTTGTATTTTCCAGACATATGGGTATGATCTATCCAACCCCCATGATTGTTTTTCGCAACATCATGGGCTAGAACCATTTTGGTAGATCTAGGGTTTTGAAAATTTTTATGAATTAATTGAACTTTCGTTTGTATACTCCATACAACACTACTTGTGAATTTATTTTATATAATACTATGCATTTTTAATCCATATTCACGGTCGTTTTGTGCATCTTCAACTGTTATGTAGAGTCTGAATATATATCTTGGTTGTTGATTGAGCGCGTTCACTGCTAAACAGAATTCTTTGTTATAATTCTAAGTGAGGGGACTCTGAAGCTTCATTAGAACTGTCATATGTGAAATGTTTATTAATTGAATTGAATTCGGGTTAGTAAACAGGATAAAGAGGATAACTTTATAGTACATATAAAAGGATATCATATCGGGTTAGAGTACCAATCCTAAGGGGAAATAATTAATACTTATAGTACCTAGAAAGAGGGGTGAAGTTATATATCTTGCTCCAAGGTTATTTACACGTGTTACACGCTTATTTACTTGTGTCTATAGAGTAGATTTGCATGGCTTAGTGACGCGTCCATATTCCATAAGGTAGAGTCGGACATTGATACACGAAAAGGAAATTAATGCGTACTATAAAAAAGACTCAATTGACTATCTAATTGACTCCACACAGTAGACACACCAACACAACACACTAAATATTAGGTAAGTTACAAAAAATCGACATATCAAGACCGGTTAAAATATTAATATGCCGCAAAAATCAACCCCCTAACAAACAAACAACCAACGAAAGTAAAAATTATACCCTCAGTGCTCATATAGTACTCATAAGATGAGGTAAGTACATCACATCCCCCCAAACTTAGAAAAATGTAAGTCGAAACTAAGTTAGAAAAGAGATGTAATGGCCGAAACGTGAGCACTTCAAATATAATAAATTCTCACTCACACGAAAGAAATAAAATAATAAAATAGAAGGGAAAGCCCCCAACAGGCGCTCATGTTTAACGTCGGAGAGTCTCGACGGAATACCACTTTTTGAACTCTGGATCAAATGGTGGTCTTCTCGCATCCGCACCTTCAAGTACTTTCTTTCTCTCTTCTTGTCAACACTCAGCACCTTATCTTTCTTGGTCACAAAAATTTAATCCTTGAAATTTCTTTCCTCCCATGGCTGTCTAGACTCCTCCTTGTCAATCTTCCACTTAAATTCAGAATCATTAGTCCTATTAAAATCAAGATTAAATAAGTTAGAAACCACATCTATGCTCTTACATGATTGAGTTTCCATGGGCATCTTCATTGCTTGATCAATAGAGAAAACAACATCTTCATTATTCATCTGCAGTCTAAGCTTTCCTTCTTGAACATCAGGTATAGCGTTCTGCATGGAAACCAGAGTCAAATGGTGCTGCTCAACCTCCACTCGACCTGAGTGGTCTGGTCGAGCGAAGTGAAAATGGTCGAGCAAGGTACTTGCAATCTGGTTCCGAATGTTTAGATCTACAGATGGTTGTTTGACTTTTGCTCGACCTGAATGATCTGGTCGAGAGGGTGCTTCTGGGCCGAGCGGAGTCCCTGTAATCTGACTTTGGTTGTTCTGCTCTACAGGTGGCTGCTCGACCATCGCTCGACCACTGGGTTTGGTCGAGTGGTGGTCGAACGAGGACACTCTGTCTCCATTTTCACCCACTGGCATTATTGGACCTTCGTACTGCATTCCTGACCTCAATGTGATGGCTTTGCACTCTTTCTTGTTCATTATGCCTTGAGACGGGAACATTCTTTTCTCCAACATTTGTGTCAAGTGATTCACGTTCCCGGCCATCTGCTCCATTATAAAGGTAAGATCCTTCAGCTGCTTAGACATATCTGCATGGGTAGAATTCATAGTAGCCTCAAGTCTATCCACTCTTGCATCATTCTTAGCCATGTATCGATTGAAGGTATCTTCGACACTTTTCACTTCGTGCTGCTGCATACTAGGCTCCTTTTGTGTCAACTCTGTACTCTGCCTCTGTTGGGACTCTAGTAGCTTGTTGATGTTAGCTAGACTAGAGACGATCTCATCATCCCTATTCGGCTTCACCACTTGATGTTCAAATTGTGCTACCTTGTCTAGTACATAAGATCCTCTTACTCTTTCCGTAGGCCAGTCATGTGAATTCATAGAGATGTCTTCAAACAACTTTTCTGCTTCAAGTACTGTCTTTGATAACAGCGCTCCACCTGATGATGCATCAGTAAGAACACACGACTCACAATCCAATTCATAGTAGAAGATGCTTATGTACTCAGCCTTAGGTATCACATGCTGTGGGCACCGTCTGAGCATATCTTTAAATCTGTCCCATGCCTCATGAAATTTCTCACCTGATTCATAACAAATTGGGTGACCACTTGCTTCATTCTTAAGATCCTTGAGGGTGTCATGTATCTCTCCAAGAACTTCTGCTGCAGTTGGTCCCATGTAGTGAAGTAAGTGGCATGAAGAGTCTCATACCAAGCTTCATTCTTAAGATCCTTGAGGGTGTCATGTTAATAAGAGCGGGATGTATTTCAAAATCATCATCTTCCCCCCTTGCTCCTATCAACCCCATGTTGCCAATCCAATAGTTCGTGAAAATTTTACGTATGGCAACATTATTCCGATTCTGCCTTGCTCCGGTCATGTTTAGCTCAATGTATTATTCCTTCTTTCCTTCTTCTCCTTTTTCTAGTGCACAAGTACCTCAGAAAAATTTAAGGTTAGATAAAAAAATAATCACAAATAAAAATCTTAATCAACTAGAAATAATAAATTAATAATAACAGTCATCCCCGAAAAAGGTGCCAAAAACTTTATGCGCATTTTCTTTGCACGCAAAATTAATCCCCAAGTATTAAGGATATCAGTTGCAGCTTAAGCAAGTGACCAAGTTAAATATCGAACCTAAAGAACGGTGTATTATCAATTTAATTATTTACTAAATTAATTAAGAAAAGGGCAATAAGATTGAAGATTTAATTATTAATATACTAATAATTAATTAAAATAACAAATAAAATAAAAACACTAGAAGAATACGAAAGTGACTCAAGAAAGGAGAATAGGTAGCTCTAGGATAATCCAGTTTCACTCATTAATATCCCTTTCGTGTATCAATGTCCGACTCTATCTTGTGGAATATGGACGCATCACTAAGCCATGCAAATCTACTCTATAGACATAAGTAAATAAGCGTGTAACACGTGTTAATTACTTTGGAGCAAGAGATATAACTTCACCCCTCTTTTTATGTACTATCAGTATCAATTATTTCCCCTTAGGATTAGTACTCTAACCCGATATGATCTCCCGTTATAGGTACTATAAAGTTACCCTCTTTATCCTTCTTACTAACCCAAATTCAATTCAATTAATAACATTCACATATAACAGTTCTAATGAAGCTTCGGAGTCCCCTCACTTAGAATCATAACATGGAATCCTGTTCAACAGTGACGCGTTTAATCAACAACCAAGATATATATTCCGACTCTACATAAAAGTTGAAGATGTTCAAAACGACCGTGAATATGGATTAAAAATGCATAGTCTTATATAAAATAAATTCATAAGTAGTGTTGTATGGAGCATACACACGAAAGTTCAATTAATTCATAAACTTTTAAAACTCTAGATCTACCAAAACGGTTCTAGCCCATGACGTTGCAAAGAATAATCATGGGGTTAGATAGATCTTACCTATATGTTCGGAAAATACAAGATAAATTAGAAAATAAAGGAAACCCTTGATGTGGTCATCGTCGTGTCCTTCTCTATCTTGAATCCTCCTCTTGATTCTCTTCTTGATTACACAGACGAATCTTCAAAGTGATGGATGGATGGAGGAAAGGATGTGGATGATGGTTGGTGGGTGATCCCCCCTTGTGGGGTGTAGGATGATTGTATTGTTATTCTCCAATGCCTTCTTGGTGTGATCTACAACCTCTTTTATACTTGTAAGCTCTCCTTATGAACCTTACATGGGCTTTTTAAGATGAAAATATGCAGAAACACGCACCAAGAGTGTAAAAATACGGATTTGGAGTTGTCCCTGGCATTTGGTTTGACCTATGTGCTTGGTCAAACTATGGTCGAATCAAAATCGGCTATTTAACGTACTTTCAGGCTTCTGGTTCGACCCGAACCAGTGGTCGAACCACTCGTGTCGTTGTCGAATCGATCTGAATCAGCTTTTGCAGTCTCACCGTTTCTTGTATAACTTCTACATCTGAGCTCCGATTTGAGTGATTCTTACGCTCTCGCAATCCTCTCTTCCTTGGATTTCTATCCATATAAAGTATTCACAGAAACTCCAACAATTGAATATGTAACAAGTCATGGAAAGTGGCACAACCGCTCTGTTTGGCACAACTGTTCTGTTCGGCACAACTTGCGCGATGTTATCATTTTGATCATAACTTTCTTATTTGGATTCCGAATGAAGTGTTTTTATGCCAAAATGATCCTCTGTTCTATGGCTTTCCAACCATATATCAAATTTCTAGTTTAGAGCTCCACACAAACATAGAAAAATTACACAAGTTGGACGTGCATTTTTCAGCATTCCTACACAAGTTGCACCTTTTTTTCAACTTTGCTCTTTTAATCCTTTTTCTATTTAAAACACAATAAAACACCTCAAGTGCACCTTTTTCTCACATATATTAAATATAAGATATTTGTGAGGATATATAACAATAATTTCCATCAAAAAAGTGTTAAATTGGGCACTAAAACACATTTATTTTTACTCTCATCAGTCACCAGATGTGCGGAATATTGTCGGTCTCCCTTTGTCCATTGCTTGCTTCTCATTGGCGGATGGAGAAGGATGCATTTGTAGCGTGTTGTCCTCTAGTTGGGAGTGTTGCCCAAAACATCCTTTCTTACTGTTATTATTGTCTTCTAGCCTGCCGTCACTAGTCGTCCTCACAGTTGTGTCTGTACTTTGCCCAGCAGTTCTGATAATCCTTCCAGCTCTCCGATAGGTAGGTATCCGTGATTATGTCGTTCGTCTGAGTCCTGGGATGTCTCCTTCGGCTTCAGAGCTGAGATGTCCTGCCGAGATGTCTTGGTCGCCTATCCTCTTGGTGGGCTTCCTGCCTCTCGGCCCTTCTCTTGTTCTCATTCTCCTGGGTTCCTGGGCCCTTAACCGATGGGCTCATCTCTTGGGCATTTTCTCGGTAATTTCCCAGGTTGTGTCTATTGGGCCTGGGCCACGTTCTGGGCTGCCATCCTCCTACAAGTGATCATTCATTCCTACTCTTGGGCCTCTTTGTAGTAGGGCCCCTTTTGTTTATGACTGACTAGCTTGTTGGGCTTCCGACCTGTTTGGCATGGGGAATATAATACCCATAATAATAAGCAATTATTCGATTATGTTAATTAACATTAATTTGAGAGTAATTTGATAACTGAAATAGAAAATGGAACTTACAATTTTGCGAAATCCAAATAGTAATTTGAGGTTCTTGTGCAACAGAATTAATATAATAGAGGAAAATGTCACATTTGGTCCCATAAGAATTTCTTCAGTTCAATTTTAGTCCCGTAGGAATTCACTGGTCTCATAGCTAAGAATTTTATAATCATAATTTTTTGAAAATTTTCATCTCAAATTAACTTATATTATTATAAACTATCAGATTTATATTATTTCCTGTCTTTCAACATAAACATACTCCATTACGACCATTCCCCTCTGTTTTCTCTCTCAATAAACATTGTATTAGTTTTCTTTAGGGATTATTTTTGCAAATTATAGAATCAAATAAGCAAGTTGCAATTTTTGTCTTGCTTACGGTTTAGAATATTTCATTAACTATTAACATATTTTGATGAAAATTTCTTATGGGACTAAATATGCCAGTTTTGAGACCTTTTTGGCATTGGACAATTCTTACGGGATTAAATCTGAACTTATCTCGAATTAATATAGAGGAAATAGGATGTTTATCTGTAATATTAAGTTTAACTGAATACTTGTACATTTCGACCTCAAATAATAGAACACAGTATGAAGCAAATCCCTCAGCTATTAAATATCAAATCTTTATTTCTCGGTATAAAGCAAAACCTTGCGGTAGCTTCGACTCAAGTTTGCCCACTGTTCATATTTCAGGTGGTGCTTCTACACGGTGGTGTTTACGCTGTATTGTGATTTGGGGTTTGTTTAATAGTTTTGGCTACGATTTGTAGTATATTTCTTACAAGATATTTAAGTCATGGAGTAATTAATTAAGAATTATTTAATTTAATTATTTTGGGTATATTTAATTAAAAGGGTAAATTTGTCTTTTAGGTGATGTATTTAATAATTTAAATATGTAACTTTTAATTTTAATGGGGTACATTTAATAATTGAGGTTCGTTTAGCAATTTCGGGGTGCATATAGTCGCTATCAGTATACATAAATAAAAGAATATATATGAAGATAAACTCGATTGGATTCTCCAGCGATAATTACTTATATAGAAGAATTTATTTTGCATTCATTGTCTTGATAACACGTGGATGATAAATTCTATGTGCCAATTGATTAAAACTAAGATTTTTTGAAGAAAAAAAAACTATCTGAAAACTTTTGTAACATTTCTGAAATAAAACATTATAAATGTTGATATTTGGCTTCAACTTTTTGTAATGATTGAAAAATATAGTCAAACAAAAAGTATAATTAATTTGTTCTATATATCTTTTCAACATATAAAATTATTAATAATCCATTTTGTTACTAGTTCGCAGGAGTTTATTAAGCTAATGAAATTACAATTTTATTAAATTTATATTTGATGCAAGATAATTAAACTACCCTTCCCGTTTGCTGATGGGATATATATTTTGCTATTTCAGGTCTGCAGGTTCAAATTTTCTTTTTAAATACATGGCCGACGCACATTATTAACACAATTAATACTTCATCCATCCTATTTCATACGACACAGTTTTTATTTTAGGTTGTCTCATAAAATTTTGTAACTTCTTAAAAAATCAAAAAGTCAAACACAATCATCATTCTCTATACACTTTATTTAAAAAAAAAATATCCTACCATCTACCAAACACACCTAACATATTTTATCATTTATTTATATATTACCAAAAAATGTCATAATACCCTTAAAAATTACTACCTCCGTTCCCAAGAGAAGTTCACGGTTACTGTAGTTAAGAGATTAAAGTTATTTTTTGCTTTACTTTTAAGGGGTAGTTTGAAATTTTTAGGTAGTAAATAAATTATAAAGTAAGTTATATGAGTTGTAAAGGGGTGACAATTTTGAAATTAAAGTGTGTTGTGGGGTAATTGATTTGTATGTATTTTCTTATTTGGGGTGTGAACTTGTTTATGAAACGTACAGAAATAGAAAGTGTGAATTTGTTTATGGGATGGAGGGGTATCACTTTTCTTGATCTCCGTGCCGGATGAGGGGTGCAAACTTTTGTGGGATAGAGGGAGCATATGAGACTCGCACACCTCACAAATACAACTATCACACACATCACTAATACAATTATGGCTCATTTGGTAGGAAAAATAAGATAAAAAGGTATTATGGGGTAAGTATTATGTATATTGATATAAGTGGGTAATATGAAAAAATAAATTTGTTTGGTAGAATGTAAAAAAATTAAGATTAATATTATGATGATGTTTGGTAGATAGTAATAATATTATGTATAAAGTGTAATGTTACTTATATACTCTCGTTAAATTTGTGTATTGTCAACTATATCCTTTTCTTATATAATTAGATATAATATGACAAAATATTATTTAAATTATTTTGTTTTCTTTACCGCATAAAATTTAAATTTACATAATTAACAAAATAAATTAATTCCAAATATCTGTACATTATTATATTTTGAAATTATAAATGTTTTTTAATAATATTAATTTAGATAATATAACTATTTTACTTTTTTTAAAATCTAACCCAATAAAACATTACAATGATTATATTATTTGGTCTTTTAATCATCTTATCATTCACCATCAAACACATTTAAAATGATAATTGCTGATAAAATCCATAGTTCAATTACCATTCAATAATACACATTTAAAATACTAAAATTACTGATAAAATACATACTTTCAAAAGCTGATGATATAAGAAATTTTAATAATTGTCCAAATCAAAACTGGCAAATAAATTACAACTCATAAATTGAAATTCTTGTAATCTTTCAGATTCTTAATCAACTATAACCTTGCTGCAATCAAAATGAAAAGTTTATTATAGTTGAAGCATAGAGAAAGTTCTTGAAGCGGTAAAAGCTTATGACAGATTGATGTATAGAAAGCATTAGCTATACATTTCAAGATAAATAGGATTCTAATTTCTATCTTAAAAGTACAACTAAATGGAAACAAGAATAACAATTCAATAATCCATTGAAATACTACGAAAATAAAAATATCAGCATGAAGATGCAAAATTCATGAAGCAAAAATTAACCTGCACATGAGCGGCCCAATAACTTAGATATTTTTTCTTTACAAAAATGGACTTAAACAAATTGGATGAGTGTGGTTGATTACCAATCCCACAGAAACACAAAGAATCATTTCTATTATTCATCTCTAATAAAATCATAAATATTCAAACCAATTAAAATGTCATCTAAAAAGATAAGCGGTTGCATTTGAAAATTAAACTAAATACTCATTTAATCTTGTTAACTTCCTATTGCTGGTGTTGTAGGCATGCCTTACGTGAAATAACAATTACTGAAAGTAGCTCTCAATTTTAATGAAGCCGAACATGTGTTATTTTCTTGAGAAACAGCATAAACCTGACTACATTTTCTATGACCACAACTCTCACAGGCAACCCCAACTTGTAAAAGAAATTGGCCTAAGTCATATCATAATATGAAATCTCATATCTCAATTTTCTAATTAAGCATTGGCTAATAATTATACTTCCATAAAAGACTCAAAATTTAGTAATGAGAACAAACACTCTCTCTAAATTTTCTCATCCATAGCGATAACAGCAATCAACGAGGAAATCTAGCAACAAGAGTAAAATAGTCAAGAATGAACAAGCATTTATATGAAAATATATATACATTCACCTAGGATACCATTTGCAGTTTTATCTATCCCCAAATTCACGAAAATAGATTTACCTCAGTAGATAAAACAAAACACACATGCCCATTTATTTCAAAGTTTAGTAATATTAGATAAGAAGCAAAAAAAATCTCAAATGTGAACTGGTTAATAACTTAAATGTGTATGTAGTTAAGAACACAAAAAATTGCATCACTTGTAGATATTTGAAATTAGGCTTCTTCATAGTTCTACTGTCACAGTGACAAATCCTTACTTTATAAGATTTTCTTTATTTCCCTATGTTACTTCAAGCCTCAAAACAAAGAATGATAAGATTGCTGAAAAATTATCAACAGGTAATGAAAGTTCAATGTATCAAGCCTTGATTAGAAAGGAAAAATGCATTGATCATTTTGGTTATTGAATTGGTTTTAACTCTTACTGACAAAGTTAGTAACTCAGTAACTTTTTCTAATCAGTTTTGTTGGAAATAAGCAGTAAAAGGAGCTAAGAACAACAATTAGTAGTATCCAAATGAAATTTAATGACAGACGAAGGAGGTGAAATCAAATTGACTGTTATTTCGAAACCCTAGACCAATTATCAAATCAAAATTTTTTCTTGTTTTAAATTAGATTACATTACTTGATTGGGCAAAAGTTGGGAGGTCAGGAGCGGCGCCGCTGAGAAGCGAGGCCTGCTGTATCTCAACTTCGTTGAACTACACCTCTCGATCCATCTCAATGATGAGAGGAATGCCAAGTACGATGAAAGTGGTGGCAGCGATCTGGGCAGACTTGCCGATAGCTCTACATGAGGCTGCAGGAGTTCCCGTCGGTGGTCGAGCTGCTGTCTCTTCACATGGTGGTATTTTGCCGATCCTCTTTATGCCTTGTCGAACAATCAGAGTCGGAGATACGAGAACCGTCGCTCGCCGATGATGCTGAATAAAGGCCGCCAAGTTTCAATCTGGGTGGTTGAGTGTTGGGCTTTCTCAAACCCTTTCTTAGTTGTTCTTACATTTTCAAAGGTCAGAATAGTAATTTCAATTTATTATATGGACAACTATTCAAACCCATATTCCTAATGCTACGAATTTGTCGATATAAGCTATGTAAACTATAAAGCAAACATTGATTTAGCAACGGGCTGAACGATAGTAATGGGTAGACATGCACATATGAACCGGAACCGGCGGTTCGAACCGGGGAACCGCCGGTTTTAACCAGAACCGGAAAAAAAAATCGGAACCGGCCAAGGAAGGTTCGGTTCCGGTTCCTCATATTTAGGAAAAAAACCGGCGGTTTTTTAATTTTTTTTTAATTTTTACGCTTAAAATCAAAAAAAAAATTAAAACCGGAACCGACGGTTCCGAACCGAAATCGGAACCGTCGGTTTCGGAACCGAAAGCTTCGTACCCCGGTTCGGTTCCAGTTCCCCCTATCTTGGAATCGGAACCGCCGGTTCGGAACCGAAACCGGCGGTTCCGAACCGGGGTGCATGTCTAGTAACGGGCCCCTCCCTTTTCCAATATCTGCTACCAAACGCCGTAAATAGCACTACAATACATATGAAAAGACCATAATATGGCATACCAAACGAAGCCTTAATATATGGACTCACACACCCTACTAATACAACTACTCATTATACATAAAATAATAAGACTCCTTATTATTAAGGATATAAATTTTAGAGTTTAAGACTAATTAAAAAATAAGACTCCTCTTAATTTTAGAGTTGGTCTCTTGTATTCTGGGTATTGTGTATAAAGGTATAAAATTTCGTTCTAAATTATACACTTTACTTAAAAGTATGATATATTCATTGAAAATTTTGACTAAAATATGAATAGGATAAATATTTTATTTAAAAAATTAAGTTTTTTTTCTTAGAAAGTTAAGAGAAAAATATTATATTAAAATTACAACTTTTAAAAAATGTGGAATTTTAGGGCACTATGTTTTAAAGAGACAAATTTTAACCATAATTTTATTAAGAGTTTGTCTTCTATATTGATTGACTATGCACCTAATTTTATTGAAATTAATCTTTATTATATATAACTCTTTAAAGTAATAAAATATCACTCTTTCAATTGAAATATTAATCACATGACTATTAAAAATTATCTCATATCAAAATTTGACTAATAGTAAATTTTTATTCAAATGAATAGTAATTTATAACTTTAAAGAATAAATTTTTATATACTAAATAATAATTTTGGTTATAGTAGTTTATAACATTAAGAAATTGACAAATGAGGGAATCCATGATTCTTATTCGATTGATAAAGAATAAATTTTTATGTACTAAATAATAATTTTGGTAAAATTACATTTTAAAGTAAAATTACTGTCTCAACTATCAATCTAATAATTCTTAGTTCCGTTCTTAATGGAAAAAAAAATAAAAAAATAAAAAAATAATTTTATTCATTTTGTAAATTAATCTTCAATTTTGAGAAATTATAAAAAAGAACACTACCTTTAAATACTATTGCAAAACGAACTTAATTTGTGACTTAAAGTAGGGTTATTTTTTAGAAATTGAAGATAGTTTTTTTTTTTTTTTGCAATTTCTCAAATGTGTTAATTAATTTGCAATGGGAGTAAAATTTTTTATTTTTTAAATTTATAATTAACCCTTAATATTCTACTATTTTAATTTTCAAATTGGATCGATGATGCATTGACATAAAAACTGCGTTATCTACTGATTTTTTCAATTTGGAATTGAAGATAGCTTATACATCCTGAGATCCGAATTTAATGTATTGCTATATTGATTAATACATTCTTACACTTTAATTGCCAGGGAAGAAAAATAATTGGAATTTTCACTCTAGATGATTATATCCGTTTGTTTATTCTTCGATTTCTTCAAGCTCAAACATTTTGGCAGAATCTGGTAAGGTGATGAAGAGATTCCTTGCTAATCCTCGATGAAAGTGTGATGTCAAAAATGAGGTTCCATCGCCTTTTTAAAATTTTACTTTACGAAAATATCTGGTTCACTAAAATGACTAAGTGCATTAATATAATTTGTAAATGTCATAAATAATAAATGAGAATGGGACTGTCTTTAATTTTTGTTAGTCTCATATGAACGTCCTACCTCCCTTATTTTTAACTAACACGTTTTTTAAAAGAAAATTAAATATATTTAAATGCAATTAGTGTGTAAATTCTAATATTTTTAATAACTTTGTAAGGCTAAATGATTATCATTAACTCTACGTGAGCCAACACTTTTTAAATTTATTCTTTCGAATATGTGAACCAACACTCTCTAAATTTATTCCTTCGATTCATAGATGATTGTGGTGTATAGGATGAATCCGATTTGAAAATGGGTAATTTGCATCTGAATTTTTACCTATGCATAAATCAATGCCCCCTCTCAATTCAATTTTTTTTTTTGACAGAACTCTCAATTCAAATTTGGACATACCATTATACCTCTATTTTTGTGTGTAATTGATATATATACATTTATATTTACTTTATAAAAAAAAATTATAGAGCATATGTATCAAATTCTATTTCATCAGATTTGACACCAACAACCAGCTGCACTACTTCCTAAGTAAAAAAAAAACATATGTTGATTAAAGCAATCAATATCACCTGATTATCATAATATGAGATTTATGGGAGAACTAGTAGGCCATAAAGAACATTGAACAATTTTTATTCAGATAATCTTATTCCTCATAACACTAATCCTGTAGCACATTGCACAACTCGAGCTTCGCAGTCTATCGCAAGCCTCCGTTATTAGGTCGCAGTCACACACTTGTTCTATTCAACTTAATATATACTACTCGCTTGATTGATTTTAAATAATTATACATTGATTAAATGTTTTCAATGGGCTTGTGCAAGGATACATGGGCTTCATCACCAATCCGGCCCAAAAATGTAAATTGGACAGTCAAGATTCTAGAGCCTATTTCTTCATCCCTACATCCAAGAGACTGATGTGTTTTACTTCCTCTGACCACAATTATGTAGGATTCTTTATGTTTTAAGGGTTTGTTTGGTAGCCGGTATTAGCTAAGTATTGATGCAACATACTATATTTGTCTCGATGTATTCATAATACTTTAGCTCGACATTATTTCAACCCGAAATTAATAATACATTTTCATTGGTATTGTGTATCACACCTCTTGAGGTGGGATATACAATGCCAAAATTTAATACATAAAAAATGAGTAAACTATTAATTCGGGGACAATTAAGGGCTTGAAATATACTCTATAAAAAAGGAAGTGATATGTCATAATAAAAATAATTTTTTATCACAAAATATTAAACTTATTATTAATAATAAATTAATTAATAATCGAGCATCACTCTTTTTTTTTGGGAAAATTTCACATTTGATCCCATAAAAATTCTTTCAATTCAATTATAGTGCCGTAGGAATATATTGGTCTCATAGCTATCAGTTTTGGTCTCATAAGAATATTATAATTAAAATTTTTTATTCCTAATCAACTTATATCATATCTTTATTGTCAGATTTTCCTCTTCCTTCTATTTTTCAAAATAGACATAGTCTATTACGACCATATCAGGCTCATCATGCTTCTGTACATTAATTAAACAACATCAATCTCATAGCTAATCAACTTAGAACAGTAACAGTAGCTTTTTTTACCGTTAATCCACCAGGTATTCGGCAGATTTTACAGCTGCTCCTCATAGCCAACCACGCGCCCCGCAGTGTGATGGATCAATCTCGTTCCTTCAGCGGATCTCAGCACAATCCTGGTTCGTTTCCTATACCGGGTGCACAGGATGCTGGTACTATTTTTGCCGGAAAGTAAGGAGATTAAAGTTGCAGAAAAATAGAAGGCTACATGCGAGCAGCAGCCCGAGATTATTTATTTATTGAATGAAGAAATTTATTACACACTCGTCCTCACTGAACAAGAGAAGATAACTCCTTTAGTTACCTATCGTAGCTGCACTCAGAACACTCATACAAAAAAAGAAAGAGCTACAATATTTATTTTAGAAAGAGAAAACAGAGGGTGATGGTCGATGTCTTCTGCTTCCTCAACACACCTATTTATAGAGGCTTTTGGATTTGAAATCTGGATTTCAAATCCTCCAAATCTTTTGTGACGTCATTACTTATGTCATTGCTCTTGCGTCAGCACTTACGTCATCTACATTGGATCCCAACTTTAGCAGTTGGCTGGTCCTTCTCCTTAATTAGATTCTTTTTTGTGACGTCATTGCTTGCGGCACCTTTTATTGGATGTCAACAGCTGGCTGACTTCTTTATTGGATTCCCTTTTCTGGGTCATCCTCCCTTTCAGGTCACATGTCTCTTACCCTTTCGGAAAGGTCACCTGGATCTTGCTTTTTTGAGGAGTCATTTGTCCTCTTTAGTGTCTGATGATTCTCCCGGCTCCTGGGTATTCCGAAGAGATTTTACCCTCTTCTTTAAATGTGTCTCCTTTGGGGTGGATCAGCAGTTCTAATCATCCCTATGCCCTGCCTTATTCTTTTTCCAAACTCTGGCTCTGTTTTGGTGGAACAGCTCGAACATACCTTATTTGTCCACTGCTCAAAATGGGTCATATTACAATATCTCCGATGAGTTTGTTTACTCACTGGAATCTTATTTTTCCAGAGAAGTTCTTATTTTTCTTGGAACGCCTTCTCCGCAAACACTGTCTTCTTCCCTGTTAAAGTATTCAACAGGAAAGACCCATCCACCATTGCTTTGATGTAGGTGTACAAACCCCTCCGTCGACGCATAGAGATCTGTTCTTCAGAATAAGTAGAAATCAAGACTGGTTCCTTTCTAGAAGACTCCTTAATTTTATTTGATGCTGTGACATCGGGTCTTTTTAACTTGATAAAATGAAAGGCCTCGTGATTGCCTTTTCCTACTGGTTTTGGAGCCGCACTTGTGAAGTAAAGCTCCAACACATCTCCACTGGATAGGGTTGAGTTGTTTTCCCATGCCTTGAAAACCTTTTCTCCCAGCCAATCTGGAAGTTTTGCAAGTTCTGGGAAGCCTGATGCAATAGTATAGATTGAAGCTAGTGCTCCAAAATCATACCATTGTTTCACATCATTTGGATTTGAGCCTTCTCGCATCTGAACTCGGGGATATTCCCCATATATATCCACCCGGCATTCTCCAGTCGGATTCCTTATCTGGTGTTTAATTTCTCCCAGCTGGCCTGGTAATCTTGCCAATAAGAGAAATCAGCTAAGTTAATACCAACCTTAGTAGTGTCCGTCATAGGACAAAGATTGATCTCTCCCTCTTTGACCCCAAAGGTGTTAGGTTGACTCGTCAACTCTAGATGTGACTCCAGGTCTTCGATTTTTCCTTGGACCAGTTCCTCTTTTGGAGGTTCCAGACTAGGACTTGTGCTAAGGGTACTTGAATCCCTTGCTCCAGGTTTAAAGCCCCGTTCTCAACTACTCTTCTTTTGTAAATTGCAATTGCTATCAACAGCCCGGAGGAGTGGCTCTCGTGTTACTTCGAACAGACTTGCGCCGTTTCGAATGTAGTCTCGTATGCGATTAGACACTTTGGTCTGATCACTATCTTGTATTCTTCCAGCACGCCTTGCATTGAGTGCCAAATTCTCGAATTCCCTTTAGAGCAACTCAAGGTTGTCCATCAGGTGCCTTGATACGGTCAGGATGGAGTCTATTTCAGCTCCTTCCATCTCTCGTCAGGAAATCTGTCAAAACATTATCAACAGATTTAATAATGACAATATTAAAATCATAATATTGGCATTCTGCTTGCTATCTTAATAGTCTAGCCTTTTCAAGTTTAGATTCAATTTTATTTTTTAAAAAGGCTTTGACGCTTGTGTTATCAATTTTAAGGATGAATTTCTTCGCGAGAAAAAATACCGGCCATTTCTTGAACGCTTTCCGAATCGTAAAGAACTCCTTTTCATTGATGTGCCACCTGTTTGCTTCATTCTCTGTAAAGAGTCCGCTACAGTATCTGCATGGCACTTCTCCTTCTGGTGTGGACTTCGTGAGTACTGCTGCCCACCAGTGGTCACTGGCATCTGTGTAAAGTACATGTTCATCCTCATCGTTTAGTATTGCTAGCTTGGGGAGCTTCTTGCAAACCTCATTTAACTGCTTAACCATTCTCGGTGTGATTCCTCCCATTTGAATTCTGCGTCTTTCTTCAAACAGAGGACTGAACACCTTCCTGTATTGTGCTAGGTTGTTGATGAACATTCCAGCAAAGTTGACAACTCCTAAGAGCTTTGGAGTTGTTTCTTATCCTTGAAATCTTCAGGAAATCCTTGAACTTTTTCTACATTATTAGACTGTAGAATAATTCCAGACTCATCGATCTCGACTCCAAGGAACTCGATCTGCCTTATTGCTATTACTGCCTTCTTTTCAGAAAGCACCAATCCTTCTTTGTGGCATACTTCCAAAAATACTTCCAGATGCGCTAGATGCTCTTTCATGTTCTTTGAGGTTATGAGGATGTCATCCACATAAACAAACATGAATGAAAAATAATCTTTGAATAGATTATCCATCTTTCTTTGGTATATCTGGGGTGCATTCGCCAAGCCCATAGGCATGACATTCCAGATATAGTGGCCTTGTGGTATTGAGAAGGCTGTGAACCTTTTGCTTCCTTTCGGTCCTCTTGATTCATCAGGATAGGCTTGTATCTTACGAACTTATGCTCTTTTCCGTCTTTTACTTTGAGAGAGGCTTTGAGCTCGTTTTTGTCCCACCAGGCTAGAGGATCCTCATTGAAGTTCCTCTGTATCTTCTTTTTGACGTCTTCCAAAGATGTTTGTTCTTCGATTGTAACGTCTTTATGTAGACAACTCCCAAGCTTGCTTTGAGAAGGTTGATTGTATTTTCTTTTAGTTTCTCCATCTTCCATCTCCTCTTGTCTCGGTTCTCATCTAAAGGACTGCTTCGCCATATTTCCTTCGATCATTCATCTTTGGATGACTAAGTTTTCCTTCATCACCACGCTTGCTGTGGAATCTGATTGGCATTTTTTTTAAATGCATTACGCAGTATTGGTGCTATGATCTTATGTTCACAAAGGGTTGTGAAAATAAGCCTTCTTGTTGCGTTTTCTTGTGTAAAATGCTTGAATGTCTGTAGGAAATTGTTTCCTAACAGAATATCCGCTTCGGTGTCATAAAAATATAATGGTGGAATTTTCACCTTGTACCACGGGGTACGATCCGCTCCTCCGATCATGATTTCTGCTTGCTTGATTCCTCTGTTAAGGATTAACACCCTTTGTGAGAAATCTTTTCCTAGTACTGTTGGCAATTCTTCACTTGAGTCTTTCGAAAAGACTTCTTCTTTTGCTGTGCAGATGCCGGCTCCAGAATCAATGTACACCGCAAAATATTCTGCACGATGCTCCTTATATATCATCCCAACGGTGATATATATTGAGAATGGACTTGTGGCCATGGGTGGATCAGAGCTTATAAAAGTCCTTTCTATTGGACTTTATATCTCTTTCCTTTGACTGTAAACTCAATTCCATCTTGTAATCATTCCCAAGGTTTGTGATCCTCGAGAAACTCCAATCCCAGCACTAGTTATTTTGGGAATCTTACTGCAACTCCTTCAATTACCAGCTCAAGTTCTCTGAGTTTGAGCTGTCCTTGGTACTTCCCAGTTGTTGGTTGTTGAAGATAATACAAGACATCACAAGGAATAGAGTTTACCTTTGGTTGTGTACTTTTCTGGTTCCTGGATTACCTCCACGATTGGTTTCTTTCCTCATTTTTCGCTAATCATTTTGTCTTCTTGGAAAGAAATTCTTCTTTGCTCGAATCTGAGGCTGTTTTGTCTGCTCCAGATCGGCTTGTCTTTATATGCAAATCCATATCGTGAATTAGCGGTAGCTCCATTATCTCTGGCCTAATTGCACATGCAACTTTCTCGAACACTTCAGGTATCTCAATATACTCCTTCATTTGGAATAGATCTGAATGATGAGTGTTGGAGAGGGCATATGAGATACTGTATGTGATAGAGTAAGCCCTATTCCATTCTTTCATCAAGTCTTTGTTTTTGAAATCTTGATGAAGGGTAAGTGCCCTACTGAAATCTCGGTCTGCCAAATTATACGCGATCCTTGGATAAATGTAGGATGTTACTTTTCCTGTGTACAGATTTCCCGAGAGTCCTTCTAGGCATGCTTCTTTTGTGCTCTTGATTCTCTTATCAAAGACAACAATATCGATTGGTGTATCGATTACTTCTTTGAATGTGGCTTTGATGAGAATTCGAATCGCTCTGATATGGCCCAAGACATAGTCTTGGACATCTTCTTCGGGAGTTTACTTAGTTCCTTCCTGATTTCTTCATAGGGAACCAGTTGCATCTCCATCATATTTCCTATGAGCTCCATTGGGATAGCTATCTCCCCTTCGGTCACTTTGTATATGATGATGTGTTTCCTCTTCTTGAAACTTGGAAAGAATTTTTCCAATTTTCCCACAGTGAATCCATCGTATAGACTGAGCCTTGGATCCTCCTTCATGATTCTCATAAGGGATTTATGAGAAATAGATGTCTGGGAAAAGAATCCAGACATATCTTCTTGCATCTCTTTCCTGAAGATTTCCTCTTCATTCCGACTCATCTTCGGAAGATTTGTCTTGGCTAACGAATTCTTCTTCATAGATGCTCTCGTCTGAGGTTATATCTTCGAACTGATATACCTGTACTAGGTCTTGGAAGTAAACGGCTTCCTCCATTTCCAGAGTTGTTTCAAACTGCCGTACTCCCCTCTTATGGTTTTTCGGGCAATCGGGTGAGATATGCCCTCTAGCTCCGCAAGTGTAGCAGTTACAATCCTTAAATATTTTGTTTGCTCGTGTAGCTGCTCTTCGAAATGTTTTTCTTGTGGGAGTTCTCCTTGTACTCCTCTGGTTTGATCCTGAGGATGATGCTTGATTCCTTGAACTCCATCTTGATGTTCCACATCTCTGCCATGATTTATAGCTTCGGGCCTTCTGTTTAGATCAAAAGGATATTGGTATTTTGGACCTCCATCCTCCACTCCTTTGGGTGTGAGGATGATGTTTCTTCATCATTTTCTGCTTTCTTGGATTTCTCCCAATGATAGTTGGAAAAACATTGCTTTCACAGCATATGGGAACCGTTTTGTTGATTCCCCTTAATCTCTTGTAGTTTTTGTGTAGCGATGCTTGATGACACCACTCTGCTAACTTCGCTTTGAGAAAAGACATCCTACTTGCTATTGAATCCAGCTCACATGGTTCATACTCTTTGATCAACATTTCTCTCCATGGGCTTGGAATCTTGGCAAAGAATAGGTGGAATACTTCCTCTTCCTTGATCTTTGATTTCCATCTATACTCTTTGAAGAGTTTGATGTACTCGTCTACATGACAAATGTCAAGTAGATCTAGGCTGTATAGGGCATTCATATACTTCTTTTTCTTCTCTTCTTCCATTCCTTCGAAGTAACCTACTCCGAAGAAGTGGATCTTGAAGATTTTGGCCATGCGGTCAACAATATTGCCTAGATCTTCACCTTCCATGGCCTCCTTCTTGACCTCGTCTGAGAGTACCTCCCAGGCGCACTTTACTAATCCTTCCAGGCTCATAGTTAGGAATCTTATGAACCCTTCCTTATCCAGCTCAAGTTCACCTCTTGCAATCTTCATAGCGTTGGTCCACTCATCGATCAAAATTTCTCAATTTTTGAAGTCGAGAGTGTCGAGGTTTAAGATCAACCCATTATGGATTTATCGGTTCTAGGTGAGACCGAACATATGGGTGTTGTGTATATTAGATCCTCGAACTCGGCTTGCTCCTGTTGCCATTCCAATTGTCTTCATCTTGAAGTTTCCTGGTTGTTGAAATGTCACTTCTTGCCTTCATTCGTGGACTCCTTGTGTTCCAGAAGTTCTCTCATCTTGGCTCGAATCACGTTGGGTATGCTGAGCCTGCGACTGTTGTTGGGAGCCAGAAGTCTCTCTAATATTCATTTTTAGATCTACAATAGTTAGTCATTGGAAGGGCTCATATAGATCTTGTAGATCTTCAAGATTTGCTCGTTCCATCTAGAGATGCGGACTCTCCACGAAGGATAGCAATCATCTTCTCACTTTTCGACTTTGGCCTTGTGACCTCAGTCGTCTTCCCCTTTTGGTGTAAAAGGGGTTCCATTCCGAAGGTTAGTGGCAACCGTCCACCTGGCCTTCTTCCTGTCACCTTAGTTTCCAAGGACTATATTTGTTCTGTCAACTTTGTGATGAGGTCGAGTTGCTTATTCTACAACTTCTCCACCTTATCCATCTTAAGGCTGATTTCGAACATCGTCTTGGACATGCTCTGGTAATATTCTCCAAAGAATCTCACCGTATTCTGCAATTCTCTAAGATCTTGGTTCATCTTAGAGTTATCGGCCTCGATCTCCTTTCACTCCGTCATTCGTCCCAGTGTGTGAAGTGATAGGGCTTGCAGATCTCTCTTGGACCCTGGTTGGGTCGTTTCCTCCATTGTCTGTATTTGGGGACACTTCCATGGATCTCGGTGAAACTTCGAATTTCTACGATATTTCTTGATACTTCTTTCGAGTATCTTATCTGCATCTGGTGTAGTTCCTCCAAAGATTCTTCCTCGGTGTAGTTGGCACGAATGTTGGCCAACTCTCTGATTTGATTTATGCCTTCATACCATCGGTCGGAATCTTAGTCTCTCTTTTTCGTAATTTGTCTACGCAACACACAATAATATTGTTGCATAGAGCTGCTTGTTTCGTCATAATTAACAGGCCAGTAGTCCCTGTTACTCCAACTTTGAACAGGGCTGATTGTCTTGTTACTTTCGGATGTAACTTTCGTTCGGATCCATATATCTTGAAACTCTCCTCTCGTTAAGTGATAAATAAGTTTATAATAAATTTATCTATTCTTAAATAAATAAACCAGACTTTGATACCATTTTGAAGCGCGGAAAATTGAGTTAATATGACATAAGATATAAATTCTGACTTGGAACTAATTTAGCATCTTTTGGGGTCAATTTTGCAAATTTACCTTTTTAGAAAATTCTTATAGGATTAATCATGCATCTACCCCATATCAATTTAGATGAAATTCCTATGGGACTAAATATGACGGTTTTGGGACTTTTTTGTCATTAAGCAATTCTTACATGGCTAAATATGAAATTATCCCCTTTTTTTATCTTTTACTTTTATAAAATAATTTAATTATTTTTTATTGAATATATTAAATATAATAATGTATTAAAACTCATTGTTATTATTAATTATTTTAAATATTAAATTATTAATATAAAAAACTAAATAAAAGATTAAAAAGCATCCAATAAAATAATTATGTATAGAACTGTTTCATAAATTATTTATAATGAAATTTAATTTGATTGAATATATTTGTCATGTATTATAATTAAAAATTGAAATAAAATAATAAATTATATATAATTAATGTAATTAAAATAAAATTAAATGAAAAAAAAAAGAGGGTGCGGGTGCGATTAAGTAGCTACGTGTGAATTATCATAATTAGCAATTTACCACACTTACCTCTTCTTTTTTACTAACGCTAGTCATCAGCGGATTTTGGAGATGTTAATATAAACAAGTTGGTCGAGAATTCGGGTCAACTCGTCTTGTCAAGGTTTGAGTTTTGTTCGGCACGTGACTATTCGAGCTTGCCTTATGTTTATTTTTTAACGAGTCGAGCTCAGCTCAACTCAATATTACTCAATTAATTTTAATAATAATTATAATTATTAATAATAATATAATAAATATTAAATTAAATAATAAATATAAAATATATATTCATTAAAAATCAACTCAATAAGACTGGATAAAGTTGACTCGATTTGTTTAACGAGTTCAATCGAGCTAGAGCTCGACTCGACTTGAAAATTACTCGAGCGAGCTTGTTCTTAGACTCATTTCCTTAATGAGCCGAGCTCAAGCTCAGCTCGATAACTACTTGAGCCGAGTTCGAGTACCAACTACTCGAGCTTTCTCGGCTCGAATAACAACTCTAGCGGCTTCATTTTGTTATTAACTTATATATTTATTAGTTTATATATAATTAATATTTATTACAAAACAACTTTCGATTAAATAATATTTACATATATTTATTTTTAAAAAATTTGTGATTAACTTTTTTTACTGTATTAATATGTATATGTATTAAATATGTATATATATGTTACATATATTTTTTAATTTATGCATAATTCACATATATTTATTTTTTAAGTGAATCGTGATTAAATAATAGTTACATATATTTATTATACAAAAATTCGTGAAAAATAGCATTTATAAACGAATTGTTTTACAAAATTTTTAATACTGTATTTAATACATTCTTTCCGCCGAAAGATTTCTATTTTACTATACACAAACACTTATGTAAATCGAATTTACGGTGTTAACTCGGTGGTCCCCCTTCCAATTATATATTACATCCTATGTATTGATAGAGTGTTTAAATTAAGTGTGACCACATGATTTACAAGGTTTATGATGTAAACCGATTTACAAAGGACTAGCTCTTTACTATATTGAGCGTCTCATTCAATGGTTATCATTTTTCTGTTTTAGTAAAAATGGCCCGATATTACCCAACACATTCCTTTACAACTACCCAATACACATAAAATAATAATATTTTTAATCCACATGCAAAAAGTAAACGGTCACCTTTGCTAGGGACGGAGGGAGTACTTAATCAATTCATATACTCCCTCCGTCCGACGTATTTATGCATACTTTTCATTTTGGGGTGTTCCTAGTATTTATACATATTCTAATAATAGCAAAAATACACTATATTATCTTACCTACTTTTTACATTTTATTTATCAATCACAATAAATTTATTTATACTTTCTCTTTAAATTACCAACTTACCTCTATTTTTTTTATATTTTACTCAATATTTAAAAAAAATAGTATTTCTTAATTCACGTACCAGTACAAATAGGTAGAGATGTTAAACGGACCAGTCCTAACGGGTTTCGGGCTAATCGGGCTTCGAGTTAAATTGGGGCTGTTTAAATGGGCTTCGAAATGTGAACCTAACCCTAACCCTGACGGGCTACGGGTTAAACGGGCCGGACTCGTGGGCTTTATGATAAAAAATATTTAAAAAATTATAAATTATAATTTGTTATAAATAATATAACAAATTCAAAATAAACTAATACATTAATTAAAATTTGAGAGAATTAAGATTAATACATGCAAAATATTGTTAAAATATATAAATTAAAAGAATTTTTGATAATTAAATTAATTTTAATATATTTATTTAATTATTATTTTATCTATTAGAGAAAATTGTAGGTTAGAATGGGAAAAAATGATGAGAAAGAGATGAAAATTAAAAGATGATGAGAGTTTGTCCAACGATGGGTTGGGAGTAGGGTGTGATGGAGTGGTTGATGTATAGGTTATGGGTGTTAAATTTAATTAAACATAATAATAATAATTTTCAGCCCTACAGACTGGCCCGATTAGCCCACGGGCTAATCGGTTCGGGCCAAAAAGCCCGGATATTAAATGGACTCAAATTTCTTGGCCCTAACCCTAATTTTTTCGGGTCAATAGGGTCAAGCTCACGGTTTTCGGGCTTATTAATAACTCTACAAACAGTCATAAATACTCTGGACGGGGAGTATTATGTATATATTAATTATACAAAAATACGTGATTAAATCATATTTATATATGAATTGTTCTAAAAAATTAATATTTAATAGGTTATTTATATTATATTTTAAGTACTTTGTGCATTAATTTTTTTTAATAAAATTAGTTATAATATAAAACTCGAATTAGATAAAAAAATAAAATCACGTATTTGATTTTATAAAAAAAAATTGTGAATTGAAAAAAAAAATTGTGTAATTAATTGATACGAAGGAATTTCTTCATGATTAAATCAAAACAAAGATTTACATTTAAAAAAAATGTTTGTTATTAAATTGAGAAAAAGTAATAAATTGTGTATTTTAATATCATTAATACAATTTTGTTCTATGTTTCTTTAAAATCATACATTCATACTCCACAACCAGCGGGTGAAAGCACAGACAACTCAGAAGGACTCGTGTGATTAATATCATATCACAAACGCGTTTTCCTAAAAAAGAAATAAGAAAACTAGCAAAAGCGTGTGTAGTTGTGACCCAGCTTGTGGTTGTACGATTTCAAACCAAAGACAACGAGGAATAACCTGGTTTCCATTCACACGTGAAGATTTTGTTTATCATTTTGCAATCTTAATGCTTAAGCATTCCCAAACTACACTAATCAATTGAAATTAATGAATACCAAATTTACATTAACATTGAATTATGATAAATTAATCAATAACTCAATAGATTAACCACTAGACGACAAATGTAACTCATCAAATCACACTATCATAAATGAAACCCAGAGGAAGTCTCCGGAAACGACGCCGTTACATAGTCTCTCACCTCCCTCGCTATCACATTCCGCATCGCATCCCAGAAACCCTCCGGAGAATTTTCCGATCGCCTTTCCGCCACCCCAGCGCCACCGTCCATCCCTGGCGGCGCCAAAGACAATGTCGTAATCGGATCACACTCTTCAAAATTACTACTCACACACACATTTTCCCCCTGATTTTGAGCTTCTTCATCAATCTGCCTCCGACTCTGAAATCTCCTTTTGAGTGTGGAATTCCAGTGATTTTTCACGGCATTGTCAGTGCGGCCGGGGAGCAGCCGCGCAATGGTGGCCCACCTGTTGCCGTACCTCTGGTGCGCGGCCAGGATGGTGTAGTCCTCGTCGGCGGAGAAGGGGCGGTGCTCCACAGTCGGGCTGAGCTGGTTGCACCACCGTAGCCTACATGATTTTCCCGACCTGCCCTTTATATACTTACTTATCAAGGACCAGTTTCGGGCCCCGTATCGGTCCACTAATCGGGTCAGGATCCGGTCTTCCTCGGCGCTCCATGGACCTTTTATGTTCACAAACTTCTCCCCAATATTCCTCTGGCTTTTACTCGAAGACTCCGAGGATGAATCCAAGGAAGAGGAACTCACTGAAGAACATCTGTTAAATACATCCATTCTTAAATCAAAATCAAAATCAAAATCAACATCAAATCAAATCAAATAATCAAGCTTGAAAGAGAAATTGTTTGAGAGGAAATAGCAAAGCAGAGGGTGGGGGATTGGGGGAGGGGGGCGAGAGTGTGTGACAGCGAGTGTAGTATCTATATATATAGATATAGATATAGATATAGATACAGGGAATATGCATACATACATCTGGGAGAGAGACTGAGAATGTAGACTGTAGTGTGGCGGGTGCATGCATTTGGTGGGAAGGGTTGTTTCTCGGAAGCTGCTGATTGTAAAGTTGGTGGGGGGAGAGGAGTGGATTGTAATAACTGGGAAGTTTAGTGTGCAAAATGGTCACCCACTTGCTTAACAAGATTGGGAATTTGTTTTGTTTGTGCGTGGGAAAAAGACAAAATGACCTAACTAACCACTAACCAGTACCGACTACACCCACGTTGTTTGGGACAGACTCATCATGCTCCATTAATTAAACAGAACTGCCTCGTACGGTCGTACTTCATGCGACACGGGTCGAAACTCCGCATCTATTTCGTCCCATGAACCTATTTGGTCATTCTCCTCAATATTTTATCTTTTCTCGGATTTAATCCTATTGTCATGGACATTCGGTTGAAAGGCGCCGTTAAATATTCAATTCAATTTAATAAATACACGCTATATAATGAGTTGGTCTCTTGCATTGCATTCAATAACGTTACTACTTCTGTCCCATAATAAGAGGCAATTTTGCTTTTGCACATGCATTAAAGAGTATTACTCCCTCCGTCACATAACAAGAAGTGCATTTTACCGTCACATAACAAGAAGTGCATTTTACCATTTTCGTTCATCCCAACACAAGAGGTGCATTTCTCTTTTTATTAAAATGGATTCACACAAAACAATTAATATATTTCTATAGGACCCACCCACCATACTAATACACATATCCACTATACATTAAAATATTATTTCTCTCACCTCAACTATCTCCAACTGCCCATTAAATATTATATCTCTTAATCAACGTGCAAAAAAATTCCGCCACTCTTGTCCGTCCCACCTTTGTTGTTACATTTACTGTTTGTACGGAGATTAAGGAGTATTGTATTTTAATGTGTTGTGAGATTAGAAAAATAATATTATAATGTAAAGTGGGTAGTTGTATTAGTTGAGTATTGTGGGCCACATGAAGATATTTAATATTCCCTCCGTCCCAGGCTAAGAGTCTCATTTGCTTTTGGGCACGTGTATTAAGGACTATTATTATTTAATGTATAGTGGGTAGTTGTATTAGTGGGTGTGGGGCCCCATGTTTTAATTGTATTAGTGGGTATGGGTGGGTCCCATGTGTCCAAAAAAGGAAATGAAAATCTTTGGGTGGGACGACCAAAATGGTAGAATAGTCCTCTTAGTCTGGGACGGATGGAGTAGTTTTGTGTGGGTCATTCATCCAAAAATGGAAATGTAACATTAATTTTGGGACGCCCTTTTTAGCAAGTGTAACAATAATCATGGGACGGAGGGAGTATATGTAGTGAATAGTTGTATTAGTGTAAATATGGGCTCCATATTTTAAATGGTGTACCCCACCATTAAGGGCTCCCACCTCCCATGCCCTAGGGATTGGTGGAGGAGGTAAATCGCAGGATGTGCCTCAAGTGGCTTATAGAGAGAGCTCACTGTTTAACTTGTGCTTGCAAGGGGCCAAATCCATGCCCAAGGCAGGATTCGAACCCCCACCCTACAGCAACCAAGATCAGTTGGAATGTCTTTCCATCCACCCCTCTACCACTTGAGCTATGCCCTGGGGGTATATTTTAAATTGTACTAGTAAGTACGTGTGAGTCTCATGTGTATAAAAAAGGAAAGAGAACTCTTTGGGTGGGAAGCCTAAAATGAAAAAAAATACTCTCTTTAAAGAGAACGGAGGGAGTGCATTTTATTCTAAAAGTATACACTTTAATTCATAAAGTATAATATATTTAATAAATGAATAAATATGAATTATTCTAATGTTTGAATAATAAATTTATTTTATTTATTTGAGAATGAAGAATACAATTTTTTATATTAAATTGTATGACATTTAATATTAAAGAATCTAACCTTTTGAAGACTTTAGATTTGGAGACACGTTGGTGCGTCCGTGGACACGCAGGTTTTACCTCTTTATAATTATAGACAAAAATTTTTGTGAAATTGTCTCATTAATTTTACTTCGTGAGACGGATTATCCGTTAACTCAATTAACTAATTTTAATAGTCATGTGATTATTATCAAATAACAAAATTGAAAAACTAATTATGAAAAGAAAGTAATTAAACCTAAATAATTTTAAAGGACTTGTTTTGTTGATATTAGATTAAAAAATTAATTAGAGATGAAAATTATTAGTCCTTGTATTTATATGAATTTTTTCTACGTTTTTTTCTTATTTAATTTATATTTTTTATTATTTTAAAAATGTAATAAATTAAATTTTGTTATTCATTAAATTTATTTTTTTAATTTGAATATTATAAATTTATAAAATGTCGATAATATATTTAAAAAGTAGTTACACTTTTTAATAAAAAAATATTGATAAAATGAAAGTGATATCTTTTCATTTGAATTTATGTCATGAATAATTCATAATGTTAAAGACTTGTGTGAGATCGTAAAAAAATGATAAAAAGTGATAACCTTTATAAAAAGAAAGTGATACCGTGATACCCAATTGATTAAAGTGATAAGATCGTGAGTAAAAAGATTTAAATTTATGACATAGTTGATATAATTGACTTTGATATATTTTGGGTAATTGAATAGAATAAAGTGTATGATATAGTTGACTTTGATTAGATTGTGTGTAAAAAGAAGGTAATATTTTTGTAATATTGAACTCTCTCCGTCCCACAACTATTTTTTATACATTTTTCCATTTTGATCTGTTTCAAAACAAAGTATACATTTTCCTTTTTGATAGATGAACCCACACAAAATAATTATTATATTCACATGGGATCACACAATACACTAATATAACCACACACTACATATTAAAATATTATTTCTCACTTCACTATGTATAAAAATATTATACTCCTTAACTTCGTGGAAAAAAGAAAATGTATACGTAGTTTCGGGACGGAGTGAATAGTATTGTAAGATTATTAATATTGTTTCCATTTTAGGCTAATAGATGGAATATTACTAAAGAAAAAGGAAAATAGAGGGGATCAGGAAAATAAAGATGTTTAAGAAAACGAGGAATCATTCAAATAGGCCAAACAAGTGGCTATAAAAAAGGCCAAACATGCAGCCCTACAAATAAACTCATCCAAAATATTCTAGTTCTTCTCGCATTTTTCTGATGGCTGGAATATTCATAAGCTCATGCATTTTTAGGGTGTGCAATTTGAGACAGATCAAAATAAAAAGTGTGTAAGTATTCTTGGGACGAAAGCAATAAAATTTTTAAAGAACTGTGATAACATCTTTAATAAAAAGTGGCAACTAATTATGAAAGTAAATGTCACGAACGATTTATAAAATTGATAAAACGTGATAGTATCTATATAAAGTCAGCAAATCAGCCTATATGGCCTAAACAATCCGATATTTTCCCAATTTCTCATTCTCAATTTATCGTTCAATTTCTCATTGATTTATTCCCTTTATTTTTTTTTCACTGTTTTTATTTTCATTTTCTAATTCAATAACGCTAACTCCTATTTTGAATTGAATAAAAAAGGTCACCCTAACTAACCAAAAACAAACCTGCACTTCAATTAGATCGACAGTGAAGATCCTGTTGCTCATCTACTTTTTATCTAATCACTTCATTTCAATGCGAATCAAAATATATAAGAATATTTTCGATTTCAAATTCCGATTGATGAAATCCACTATCAATCGATTAAACTTTCTGCGGGTGCTTCGCAAACTGTTATGTGCTAATAATCGCCCGGATTGATGTCAGATGTTTACCCAAATATTTTCTAGGAATTTAGGTCAAGAATGCTAAAAGAGTAGTTCAAAGGATGGCGGATTCCAGCTGGCCAGTGACATGCATCGTCTACAACGCGTTCGTTCTGTGGTGCTGGGAGTGACGAAGGAATTGTGGATGTTTATAGCAGCATTCTTTAGAAATTGTGCATCGTCGATAACATCTATCAAAGTGTGTACAAAGGGTACTTACAGGTTCCATTGGCAGGGGATGAAGAGATTTTGATTCCCGGGCTATCGATTGCGGCCTGAAGATTTGCCCTCATTCATCTAGGTTTACATATCCTACCCCTCCGGTTTTAGTTGGTTGTTAATCAATACAGATCTCTTAATAAAAATGGGGTATTTTTCAACATCTTCTACATGCTATAGCATGACGTAAATTTGCCACATCTCTGTTCATTTATTCTTCCACTTATTTTTTTTATTTTTTTTTCTTACTCTTTTTTGTTATAGTTTTTTATTACACTTTTTTTCTTTAATCTCATTATTATTTTTTTGTGCTAATTTACTATTTAGAAGTATAATTAACATATGTTGTGGGGTTACCAAGGGGCCCGATGATATTGCAAGCTTTTAAATAGATGTGGCCAAATCAATATGTATTTTTGAGTTCTTATAGTGCTAATCATATTGTATCTGTATTTGTTAGTCTCCATCTATGTGTTCTTTTGACTAAAATATTTCCCTATTGCAGTCTTTGTTAGTTTCCATCCATGCAGTTTATCTTTTCATTTCAACTAAAATCTTTTCATGTGCCGATTTCTCCTTTGCTTTGTTGGCAAGTGGATTATCAGACGTTTGTTACGCTTATCTTCTTTGCAATCTTTCATATCTTTAAAATCTTATCTAAGGATTAATAAGTTGATATTTGATGTTCTCTTGCATGTTAGAGAGTAATTTAAAAACCTTTTGGCTCCTAATTAGTTTGCTCTTTGCAGCAATAGCTAATATAGAAGTTTCAATTCCATTTCATTTAAGAAGCTTAAGGTACCATTGTATTGTTGGTTTTGTCAAGTATATAAAAAGAGGTTTTTCTTTTATTTCTTTTGTCCCACATCGGGCGAAGAGTAAAAGGGGAGGGATCCTTAGTGCTATATAAGGATGTCCTTGGACTTGATGTCAAGTACACCAATCAAGTACACTCTAATCTTGTGTTTGATTCTATTTAAATTCATTTCTTGTATTCTCGGTTGTGAGAATGGAGAGAAAGGTGTGAATTAGTCAAAAATTTGTAAGAGTGTAGGGATTGGGGTCGGGAGAGAGAAATTCTATGTGATTGTAAAATTTTTTCACAAAGTGGTATTTTCTCGATTGGTCAGTGGTTTTTCTCCGATTTTGGAGTTTTCCACGTAAATTCTTGTGTTGTGCTTATAATACAAATTACATTGCTCCATTTGAGCAAAAATTAGAGAAAAATTGCAAAATAGAATTTGAATTCCGTCCTTGATAGGTAAATCTCTTCTTCTTCTAGCAAGCTCGATTCCTCTCCAATTAATGATCTCCTTCTTTGATTTAGGATGGGACGTTGAAGATTTATGAAATGTATTATGGAAATTCGATAGAAATTGATGGAAGAATGGATAGATTTATGAATGGGTGAATTGGAGAGAATGTGTGTGTGGGAAAATGTGTAGAGCATGTGTGTTTTTTATTTAGAAATGTGTGTGTGGAAATATTCTAGAACCTTCGCTCAGGCTTTTGGCAAAAAATGGCCGAACTCGACTCGAGTTGAGTCGGAGGCTCTTGTCGATGAAGCATTTTTCTGCTGTGCGGAGCTCAAGTCGAGTTTTAGAACTCGACTTCGGGGGGGTCGAGTTGATCACTCAGACGTCTGCAGTCGATTTTCAGCCTTGTCGATCTACACAACTCGGCGCATGATAATGGGTTGGACTCGACTCAAGTCGAGTTACGATGTGTTTTCAGCATGCGCAGTGCATTTCACTCCCCGACTCCGTTTTGCTCATTTTTCATCTGTTTTACACACATTTTGATCATTTTCGAGATATTTCCTCACAACACAAATTATCTCCAAATGTACAAATTACACTGCCAAATACTCCCTCCGTCCCAGGCTAAGAGTCTCATTTACTTTTGGGCACATGGATTAAGGAGTATTATTATTTAATGTGTAGTGGGTAGTTGTATTAGTGGGTGTGGGGACCCCATGTTTTAATTGTATTAGTGGGTGTGGGTGGATCCCATGTGTCCAAAAAAGGAAATGAGACTCTTTAAGTTGGACGACCAAAATGATAAAATGACTCTCTTAGCCTGAACGGAGGGAGTATACAAAAATCAGACAAATCATACGAAAATAGCAAGTAAAATAACACAAAAATTTAGGTAAAAATGACGACGATCAACTAATATCTAATTTTCGAGCTTTACAAGATGACGATTTAGACAATACTGGAATAGAACCTAAAGCAGTTGTGTTATTGTCAAAGCAAGTTGGTGATTATGAAAATATTGACTTTATTTTTTAAGATTACAAAAATCATTTGCAATATAAATAAAAAAAATAATCCTTACTTCCCATAAATAGGATCACACTTAATATTTTTTTACGAGGTACTCTTTTGTGAGACGAGTTATTGTGAGATGGATCAATCAATTATTAAAGTATGTTTATTATAGGGTTAATTGCATTAAAATACATGATATTTTTTTTAATTTAATCATGAATTCTTTTTTTCATGAAAAAGATACATAACCTTTTATTTTTTCTTAATTTAATCACGAACTTTTTCTTTATCAATTAAATACATGATCTTTTACGTATTTTTTCAATTGAATCATAATTTTTTTTAGTTAAGTATACATAATTTTTTTTAATTTTATCATTTAATCCAAATTCTTACATAAATAAGTTTTAAAAAAACATTCTTACATAAATAAAAAAATCTATGAAATAGTTTTTACGAAATTTTATTAATAATAACTATTTAACAATTAATAAAAAATAAACTACTAAGATAATCAGGTTTTACAAATGATTAGCTATATTTTTAGTCTACGGCTAATATTAATTAGGAATGAATATATATATATATATATATATATATATATATATATATATATATATATATATATATATATATATATATATATATATATATATATATATATATATATATATATATATATATATATATATATATATTAAATATAAATTATATAATATAGTTTTAGTTATTCGTACCAATTTATACATATGTTAAAATGTTAATGGTTTATGTTATTAACCGTACCAAATTTACAATATTTTACTGAGTTCTGCATTTAATTATCCCTTCAGGTATTAATTTTTTTTAATCGAATGTGTAATTATTTAAATTTTAAATAATTAATTAAATTTGAGGCAAATTACGTGAATTTTATGAATTGTTTTACAATTTATTTAAAATATTTAAAATGTATGCATTATATTTAAATTATTTAATGTGCATTGATTTTTCATTAATAAAAGAATTTCAAACAAATGACAAAATATAAAAGATTAAAATAAAAAATTTGTGATTACATTGAAAAAATACAAAAAAAATCGTGTATTTAATTTATAAAAAGATTGTTTGGGATTAAATTGAGGGAGAATTAGAAGGTCATGTATTTTTTTGACAATAAAAAAAGTTCGTGATTAAATTGAGAAAAGAGGAAAAAGTCGTGTATTTTAATGTAATTAATCATTTATTATATATGTAAAGTATATTGATTTGTAGTTAAAGTCATACTATAACATTTTAATAACATACTTTAATTTATTATTTATAATAGTTTAAAAATATATATTTTAATAACTAAAAAGCATACTTTACCAATTAATAAATATACTTTAATTAATAATGAGTTGACCCGTTTCACAACCCGTCATGTAATAATTACCGTCTCACAAGAGACTTTGCCTTTTTGTACATGTGATAAATAAGTTCACACCTCAAATAAATGATCATTAACAAGTTCAAACCTCACATAGTAAAATATATAACATCCCATTCAATAATCACACAAAATACTTTGATTTCAAATTAACAATGCATTTTTTATTCTCTCAGTTTACTTTATAATTAATTAATATTAAATAAAAATAATAAATTATATCTAAAAGTCAATAAAAAAACTTTTTCTTAGATTTTGTATTTATAATAAACTTCACATGAGAGGAAGTAAGATTAGATAAAAGAATAATCTTTATATATATATATATATATATATATATATATATATATATAAATAATAAAACACACTTTAAAAGTCAAAATTAAACTAAATTTTTCTCTCCCATTTTAATCTACCTAATTTAGTTTGGTAATATTAAATCTTGACCCTTTATTAGTTATTATAACATTTCATCCCTTAATTGTGATTACTAATCTTTAACAACATCTTATCCATTAATTTTATTTTTTATTTTATATCATTCATTCATTTTCTTGGCCTCCCATAACATATATACGTCAATTAATTATTTATATATCTCAGTAATTTTTTTTAAATGAATTCATAATATCATTTGGACAATCTTTATCTATATTGTTGTAATATCTTATTTATTTTATATATTTTTTATTTTATTGTCATTTTATATATCTAAATTATTTTTTTAAAGGTAATTTTTTTATTTTTTATTTTATTGTAATACTTTTTGTTTTATTTTTAACGTGAAGTCAAAATTAGACCAAATTTTTCTCTCCCATTTTAATCTACCTAATTTAGCTTGATAATATTAAATCTTGGCCCTTCATTAGTTATTATAACATTTCATCCCTTAATTGTGATTACTAATATTTAACATCTTATCAATTTATTTTATTTTTTATTTTATATCATTCATTCATTTTCTTGGCCTCCCATAACATATATACGTCAATTAATTATTTATATATCTCAGTAATTTTTTTACATGAATTCATAATATCATTTGGACAATCTTTATCTATATTGTTGTAATATTTTATTTATTTTATATATTTTTATTTTATTGTCGTTTTATATATCTAAATTATTTTTTTAAAGGAAAATTTCTTTTTTTATTATTTTTTATTTTATTATAATACTTTTTGTTTTATTTTTAACGTGACGTCAAAATTAGACCAAAATTTTTCTCTCATTTTAATCTATCTAATTTAGCTTGATAATATTAAATCTTGGCCCTTCATTAATTATTATAACATTTCATTCCTTAATTGTGATTACTAATCTTTAACGATATCTCATCCATTTATTTTATTTTTTATTTTATACCATCCATTCATTTTCTTGTCCTCCCATAATATATATATGACAATTAATTATTTATATATCTAAGTAATTTTTTTTTACGTGGATTCATAATATCATTTGGACAATCTTTATCTATATTGTTGTAATATTTTATATATTTTTATTTTATTGTCATTTTATATATCTAAATTATTTTTTTAAAGGTAAATTTCTTTTTTTATTATTATTTATTTTATTGTAACACTTTTTGTTTTATTTTTAATGTGAATACATAACATCATTTACACAATCTTAATCTTTATTGTTGTAATATTTTATTTATTTTTTTATATTATTAATTTCATTGTTCAATACGGGTACTTTATTTTTATTAATAAAAGTATACTAATTTTTAATAAAATATTAATTTAAAATGAGATGGGTACGAATACGGGTAATTAATATTTAAACGGATATGAGTATGAATATCCCAAAATTTGTAGGAATCAAAAATTATTATCGGACCGGAAGTAGTATATATATATTTTAGTCTATATTGTTGTAATATTTTAGGGCAATTCTTGGCTAACCACGGGTCAGTCATGACCCTCTCACATGGGGGTGCGCACTGCATATCTCCATGTGAGAGGGTCACCCAATGACCCGTGGTCAGCCAAGTTATTTTATTTTCTTTTTTTATATCTAAATTATTTTTTTAAAGGTAAATTTCCTTTTTTATTTTTATTATATTGTAATATCTTTTGTTTGTTTTTAACGTGAATACATAACATCATTTACATAATCTTTATCTTTATTGTTGTAATATTTTATTTATTTTTGTAAATCATTAATTTCATTGTCCAATACGGGTACCTTATATGAGTTGATATTAGGTGCACCGAGTGAAAGGGTGCACTCATATGTGTATAACTTTTTATTCTATTTTTTATACATGTTATTCTATTTTATATATGTGTTTGTTAATAATTGTATACTTTTTTTACACTAAATTTTTCATTAAAAAAACTAGCACACATATGTGTATAACTTTTTTTTAATAGTGTATTCATGTTTTTTTAATAATTGTATATCTTTTTACACTCAATTTTCATTAAAAAAACTAACAATTAAATTGTATACATTTTTGTTCATAATTTTATATATTTTTATTTATATTTGTGTACGTTTTTTAAAGTGGTGCACCCGGGTGCACAATATAATTAGCCACCTTATATTTAATTAATAAAAGTATACTAATTTTTAATAAAATATTAATTTAAAATGAGACGGGTATGAATACGGGTAATTAGTATTTAAACGGATATGAGTATAAGTATCCTAAAATTTTTAGGAATGTAAAAATTATTATCAGACCGGAGTAGTATATATATATATATATATATATATATATATATTAATAAAAAATAAAAAAAATTTTAAATTATTTAAATAAATTACAGACCATTTAAATAATTTAATCAATTTTCAAACCTGTGATCTCAAAAAATTAGAATGTGATAATCCTTTCGCATACTTTAAAGGTGGTCATTATTTTTTTTTCCCGTGAATTAATGAGTATTATTTTTTATATGTAGTGGATAATTGTATGTGTAGTGAGTAGTGAGTCATATGTGGGACCATTTTACTAAAACATGAAAATTGATACATTTGGAGTGAACACCCAAAATGGTAAAATAAAGACATTTGGGATGGAAGGAGGGGCATCGTAAGAAAATAAATTAAAAACTAAATAAATTAAACATCAACCATGTCCGCGCAACGCACGGATTATGATTGCTAGTTGTTTATAATATTTGATGGAAAGGTAATGAAAATGGTTGAGGATAAATCAATATTTTATATCATATATTAGATGTACCATAGAATGGTGTCATCTCACATGGCCTTAATTAATTTAGGGTTAATTTAAAATAATAATATAACTTTACTTGTATTTCAAAATTATTTAATTTAGGGTTAGCATATATATATATATATATATATATATATATATATATATTTCCTCCGTCTCACTAAAAAGATTCTTTTTTGCCATTTTGGACGTCCCACTCAAAGAGTTTTTTCCTTTTTTACACACATGAGACCCACACACATCTACTATTATAATTAAAATATGGGGTTCACATTCTCACTAATACAACTACCCACTACACATTAAATAATAATACTGCTTAATCCACGTGCCCAAAAACAAAAACAACCCTTTGAGCTGAATGGAGGGAGCATATATATATATATATATATATATATATATATATATATATATATATATATATATATATATATGCTAATTATACTGTGCACCCAGGTGCACTCTACGATAGGGTGCACCCACTTTAAAAATCGTATACAAATATAAACAAAAACATATATAATTATGAACAAAAATATATACAATTTAATTGTTAGTTTTTTTAGTTTTATTAATGAAAAATAGAGTGTAAAAAAATGTACAATTATTAAAAAATATATATACACTATTGAATAAAAAGTTATACATATATAGATGCTAGTTTTTTTAATGAAAAACTTAGTATGAAAAAAATATACAATTATTAAAAAACACGCATATTAAATAGAATAATATGTATACAAAATAAAATAAAAAGTTATACCCATATGGATGCACCGTTGCACTTGAGTGCACTTAATATCTATATATAGGCAAAGATATGTACGACGGATCCTTTATTGATCCGCTGACCGCCATTTAATAGAATTCCTTAGTGCCTAAACGTCTTCCAGACATGATGTTGGCCTTACAACTCGTCTTCGACGCTAGTTTCATGCGGTTTTTTTTTCTTTTTTCTTTTTCTCATCTTTTAATTACTTTATAATTTAAATTCATATTTTTAATTTATAAAATATCATAACATTTATAAAAAAATGATAACTTAAGTGATACTTGATTATTAAAAATATATAAATTACCGATTGAATTATTTTATTTATAATTAATAAAAAGTACAAATCTTACCTTTTAATACTTTATAATTTAAATTAATTTTTTTAATTTATAAAAAATCATAACATTTTATAAAAAAGTGATAACTTTTTTAATAAAAAATGATATTTGATTAATAAAAATATATAATTTCCTGATTGAATTATTTTATTTATAATTAATAAAAAGTGCAAAAAATAATAATATTCTTAATAAAAAGTGATATATGATTAACGAAAAGTGAAATTTATCTAATTGAGCTATTAGATTAATATATATATTAATTAATGGAAGAAATTTATCTAATTTAGCTATTAGATTAATATATATTAATTAATAGAAGATATAAAAAAGTGAAAACATTTTTAATAAAACGTAATATTTAATTAACGAAAAGTGATAACTTACCAATTAAACTATTTTATGAAAAATTAATAGGACGAATAAAAAGTGACAAAAATAACGTTTTTAATAAAAAATGTTATCTGATTGAGGAAAAGTGATAATAGTTTAATCGGAATGTATAAAAAAGTTATAATTTTTTTTAATAAAAAGTGTTATCTAATTAATGAGAAGTGATATCAATCCAATAAAATAATTTCATAATACTTAATATGATAAGAAGTAATAGTAAAAAGTGATACATAATTTATAGCCTATCAATTTAACTATTTCATGAATGGTTAATAGATTGGATAAAAGTAATAATATTTTTTTTAATAAAAAGTGATAATAATTTTAATAAAATGTGATATATATATAATGAAAAGTGATAACTGCCAAAATGAATAATTTTATTAATATTTCATTACACATGAATAAAAATGATCAAATGTTTAAGAAGGTGATGTTTGATTAATAAAAAGTGATATCCGTTCATTAAATTATTTTATAAACGATTAATGAGATGAATAAAATGTGATATTTAATCTTAAAAAAGTAATAAAATATTTTTTATAAAGTAAAATAAAAATACATAATACTTTTAAGAGAACGACTAGATTACCACCGGCACCATGAAATATTCCTGGAACGGATCCTAAATCACACCAACTGAATCTCGCGGGTTGAAATCGCTCAGACACAGAAAGAAGGTAATGGGCTCTCCTTCCTTCTCCTCCGTTTCTTTCACCGTCTCCGAAGATGAGAGCTACCTACTCGATGCACCCCAAACTAGCAGTGCTTCCGGCAGCTTCCAAAATAAGGGCTTCTGGCATCTTCTTCTATAATACCAATTCCAATTCCAATTCGAATTTAACCAGAGGTTGGAGAATTGAAATTAAGCATTTTGAGTGCGTGAATAACTCGTATGGATTCAAAGAAAGCAAATCTGAAAGGAAAATCGAGGCTTCGTCCAAATTTGAAAGGAAAATCGAGGCTTCGTCATTTGATGTTATGATGGGAAGGTGATAGAACATTCGATTGCTTGAAGTTCGCCGTCGCCTGGATTTTTTTATACATAATCACACCTCTCCTCCCCCTTCCTTGTAAATTAGAACGAAATCTAGCTATGGATATGCTTTGTGCCATTTGTATTTTGTGCCTTTTTTCAGTTTTCTGGAAGCCCTGAGAACAATTGTCGCGAGGTAGGAGGTTCCCGAGGGCGTGGACATAAGAGGAAGATACGATGCTGAGTTTGCAAGAATTCTGAGTAATGATGCTCTCCAATTCGCGGCTACTCTGTAGAGGCAGTTCAGGAGCCACATCAAGTATGCAATGGAGTGTAGAAAGGAGGCTAAGAGGAGGTACAACAGTGGAGGCCTGCCCTGCTTCGATTCCGCAACCAAGCACATCCGTGATGAGGATCGGCTCTGCGCCCTGCCTCCGCTTGTGGTGGCGGACCGCAGGGTCGAGAGGGATGATCATTGCAGAGCTAAGGTTTTCATGGTAAGACTCAAGTTAAGATTGAATTGAGTAAAAAATCATGACTTAGGGTTAGTTGTGGATTAATGATAATTTCTTCATTGATTTTGAGGATGTGTTGCCACCTAGTTGGGAGAAGGTGATTGAAGGGCAGGTGAACCTGAGGGATGCTGTGAATGGGACGATAATCTTCTATAATAAAGCTAGAAACAGAGTTTACAAGTTGAATAAGGAGACGACTGAGTTGTTCGTCTGGCTGAGGGGGCGACACCTGCCGGAGTCTTCTCCTTAAAAGAAAAGAACTTTGGAGTTCCATTGCTTGTGATTGTTCCTCTCATCACAATTCTACTTGTCATATTGTAGCCTCTGTTGATTTTGTTACTGCTTTATACTTGCTCCTTTTCCATTAGCTTCTAAATAGTAAAGTTTTACATGTGAATGTGTTTTTGAATTGGATCATTTGATTTTTTTCTGTTGTTCATTCCGTTGTAGAAAGTGATTTATGTTGTTCATTCCGTTGAATCAGTTGATTTTGTTCTGTTGTTCTATTAAAAAGTGACTAATTAATTTTAAAAAGTGATTGGTAAATTTGGGCGTTCCCTTCTCAGCCAACAGTTCAGATCCAAAAAGAGACTAATGTAGCTCTTGATTCATAGATGACAAAATTTCTCCAATAGATTGCTGGGACTCACTACCATGTGTTTCAGCAGAAGCCTCTATCAAGTTGTCATGAGTCTTTAGTTTGTCCTGTTGGTTATTGACTAAGATTTAAGAATCTCTACAAGCTCTAGGGTCTAATGCTGGATATGTTTTTGTTTTCATAGCAAGATCATGCATGAGACCAGCATCATCCAAGTCATCATTTACAATGGCCTTATAGTCATAAAGATCACTGGCAGCAGAACCACTGCTTTCACCTAACTTCCCACTATGTCTGTGATCAGAATCATCTGTTTCAATGCCAGCTTCATTTTGAGCATCATGATAACCATTTACTTTAATTTCTGGATTCTCATCATTACTTGTATCTTCATTTCCACTTTTATCAATTTAAAAAGTGATTCATTTTAAAAAGTACTTGAGCTTCATTTTAAAAAGTGATTCAATTAATTCAAAATACTAATCTAATTATTTCTATAATAATCAATCAATTTACAGATTAAATACAATTTAATTTTTCACAATATATAACTTCATCATTTTTTAAATATTAGAGTATCTAATCAAAGGGTAACCTAATTTTTTTATAAAGAGTAACCTAATTACTTATAAGAGAGTAACATAATTACTTATAAAGAGTAACCCAATTAATATAAAAGTATACAATTTAATTCTTCACAATACACGACTTCATTTAAAAAAAAATTAGAGTATCAAAATCAAAGAGTAACATAATTCTTTATAAAGAGTAACCTAATTAATATGAAAACATACAATTTAATTATTGACAATACATGACTTATTTTTTAAAAATTGAAGTATCAAATCAAAGAGTAACCTAATTCTTTATAAAAAAGTAACCTAATTATTTATAAAAAGCAACCTAATTAATATGAAAACATACATTTTAATTATTGACAATACATGACTTCATTTTTTAAAAATTGAAGTATCAAATCAAAGAGTAACTTAATTCTTTATAAAAAAGTAACCTAATTCTTTATAAAAAAAGTAAGCTAATTCTTTACAAAGAGTAACCCAATTAATATGAAAACATACAATTTAATTCTTGACAATACATAACTTCATTTTTTAAAAATTAGAGTACCAAATCAAAGAGTAACGTAATTATTTATAAAGAGTAATCAAATTCATTATAAAGAGTAACCTAATTAATAATTAAAAAAAAAGGTAATCTAGTTAACTAAACAAAATAGAACATATACAAATCAACAAGAAGAGTAATCAAAAGCTTATCTATAGTAACCTAATTCATTATAAATAGTAACCCAGTTATTAAAAAAAAGTAACCTATAAGATAATGACTAAAACAAAGTAATCCAAGAGCTTGTTTATAGATTTATTTTAAAGAGTAACCATGTGAATTAAAACAAACTTTTCAACACATGACTAAACTAATACAATAGAGTAAACTAAGAGTCTAAAGACTAAATGTTTTAGCACATGCCATAACAATGCAAACAATTTAAAGCACACACTACACTAGCACCAAGCTCTAATTCAGAGTATGCGACTTCAAAGAATACATCACCGGCATCATGCAGTGCAAGTATAACACCTCCTACTAGAAAGAATTTGTGACAAAGTAGACCATTAGTTGAGTAAGAAACACTATAAGAAAAATCTCAAATTCCAACAGAAAATTTTCAGCTAAAAGTATATATGTTGGAAATTTTAGAATTCCAACGAATTTTCCAATAAATTTTTAAACCATTGGAAAATTCCAGCGAAAATTCTCATGAAAATTTAAACATTTGGAAATTTTCAATACTAATTTCAATAGTCTGATAAACTATTGGAAATTTCCAACGAAAATTCCTATAAAACCTAAAATTGTTGGAAAGTTTCAACGAAAATTCTCATATAAATTTAAATCATTGAAAAATTTCAATGCTAATTCCAATATCTTGATAAACTATTGGAAGTTTTCAATAAAAATTCCAATTACACTTAAGCCGTTGAAAAATTCTTATGAAAATTCCATCGAAAAAAGAGACTTCAATAAATTTAAATATCAATTCATAACATAAAATACATATGAGTTAAGTTGGTAAATAATAAGGTGATATATGCAAGAGGTCAATGGTTCGAATCCGAATAAATATTTTTTTATTGTTGGAAAATTCCAACGGAGTTCATAGATCGTTAGAATTTTTTCCAACGGTAATTCCAAAAGAAAATTCCGTTGAAAAATGTTTGAATAACTTTTAGATAAAAAATTCCAACAAAAAAATGTCGTTGGATTTTTGAAACCGTTGGAAACGGTGTTGGAAAAATGACATTCTAATGACCACTTTTTCAACAGAAAAAATTCATTAGAATGTCTGTTGGAATCATGATTTCCTTGGTATTTTTGCATTTTCCAACGATTTTTCGTCATTGGAATTCGACAATTTTCTTGTAGTGAAAAAAATAGCACATTATTGTATATCTATATGGGGCTTTGAGAATGAATAAAATGAGTATACTCTAAATTGTAATTCTCACAACTTCATTTAATTTGCAGGTAACAAACAAGACTATGAGATACTTGAAGTTTAGAGATGATATTCCAAGGGAAAACAAGAGTATGTAAAATAAAATAATGGCGGGATGGAGCATTCATCTAATTAATGATTACTAACTTAGCTGTTGAAAGAGGCAGCAGTGGACAATCAAAGCTAATTACTAGTAGTAAGTATGCGTGGGTGGAGTTCATCACCAGTGATTCAACAGCTAACAAAGACAACTGAAATAGTGAAATTCGATCATTTTACAATTCATTTTAAACATTAATATGTCCATTACCTTGCATATAACAACACCGTTGGATAATTACATAATTCACAGAGACAAGAAAGATGCTTAGATTTTGCTTTTAAGCTTCAGATAGTATTATAAAAATAGTAGAATAATACCTTTGATTTCCGGAAGGACATAATATCAAACAACACAAAAGATAGCTCTTCCACAGTTGTGCTTTCAGTTATATGAGGACACGAGAGTTAATCTATCGATTTCATCAATTTTAGTCATTTATCTATAATCATGGTATGCAGGAAATTAGACATGAAATTTTAATCAAATGTACCTACCTTGAACCATCAAGAATCTACCTTGATATCTTCATCTTCCTCCTTGAACCCTTATACAGCTCTTCCAAGGTACAAGCCAACTTACTTTCCATAACCGTTGCCTCCTCATCCGCCACCACCACTGCTGGCGGTACTTCTCCCATTCCCTGAATTCAAATCACCAAAGAACTCCTCAAAAATTTCCTCCTCATCCCTCAGACTAAACTTAAACCCCATCCCTCCGTCGCCATAGCCCGAATCTCTGTCCTTGGGCGGCGTATACAAGCCAGATTTCAGCCCTTCTTCCTTGAACAAATCATAGATTTGTCTCTTCTTTGGATCACTCAGAACATCATACGCTTCACTAATCTGCCTCTACTTCCTTGGTGTTCACAACATTCGTATCCGGGTGCCACTTCATCTTTAATCTGTTGTAAGATTTCTTAAAATCCTCCTCCGTAGCATTTCTTGAAACTTTCAACTGTAGGAAATAAAACATTTAATCCAAAACACCTTAAGCCCCAACATGATTCAACAAGATCCATGTAATTATTGATAAGAGGAATACCTGAATCCATTGATCTTCTTATGCAGAATTAGATAGAAGATCAACAGGTGTAAGACCTTCCTCAACTAAGCCTCTGAATTTCCCTCAGGACCTTCTTAATCACTTCAGATAGGGAAAGAGAAAACTGCGTGCAGCTTAGTGTCGGGGACCATAACCTAGGGTATCTATATATATTACTCAATCAGACCACCCATAATCACCTGATTAAGTAATATTGGGTATCTACTTATTGATGGCTGTTCTTGGCTTGTTGATTTAGTACTTGGAAGATTAAGATATTTGATAACGAAGCCAAGAACGAACATAATCAAACACAATAAAGCTACAAACAAAGGGATTAAAACCAATGAAAGACTCAATTCCCGCCAAAGAACTCAACCAATTTTATTACTCTTCCTTAGAACAACACTCATAAAAACCTCTTCCCTTACAAGTGTAATGTCTAAAATGAACCTGAGCAACTTGCCTCTCTCCTGTAAGAGAAGCTATTTATATCATCTACAAACCCTAATCTGGAGCCAATCGCTTTGCGCCACTTGGATGGAGACAAGCCGCCTTAATTGGAGTTGTCTGGTACACCGACCAGCCTGAGGAGAAGTCTGAATGTCGCTGGTTGCTTTTTGTAGAGATTCATAGAGCGCCTCCATCCTTTGCTGGCTTCCCATTGGTAGTTGGAGTAAGATGTCCCAGTCTGTTGCTGTCTTTTAGATAGGATTGTTGTCCAAGACATCTCTTCTTCCCGTTAGCCTTGTCTTCTAGCCTGTTGCACCTGTCAGTCTTCATGATGGTGTTTATTCTTTACTGCCCTGCTTCTGTAGTCCATTTGGCCCTCGGAGATGTTGACTTCCGGTGTTGTGGTGCTCGTCCGATCCCTCGGGCAGGGGGAAGATGACGCCGAGGTTCCCCACCGAGGGTGCTTTCTGGCTTCGGTCCCTTTAATGGTTTCTTTCTTTGTTCTTTCCTCGACTGGGCCTTTGGGCTGCAGTGACCTCTTTGGGCTGCCTTAATTATGGTGTCCTAGGTTTGGGCCGCTAGAAGATTGGGCCTTTTTCTCAGGTACTATAGGGGTTCTTTGGCTTTTGGGCCTTCAAACCATGAGGGATTAATACCCATAACAGTAACCCCTCGAGCCTGAATAATTTCATGACTTGAGATTGTTCAAGGTCAAACCGTATTTCATGGGTTATATCCTTCATGCTTCGGTGTCTGCGATATTAGGGTTCTTTCTATCTTGGCTCTTCGTTGTTCCCACTCACTGTCTTCATCCTGATAAGTTCCTATATTATCGGGCTCTCTATGAAGTCTTTGAGGTATTTTCGTTTAGGTAGGGGTACTTCTGGTATTTTGTGGGTAACTGTCGATTTGAATTTTGAATTTTGAATCTTTTTTGCCAGTTTTCATTTCCCTTCTCCCTCTTTTTTCCTTTTGATCCTGTAAGCGGTTGGCATTCCTTTTATTCAGTGCGTTCATCTTTTTCCTTCAGGTATTGTTCTCTTCTCTCTCTCTTTCACTTTCTTTTCCTGACTTTCTCTTTTCGCTTCTCTAAGTTTTTCGCCACTGGCGCTTAGGGTTTCCTTATCCATCTCTCTCTCTGCGTTCTGTTTCCTGTTACAATTAGCACGATATGGCCTGTGAGGGTTCTTTCTCTCCTCTTAGGTCCCCTAGATCCCCTTCTCGTTCGACCAATTTTTCACTCGGTAGTTTGGGGTCCTCTTCGTCGTCTTCAGGGGAGAGTTCAGGTCTTCCGTCTCCCTCTCAGGTTGCTTTTGATCAGAGGGTTGCCAATTTTATTTCTACTTTTATGTTAGAGCACAATTCTTAAATCCTCGACGCCGGTCCCGAGTTATTGGCCCATCTTGGGGAACTTGCACGGTGGGACAAGGACACCCCCTTTTTTGCTGCTGAGGTCTCCTCGACCCTTGATGATTTTTGGTTGAGAAAGAGCGCCGTCATTGCTTTCAGCAAATTTCAGTGTGGGGAAGGTATCGATTTCTTTCTTCTTTCTCCCGATGGCCGCATGTGTTATGCTCCGCCAAATGCTGTTACAACCTACGAGTTGCCTTGAGCTCGGCCTTAGGTCCCCTCTCCATCCCTGCATTCGAGATATTTTTTAGTTTTGGGGCATAGTCCCTGCTCAATTGACTTCCAATGGTTAGGCGGTATTGATGGGGATTTTGGTTCTTTTCCGCAAGAAAAAGTACTCCTTCTTGACTACTGCTGAGATTAACTTCTTGTACCGGCTTACCTCAAATAATAGGATGAAGGGATATTATTATTAGGTACCTCGTCATACCAACCTTGTTGCCTCTCTGCCCAGTTCGGTCAAAGGGTGGAAGAATCCATGGTTCTGGGTTCGCGGTCCCTGGAGGGGAGATTCTGTCTATGACCTCGGGGATCCTTAAAATCCCACAGTGTTCCCTAGAAGTTCCTTCTTCAAGCCTGTTCTCAGTGCATGTATGTTTCTCTCGGCTCCCTTCTGTATTATATGGGGTATTCTAATATTTCTTTCCTTTGCTTTATGCAGTAGGCGATTCATGTGCTCTTGAGAAGTTGTCGGCAGAGTTCCATAGGGATGGAAATGGGTAAGGTACCCGCTTATTTTGGGGTACTCGTACCCGTATCCGATTAAGAAATAACTACCCGTATCCGTATCCGTCCTATTTAAAAAATTTATTAGGGTTCCCGTATCTGTCCCATTATCATTTATCAATACCCGCGGGTACCCATACCTGTTTAATATTAATTTATATATATATATATATTTATATTTTTTATTGTCTAAATAAGTATAATAATAAAAATTACATTATTATTAATTAAATATAAAATAAATATAATATAAATTGTATTATTTTAAATAAATATTTAATAAATATGATTAAATAAAACTTATAACTATTTATTAAATATATAAAATATCTAATCATATATAAATTATATAATATATATTAAATTTTATAAAAAATATATATAATCGGGTTACCCACGGGTATTTGAGGCATTACCCGTACCCGTCCCAAACCCTAATGGTATTTTTCACAACTACCCGTACCCATCCCAAACCCGTTTACAACTACCCGTACCTACCCATTAGGGTTCGTGTAGATCGGGTACCTGAAAATACCATCCCATTGCCATCCCTAGAGTTCCAGGTCGCCTTCTGTCGTATTCGCAAGCTTTCCAACAAAAGCCACTATTACAAATGTGTTCTCAGAGGGAAAAACCTTTCCGAGCCAGCTTTACTACTTCGTCTATAGCTATGCTAGGTGATTTATTATAATTTTTTCCTCAGCCTGCGACATCCGTTGTATAATCCCCCTTATCGTATTGACCCTTCCTCTTTTTAGTTATGTTTAGGAGACGAGAAACGTCTTTTGACCAATATCTCCCATATGGACACTCTCCCCTCTGCTCGTCAGTGGGTCACTCTCACTAAAGGGAAGAAGAAAGTTTCTAAGATTTCTTCTCCTAAGGTCTCTGGAGCCCCTCTTGCCATGCAGCCTCTTACATCTGTCAGGATTGAAGAGCCTTCGGATCCTGTCTCCTTGAGGTTGGAGGCCGATCTCATCTAGGAGTCAGCTATGGGTCCTCGGGAGAAAGTTTCCAAGAAAGCCCCTCGAGTCTCGAAGTCTAAGAAAGGGGTTTCCGAGGTCGCTGTTGCTAAATCTGTTGGCCCAAAATGGAAGTATAAGTCAGCGGACAAGACTTCCAAGAAGAGTACTCATGACAGTACCACTCTCATCGTACGCCCCTCAATGAAGGTCAGGAACGATGATATTGGTGCCGCTACTGGCGGTTCTTCCATTGCGCCTGGTACTGCCCCTCAAGGGACTGTCGAAGTGTGTGACATCAGCTCTTCTCCTTCCCCTAAAGCTTTTACCCGGTCCCCTTTTATTACTTTTGATCAGCCGGGTGGTCCTACTCTGTACAACCCTCAGCAGACCCTTGGGGGTACTTCCTATGACCCGATGTCTCATTGTTCTCCTTCCGAGATGTGGCGATATTACTGGGGGAAATCCCCCTTGCATTTTTGGTCATACGGTGGATCTTCTACCGAGGGTGCCTCTTCTGCTCTACCCTTGTCTGATGATGCCACTCCATTTCTTCTAATAGATCCGATAGCCGACCAGGAGCTCTTACAAAGGCATGGTCATATGGTTGAGATTGGAAAAACCTTCCTCCAAACTCAAGAGCTTCTGTTTGATTTCGACGCCCCGGCGTATCTGGCTTGTGCTGCCACCTTTCCTCTTAAAGGTTGTACTCGAGAGCTCCTCAGCCATATGGAGAATATGTCTGCTAAGAATTCTCTCCACAATATCTCCGGCTACATAGGTCGACAGACGCTTCATGCCGCTAATGCCTTGCACCGTATTTCTGAGTTAGAACAAATCGACTCCTGTTTTCAAGATGAGGTTACCTCATTTGTTCACAAGTTGAAGGATTATGAAAAAAAAACATCTGAGGCGAGGGCCGTCGAGGCTTTAATTAGAGGTAAGTTGAGGATCGAGTAGGATAAGAAAGTTGAGCTTCAGGAAACTTTTGAGACACTTCGTGTTCGGTATGACAACGTGTTGGCTAAATCCGAGGAAGATAGGAGTACTTTGGAGCTCCAGAACAAGGTGCTTTCGGATAAGGTTGCGACTTTGGATGTGAAACATCAGGAAGAGATTACTACAAAGGAAACTCAGTTCCGAGCTGAGTTATCTCGAGCTCAGAATAGCCTTCATGCTTTCCAGACATTTTCCTAGCAGGAGCTTGAAAAAGTTCGGCAGGAGAAAGAAGTAACAGAGGCTTCCTCGCCTAGAAGATCAAGGCGACTGAGGATGTTGTTGCTGAGGTTTTAAGGGAACGTGATGGGGCCTTGGCCGAAGTGGAACGCATGAAGGATGCGTTCCTCCTATTAGAAGCTGACAATCTATGTTATAGAGAAGTTATCCTTCCAAAAACCAAGATTCACTATTTCTGCTCTTGCGCTTCTGCTTTTGCTCAAGCCTCTTCTGAGAAGTCGTACCCTGATTGTCTCAATGCCATGTGTGAGATTCTCCGCCAAGCCATCAGTGAGGAGAAGATGCCTCCGGGGGAGACTTTAAAAGACGACATTGATTTTGGGGTGCTTGGCGAGTATTCCGAATTTATCACTGATGTTCCTAAGAAATCTTCTGAAGATTCTGAGGAGCAGGGATCTGATGAGGAGTTTACCGATGGTGTTTTGGATATCGTCACGGTTGACTCAAGGGCCGAGGATTCTATCGCTGATCCCACCGAAATTGTTGGGGCGCCTATCCGAGAGGTACCTACTGAGGCTGGACTTTTCGAATCTGGAGATGCACGTGCTTCTAGTCAGGCTGTTACCGCAGAGACCTCTGAATCCCTGCCTTCCGAGACTGCTATGGCTCACCCCATTCCTTCGATCTCAGAGGTTGAACTCACTTCGGGTAGCATCGAGATAGTTGGTATTTCATCGGGGCCGGTGACCTACGAAGTCCCTTTGAGTATTCTCCGAGATGGGTCACCTAAAGGTGGAGAGCCACAGTCTATAGATGCAGTTGATTTTGAACTTCCCTCAGCTGGTCAATAAAGTGTTACCGAGCCCCTAGTGTTTAATCGAATATATCTTCCTTATTAGGGTGTTTATTCTGTACCTCCCTTGTGTTTCCTTTAATTATCAGTTGATAGAATTCTGAGTTATTTCTGCTTCTCTTGTATTTCACTATTCATGAATGAAGCACTCTTCTTTCCCTGTTAGTGGGTCTTGCAAGGGTATTTTGGTATTTTATTTTCAATTTAAAACATAATCGCCACTTTTCTGTTGTGGGTTGTCACGTCCTTAGTCAGGCGCTGCGGGGATCAATCCAAGCCCTCCATTCTCCTTGGGAGTTGTAAGGTCTCCACAGCCCAACCGTTGGATCTTAGCCATTTTTTTGCTCCATAATTTCCAATGATGATACGTGCCGCCCTTCATCCTGTCAGACAATTTTCATTTTGGTTTTTCGAAATTCAAATCTTCGAATCACTCCTGTATATTCTTGTATTTCATTTAACTAAATTCCCCAGATATCTTTAGGATTTCTGATACTCTCGCTGCCTTTGCGATTTCTTAAAATTTCGCTCTCTCATATCCCTTTTTTCGACAAACCCTAATTCTTGAGCTCTTTAGTTAGTGGAAAATATCTGGTGAGAGTACTCCTCCTCCGCCTGATGTCCAAGAGGTGAATACTTCTGATAGCACGCCGGTGCACCATTCGTGGTCCGGTGTTCGTAGTTCCAATCGCTTCCGCAGGATGCCGCGTCCCAATCTGAGTGATTTATCTACTTCTTTCTCCTCTGGAGGCAACCATGCTTCCGTTCCCTCTCCCGAAAGGTGTCCGGTCCCTGCTGTGCTAGTCGCGAGTGCTTGTAGTGCGGCGATATTCATTGACGTGGATTTATGCGCCATACTCTCTCTGAACATGGGGGATTATCTTCTTGGTCACCGGGATATAGGTGACTTGGGGGCTGCACTTCGAGGAATGACCCAGCGGCTTGATTGGGTGCCAGCTTCCAGGCTATACCCGGGGCGCTTGGAGGAACTCCATCGGTGGTATGGCAATCCCAATGTCACCTTTGAACTTTCCTTGGACGGAGTTCCCATTTTTGATCCGCCTCCAGGTCGTACTGCATTCTATTACTCTCTCTTTCTTGCCGGTTTGCGTCCCCCCTTCCTTCTGTCATTGGTTTGCTGCTGCAAAGGTGGGACATGACTATAGGTCAATTATTGCCTTCCTCTTGGTTGTGTCTAATATATACTATGTTACTGTTCCATGTGTTGGATCACACCATACGAGACCCGTTCGAAATAGAGTTCATTTCTTTTATGCTTTTTCTGATCGTTCTGGTGGCTTTTACCATTTGCTTCCTCGTGATAATCATCATTTTCTAGGGGCTTCTGATGTTATTGGCCGAAGCTGGGAGCATGTCTGGTTTTGATTGGGTGGTGATTATCGCACCAGTGTGAATGGTGTGTTCATGACTTTTCCTGTCCGATTTCTTCCATTGGATAAGTGTAAGATTCATTCATGTCTTCCGGGATCTGGATTATCTTTTGCTGTCTCTGATGTTCTTTTATGACATTTGTATCATGCAGGTCCCCTTCGTCGTCCTCTTAAATGGCTGAGTAATGGTTTTTGCCGTGTTTATGATATTTTATCTCACGAGGGAAATACTTACCGTGTTTCTCCATTGCTTTTTGAGCCTGTCCTAATTTCTGCCGAGTTGTCTACCCTTGACCGTGGCGCTAAAACTGGTAATCCCTTTTCTTATTATGTTTCTGTTCCCTTGATCTCATGCCTGACCTTTCTTTCTTGTTCCGCAGTCGAGCTCTAGAATGCCCTGTCTCCGATGGGATCGACGGGTTCTGTGGCTGGTTTGTCATTAACTCCATATAAGTATGTGTACCACTTTTCGGATGATGAAGCCGACTCCGATTATTCTGCTCATTCTCCATCTCGTGACGAAGATGAAGAAATGGATGACCTGTCTGTTGGGTCCGAAGATATGAAACTTGGTGAAGATCAGTTGGCTGTGCAGCTTACCGAAAATAGAGTTTTTCCCTCTTTGTCTCTTCCCCGTCAACAGTTACGTCGCTCACTCGCTGTCCCTTATGGTGTTTCTTCCGCTCTTGGTTCTGAATCTGTCTCTACTTCCTTGTTTGGGAAAAGAGAAATGAGTGTTTATGAGCATGGTGGGCCTTCTCGGCCAATCAGAATTAGCTACGTGCTTCGTCCATCCCCTTCTGTTGGTGAGTTCGACCTTCTCGCTAAAAGATTAAGGGAGATAATTATCTATGTTCGTGCTTTCTTATCCTTTTCGTATTTGTTAAATTCTCACCCATGATGTCTTTTTGCAGATTTTCCTCTCGTTGAGCCCGAGGCCGGAGTAGTTCCTGAGGAAGATATAGAGGAGGATCCTAAGGAGGATCCCGAGGAAGATCCTATGGAAGATTTAGAGGAGGAGGTAAAAAAGGATCCAGAGGAAGATCCCAAGGATGACACAGAGGAGGATCCTGAGGATCCTGAGCTGGCGGAAGTTCCCGAAGTTGGGGAGGGCAGTGGCTCCGAAACCGAGGACTATATATGATGGCTGGGCCGAGGGTGAGGTCTGCTTCCAGAGCTGATGTTAGTTATGCTTCTTCTACCTCTCATGCTGTCCCGATAGTTCTTCTTCCCAATCCGAACCTCACAGTTGCTGCTGCAACAACTGATCCTATCGATGCCGATGCTGAAGCCGCTAGGCTGACCACCGAGAGGGCCCATGTGCAAGGAAGGGGTACGGTTGAGGAAGATGATGAACCTGACCTGACTGAGTTTTGGGAGCTAGGGACCTAGGGTTTTATTGCAGGTGCCTCTTATCGGGCCCCTCATCAAGCTTTGCCGACCGTTGTCCCCAATTCTCTTTCGCAAGATTCTTCCGATTTGGCCATGATGGCTGGAGTTGGTGTTGCTTCCCTCACCTCTTCTCTGCACTTTATGGATCAATATCGTTTATCCGCTAACCGGCTTATTGATTGTTCCGAGGGTTCTTTCGCTAGCTTCGAGGAAAGGTTGAATGCCTTAGAGATCGAGAATGCTGAGCTGACCTTAATTTTTGCGCATCAGAGAGAAAGGTTGGAGGTCTCGGATTTTGAGGTTGATGTGGGATGAGCTGCTCTCGAATCTGTGGAGGTGAGTCTGACTGAGGCTGTGGCTGCCAGAGATGCCGCGAGAGTCGGGGCCGCTGAGGCGCGTGCTAGGTTGGCTAAAGCTGAGGCTCGCATTCGAGCCATCGAGCAGCGTATTCCTTGCCCTGGCTCAGCAGGGGAGAGGGTCATCCGTTCCGAAATCCAGTTAAAAGAGATGGAGGATAAAATGGCAAGCATTTTCCATTCTCTTAGCAATCGTAAAAAAGATTGAAGCCCCTATGTTTCTTCCTTTTACCAGTTGATTTTATTCTGCCCCCCCGTCCCGGTGTTGCTTGGGATTGTGTTTGTTGTTTTTGTCTTGACTATGTATGAACTCTGACTACTGATATTCTCTATTTTTGTTTTGCTTTTGCCTGGTTTGTGAATTTGACTATTTATGAGTAGTTGATGTACCTTTATTTAATTCAAGGTTGTAGGTGTGCTTTGTTCTGCTTTTGTCACTTGATATGCGTCTTTGCTTTGTTCAACCTCGGCGCGGGGGTTTACGCTTTATAGTTCAAGAGTTCCACCCAACTTCGAGGTCCGGAACCTTTCATTTGTTTCCGCTCTCTTCGGCTTTTACTTAGATTCCGAAGTCTAGCCTTCTACTTATAATTCATGTCTCCGTCCTTTGCTGTATTGTACCTTCGTGCTATTTTATTAGTCCTTCCGAAGTTCACTTCCTTTGTCCCCGTCCTGATCTTCCGATCTTTCTATACACCTGCCATGCGTATATATTCGTGTTTATTTCCAATGATATCCCGAAGCCCGTTCCATTTACTCCGAACCTTATGTTCTGACCCTGATTTAATCTGACATTGTTCCAAGGTTTGTTGCTACCTTCTCCTTTTGGTTTCTCTGTTTCAATTTGTATACGAGACGATCCAATCCAATCATATCGAGGCTCCCTTGATCTACTTTTTAGTTTTAACCTGATGCCTTGGCTTTGGTTTTAACCTCCAAGCCTAACGCCTTTACCTTTTTGTTCCGACTTTTCATGAATCCGACATTTATGCATTTTATTCCTATTATGATTCTGCCTTTTTATTTCGGTATGCCCTTTGTTCCCCTTTTTTGGTTATTTCCCTTCTGTATCTCTTATTCGTGAGCCTCAACTTTTTTTTAATATTCCCTAAGCCACGATATCCCGACACATAAATACTCTTTACCAGTTGTTGTGAACATATTGATATCCTTACCCATATATCATCAAAAAAGATTTTCATACAATTTGTATTTTCATATAGTATGGTTTAATGTCTTGATTAAAAGCTGTAGTAGAAACCGTGTCACCAACCTCATCCATCCTGCTTTCCACTTCATTGGTAATATATCTTCAAATGTTGTGCGTTCCATGGGTGGGGTATCTTTTCGCCATCTACCTCTTCTAATTCGTACGCTCCTCCTTCCATAACCCTCTTGATTACGTAAGGGCCTTCCCAGTTTTGACCATTACCCTACGCCGTTGGTCCCAATACTTTCCCAAGTACCTGTTTCCCACCTTTTAATCTTCTTAGCTTTATCTTGGAGTTATAGAATCTCTCCGCTCTCTACTTGTAGATCGCATTATGCAATTCCGCGTTCAATCTCTTCTCTTCCAATAGGTCCAGACTCTCCTGGATCAATTCATCATTGACCCATTCTCAGTGGAGGGAAATCCTAGGGCTAGGCTCTCCTATCTCCACTGGTATTACTGCCTCGGCACCAAAGGCCATCGAGAAGGGGGTCTCGTTGGTGGAGGTTCTCGTCATTGTCCTGTAGGATCACAGTACTCCCGGTAGTTCCTCAGGCCATTTCCCATACAGCTTTTCTAACCTAGCTTTCAATGTGTGTTTGATGATTTTTTTCACTGCCTCGACTTGTCCATTAGACTGCGGGTGGTATGGTGTGGAGGACCACTTCTTAATGCTGTAGTCTTCACAAATTTTTTTCAGTTTGGCATTGTCAAATTGCTTGCCATTGTCGGTCACTATGGCAAACGGTATCTCGAACCGGCATATGATATTTTCCCAGATGAATTTCTTGACCTGAGCCTCGGTTATCGTTGAGAGGGGTTCAGCATCTGCCCATTTTGTGAAATAATCTACTGCCACGATAGAAAATTTATTTCCACCTTTCCCGGTAGGCAGTGGTCCGATAAAATTAATTCTCCATTTCGCGAAGGGCCATGGGTTGAACACTAAGGTCAGCTGTTCTGAGGGTGCTCTGACTATTAGAGCCAACCTCTGGAAAATCGCGCATGTCCTCGCGTATTGGGTTGTGTCTTTTTTTAGCGTTGGCCAGAAATACCCCTGCCTGATCACTTTGTGTGCTAGAACGATCCTACCTATATGATTCCCGCATATGCCTTCATGTATCTCTGCAAGCACATAGCTCGCTTCCTCAGAAGTTAGGCATTTTAAGATTGGCGATGAGTATCCCCTCTTATAAAACTTTTCATCTATTAAAATGTATCTCGCCAATCGAAGAATAATTTGCCGAGCCTTATCCTTATATGCGGGTACCCTTTCTTCTTCCAGATATGCCCTGATCGGGGTCATCCATGACTCTTCTGCCAGTTGGTCATTCAGAACCCATACGGTGGTGTTCGAGGGATTCTCTTGCCTCACTATGTTGATGTTGTTCAGATCTTCGGCGTTTGACGCTGTGGCCAGCTTAGCCAATTCGTCGGCTCCAATGTTGTCTTTCCTGTCGATGCATTCTAAGAACACCTGTTTGAACTTTTGCAGTATGCCTGCGGCCAATCCTCTATAGTGGCTCATGTGTCCATCCTTTGCCTCGTATTCTCCCTTCATCTCGTTCACCACCAACTGTGAGTCGCTATATACCATCAGCTCATCTGCTCCCATGGCCATCACCATTCTCAAATCATTCAGCAGGGCCTCGTATTCTGCCTCATTGTTAGTAGCCAAGAAACCAAACTAGATCGCGGTTGAAAAGGTTTTTCCAGACGGTGTTCGGATGATGATCCCCACTCCCGATGCTACTGCCGTTACGGAACCATGCACATGCATGATCCAAGGCTTTATCTTTTCATCCTTGGTTGATGTACGGAAGGTCAGTTCCACTATGAAGTCCACCATGACTTGCCACTTGACTGCTTTCCTCGGTAGGTACGCTATATCGAACTGCCCCAGTTCGACGGACCACTTTAACAGTCGTCCTACGGTGTCCGGCCTTTGGAGTACTTGCCTTAAAGGGAACATTGTCAATACCTCGATGGTGTGCTCCATGAAGTGGTCTCAGCTTCCTCGAGCTCATAACGAGAGCATAGGGTATCTTCTCCATTACTGGGTATCTAAGTTCTGCGTCTCTTAGGGATTGACTTACGAAGTACACTGGTTTGTGATTCTTCTCCTCCATTTTGACCAATACTGAACTAATTGCTGTTCTCGACACCACCAAGTATAGCTGCAATGTCTCGCCCAGTGAGGGTTTGGAGAGGATCTTGGGGTCCGACAGCTCCCTTTTGATCTCGTCGAATGCTTTCCTAAACTCTTCTGTCCATTCGAACTTATCCTTTTTGATGACGTCGAAGAAGGGTTTACATTTATCTGATGCTTTGGACATGAACCTATTCAAAGCGGCCAACCTACCTGTCAGGTTCTAGACCTCTTTCATGTGCCTCGGTGAATCCATCTTTAGGATCGCTTTCACCTTTTCTGGGTTCATCTCGATCCCCCTGGACTGATCAAGTATCCGAGGAAGCTTCCCTTGCTTACTCCGAACGTACATTTCTTCGGATTTAGCTTCATTCCATAGTGTCAGAAGATTCTAAAAACCTTTCTGAGATGGTAGAAATGGTCCATCCTTTTCAGGCTCTTCACCACGGTATCATCCACGTAGACCTCGACTATTTTCCCAATTTCTCCCTCGAACATTTTGTTGATCAATCTTTGATAAGTAGCCCCCGCATTCCTCAGACCAAACATGTTGTTCCACTCATAAACTTCGTTCCCTCAGAAGAAAGTCGTATTTGTCTTATCATCTGGGTGAATAGGGATTTGGTGGTTCCCAAAAATGTATTCATGAATCTCATTATTTCATGTTCCGTCGTGGCATCGACCATCTGGTCAATTGACGAAAGAGGGTAACTATTCTTCGGGCACGCCTTGTTTAGATCGGTGAAGTCGTTGCATAGCCTCTATGATCCCTCTTTCTTTTTTACCATAACTGGATTTTACTCTTATCGAGTATTTGCATTCGCTGATTCTTCCACTCGCAAGTAGTTTATGAACTTCTAATTCCATAGTCGCATTCTTCTCCGGGTAGAATTTCCTCTTTTTCTGGTGGAATGGCTGGACGTTGGGTTCGATGTTCAACTTGTGACAGGCGTACTTCGGGTGCACTCCAGGTATTTCATTCAGGTTCCAGGCGAACACTTCCAAGTTCTCTTTCAGTAGCTGGTTAGCTCTTCCTTGAATCGCTTTCCCGTTCTGTCCCAATTTTGACTTTGATATCAGCATCTTCAGGATCCAGCTGTACCACTTCTGTTTTTCCTGCCCCCGAGGCTCCTTCCATCAGCTTCATCCTCGAATCCTCATCCGGCGTTACCTGCTTTTGTCTTGGCACCTTCGCCATTGTTTATTTTTCTTTTCTTCCCTGAGTCCTCGGGTCCGGATGTGTTTCTATTGTTGCCACGAGCATGTTATTCCCTTGCCCCTCTGTTTCTTTTCCTTTCGGTGACCGCCAGAATCGCACCTGGCTTTTCCCCTTCATGCTCCAGTACTAGTAGTTCTTTAGTTTTTTGTCCGCGCCTCGGGGTTCTCTCTTTCTTCCTAGATATCCTCGAAGCTTAGCATCTCGTAGTCCATATCATGATAACTCAAACCTTCTACCTTTTCCACAAATGAGCATTCTCTCGCCCTCCTCTGATTTTCTATCACCGTTGCTACTCTTCTATCAGCCGTGACAAATTTGAGGCACTGGTGAATGGTGGATAGGATAGCTCCGAAAGCGTGGATCAACGGATGCCCTAGTATGCAGTTGTAGGTGGAGGCTTGGTCCACAACCTTGAATGTCAACTGTTTCTGCATCCGTGTTTTCCCATCTGAACCTTCTAACTGCACTAACAAATCAACCTCCATGGTTGGCCTAGTCAACGCATTGCCGAAACCTTTCTCATCATCACAAGGCCTCACTTTGTGGTAACGTTCCCCTCCCAGGTTTTCAAAAACTTCTTTAAAGATTATGTTGACATACGCCCCGGTATTCACTAAGTATCTATGAACTTTGACTCCTGATAGTATTGGTGAAATGACTAGAGGGTCGGAATGAGGAGTATTTACCCCGTAGAAGTCCGCCTCTGTGAAGATAATATCCACTTCCATTACCCCTTTCGCCATCGGGGTTAGCGACCAAGTCTCTCAGTTCTGCCTTCTTCTTTCATTTCGATGCCGTGGTCAGTGCTTGAGAGGTTTCGATTTAAGGGGTTTTCTCTACTGGCTCCATCATGTGTATTTCTCTGGGTCTGCTTCCTCTTGGGCTTGCCTTCCGATCCTGTCGAACACTAACGGCCGTCCTGGAGGCGGAGGGGGTAAGGGCATCGCTTCTCTATTCCGCCCTCCGCCTGGGACCTCTGTCGACCCGGGAGAGAGGGAAGATTAGCGTCTTTCCTATATACCCTCGGCCTCGGGGCCTGCAGCATTCCTCTTAATCTCACCTCCTTAAACAACTTCCATAACTCCGTAATTAGATCTCGCCATTGGTCTGTGTTATGCCCGTGTGTTTGATGGTACATGCAGTACTTTCGAGGGTTGGTGAGTTCCGAGGTTCGTAGGACTGGCCTCGGCATCTGAAGAACTTGTTAATCCTTGACATAATAGAAGACCTCGATAATGTTCAAGTTGGTTCCCGATTTTAGTTCCTCGTACATCTGCTGGACCTCGGTGTTTTTCGTAAAGGGTTTGAAAGTGGCGGGCATTTTGTATTCCTTCGTTCTTCCGTTATTGACCCTCTTCTTACTCGGTTCTGCCAAGGGGTTCTAGTTGCTTGCTTTCTTTGCCATCTTGGAAATATCTTCCGCTTAGATGTGTTTGTTCGTCATGACCATGAAGGCCGCGTAGGATGCGGGCGGTTTATGCTGGACCGCTTTCCATAAGCTAACTTCCGAGTGAAGAGCCCCCATCACCGTGATGAGACAAACTTCGTCCCCCATGACTTCCCCCATCGATCTTTGCTCGTTGAATCTTTTCAGAAAGTCTCGTAAGCTTTCTGTTGAACCTTGGCGGAAGTTGACCAGCTTGTGCTTTGGTTCCTTCGGTGCCCCCAAATACGAGTATTGCATTAGGAATACCTCCATCAACTCTTTCTAGCTTCTGACGGAGGCTGCCGGGAACGCCCTAAACCAGGCATGAGCCTTTTTTCCCAGGGTCAGCGGGAACATCCGGCATAGCGTGATCTCATTTGCACCTTGTGCTCTCATCCACATTAGATATTTTTCAATGTGAGAATATGGGTCGTAATCACAATCGAAAATCAAACTGGAGAGAAACTTTATCCCTTGTTGCCGAGGGGCATTGCTGATTTCCATCGTGAAAGGTGTAGGAGCTACCGACGAGTGGAGGACTCATCCGGTTCTGGACATCATCCTTTCTAGATCCTTGAAATGCTTGTTCACCTCCTTATTTATCAGAGCCGGTAGATCTCTAGTTGGGGCCTTGGGGAATATTTCTTTATTCTCCGACCGTATCTCTGCATGGGTCTACTTCTATCTCGTTCCTCTTCATGAGATGGGTCTCCAGTTCCTCCTGTCCTATGGTAAAGACAGCTCTGTTGTGGGCAGATCTTCCCACGGGAGATCTCAATTCTCCTGTGAGTAGGGTGCCGAAGATGAGTGGGATCTCTGGTTCCTTGGCGTTCGGAATCGGTTATGCCTCATTTGGGAGACAGATGGGGTTCTTCGTGGGACTTCTTCTCCTGCTGGTACTTCCCTAGTGGCAGGTCGACCTCTCATTTTATTTGGTGAGTGATGCTGGTGGGATCCTTCTGCTTGCTGCCTTTCCCTCGACGGAGGGTTTCCCGCCTCTTAATTCCGTTCCTTCCGTGATCGCCTTTAGGCATCATTTCCCGCGGATACCTCTGGGGGAGGAGGATTCCTCGCTTCTTGGTGCATTCTTGATTGCGGCTGTCTTTGAGCTCTTATTTTCAATCGACGAAGGTATTCACTATGCCTTCCTTCTCTTGGAGATTCGTTCACACTCTCCTTCTCTCCGATGTTCCTCCTCCTAATGAAGTTGATAGTTTCTCTCGCATCTCCTCCGCTGTGTTCTTTCATGGCCTCTTTCCTCCTTTCGAGATCTTCCCGCAGGTCGTCCTGACTTTCCCTATGAGGGCCGCTAAAACTCAACCTTGCTGGTTGAACTGGGGGAGCTTCTGCACATACTCATTAATCACTATTTAGATCTTTTCATTCATTTCTTTCATTTTTTGAGGATCACCCAAGTTTGGGATAGGAATAGACCTCACCGAAGTGGATATCTCCATGACTGGAGCACTAATTTGAATGTTATTTACACTCATTGTCACATTCCGTTGGGCCCTGGAACATTCCCCCTTTTCTTCGTTGCCACGGACTGTAAATCCATCACCCCCATTTTGATTTATAGACACAGATCAAAAACCAGATATTTTTCTCACAGAATTGAACCAAGACTTTGAAAAGAAATAGAACAGGGATGACTAATCGCAGCAGTCCCACAGACAGCGCCAAATGTTGATGGCTGTTCTTGGCTTGTTGATTTAGTACTTAGAAGATTAAGATATTTGATAACGAAGCCAAGAACGAACATAATCAAACACAATAAAGCTACAAACAAAGGGATTAAAACCAATGAAAGACTCAATTCCCACCAAAGAACTCAAACAATTTTATTACTCTTCCTTAGAACAACACTCATAAAAACCTCTTCCCTTACAAGTGTAATGTGTAAAGTGAACCTGAGCAACCTGCCTCTCTCCTGTGAGAGAAGCTATTTATCTCATCTACAAACCCTAATCCAGAGCTAATCGCCTTGCGCCACTTGGATGGAGACAAGTCGCCTTAATTGGGGCTGTCTGGTACGCCGACCAGCCTGAGGAGAAGTCTGAATGTCGCTGGTTGCTTTTTGCAGGGCTTCACAGAGCGCCTCCGTCCTTTGATGGCTTCCCATTGGTAGTTGGAGTAAGATGTGCCAGTCAGTTGCTGTCTTCTGGTTAGGATTGCTGTCCAAGACATCTCTTCTTCCCAATAGCCTTGTCTTCTAGCCTGCTGCACCTGTCAGTCTTCATGATGGTGTTTGTTCTTTATTGCCCTGCTTCTGTATTCCATTTGGCCCTCGGAGAGGTTGACTTCCGGTGTTGTGGTGCTCGTCCGATCCCTCGGGCAGGGGAAAGATATTGCCGAGGTTCCCCGACGAGGGTGTTTTCTGGCTTCGGCCCCTTTAATGGTTTCCTTCTTTGTCCTTTCCTCGACCGGGCCTTTAGGCTGCAGTGACCACTTTGGGCTGCCTTAATTATGGTGTCCTCGGTTTGGGCCCCTGAAGGATTGGGTCTCTTTCTTCAGGTACTATAGGGGTTCTTGGGCTTTTGGGCCTTCAAACCGTGGGGGATATAATACCTATAACACTACTCATTGGCCCATATCAAATAATGTAGCCCATGGACTTTTACTTTATTTTAATCACTTAATTAAACCCAACATATTATTTGAATAACTAATATAATTGAATATTAATATATTACCCACAATTAAATTATATAGGAAATACAAATTTCCTAACAATCTCCCACTTGGGCTATATATTACTTCCGAAGATAATTATATTAAGAATCCTTAGTGCACAACTTTATGCTATTCATTCAGACTACCTTCAACAATCTGGTCTATCTCATATACTAACAATGGAATTACCGCGGCATTCACCTCATTACTTTTCGTGGTTAAACCCCAACAATCATCATGTTAATATACTTAATGACATAGATCAAATATGGTGAGTAGCATGAAAATTACTTGCAAAATGTGATTAACAACAAGTCTATTTCCAACTGGTCCAACTTTAAACTTTAGTGAGATCAATCCACAATGCGAATATCATAAAATGGAAATTAACTTAAGTGAATTCAGAATAAACAAAAAAAGTCATCAACTTTATTCTATAGAATTCCGAATGTCTTAAATATGAAGTTCAATACATAGAACATAAACTCCCATTAAACTAAGGTAACATCAGAAATAACACATATTTGAGCAGTATGCTCATGAAACACCTTTGGGGTTAATGCCTTAGTTAGTGGATTTGCTAGCATACTGTCTGTTCCTATGTGTTCAACAGTAATTTGTTTATTCTGAACTCTCTCCTTAACAACAAGGTACTTAATTTCAATGAATTTTGATTTAATGGCACTTATGTTGTTATTGAAGTATAGCACTGCTGAACTATTATCACAATACATTTTCAACGGTCTTTCGATACCATCAACCACACGCAGCCCAGTGACAAAGTTCTGTAACCATATTGCATGATTGGATTTTTTATAACAAGCGATGAACTCTGCAGCCATGGTGGAATAAGCTACAAGAGTCTGTTTGGCAGACTTACAAGAAATAGCTCCTCCAACCAATGTAAGCACATAACCTGATGTGGAACGCTTGCTATCTTAACATCTAGCAAAATTGGATCAGAGTATCCAACGATCTCCAAAATCTCTAACTTCTGATAAGTGAGCATATAATCCATTATTTTATTTAAATAACGCATTACGCATTTGGCCTCTTTCCAGTGTTGCTCTCCTGGATTGCTTAAATACCTCCCCAAAACTCTCACTATAAATGCTATATCGGGACGAGTGCAAACTTGAGTGTACATAAGACTTTCTACTGCCGGCGTATAAGGAAGCTTTTCCATCTCATTTTTCTCATGATCATTGCTGGGGCACTGCTTAAGACTGAATTTTTCTCCCTTAGCCACAGGGGTGTCTAGTGGTCTGCTTCTTTTCATGCCAAATCTTCCTAAAACCATATCGATATAGCTCTTTTGCGATAATTCAAGAATACCTCGAGAACGATCTCTAAGTATTTGGATTCCTAATACAAAAGAGACGTCACCAAGATCTTTCATTTAAAATTTCTTCACAATAAATATATTAGTTTCCTGCAATAAGCCTATATCATTACTTGCAAGCAGAATATCATCGACATACAAAACCAAGAAGACATATTTAATCCCACTGAACTTGCAGTATACACAATCATCAACAAAATTTACCTCAAAACCAATAGAGGTGATAATTTGATGAAACTTGTGATACCATTGACGGGATGCTTGCTTGAGACCATAGATGGATTTCTTTAATTTGCACACTATAGACTTTGCATCTCCGAAGGCAAAGTTCTCAGGTTGTGCCATATAAATTATTTTCTCAATGTCTCCATTGAGAAAAGTAGTCTTTACATCCATCTGATATAGCTCCAAGTCGTAATGAGCTACAAGTGCCATGATAGTTCTGAAAGAGTCTTTCGAAGAAACTGGAGAGAAAGTCTCTTTGTAGTCAATGCCTTCCTTTTGAGTGAAGCCTTTAGCGACTAGACGAGCCTTTTATCTTTCGATATTGCCTTTTGAATCCCTTTTGGTTTTAAATATTCATTTACAACCAATTGGTTTCACACCTTCAGGCAATTTGACAAGATCCCAAACATCATTGTCATTCATAGACTTCATCTCATCTTTCATGGCGTCAATCCATTTCTGAGAGTTAGAACTGCGCACGGACCAAAAGAGACAGGGTCATCTTTGGTCAAACCAACGCCATCCTCATGTTCTTGTAAAACTACTATATAATCATCTGAAATAACATTTCTCCTCTCTCTAGTTGATCTCCTTAATGGCACTTCTTGAGGTGGTTGAGTTTGTTCATCAGCTAATGGAGGAAGGATTTCAATGTTGTCTTGATTTGGAATAATGTTTTCCATATGAGTCTCTGGAGTTGTTTCTTGAGCAATGTTTGGTAAAGTAACCAAATCATCGTCAACTCCAGAATCTTCCTCAAAGACAACCTTCCTCATAATCTCTTCCCTCCCAAACTCAATATCCACAAGAAATTTGGCATTGTTGTCTTGATTTGGAATAATATTTTCCATATGAGTCTCTGGAGTTGTTTCTTGAGCAATGTTTGGTAAAGTAACCAAATCATCGCCAACTCCAGAATCTTCCTCAAAGACAACCTTCCTTATAATCTATTCCCTCCCAAACTCAATATCCTCAAGAAATTTGGCATGAAATGCCAAATTATTGAAAATTACATTAACCAAGAATAGTACTTGTTTTAAATAAATAAATAGACTTGTTGATCTTGACTATACATTTATCACTGACACAATTCCACTTGCGAATCCATTAATAAAAATGGGTAGTGGATATCATTAAAGTGTTTGCAACTCATATCCAAAATTGAATTTTGAGAAATTACTCAATTGAAATATTTTTGATGACGCAACAGACTAACAGCATCAATTTGGACAATCCATTAACATCACGTAAACTCGAGATCAATTGAAATTAAATTTAATCATTACAGTGACCAACAAACTTTATTCAAATTAGTAATAGGACTAAACCTTATGTATTTGGAATACCAAACACGTTACTTTCAGAGTGGTCAACCATGGATTAAAAAAATGATCAGTGGATCTTTTAATAAGAGTTTTCATCTCACATCAAAAAACCAATTTGTGGAATTACACAATCCAAAATAAAACTTTAAGTGACACAATAATACCAATTAAATAGCAATTAAAAGAACGCATAATTGCCAAACAATTCATTAGATTTAAAATTTGATTTCACGATTCAAATAATAAATATTTGATCAATCTTACAAATCTCAAAGAATCAAAATTATGGTGGCTCCGATACCACTTGTAGGAAATAAAACATTTAATAAAACACCTTAAGCCCTAACATGATTCAATAAGATCCATGTAATTATTGAAAAGAGGAATACATGGATCCATTGATCTTCTTATACGGAATTAGATGGAAGATCAGCAGGTGTAAGACCCTCCTCAACTAAGCCTCTGAATTTCCCTCAGGACCTTCGTAATCTCTTCAGATAGGGAAAGAGAAAACTGCGTCCAGCTTAGTGTCGGGGAGCATAATCTAGGGTATCTATATATATTACTCAATCAAGCCACACATAATCACCTTATTAAGTAATATTGGGTATCTACTTACTGGCCCATATCAAATAATGTAACCCATGGACTTTTACTTTATTTTAATCACTTAATTAAGCCCAACATATTATTTGAATAGATAATATAATTGAATATTAATTTATTGTCCACAATTAAATTATATAGGAAATATAAATTTCCTAATATCAATATCTTGTAGTAATCAACGCCCATTTTCCCAACACAAAAACCTCTCCTTGTCGCCCAAAAAAAGAGTTTTGAGAAGTTTTATGGAAGCTAAAAATGAAATGGGAGGTGCGCCACCGGCGAGTATGGCAGAGGAGCAACGCTTGCAGTGGAGAATCCCCGCTGCAGCTGTCGGCGGAAGAGCAATGCTTGCGGTGGTTGTGGGAGAAAGAGAAAGTTGGTGGTTGTGGGAGAAAGAGAAAGTGACAGAAGATGGGAAATAGATCCAGCGGAAAAAAAGATTGAATTGTGTTTGTGACATGGCTTTGACCCGCGTATTAATAATTTGACCCGCATATTAGAATTAGATCCGGTTGTATGAAGTTTTAAAAAAAAGCATGCTCTATTCTAGTCTTTGTCTACTTTTTATAATTAATATAATAATTATAAAAATAAAGAAAACAATAAAAAGCTGGAGTAATTTTTTTTTTTAATTATTTTGATGCCCAGAACTCCGCTTTCTTTTTCATATCACTAATTTGACGTGGCCGGTTCCGTCCAGTTAATTGGGTTTAATGAATAACCCATCTCACGGAATAGGACGGAATAGGATCCGTGAGACGATCTCACACAAGACCTATATATACTAGGTGGGTAGCACCTCACTTCGTGAGGTGTTCAACCCGTATGTTACTTTATCTCATTTTATGTGTTTAAGAAGGAAGGTATAATTGGGTCACAAATACAGTGAGCTTTGTATATTATTTAAAGAAGTTATACAAGAATTGAATATTGCAGTGGATGATTGTCTTTTTTTTTGGCATCGTATATTTTTAGCTTCCCTATGTTCTTCTAAGCATTTATATTTTCTTTTATTAATGTTAGGCTGTTCACATGCGTCGTGTATGTGATTTGTACTGGTAGAGGCCATTAAATTCAGAATAATTTATAAGAAAAGTGAATTATTGATTTACTATGATATATTTATGTCCTGTAGACTATACAATAGAGGAAAAAACAACGTGCAAAAGCAAAACAAAAAACTACTTGTACGGCGAAAGGTATACAGAAACAATGCACAAAAGAGAATGTAATAAGCATAACGATGTAATGACGCAAGAAGGCAGCAGGTGTAGTGGGAGGCACCAAAGTTTGCTTCCCAATTTTTTATTAAATTAACAAAATACAAAGTAGAGAAAGGGTAAGGAAAAGCGCAAAACCTTGGTACCAATGAGCAGCAGGAGTGAAACGTTCTAAATGCACTATTAGTGACTACAATTGATTGCAGCAGTGATGCGGCATTGCGATACAGATATCACGTTAACGTAAGATTATTGCAATTTTATTTTTGTAATAGGTGGAATTTCTGCTCAGTTTTGCTTACATGATCAATAAGAATGGTAATAGATTTTACAAGACTATTTGTAAGAGTATGAAAAAATAATCATCCAAAAACATATAGCACATAATTGAAAGCATAATGCAGTTTTGGTTTCCTAAGCATGCAGCCGTACACATTGCCTGATTTATGACAGACTAATTTAATATATTAATGCTAACACCCCTTGCATGTCAGGAATTGGTTTAATATACATGGAAAATAAATGGAGGGCTCACAAGCAAAATTAAAGTAAATACACTGTTTTGTCTAGAACACCGGCTGGAACATTATGAAGTAGTGCACAATTCAATTTACCAAGGGAAGTACTATGACAATTCGGCGTCTGTCGCTCACATATAATTCTTGGATCTTTTTATATCAAGGTTGTTGGTTTCTATGGGTCAATGCTTAAAAAAAATCACAAATAAAAAATATTCAGGCATTGGCAAAAGAGATTCAACAATAAATAGCAAATGCCTATGCTTGTGTGAAATTGAAAACATTGGGTGCTAGGTTTACAGAATTCTGTATGAGTACGAGTACGAGTCCGATTGAATAAATAAATGTAGTTACCTTTAGAGTTTATCTTCCCATGCAAAGGGTAGAACCATATAATCCTTTGGGGTTAACTCCGACAAAAGAAAGTATAAAAGAAGTCTTCAATCACAGAAACTAAAGAGGACTCCAGTGGCAGCAAATATTTGAGAAAACTGTTTAGTCTGTGTTCAGCTCAAAACTTTGAAACTAAAGAGCTAAAATTCTAGATAGAGAAAGAATCTCTAAGTAGGGCGAGAAGTTTGAATACCGTAAATTAAAGCAAGTACTCACTTAGACATTTCATGTAGTATCTCATACATATGGATTAAAACAAGCACGTCCTTCAGAAAGTGCAGCAATGACAAATGACCATCTTCCCCAAGTCGGACATTAGTTTCATGTTGGTAGTACTACACAAATGCAATTTGAATCAATAAGATCATTTGGATTATTTTGATAGACTTTCTTATCATTCATAAAGGAATTTGCAGTATCTGTTTTCCTTTAATAAAATTAAAAAATTTCTGATCATAATTATTACTAAATTAGTACTCCCTCCGTCCCATTTCAATATTTACATATTTCTATTTTGGGCGTCCCATTTCAATGTTTACGTTTTCTATTTTGAAATATGGGACCCACCTAAAACAATTATTATATCACAATGGTCCCCACATCCAACACTAATACACCTATCCACTTTACATTAAATATTATATCTTTCAACCCACTATCTATTAAAATATTATACTCCTTAATCAAAGTGCAAAAAGCAAACATAAACATTGAAACGGGACGGAGGGAGTAATGATTATTTTCTTTGAGTTTGCTGTTAGCTTGAACATTCATAAACCTTAAAACTATAACTTTGGTAAATTGATAAGTCAATTGAATTGTTTTTAGAAACTTTGTTATCATACATAAAAAAAATATATAAACATGTAATGTCCATTATTCTCTAAAAAGCCAGAGAGTTATGAGTCATTATTAAATTAAAACAAATGCATGCTAAGACATGTCAACAACTGTGTGCATAATAAGGAATTTTTTTTAATACGTCACTATAATTGAAATTGTACAGAATCAATTTATGTTACAATTAAATCTTATATTTCTCATTTATATTTTTCATTATAGGAGTGGGGTGGGGTAGGGGTGGCTCAATTCATATGTAACTCTGAAATTAGATATAATAATATGCAACAATATATATGCAAATAAATATGGAATCTACAGTACTTGTAAAATGATTTGCATATTGGTAATGGGTATTCTGATCATGGTAACTTATTACACAAATGATCACACAAAAAGATATATTGATTTTGTACTAATATCAAGGTTGTTGATTACGATGTGCCAATGTTTAAATAAAAATCACAACTAAAAATGTTCAGGTGTAGGCAAAAGAGATACAGTAATATTTAGCAAAAAATTGTGCTTGTTTGTGTGAATCTGAAAACTTTGGCTGCCAATTTTACAAAATTTTGTAGGAGTACGAGTACGATTGAGTAAATAAGTGTAATTATCTCTTCCTTTGCGAAGGGTGGGACCATATAACCCTTTACGTTAACTCCAACAAAATAGTATAAATGAGGTCTCCGATTACAGAAACCAAAGAGGACTTGAGTGACTGCAAATATTTGAGAAAACTATTTAGTCTGTGTTCAACCCACAACTTTGAAACTAAAGAATTAAAATTTTAGATAGATAAAGGATCATTAAGTAGGGCGATAAGTTTGAATACTGTAAATTAAAGCAACTACTCACTTAGACATTTCATGTAGTATGTTATACACATGAATCAAAACAAGCACATCCTTCAGAAAAGCACATCAATGACATATGACCATCTTCTCCAAGTTAGCCATCACTTTACGTTCGTAGCAGTGCGTAAATTTAATTTGAATGAATTGAGAAAATCATTTGGATTGTTTTGATGATAGACTTCGTTATCATTGATAAGGGAATTTTCAATATTTTTATCCTTTAATAAAAGCAAAATTTTAATAAAGTATTCATCCATTTCCATATTTCAGGATTTAAAAATGGTACTTAGCTTTCCATGTTCTTTGAAGAACTAAAAAAACCTGTTATGTCGAATAAATGATTAATCATTTGGATAGTTCATTAAGTATCTCATGGGCGTGGTTTAAAATAGGCAAATCAGAGATCATAATAAATATTAATGGCTATTTTCTTTCAATCAGCAGTTAGCTTGAACATTCATAACACCATAAAACTCTTAACTTTGATGAATTGATAAGTCATTTGAATTCTTTTTAGAAATATGACTTATGATCCATCATTAAATTAAAACAGACGCCTGGGAAGAAGACATGGGTTGAAATTAGAAAATTACCATTTTTTGTAAATCAGCAATCACTTTACCCATTCATATCATCAATCAATTTAAACTTAAATGAACTCATAAACTTTCCAATCGTTTATAAATTTACTTGTACATGCATGAAGAAGCCAATGATGAAGAAAAGTGAACCATAAGCTAAACAAGGGTTATACTTCATCACAACAAATTAGCAGGGTAGGGTTATTAGAGAGGGAAGGACCAAAAATAAACAAACAAGAAGTTCGATGCTCTCTAACTTAGTATCCGGTTGTACACCTGAAAGAAAATTGAAAAATCACCTAACCTTTGAAGGCCCGATTATGCAAATTCAAAAAAAGATTAACAAATGAGTGTACAATAAAATTCATATAATACAAATCGATCCTCTTATACATTAAAGGCATCAAATGACAACAAATACTTCTAAGGAATTATCCATCCATCTGTGAAGAAGTCATTCTAGGCATTATCAAAGCACATAAGTTTCAATTCCATACTAACCACATATGCCCCCTAATTCACATTCCAATTCCATGTTTCATTCCCAAATTAAGTATCACTCATATATATAGGGCCATCACAATTCCTGCATCAAGCCAGAAAATATAATTTCTAAACAATTTTTTTATTTAAGCATTTCATCATACATCTTGTATGTACAGTTGAAATTTGCCTATGGAATGTACTTATAGCAATGTAAGGCTAATTATTTTCTATACCAACGAAGGAATTTATAAGAATTGAAGATAAGAAGGAGCACGCATGAGAGAAATGAGAAATAACACAGAGAGGGTGGAGCGAAAATATTTGCGGCGAGAGCGACTTATCGAAAGAGAGCTCCGAAGGCAGTAGCGACAGCAATAATAGACAAATTGACGACGGTCAGGAAAGGGGCGACGACTTCAGGGATGCGTGAAAATAAACATTTGTGCACTAAATTGGGATTATGCCCGACCAAATCCAGTGTAGTTAAAGGTGGCGCTGTTCTGGGCAATCACCGGTAGCACTGACGCAGGTGATGAGGTGAAAGCTGTAGATTTCACCCAGTGGAGACGTGGCTTTGCGGAGAAAAGAAGGCAGACCTACTACCGAGGGAAAACTGACCCTATACTCCTTCCATCTCACCCAAAGGGTTATTTTTGTTTTTTGGTACATGGATTAAGAAGTATTATTATTTAATGTGTAGTGGGTAGTTGTATTAGTGGGAGTGTAAACCCCATATTTTAATTGTATCAGAGGTGGTGTGTGGGTCACATGTGTATAAAAAAGAAAAGGGGACCCTTTGGGTGGGACGACCAAAATGGTAAAAATGAACTCTTTGGGTGGGACAGATGAAGTAGTATATATATATATATACCATATAAAAATGTGAATCCGCATTTTTGGCGCGGTAACATGCCCGTTCCCAGTCACCCATCCGTCATGTGTCCCCTTCCCAACTTCACACGTAAGTTAGCCGCAACATCCAGCAAGCCTTGTTCCCGACTCAAGCCGTCCGCACCAGTTCGCAGGGTGAAAAATGTTGCTTCTAATCCTAAATTCATCCTCAATTCAATCTCATCTTCATCGTTCCCCGCTTGCATCAAACACTCCCAACACACTCCCAGCCATCATTTGGGCAACTCCACCGTCCGTTTTACTCTTTCACGGCACCCCCTCCCTCTATTTTCATTTATCTTATAACTTAAGCTGTTCATGACAGTCAATCTGTTAGGTATCGATCTTCCATCTCGTCGGTCTTCGTTATCGCTGGAGAAGGTGGTCGGGAGCTGAACTCCACAGTGCTCAGATTCCCCTTGAACTCACATAAGAATTCAAATCCATGTTCTATCTGTTAGGGTTCACAAATGAGTGTGATAAAGGCCTAAGGTGTAAGGCTATGGGCCAAGTTTTGAATTAACAAAACTGGCCCAATACTTTGAATCAGAAGACCATCATTTGGGCCAAAGCCCAACAGGCCCAACAAATCTCCACCTTGGCCCAAATCATTTGTGTTTAACTAAATGGGAATTCATTATCACACTTTTTTCCGGACACCTGCAAAATGAAAGACACAAAGTCAAATGCAAGATCCAGAAAATTAACACAAAGTCAAGGGTATCACAAAAGATACACATATCTATGCAAGGAGCAAAGATAACGGACACACAGTCACAAAATATTTAAATTATCCCAAGGACAAAATAAACGGAGCACACAAGCTCACAAGAAAACACAAAGTTCACATAGTCATGTAATCAAATAGATTAGAACTCACAATTTTCATGACACACGAACAGTTCACATAGAACAAATAAACAAAGCACAAAGCTAACATAATATCACTAAGATCATGAATACACAATTCATACATTTATCACACAGAATAGATTACATAATTCTAAAGACACATAGTCTAGTCACATAGACACACAAGCTATAGCATTTAAAAGTCACATAGACACACAACCTATAGCATTTAAAAGTCACATAGACACTTCACATAGAAGCACACGCAGTCACACAGACATAAAAGTTACACAGACACTTCACACAAAAGTACACAGTCACATAGACAATCAACAATCAAATGTTACACCACATTTGAATGCACACAACATGCTCCACCTCACTAAGAGAAACAAATAAGCATGTAAACAAGGCAAGTTTAACACATAAACAAGCACACAATAAGAAAACACATTTCTAACAAGTTTTCACACAAAGAAAACACAAATTCACAAAGAAGCACATAGATTCAAAGTGAAACAAGATAAGAAAAATAAATTTTCAGAAAAAACAAAATTTTCAAAGCCATTTAAACATGCAAGTTAAAGGCTCAAACAATTCACACAAGCACAACTAGTAAACCTCGCCATAACACTCAGTTTCAGTCACAACATTGACTTGTTCACTAGATTTATCCTTCTTGGGTGGGGGGGACATTTGTTAGCATAATGGCCATGCGTATTCCAATTATAGCATCTATGATTTTTAGCCTTAAACTTATTATTATGCCTTCCCTTAACAAACATAACACTCCCAGAATTCTTATCAACCCCATTGTGATTTAAATCATGCTCTTTACTTTTTAAGGCATAAACCACCACATCTAGAGTAACATCATCACGACCATACTTAATTGCAGATTTGACATCACAATAAGATTCAGGAATATCATTTAACAAGACAATGGGGGAATAATCATCAATGTGCTTATCATCAGATTGCTTAATATCAATAATGAGCTTTGTAAACATGTCCAAGTTTTCATTAATGTCCTTATTCAAATCCAATTTGAAACTGAAAAATTTTTCAAGCAAGAACATCCTACTAGGCAAAGATGACACATTGAACAATTCATCCAACTTTTTTCACATCTTTTCAGCAGACTCAAATTGACCAACCTTTCTTATCACAGAGTCCGAGAGATTTAAAGTAATGGATGACAAAACAAGCTCATTCATATCAGATTTCTGTTCTTCAGTTACAGTGGCAGCATGAGTTCCATCAATGGCCTTATAGACACGTTGAACCAAAACACATTTCATATTTGTTTCCAAATTTTGAAATCAATTTTGCCATCAAAAGAAGTCATGCCAAAGGAATTAGAAGCCATTTTTAAACATAAAGCACAAACCACACCACAAGAACAAATATACTGACAATCAAGAGTACACACAACGGAAGCAGGATAACAAATATCACAATAAAATCTCACAAAGAGAGAACTAGCCGTCTCAGAGCATCACAAAGAAGGACCAACCGCCTCAGGGTATCACAAAGATAGAACAAATCTATAATAAAGAGGATGAGAGAAACTCCCCTATCACCAAGGGGGTTAGAACTGATATGACTGGAACGGCGCATTTCTGTAGAACGCGATTCCTGCAGCGGCGGCGGCGGCATCGTAGAACCCTAGCGTCGCTTTCCCAGAGGACAGAACTAGCTACAGCGACGGTGCGTTTCTCTCTCCCACCGGAGGCGAGCGGCGTCAGCGATCCAAACGGCGGCGAGGTGACGAAAACTGCTGTGATACCACTGTTAGGTATCGATCTTCGTCATCTCGTTGGTCTTTGTCGTCGTCGGAGAAGGTGGTCGGGGGCTGAACTCCACAGTGCTCAGATTCCCGTTGAACTCACACAAGAATTCAAATCCACGTTCTATCCGTTAGGGTTCACAAATGAGTGTGTTAAAGGCCTAAGGTGCAAGGCTATGGGCCAAGTTTTGAATTAACAAAACTAGCCCAATACTTTGAGACAGAAGACCATCATTTAGGCCAAAGCCCAACGGGCCCAACACAATCGCTTCACGACCGCCGGCTGATTTTCATCCCAACAATTTTTTAGTTTCTCCAATCTCTACTCCTTGTGGCACCTCGTCTCACTTTCTACCAAAGTATCAGGTAATGAATCGTACTTTTTCATATAGTAATAGATTTTTTGTTCTGCTGTGAAATTCCACTGCATGTTAACGTTTCACTTTTCTTGATTCTGCTGTGGAACAAGAAATTGAAAACAACAACCTTAAAGCTTTTGAAGTTATTGCCCTTTATCTGTTTGATGAATTGCCTGTGATAAATTAGACAAACAATTTCAGATAAAGATTACTGGCTCGATAGTTGACTTTGGCATTCAAGATTCCTTTAAATTATGGGGGTGGTAGGTTGGGGGAAGGGTATATTTGAATCTGAAGTAGTAGGCAGACCCTCTAAGCTATTGATTTCATTTGGCAGATTAGCTAATCTTAAAAAACTGAAAATCAGCCATGTTGGAAGGCTTCTCATGATGCTGTCACTCACAAGTACTGTCGTATAATTATTGCAATAAAATGAATATCTAAGACATCGTTGCAGCCATACAGCATCGCATATCAATATAATCACCTTAAATAAAATGAAATTCGACCAAGTTGAAGTTCATAATATAGAACTTAGACTTGATAACTATGTCTAGAGCTAATCCCCAAAAGCTAGCTAATAAAAAAGTGAAGATACTTGAATTACATATGTACATTAATATCAGCGCGGCGTGATGATAATATAGGCTGCAGAACTAACTACTCCTACATATAATGTGATACAGTGTATCCACAGGTACTCAACAGAATTGAATTACTCTTATTGCCCACCAATCTCAACATTACCTAAAATCATAAAATCTCCATACATTCATTTCCTCCCTTTAGAAGCCATGCTGTCGACTTCAACCCATTGATGTATAAATGATTCATCTCTGAAAAACTAACAGTAACTGAAGTGGAAACTTGAGCAATAGTAATTGAGTGAACTCAATATTTACTTTTCACAAGCAATAGTCGGTGCTGTTTTAGTTGCATTATTTTGCACTACAATAAAAACTTAATCAAAATTGTTTGCTTCTATGATCTTTTTGTATTATCCTGTATCCCTAGGTTGATATTATCACCACATGATGCATGTTGCGTTGTTACTGTGAATGTACTTGGCACATTTCACAGCATTAGCCATGCGATGAGCGCATACATACACATTGCACGCATACATTCACAGTTTTGAACATAGATGTTTTGCTTTATCTTTGAACTCATTAGTCTTGTATCCAATGTTTTGAATCTTAATTGACTGTGAACTAAGTGCATTACCTATAGCCTTAATAGGTTGATGATCTTGTCATTAACTAAAAATTGATGATGTATTTGTCTCATGTATTGACAGTTAGCTATTCCCTCAACGAAAAATATATGTGCATGAACACAGCTTACATGATGAAAGTTGTGTAATTTTACTGTTCTATCATTAAAAGTAATGGCCAATAGCCTAATAGTTAGTTATTTCATAATATCATTTTAAGAAAATGAACCCTTATTTTGTAAACTCCCAATTTGTTCACTCTGTTTTGATTCTGTATTGTTTTTGTAATGCCCCGTAAGTTTCACCTACGATTTTTCTGCCATGGCCCAAAATCGTTGAAGCCCACATCCAAACTCAGCCCATTCCTTATAATCAGCCGTGAGTTTAATTAAAACAAACAAGTTTCCTTACTCTCCAAGAAAAAAATCGTGATCTTCATAGAGGAGATATCTTTTCCCCTTATCAACCTATATCTTAGGAAAGTAGTTAAAATCCTACGAAGATTTCTCCACAACCAGCCGTGAGAATATAATCCAAAGTCTTCCTTATTCTCCACACACACGATACACTTTCATACGGCTGCGAGCAGTGAGAGGTAACGCACAAGGTTACTTCTTCTTTTCTCTTCTTTTTCTTCTCCTTTTCTTTCTTCTTCCTTCGATCAAACACTTGTTTTTCTTTTTTTTATTTGTTTCTGCAAACTTAAAACTGCCAACCCTAACATTCTCAATTTGCAAGCCTTGCGTGAATAAGTAGGTAGATTAGTTGTGCAATAGTTTATCGAAGTCATGTAGTAATGGTCGAACATGATGATGTAGGTGACGAAGGAGACTCCGATATTGTCGTTAGTACTTGAACGTTGGACATCACTCGGTTAAAGGTGGGGATTCTTTCATTCTTATATGTGTTAGATAACATCGTATGTGGTAATTGAAATGAACTTGAAACTGTCGTTACTTATGAGATGATGATCATACATGAATGTTGTGAAACTTTATATGGCATGGGTATGGGCTGCATAAGTGCCATACTATAGCACGGGTGTGGGCTGTAATGGTGCCATACCATAGCATGGGTAAGGGCTGTGAAGGAGTGCCTTACTAACGAATCGCGATATCGTAAAGTTACACGGATAAGGGCCGAAAGGTGCCTTATTATGACATGATAAGTTTGTATTGTAAGTGATTTAAATTCTCATATATGGATTATTTGATGTATATAAGCATGTTTAGATCTTCACTGAGCGTGTGGTTGCTCACCCCGATAATTATTCTTATCGTAGGTTGAGCGTGGCAAAGCGTACGAGCGGAGGTTGCGGGCGATGAGACTTAATAATAAGACTTCATTTTCTGCAGCGCATAGTTGTACTGCAAGCTTCCTATTCCTTTATCTACTTAATTGATTACTTATATTGGGATTGTTAATAAATGATGTCATGCGTTACTGAGCCGTCGAAACGTTTCGCAAGTTTCTTTTTATTTACAAGGTTGGTGTGTTTATTTAGTAGAATGCATGATGTAGGTTATTGAAGACATAAGTGAGGAATTCAGTTCGTAAAATCCACTGTTCACGTGTGCGGTCGGTTAGCATGCATGTTTGTGTGTTGTGGCTGTCGATCAATGACAGATTGTAAAAATGTGGGGGGGTCAGCTGTTTGTTTAAGTTTGTGAATTGTTGGTGATGGACTTGTACCTAGTGGTACAAGTGCGCTTGTAGAAATGAGTCATTATCTTATCTTTTGCATTTTATTTGCTTCAATTTTGGCAGGTTGTGAGGTACCGTAGGTGATTTGTGGCATACATGTAAAAATTTTTAGTTGGGTTGATTTTTTTTGAAATTTCCTTTCAACCTACCATTAATTATCATATGACAGGCCTTGACAATTGAGGAGGTACTATTACGTATGACTCAAAATTGCATGTTACTTGCTTTATAAACTAAAGTTATAGGGTATAGTGGGATTATTTGGTATTTTGCAGAATTGGGGAGTAGAAAAAGAAACTTACTGTCCTCTTGAAATTTTGCAGAATTAGGATGGAGTTGGTTAGGTACTTGTCTTGCTGATAGATGTTACCGTCTGGTGCCTTTCTTAAAATTGTCAAGTTCTATATGTTTGTATGTTACGAATAGTCTTTCTCTTCAAAGGGAGCTCATTGAAAACTTACAGGACTGACTTTTCCTCCTTTGCTAAGTCACTGGTTCACTTTTAAAAAAAGAGTAGTAGGGTATTAATATGTATAATTCAAGTATCACATGCCATCTGCTGTACAAATAGGAGTTATGGGATAAGTTGGATTATTTGAAAGTTTGCAGAAAATGTAGAAACTAAACTTACAGTCCTTACCTATGAGTTTTGCAGAAAAAAAATTAATACTTATTGTCCTTATTGAAGTTTTGCAGAAGGTTTATACTTACTGTCCTACTTTAGGATTTTTGCAGAAAGTAGAAATTAAACTTACAGGCCTTCTTCCAAAGTATTTTGCAGAATGTTGCAAATGATTTTTTTGCACAAGCCTTGGTCTATTTTAATGAGTCCTGTATGTTTGTAGGATATGGTTTTTGAATGAACTTTCAGCCCTTTACTTTTAAAACTTTTGCAAAATACTTTAATTGATATTCCAAACTAGAAATTTGCAGAACTTAAAGGATTAATCCCTCATCTAGACCCTTTGCTTAAAAATTCTTTTTGCTAAAGCTTGTAGAATACTTGTGGGACAAACAACTTTTGCTAACTCTTTCTTTGCTAGATAATTTTTGTTATTTGCTGAAATTTATGGGACCATTTCTATTTCCTCCTTGTTTGTAAATTATCTCCTACATGTTAAAAAAAAAAAAAAATTAATCATGCCCCATTTAAAATTTTCTAAATTCAAATTTACCATAAAATTTTCCTTAATAAAAATTGGGGCGTGACAGATTGGTATCAGAGCAGGTATGCGATTCTGTATACTTGCTTAAAAATTTTTAAATTTTTATTTCCACACATAAGTGAAATTCGTGGCTTGAATGATATGATTTTGCAAATGTATAAAAGTTTAAATAAGGTCTCTTGCTACGCATCCACCGAGTACGACGCCCGCTTCAACCAAGGTATGAAAGTATAAATTGCATAAATTGATGACATGCGAGATATAAATGAAAATTTATGTTATATGAATAATGTGGGATTTTCTTTATGATAAATGATGAATGTTTTAGAATTTTATTGCGAACCTATATGATTAGTAAAGATATTATCGCATTAGATGGGTGACTTGGCTAGACGACAAGCCTACATGAATTATCACCGGGACGTCAGACATGACTTGCCCACCCACATTGCTCACATGCTACAATTATAGAGACAAGTTAAGGATGTAGGTGAAGGTATTACAGACTATTGGGCTGGATTAAAGCTCATCAGAACGTTACCGTGGGCTTGGAAAGACATGGCCGATTCCATACATGCTGACCTTATGCATCACTCGGTTCAACACCAAGTTCCGCAAGTGGACCACGTGCAGTTCACAGCCGTTTTATTCATGAGAGTCGCAAGATGGTATCCGCCAAACCCCCCTCCTGGACATCACATCTGGGATATTCATAATGAGCAAGAAGAGCGATTGGTAGGTTACCTTGCAGAGCCGGCACCGGCACCGGAACCCAATAACGAGCCAAATGGAGCCATGAATGAAGGAGAAATGGATGAGAATTTCGAGTCAGACCCGTCCGAGGACTCGGGAGTATATGGAGACTAAATTACTAAAAATTTAAATTCCATTTTTTTTAAAAACTAAAAACAGTATCCCTTATGTTAGGAACTCAAATTTATTTCATTATTTAGTATTCATTATTTCAATTATTTAGCATTTAATTCAATTTAATTTGCAAGTTCAAGATAATTTTTCGTTCAATGATCAAAAATTTTATTTTTATGATGTCCATGCCTATATCGTACATTGGCTACCTTGTACAATAATATGATTTGCATTAGGATTTCATTCATTAACTTGAATAAATGCTAAAATTATTTTACATGGTGGAATTGAAGGATGCCTCCAAGAAGGGATGTTCAAAACCCTCCAAACGCACCGAATGCTCCAAACGCTGATGCGGACGCTCATACAAGAATAGTACATGAGTTTCGCCAAAACCATCCACCCTTCTTCAAGGGAAGTGAAGGGTCCGAGTACGTGGAAGAGTGGCTACGAGCACTTGAGAGAATTTTTCGTCTCTTAAGGTGCAATGATGAGCAGCGTGTGATCTGCGCATCCTACCAATTTACTGAAGATGCCGATCATTGGTGGGACGGATACTGGGAGATGAGACCCAATGAGAACCGGGAAGCTATTACCTGGGCAGAGTTTAAGGATATAGTAATGGCCAATTACTATCCTCAAGTTTACCGCAATAATATGGAGCATGAATTTTACAACCTCCAACAAGGGAACATGACCGTAATTGAGTATGAACGGCGGTTCAATAAGTTGCGTCGATCAGCTCCACAGCTGGTCAATACCGAAGAGAAACGAGCCAAGAAGTTCCTGGATGGATTGCACCAGGATATACAAGAGAGAATGTCTTCCCTGCCCGACATGAGCTACGCCGACACGTTCATGAGGGCCCAGAAGGTTGAAGCTTGCTTACTGAAAGGGCGAGCGAACAGAAAGCCGATGGAGAACCCAAATAAACGGAAATGGGAAAATTCTAGCCAAGGCAGAAACAACAATCAAAGGCAAGCTAGAACGAACAACAACCCACCGGCCAACGCACAAGGACCAAAGCCTCTATGCACGCAGTGCGGGAAGAATCATTATGGAGAGTGCCTCATGGGACAAAACAAATGCTTTAGGTGCTATGAGGTTGGCCATCAAGCACAGAACTGCCCAAAGCCAACCAACTTTAAACCTGATCGTAGGGGACCACCTCCGGGGGGAAATACAAGACAAGGCACTGGAGGAAGAGGGAGAGTTTTCGCCATGAACCAAGCTGAAGGGGACAATGAACCTAATGTTATGACAGGTACGTTAGCAGTGGGTAAATCCCGAGCTTTCACTTTGTTTGACACTGGTGCATCACATTCATTTATTTCTGCAAAGTATTGTAATAAGATTAACTGTAAACGAGTCAAGAGTGATGAACCTCTTGAGATTAGTCTACCTTCGGGGGAAAGAGTTGTTGTGAATACCTTAGTAGAAAGTGTGAGCGTACACATTGAAGGAGTAGACTTTAGCGTCAAGCCGTATGTTATGGACATGCATGGATTTGATTTGATTCTAGGAATGGATTGGCTTACCTATCATCAAGCCAATATAAAGTGCAAGGAACGAGTAATGATCTTAAGGGAACCAAAATTTGAGAAAGAAGTGGTACACAAGCTCAAGAGTGGTGTAGTACCGAGAATATTATCTGCTGCAAAAGCTGCCAAGATACTTAGAAAGAAGTCCTGCCAGGGATTTCTAGTCAATGTTGTAGACACCAGGACCACAGAAGTACCACCTAGTGACATACCTATTGTCCGAAAGTATCTTGATGTCTTTCCGGAAGATTTACCAGGTGTGCCCCCACATCGTCAAGTAGAATTTTCAATAGATTTGATACCAGGATCAGCACCAGTATCCAAAGCTCCGTATCGAATGGCGCCCGTGGAACTACAAGAGTTGAAAGTTCAGCTACAAGAGCTCTTGCACTTGGGGTTCATCCGCCCAAGCGTATCTCCATGGGGAGCGCCGATCCTATTCGTTAAGAAGAAAGATGGATCCATGAGGATGTGTATTGACTACCGAGAGCTTAACAAGTTGACGATAAAGAACAAGTATCCCCTACCTCGAATTGAAGACTTGTTTGACCAATTAGAAGGAGCAAGTGTATTTTCCAAAATTGATTTAAGATCCGGGTACCATCAATTGAGAGTGAAGGAGTCAGACATTTCTAAGACTGCTTTTAGAACGCGTTATGGGCACTATGAATTCGTCGTCATGCCATTTGGGTTGAGTAATGCGCCTGCAGTGTTCATGGATCTAATGAATCGAGTTTTTTACCCATATCTCGATCAGTTCGTTATAGTCTTCATCGACGACATTTTGGTGTACTCCAAAGATGAAGCACAACATGAGGAGCACTTGAGATTAGTATTCGAGACACTTCGGAAGGAGAGGTTATACGCAAAGTTCAAGAAGTGTGAGTTTTGGTTGAAGCAAGTCACATTCCTTGGACATGTGGTGACATCACAAGGAATTGAAGTAGATCCATCTAAAATAGAAGCAGTAAATCAGTGGAGGGCACCTACAAATGTTCAAGAAGTTCGTAGTTTCTTAGGATTAGCTGGCTATTATCGAAGGTTCATAGAAGGATTCTCGAAGATAGCCGGTCCAATGACACGATTGATTCGTAAAGGAGAGAAGTTCATTTGGTCTGACAAGTGTGAAGAAAGCTTTCAAAGGTTAAAGCACGATTTGACTTCAGCACCCGTGTTGACAATCCCAAATCCGAATGAAGAGTTCACAATCTACAGTGATGCATCAAAACAAGGACTCGGATGCGTATTGATGCAATGTGGAAAGGTTATTGCATATGCTTCTAGACAGCTGAGACCGCACGAAGTGAACTACCCTACTCATGACTTGGAGTTAGCGGCCGTAGTTCATGCTTTGAAGATTTGGCGACACTACCTTTATGGTGGGAGATGTACGATCTTCACGGACCACAAGAGTTTGAAGTATCTGTTCACGCAGAAGGAGCTCAACATGAGACAACGGAGATGGTTAGAGTTGGTGAATGATTATGACTGCACCATTGAGTACCATCCAGGCAAGGCTAACGTAGTGGCCGACGCTTTGAGTCGAAAAACCAAAATGGAGCTGAATAGTCTGTATACTAAGCAAGAAGAGCTGGTCGAAGAGTTCGCCAAGATGCAAATTGAATTGGTGGCATCATCCTCCGGCACGAAGGCGATCATTGCGACATTAGAAATTCAGCCTAGTCTGAAAATGGAAATAAAAGAAGCTCAGGAACAAGATCATTTCTTGCAAGGAATGATGAAGAAGGCACTAGCTGGAGGTGAATACAATGGTTTCAAAGTGGACGAAGAGGGAGTTTTGACTCTAAATGGAAGATTGTGTGTTCCAATGGTTGAGAAGTTGAGAGAAAAGATTTTAAGCGAAGCGCATGGAGCGCCATACACCGCTCATCCTGGAGGAACGAAGATGTACCATGACTTGAAGGAAAGATTTTGGTGGCGAAGTATGAAACGAGATATTGGATACTTTGTTGAAAGATGTTTAACTTGCCAACAAGTTAAAATTGAACACCAGCGACCAGCCGGAAAGCTTAAACCACTTGAGATCCCCGAGTGGAAATGGGAGCAAATTGCCATGGATTTTGTCGTAGGTTTACCAAGGTCTTCGAAGGGAAATCATGCCATATGGGTCATCGTCGATCGATTGACCAAGTCAGCTCATTTCTTGCCCATAAAAATGACATTCAAGATGGAGCAGTATGCGCAGTTGTATATTCAAGAGATAGTGAGGCTACACGGCGTACCAATGTCAATAGTGTCTGATAGAGATACGCGTTTCACCTCGAGATTTTGGGTAAGTCTGCACAAGGCGATGGGAACTAAACTAAATTTCAGCACAGCTTATCACCCACAAACGGATGGGCAATCTGAAAGAACAATCCAGATTTTGGAAGACATGTTAAGAGCCTGCACTGTTGACATGGGGGAAGCATGGGAGAAGTTCCTACCTCTTGTAGAATTTGCCTACAATAACAGCTATCAAGCAACTATCAAGATGGCTCCTTACGAGGCGCTCTATGGAAGGAAGTGTAGGTCACCATTATATTGGGATGATGTTGGTGAGAAAGCTATCCTAGGCCCCAAGCTAATAGAAGAAGCAGTGAACAAGGTCAGAATAATTCGAGAAAGAATCAAGACTGCTCAAGATAGACAAAAGTCCTATGCTGATCAACGAAGAAAGGATTTACATTTTGAAGTCGGAGATCATGTCTTTCTGAAGGTGGCTCCCACGAAGGGTGTCATACGATTTGGAAGGAGAGAAAAGCTTAGACCTCGTTTTGTTGGTCCATTTCAAATTCTTGATAAAGTTGGAGATCTAGCCTATCGTTTGGCATTGCCACCCGAGTTATCCTCCGTGCACAATGTTTTTCACATTTCGATGCTGAGAAAATACGTTCATGATCCTAATCATGTTGTGGATTTCTCGACATTGGGGATTGGAAAGGACCTGACATATGAAGAAGAACCTGTGTCTATCTTGGATCAAAAGGTCCAAAGGATTCGAAACCATGACGTGCCACTCGTCAAAGTTCAATGGAGTCGGCATACGGAAGATGAGGCTACATGGGAAAAAAGAGATGAAATTCAAACAAGATACCCCTGTTTCATTACGGGTAAGATATTTATATAATTATGAAATTTCGAGGACGAAATTCTTATTAGGAGGGTAGGATGTAATGCCCCGTAAGTTTCACCTACGATTTTTCTGCCATGGCCCAAAATCGTTGAAGCCCACATCCAAACTCAGCCCATTCCTTATAATCAGCCGTGAGTTTAATTAAAACAAACAAGTTTCCTTACTCTCCAAGAAAAAAATCGTGATCTTCATAGAGGAGATATCTTTTCCCCTTATCAACCTATATCTTAGGAAAGTAGTTAAAATCCTACGAAGATTTCTCCACAACCAGCCGTGAGAATATAATCCAAAGTCTTCCTTATTCTCCACACACACGATACACTTTCATACGGCTGCGAGCAGTGAGAGGTAACGCACAAGGTTACTTCTTCTTTTCTCTTCTTTTTCTTCTCCTTTTCTTTCTTCTTCCTTCGATCAAACACTTGTTTTTCTTTTTTTTATTTGTTTCTGCAAACTTAAAACTGCCAACCCTAACATTCTCAATTTGCAAGCCTTGCGTGAATAAGTAGGTAGATTAGTTGTGCAATAGTTTATCGAAGTCATGTAGTAATGGTCGAACATGATGATGTAGGTGACGAAGGAGACTCCGATATTGTCGTTAGTACTTGAACGTTGGACATCACTCGGTTAAAGGTGGGGATTCTTTCATTCTTATATGTGTTAGATAACATCGTATGTGGTAATTGAAATGAACTTGAAACTGTCGTTACTTATGAGATGATGATCATACATGAATGTTGTGAAACTTTATATGGCATGGGTATGGGCTGCATAAGTGCCATACTATAGCACGGGTGTGGGCTGTAATGGTGCCATACCATAGCATGGGTAAGGGCTGTGAAGGAGTGCCTTACTAACGAATCGCGATATCGTAAAGTTACACGGATAAGGGCCGAAAGGTGCCTTATTATGACATGATAAGTTTGTATTGTAAGTGATTTAAATTCTCATATATGGATTATTTGATGTATATAAGCATGTTTAGATCTTCACTGAGCGTGTGGTTGCTCACCCCGATAATTATTCTTATCGTAGGTTGAGCGTGGCAAAGCGTACGAGCGGAGGTTGCGGGCGATGAGACTTAATAATAAGACTTCATTTTCTGCAGCGCATAGTTGTACTGCAAGCTTCCTATTCCTTTATCTACTTAATTGATTACTTATATTGGGATTGTTAATAAATGATGTCATGCGTTACTGAGCCGTCGAAACGTTTCGCAAGTTTCTTTTTATTTACAAGGTTGGTGTGTTTATTTAGTAGAATGCATGATGTAGGTTATTGAAGACATAAGTGAGGAATTCAGTTCGTAAAATCCACTGTTCACGTGTGCGGTCGGTTAGCATGCATGTTTGTGTGTTGTGGCTGTCGATCAATGACAGATTGTAAAAATGTGGGGGGGTCAGCTGTTTGTTTAAGTTTGTGAATTGTTGGTGATGGACTTGTACCTAGTGGTACAAGTGCGCTTGTAGAAATGAGTCATTATCTTATCTTTTGCATTTTATTTGCTTCAATTTTGGCAGGTTGTGAGGTACCGTAGGTGATTTGTGGCATACATGTAAAAATTTTTAGTTGGGTTGATTTTTTTTGAAATTTCCTTTCAACCTACCATTAATTATCATATGACAGGCCTTGACAATTGAGGAGGTACTATTACGTATGACTCAAAATTGCATGTTACTTGCTTTATAAACTAAAGTTATAGGGTATAGTGGGATTATTTGGTATTTTGCAGAATTGGGGAGTAGAAAAAGAAACTTACTGTCCTCTTGAAATTTTGCAGAATTAGGATGGAGTTGGTTAGGTACTTGTCTTGCTGATAGATGTTACCGTCTGGTGCCTTTCTTAAAATTTGTCAAGTTCTATATGTTTGTATGTTACGAATAGTCTTTCTCTTCAAAGGGAGCTCATTGAAAACTTACAGGACTGACTTTTCCTCCTTTGCTAAGTCACTGGTTCACTTTTAAAAAAAGAGTAGTAGGGTATTAATATGTATAATTCAAGTATCACATGCCATCTGCTGTACAAATAGGAGTTATGGGATAAGTTGGATTATTTGAAAGTTTGCAGAAAATGTAGAAACTAAACTTACAGTCCTTACCTATGAGTTTTGCAGAAAAAAAATTAATACTTATTGTCCTTATTGAAGTTTTGCAGAAGGTTTATACTTACTGTCCTACTTTAGGATTTTTGCAGAAAGTAGAAATTAAACTTACAGGCCTTCTTCCAAAGTATTTTGCAGAATGTTGCAAATGATTTTTTTGCACAAGCCTTGGTCTATTTTAATGAGTCCTGTATGTTTGTAGGATATGGTTTTTGAATGAACTTTCAGCCCTTTACTTTTAAAACTTTTGCAAAATACTTTAATTGATATTCCAAACTAGAAATTTGCAGAACTTAAAGGATTAATCCCTCATCTAGACCCTTTGCTTAAAAATTCTTTTTGCTAAAGCTTGTAGAATACTTGTGGGACAAACAACTTTTGCTAACTCTTTCTTTGCTAGATAATTTTTGTTATTTGCTGAAATTTATGGGACCATTTCTATTTCCTCCTTGTTTGTAAATTATCTCCTACATGTTAAAAAAAAAAAAAATTAATCATGCCCCATTTAAAATTTTCTAAATTCAAATTTACCATAAAATTTTCCTTAATAAAAATTGGGGCGTGACAGTTTTCAATTATACGTTGTCAGCTTCTCTTAGATACGATCTTCTCCTTAGAAATAACAACAGTTGAAATATGTCTTAGGATTTGCAAATGAGTCGCTGGTATAGGATTACTGCCCAATAGGTGTGTACGACGAGACCTTTGAAGCTTCCAAAAGGTAATGGTTGGCCAGTTGTGGCACCCTTCTCATGTATCCCACACCCACAACAACTGAATTCTTTGCTCTTAATACTACTGAAAAATTGACAGCCTTCCCCAAACTATGACCTAATAAACCAAAGATTAATGATCTAGAAAACTAAATCAAAATGTATCTAAATTTTCCATGAACAGTTGGGAGGGTTGACACCTAAATAGTTGTTAACTTCTACTCTTGGTCTAAATAAAATGACTGCAATCTTAAAAGGTCCGTTCAATAATCTATTTTTATTTACAGTTTCTGTATTGTTATTAGATTACAATTTTTATATTGTTATCTGCTAAGATGTCTTCTGTGAAATCAGCTGAGCACAGTTGATTTAGTTATACTGCCTTTGATACATCTCCTAAAGTGAGGAGCATTCTTACCTTCTCAACTGATGGTGTCGTAGCAGCATCAACACGACTAATTTATAGGATCATACAATTCAAATTGTAATGCTGTCAAATGTCATGGATGCATCTATAGAAAAGATGGTGATGGTGAGTAAAATTTAGTGCAATCAAATTATTTCTTTTGCACACTTTTCTTGGTTTTAAATTTTGTGTTGTAATGCCTGAAAGTTGAATTTTCATGCACAAATCATCATCATGGTAAATAAGTACGTGAACTTGTAATAAGCTCCAAAAAAAATTGTCTAAATACAAAATGCATTAACCGGTATAGACTGTCGAAATTTTCTATGCCAAGACAAATAGAACGCTTATTTATTGTTTGAAATTCTCATATAGCTAAGCTCCCCTAGGTGTCTTTCATTAGCTATTAACGTTTAATTTCAATCTTTGATTTAGGTAACAGAGCTCTCATGTTGGATACTTACTAAAGATGGTACAATCAAGACACGAGCTTCTTTGACGTTTTTCGGGAATAACGGAGACACTGTAAACCATGATTAACTAGAAATTATAATCATTACTTATAACTTCTTACTTCTTACGTTTTGTTATCTTCTTGATCAGGAATTCCTACACCTCAACTGTCTGATTTTTGCTAGAAAGCTTCTTGAAAATCAATGTGCTCTTGCTGATTATAACATTATGCATAATAGATGTAGTCTTGCTGATTGTAACATTTCAAGCCTGTGTAAACACCTTAGAAGTAAGGTGTCCCCGTAACCAGTATATATATATATATATATATAATTTTACTTGTATTTTAAATTGATCTTAATTTGGAGAAATTATAAAAAATTATTTTTAAATATTTTTGCAAAGCGTACCTAATGGTGATATTTTTCTCAAAATTAGCTGTGAGAAGGTGATTATTTATAAAAATTAAGTGTATTTTACATCAGGAAATTCTTTTTACAATTTATCAAAGATATAAATTAATTTATAATAAAAATAAATTTTATGATTTTTCTTGCCATAAATCCATTAATTAATTTATAATAACATAAATATCAAATTAAAAGTAAGAAGGGTAATCAGTAACTCACAAGATAAGCACTTGAGATAACATGACAATTGCTTTTTCAAGGGTAATTATATGAATAAAAATAAGAAACAAATATAGTCATACAAAACACAAATAAAAGTAAAATAAATGCTTATGAAATTCTGGATGTCGTTTCTCAGTTATCCTCAATGCAACATCTAGAATACCTCAATATTCTATACCTCCGTTTGAAATTAGAAACCCACACTCCTTGACTTTACTTTTGCCTTTTAGTACTAATAATTATTAAATATTTTTATCATAATGAATATATATGATACGGATTATAAAACGAGTCGATCAATTTTTAAATTATGCTTATTATACTAGATTTTAAAAATATGTGTTACACGTTGCTTGTACGTTATAGTGGAGTATTATATTTTAAAATAACTTATAATTTAACTTTTTTTTATTTAGTTTAACCACGATATATATTTCCTCTATTTTGGATATCTCTTCACGTGTTTGAGTGTATAGAGTTTTTATAACATGCACTTTTTTGAGATATATTATATACTCACTTCATGAGACGAAATGTATACATTTTGCTATTTTGGACATTCGCATCAAAGGTATATATTTTCACTTTTAAACACATGAGACCTACATTCAATCACTAATGTATTTAATATATGGGATCTACACACTACACTAATACAACTATCTACTACATATTAAATAATAATATTCCTTAATGCACGTGCAAAAAATAAATGTATACTTTTGTGGGACGGAGGTAGCATTATATAAGATAAACTATTAGTATTTTAGAAAATTCAAATAGAAAACATGAATAAATATTGTTAGTACGTAAGATAAATTAATACTCCCTCCATCCCATGTAACATAAGGTCTCTACCACTCTTAGCCTGGGACGGAGAGAGTAGTATTTTAGAACATTCAAATAGAAAACATGAATAAATATTGTTAGTACAAAACGAAGTATGGTATTCCTTCACATATATATAAAACTATAAGTTCGTGAAAAACTAAAAATTAAGAAGATATAGCATTTGTGTAGAAGATGCATTAGTATTTTGGGTAATCTAAAGAGAAATTGAATAAAGATGCTGGGTAATTTATTTTTTCTCTTTTTTTATACTTTAAATGATTAAATAATATTGATTGTGAAAACTAAGACACCTAAATAAATTTTGAAGATTAAATGTTCTAAAAATATATAGACTCGGAAAAATGTAATTGTATGATTAATAGTTATTTTTTAATCTTAATTAATTATGTTTAATTTATTTAATTGAGTTTTTAAAGATTATATAGAAGATTATGGAGTAGATAATTTCGTTAACTTTGTAAACAACTTATTAAATATGGAAGTGCAAGAAAGTTATTGTAAACACTTTCTAAAATGACAATACTCTATAATTTAAATTTTCACATTACTAAATATTCCTTGAAAATGCCTAGCAGGCAAACGGTATAACCTTCTGCCCTCAATAAATATACACTTCTTGACCTATCCTCATTGCTCACATTAAAATTATTAAAGTTATATACCATAATTTGTGATTTTCGGGAATTGGAGAATTGAGGATTGACATATATAACTATGGGCATATATTCAATCCATGGCAGCATTACAGAAGAACATACTATTAATTAAATGAGAGAAATCCTGCTTCAGACTTTATAACCATATATAGAAAGTAGAAACACAAGGACGAAGAGATAAAAGTCTACATTGAATTCCAAATCTTGTAATTAGCATCTAAATCAATAGCCAAATGAAGAACTTCTAGATGCTCATGCTCATCACCATTGCACTCACCGCCTATCCGTGCATCACTAGATTCAACTTAATTTTCATGAAAAAATTTAATATAACATTTCTGGAAACCCTTTTGATTTCATTTAGCGGATTATGATACTCAACCGACATCCAGAAGTTTCCATAGATAGTTATTAAAAGCTTGAATTGGTTCTTGAGATAGAGCTTTTTAACATATAATACAGTTCCATAGCACCGCAGTTAAATGTTGTTGACACTACGTACCCATTTAGGTGCAAGAAGTTGCAAAGCCCACTCCACTTCTTCTCTGGATGAGTGCATTGAATAACATACATGAGAAAAACCATATAGATCTTTAAAGATAGCTTGATCAACTGTTTCTTTTCTTAGTTCTTCAACCTCTGAAACTCCTTCATTGCAAACACCATAAATAAGCTGGTGAATATGTTCTGCAAGTGCAAAGAAATAACTTTAATTGAAATGATAGTCATTCAATTACTTTGATTTCAATAACATTAGACAAATTAACCTTGATAAATCAATTGAATCCAAAATTAGTCCATTTCTCATTTTTAAGTTAATAAGGATAGAAATAAACAATAATCAATAGCAGACATAAGGGCTATCAGATGGTTCCTATTGAACTCGAGTTGGAGTCCTTAGCAGTTGATCTAACAATAGTACTCAAATTTACATGGTAGCATAAATATTCGAGTAGACAACATAAGCTCTTCTGCCAGTTCCTTTCGGATCATTAAACATTTCTATTTTACGAACTCAAACCTCTAGGGTAGTTGCAAACAGAGTTATGTATTAAAAATTACAAACAATCCTTTAGTGAAATGCTTCAATAAATGTCATCTAGTGTGTCGATAAAATATACTTACCAATCCACCCAGGATGCTTCTGTACAATTACTGCAAATGCAGTCATTTGTTCTAAAATGACGAAGTACTTCATCAATGAGTGATTGGCAACAAAAACATGCACATTCTACTTAAAGAACAATTAAATGGTCATGTAAACAGGTTCAAGTTTAAAAAAGTAAGATATTCTATTGCTTAAAGCTAGTGTAAACAAAACACCACGCATTAGTCAGTCATTCAGAGATGGCTCACTTCAAAATTATATTCTAGTACCTGATTAAAATCTCTAGGGGGTAGAGCAACACAACCAAATAGACTATATATCTCTATTGTCATTCGATGTTAAGGACCAGAAATAGCAACCAGCTTCGAGAGTGCCTTCAAAAGATAAAACATATGCACTTAAAAATAATAAAATTAAGATACATAAACAGAATCAATAATTAACGTACGATCAATGATTGATCGTTAATAGTCGGGGTGACCAAGCAACAATATATCGAACCCAAGGGAATTTAGGATTCATGGCCTTTGGGTATAACATCGTGATTAGTTAGGGACGACCGAAAAGGGAGAGATAAAAAGCATGAAAAAAATTCTAATTATAATATTTTTAGAATTTTCAATGCAAAAGAAGTTTCCATGATGTACTCATATAATCAATCATTCAACATCTTTAATTGTTTTTTCATTTTTAAGCAAATCATGGTAAGGGCGATCACTAAATCATACCTACACCTAAGCTCTTTCACAAGATGTATTATGCAAGTAAAAATGGCTCATTAGATCGTCTTCAATGCTCACAATTCCAATAGGTACTTATGGATATTAATATATCTACTAGAGATATTATCACGAAGAATTTTCTCTTTGAGGCAGGGACATTTTCCTATGTTCCCTTTCTAGGTACTATGCTCACATTGGCTTGGTCCCCTTCACTAACTCAATCACAAGTAATCTCGCAAGTGTTCATTTATGCAGTTCTAAACATAGGAAAATTTTGGTCAAACTCCCCCATATTAATCCTCATGCAATAAATGGAAAGAACTCACATATGATAATCATGCATAGCAACTAAGGGTAAAGCAATGACAAGACATGTCGATACACAATACACAATCTAATCACTATACACTAATACGAAAGATATAAATCTCATATTACTACAAGCATGAGAATTTCATAAATGAAACCTAATCAAAGCAAAAAATTCAATCAAGACATTTTCATAATTTAATCAATAATCATGTCTTCAATCAACCACCAAAACATAGAAAATAGAAAGATAATAAGTAGGATTAGATTACACCTTCATGAAGTTTTACATTCATGAAGATCATTTCTTCTTTGGTGTCTCCACCTTCTTTGAAAGCTATAAATTCCTAATCTAGAATAACATTTAAAACTACGGATCCCTCACTCCAAAAGGGGGAAGGATCTCAACTATGGAGATCTTTAATTAAAAAACTCTCTCAACTAATTAACGGAGAATTTAATGGATGGAGGAATTGGTTGGTGTGGTGTAGCCTCCAAAAATGGTGGAAGGGGAATTTGGGAGTTCTCTCTCCAAAAATGAGAATGAGGCAATATATATGTGTGGAAGATTAGGGCAAAAATGGGGCAATGGGCTAAAGTGGATAAATGGGCTTAAGTGGAGAAATGGATTTTTTTGCTCAAAAATCGTTTCAGGAGATTTGGATAAATAGGATATCCATGCGGTTTGGTTGCATGAAACGGTTGTAGCCCAGTGGCTGGAGGCGCGCTCATGCATGCTTGGGGTCGCGGTTCGATTTCTGCCCTCCGCAACGCTTTCAGCCGTTGTCTATGCCTTTCTTTCACAACGCCCAGAAAAATTATTGTCATAGCTCCCTTTAAAATCTGTTATCTATTAGTCTGCCATAATCAAGAATAATTACAAATCAAACCAACTATTAATCCAGTATTAACCAACAGAAGATATGAATGCAGCACCTAATTAGGATTCCAGTCGTAACAATCTTTAAGTTGCAAATTATTTGATAAGTGGAGATATCTACATATGTCAATGTAGCAAATTGCACATTACTTGCATTCTCTCCAAAGTAGCAAACTGGACACTATAAGTTGCTCTTCACCCAAAAAAATTATCAATACCCATATAGTGGTAGTATGTGATTACAAAAATTAAATTAACATATAAAACACCCGTGATTTTCTTGAAAATTTTTGTATTCATATTTCTAAGGCTATATGTATAATAAAGTAAATTACTTCCCAACCAAAACGTCTGAATTAAACATCCAAAATAATTGAAAAATGATTGTGTTCATTAAAAGACAGGAGAGAGATCTTGATTTCAATAAAAAGAGCTACCTTCAAATGAACACAATGCTCAGAAAATGGATACAGAAAAAATAATATATTAATAAAAGTGAATACAAAGTAAAGCTAATTGAACTAAACATGGGAGTGTTACCTTAATAATTTCAGCAAGAAAAGGCACAGTGACATAGTTATATTTGTATTCCCCATTAATATGTGATAACGTTGTCAATATCCCCTGCCAAATTCGATCAAAACAAACTTCCATTACTCCAGAGATCTTGCTTTGGCAGCAATCATGCAATTAAATTCGTACACACATAAAATCGTACGGATCAAGTTTCGATTTAAGAGCTACTATGAGAGAGAGAGAGAGAGAGAGCGAACCTGAGAGATTGTAAGAATGGTGAGTACTGAAGCGACGACGTACCACTATATCTCCTCCTCTTCACTCACTGTACGCAGTACGCATTGTGGTTTCCTCAACTACACATCAGAATGGAGAGTGGATTTGATCGATGCCCTAAGAGATTCTTAATAGTATCCTTTTGGTTTGGATAATTAGAAAAGAAGACCCATTCAATTTGGATTAATAGACATGGCAGGGTGGGAGTTCGGGTTGATACAGAGATGGAAGCTTTTGCAGATCAGAAAGCTCCCATCTTACTGCTCAGTAATCTGAATTCAAGTGGTTCGCACAAATTCAATTTATATTTCTTATTCAATACCTGATAAAGAATTGTGGGCCAGTTGAGCATGGTGGTGGGATGGCGACGATGGCGTGGTGGAGCCTGATGGGAAAAGATTTAAGGGATCAAGCGACGATGCTTATAATTTTAATTAAATGGGTAGAAGTTCGAGGGATTGTAGGAGTTGAACGGATCAGTGATCAAAGAAGGGAGTAAATTAAATGGAGTAACTGATAAAATAATAAAAAAGAAAATAAAAAAAAATATAATCACGGAGTAATTAATAAGGCCGTAGAAGTAAATATTGAAATTGAGAGGGGGTAAAAGTGGAAAAAATATTTTACATGACACTTTTAATATATTAGGATTAGGATTAGGATTAGGATTAGGATAGGATATATTTAAAGTATACTTATTGATAATTGAGGTATGTTTGTAATGAATTATATTATAACATCTAAGACTATACATTAGTGTATAATATTTATTATATTTTAAAAATATATAATTTAACAATCAATAAACATATTTTAATTATATATCAGTGTTGAATTCATGAATAAATAAAAATGAATAAATTACATTTAATTTAAATAAATTTTACAAATCATTCGACAAAAGAGTTATTGGCCTCCGTCCAACATCAATGTATTAATTTGCTTTTTGTACGTGCATTAAGGAGTGTTTTTATTTTATGTGTAGTGTGTAGTTGTATTAGTGGAGGGTGTGAGTCTCATATTTTATTTGTATTAGTAGAGAGTGTGTGTTCTATATGTCTTAAAAGAGAAAAATAGATTAAAGGTGGACGGTCTAATATAATAAAATGGATAGATTATGGATGTACGGATAGAATAGAATAGAGTAGTATATATGTTCGAAGATTATGGTGAATGGAATTCACTTTAAACTAATATACTATATTCTAATTTAATACTCTATTAATTAAAGAAGAAAATGGTGTGAAACAATCTCACGAGTACAATTTTTGAGATGAAATTAGTACATTTTATTATAATTATAATAATAATAATATTATTATTATTATGTTCTCACTTTGATCTTGCTGCTTCTCCGTCTGATATAATTGATGTTGTGTTACATGCTTTCGATGAAGCTAAATCCTCACCAGCTCAGGGTTCTTCCTTAGTGGCTGCGAAAAACTCAGATTTGGCTCCTACTCTTGTGCCGATTCCTGTTGATGCTATGGATCCTACTCAGTCTCAACCTATTAACAATGACGAGGTCAGGAAGTCTTTCTTACATCAAAAGCAGTTAGAACGTGCCATGAACTCTGGCAAAGCCGCTTACACTTACATTGAGTCTACCTCGAGACTTCAAGATCACATTGACCTCCCTATTGAGGAGTTTCCAACTCTTCAAAATAGTAAGGTCAAACAAAAAAAGGGGTGCAATAGAAATTTCTTCCGGCCAACTATAAAGCCTAACACACGTCTCCGGACAAAACTCAATACCATAGAGACAAATTCGATTGACATCATGAATGTTTCAGCTACCATGAACTTTGGAAAACAAAATTAATTTCTCTATAGGACCGCATGTTTGGTTCTTTTTAATGCCGCGTATTTGACTTTTTTCAAACATCTTTTTTTAATTTTACTCCGTATCCCTCCTCTTTCTCTTTTTCTGTTACATTTAATAACATTATCTAGTTCAATAATAATAATATGTAATACTAATCATTAAAAATAATATTTTTTCAATTAAATTAGTATTTTATAAACAATTCATAAGAGAATTGAAAATTAATATTCCGTCTCAACATGATTTTCACTCTTTTCTCATTTATTTATCTTATTATACTCTTCATCCTCCAAAACAAATAAAACTGTTAAAACTAATAACTCATTATATTTTTAAAAAATGTCATACTCAACTAACTCAAATAACTTACTTTATCATTATTTATTACATCAAAATACCACAATACCCTAAAAGTCAGTAATATTGATAAAAAAAATTTTCTTAAACTTCGTATCTACAATAATAGTGAAAAGCTATCTGAGGGAATAATTATTTAATAAAATGCATTATCATAAAGAAAAATGAAATTGTTTAACCATGAAACGGTTTCTTAAAAAAATTTAAATTAAATATTACTCTCTCAATTTCTTAATAGTTTTCGCCTTTTTTAATTTGGATAATCTAACAAAAATTTTCACATTTTTAAGAAGATAAAAAAAATCAAAACAATCACCATTACCCATATAACTTTATTTAAAAAACAACATCTACCTAACAAATCTAACATACTTTATTATTTATTAATTATCAAAAATTCATAATATCTTTAAAAGTTATTAATTTTCTAAATTTTCATACCGAGAGGGTGAAAACTATTGAGAGACAAATGGAGTACTTGTAATATAAAAAAGTATGCTAGTATCAATTACAGGTTCTAAAACAAAGTATTCCCTCCGTCCCACTAAAGTTTGCATGCCTCTTTCGGCACGGATCAAAGATTAAGAAAAGTGATAACTTTTAGGGGTATTATAGTATTTTTTGATAATAAATAAATGATAAATTATGTTAGGTGTGTTAGGTAAGAGTGATTTTTTTTGTAAATAAAGTGTATATGGAAGGATGATTGTGTTTATTTTTTGCTTTTTTAGTAATGTACAATTTTTTATGGGATAACCCAAAATGAAAAGTGTTTCATCTGAAATGGGACGGAGGGAGTATATATTTACTCCGTCTATCCCATGAATAATGTATCGTACGTTTACTCATTACTGTTTACACAAAAATGAAAGAATATTGTATTTTAATTTATAATGTGTGTTGAGAGAATAATATTTTAATTATTTTTTGTTAATCCAATCTATTAAAAAAGAAAATATAATAATATTTGTGGTACACCTCATTTAATAAAGTGTAATAATATTCATGAGATGAAGAGAGTATATATATATATATATATATATATATATAATATACACACTAGTATGAAATATGCGTGTTAGGCGGTATCATTTAATTACTACTCTTATTTTTTAATTGAGTAATAAGTGTTATATAACGATTCAACATTAACTAAGGGATATATATATATATATATATATATATATATATATATATATATATATATATATATATATATATATATATATATATATATATATATATATATATAATTTCTTTTATCAATGTAAATAATTTGTAAAAAATTATAATTTTTTATTTTTGATAATTTTTCAGGTGTATGTATAAGTACTATACATCATGTGTTGCAATTTTTCTATATCTTAAATAACGGGTCGGATCTCCTATTTCATTTTGGTGTTATATCTCCTGTTACAAACCATTGGATGATTGACACGTAGATAAACTATTATATACCCTAACAATCAACTGTAAGGGGAAATGTTAGAGATTTTCCTCTCCACATACGTGTTACTCATCTAACACGTGTAACAGGAGATGTAACATCAAAATGTAACAGGACATCCAATATCCTTAAATATACGTCATGTGTCACATTATTACTTAAATTACAGCCAGTACGTAAAGATTATTTGTTAGGGTCCTGTATTTTAATATATACTCTCTCCGTCCCAACCTAAGAGTCTCATTTGCTTTTAGGCAAGTGGATTAAAGAGTATTATTATTTAATATGTAGTGGGTAGTTGTATTAGTGGGTGTGGGGCCCCATGTTTTAATTGTATTAGTGGGTGTGGGTGTTTCCCATGTGTCCAAAAAAGGAAATGGGACTCTTTGGATGGGACGACCAAAATGATAAAATGACCCTCTTAGCCTGGAATGGATATATATATATATATACTCCCTCCATCCCATTTCAGATGACACACTTTTCATTTTGGATGTCCCACAAAAGTTTGCACAATCCTAAAAAAGCAAAAAGTCAAACACAATCACCCTTTCCCATACACTTTATTTATAAAAAAAAAATCATCCTTACCTAATACACTTAACATATTTTATCATTTATTTATTACTAAAAAAATATTATAATACCCTTAAAAGTTAATTTTTCTTAATCTCAGTGCCGAAAGAGGCATGCAAACTTTTGTGGAGTGGAGGGAGTATATATATATATACTCCCTCCGTCCCAGGTTAAGAGTCTCGTTTATTTTTAGGCACGTAGATTAAGAGGTATTATTATTTAATGTGTAGTGAGTAGTTGTATTTGTGGGTATGGGGGCCCATGTTTTAATTGTATTAGTGGGTGTGAGTGGGTCTCATGTGTCCAAAAAAGGAAATGAGACTCTTTAGGTGAGACGACCAAAATAGTAAAATAGCCCTCATAGCCTAGGAGGGAGGGAGTATATTACAAAATACAAAGTGAAATACATTACAAAATTTGGACTGCGCTAGAATTAGAGTAAAGTGCCTAACAATTTGTTTTTTCATGCATGCGAAACAAATTTCATCTAGAAAGACAACGTAATCGCTAACTAGTAATAAAAGGCGGCTTTTTTAATTCTCTCCTCCTACTCAATTAAATTAATCTCCAATTTTCTTCTCTACTATTTTCTACTTTCTACGCATATATATTACTCCCTAATTCATTGAGAGGCAGCTGAAGGTGGGAAAATGGCTGCTATGATACTCTGGGAAGACTCGGGTTTTGGTTTCAATAGCCAAAGATCGTCGCCACCCACTCCCAATCTCTTCCGCCAGGATTACTATTTCAGCGCTCCCACCAGCCCTTCTCATCTCTCTCCATTCTACAAGGATTTTGATCAGCGGTGGCGCGTCGGTGCCATTCGACTGGGAAGAAAAGTCGGGCACCCCGAAATCACCCGCAAGAAGTATACTTAACGAAGGAGATGATTTTGTGTTCGACTTGAGCCATGATGACTGGGACATGGTGTCCCTGTCTGCGGACGAGCTCTTTGACGACGGCGTTATCAAACCCTGAAGCCGCCGTCAGGGGGCGGATCCAGAAATTTTTTTTTGGGGGTACGACATGTAATTATAAAAATATAGAATATTATTTAATATTTAAAATTATATAATAAATAAAATAAAATACAAGAATTATGATTATTATTATTAAGATATTATTAATACGAATTTATAACATGTGTTAAATAATATAAATATAAAGAAGAAAAGAAAAAAATTATAGGATGTATTAAAAAATAAGTGTAAATATAAAGAAAAAACACAAGAATTTACTTAATATAAAGAAGTATAAAGAAAAAAACACAAAAAAGGAGTGTAGTAGGGGTTTGACCCATGACCTCATACTCAAATTTAATGGTCTAACCACTAAGCTACTGATGCATTGCAGCTAAGAAGTACTATATCTATAGATATTATAATTTGATTTGGGGGTACAGTTGTACCCCTATTTACCTATACTACATCCGCCCCTGGCCACCGTCGCGGCTTCAGCTCATAAGCAACGACGCCGCGGCCTCATTGAGAAACCTGAAAAGGAAGAGGGAGAGAATGATGTTTTTGTAGCTCCAAAAGCCACGAGAGGAAGAGAAAAAGGTGTAGTTCTGTCGGAATCATCCAGCAGAAGGGCGGCGTGTTCGGTTTCACCGCCAAGGGAACACCGCATGTGGAAGGAAGAAGAGGAGGAGAAGGAGCAGTGGAGTGACGTGAAGAATTTTTCGTCGAAAGGGCAGAAGAAATGGAAGATCATGAACTTTTTTTTGTTTAGGAGCGCGTCCGAGGGACACGCTGCTGATAGAGACCCCTTGAAGAAGTACACCGCGGCCTCTATGAGGTAGCCGATCGAGAGCTCCGGTTCAGGGATCGGTTTGAGAATAAGGGGATCAGTTTCGGCTCACGAGCTCCACTACACAATGAACCGGGCCGTTTCTGAGGACTTAAAGAATAAACGTTTCTCCCTTACAAGCAGGGGATTCTGGGTAGGCTTGCTTTCAATCCCGCCGTCCACGCGCTGGCCGATGGCTTTGGTTTTTCTCGTAAATGAGTTAAACATTTTGATAACTATTTGAATTTTTTTAATTTTTTCTTTTTTTTTGGAGAAAATAAATTTTGTATAACTTGTATTCCTCCAAGAATGGAAATCAATAGTTGGAGAAGATGTGTAATTAATGTGCTTCAAGTGATTAATTTTTTAATGGCCACGAATATATACGGTTCATAGTTTAAAGAGTTGAGTGGGATACAGAGATAGTTTTTAGCAACAGATAAAAAATAATAATCAATTGATGAAAAATATTAATGGTGTTGTTAATATTATTAAAATATTTATAAAAAAATGTAATATCATTTATAATTAAAATGATTATTGGGTATACGCAGTCCTATTGTATATTAGGATTGTACATATTTATTGTCCCACATCGTTGTAATATTTCTTTTATGCTTTGTATGTAATTGTATATAATTATCATTTCTTAATACAAATCAATATCTTTACTCAAATCTTTATATGGTATCACAGCAACTAAGGCTAACGCCAAACCTTTGATCGTGAAACTCCCTGCCATTATCCATTTCTTTTTTATTTATTTATTTTTTCTTTTTCTCTTTTCTTTTCCACATCAGCAATGTCTGATCCCACCATCTCCAAAACCACAGAATATAGCGACACCAGCAACGATACTTTGTCTCTAGTCACTTTCAACACAACATCTCAAGCACCATTAAAACTTACCTTTGGTAACTACGTCGCTTGGGTCTTTCAGATCCGCACCCTACTCTCCGGCTACGATTTATACAAATTTGTTGATGGTTCCTTCCCTTGTCTGATTTCCACCATTGATGTTGACGGTAAAAAAGTACCAAATCCCCTATTTTCTTATTGGATTCGATAGGATCAATTGATCCTCAGCGCCTTGATAATCTTTTATCCGTTACTCAGTTGTGCCAATAAAATAATATTGTTGTTGTGTTCTATTTTTCTTCTTTTCAGGTGAAGGATCGGCGAACCGGGGACATCATCCTACAAGGCCCACGCATTAATGGATTATATATTTGGCAACCCCTCTCCGCCACTCCGCCTCATGCCTTCTCCACACTTCGTGAGTCCACATCATTGTGGCATTCGCGCCTAGGTCATCCCTCCCTTTTAAGACATGTCTTGTCTAGTTCTCATTTGCAGCTTTCAAATACTCTACGTTTCATTGTGATTCTTGCAAGTGTGTCTAGAGTCATAAGTTTCCATTTGATAGGTCCACTTTGTCATCTACTAGACCTATTGAATTATTGTTTTCAGATGTTTGGACCTCTCCTGTTATGTCATTTGAAGGATATAAATATTATGTCATCTTTGTTGATCATTATACCAAGTACATATGGCTTTATCCCCTTAAAAGGAAATGTGATGTTTTACCTACTTTTGTGGCCTTAAAGCCCTAGTTGAAAACTATCAAAATACACGCATTCGCACATTGTACTCTGATAATGGTGGAGAATATCTTGCCCTTAACCCTTTTCTCACAACAAATGACATAACTCATCTCACTACACCCCCACACACCCCTAAACATAATGGCATTTCAGAACAACGACGTCGTCACATTGTCGACACAGGCTTAGCCCTTCTCCACCATGCTTCTATGTCCATCACATATTGGCCTTATGCTATTTCCACTGTCATTTATCTAATAAATAGACTTCCAAAGTTAACCTTGACATGATCTTTGCCTTCGAAAAATTATATCAGAAACCACCCGACATTTCCAAATTTCATACCTTTGGCTGCGTCTGTTATCCATGCCTACGTCCGTACTCCACACATAAGCTCAATATCTGATCTAAACCTTGTATCTTCATTGGCTACTCCTTAACCCAGAGTGCTTACCTATGTCTTGATAAATCCACCAACAGGATATATATATCCCGTCATGTTACCTTTGTTGAAATTATATTCTTGTTTCAACACCAGTCTACTTGTCATCCCATGGTCACCCGCTCTCGCAATAACATTGTAAAGCCCAACCCCAGGTATTGTCTCTCCACCTCCCTTTCCATTGATGTTGAGCCCACTTCTGTTACTCAGGCCTTGTATTCTTCCCATTGGTGTGATGCGATATCTTCGGAGTTCAATGCTCTGATCAGAAATGGCACCTGGTCTCTTGTTCCTGCTACAACCTCTCAAAATATCATTGGTTGCAAATGAGTTTTTCGCATCAAATGAAAACCTGATGGATCTGTTGACGATATAAGGCCAGACTTGTGGCTAAAGGGTTTTATCAGCGCCCTGTGATTGATTTTATAGAAACCTTCAGTCCTGTTGTCAAACGTGTTGTTCTAAGCATTGCTGTTTCACGAAGATGGCCACTACATCAATTTGATGTCAACAATGCCTTTCTTCATGGTTCTCTATCTGAAGAGGTCTACATGTCTCAGCCACCAGGCTTTGTTGATCCTGATAATTCCTCTTTTGTCTGCAGGCTTCGTAAATCCATATTTGGCTTAAAACAGGCACCGCGTATTTGGTACAACACACTGTGCTCATTTCTCATTTCTATTGGTTTTTATTATGCTAAATTGGATGAATATTTATTTGTGTATCATCACAACAACATCTTAGCATACTTTCTGGTTTACGTTGATGATCTAGTGTTGACGGGAAGCGATCTGAAATTCCTAAAGAAGTTTGCTTCTGATCTTGTGTCACATTTTTCTATAAAGGATTTGGGTCCACTTTCGTACTTTCTAGGTATTGAAGTGCACCAGTCCTCACAAGGAGGCCATCTGTCTCAACTCAAGTACACCACAGATCTTCTGGCTTGCTTAAACATGTTGAATGCCAAGCCAGTTTCAACACCCATTGCTGCAGGTGCCAAGTTTTGGCTGCATGATGGTACTGACCCATATGATGCTACTACTTATCGGAAGGTTCTCGGTAGCCTTCAATATCTCCTTCTCACCCGCTCAGATATTGCATATGCAGTGAACAAGCTTTCCCAATTCATGCATGCGCCCACTGTTACTCACTGGGGTGTTGACAAACGACTTTTGAGATACTCACTGGGGTCCCTTCTCCTTCATCAAGAGTCTCCACTAAACTTACATTGTTTCATAGATGCTGACTGGCCAGGTGTTACTGATGAAGGTCATCCACAGAAGCTTATGTTGTCTTTCTTGGCTCTAATCCAGTGTCCTGGCGTTCTTGTAAGCAACGAACTGTTGCTCGCTCTTCTACAGAGGCAGAATATCGTGCGGTTGCAAGTGCTGTTGCTGAAGTTCTATGGCTTTCTTCTCTTCTTGTTGAATTATGTGTCTCTCTGCCACCTTCCTCACCGGTCATATACTGTGATAATATAGGTGCCACCTACCTCTGCTCTAATCCTGTGTTTCACTCTCGGATGAAGCACATTGCTATTGATTATCATTTTGTACGAGATCTTGTCAAATCCTCTCTTCTACGGGTGTCACACGTGTCCTCTGCTGATCAATTAGCTGATGCTCTTTCAAAGTTTGTATCTCGCCCTCGGCTCTCATTACTAATGTCCAAGATTGGCGTTCTTATCCGTCCACCGTCTTGAGGGGGCGTATTATAATTGTACATATTTGTTGTCCCACATCGTTGTAATATTACTTTTATTCTTTGTATGCAATTGTATATATTATCATGTCTTAATACAAATCAATATCTTTCCTCAAATCTTTATATTGTACACTCTCATTCAGAAAATTCTTCCAACATGCAATACTATAACTAATTAAATCCTACTTTAGGTTGCATTTGTGCCAGCTGTAGTTTGATAGAGAAAATGTTCACACTTAGTTAGATGACAGCTAGCTATTCTGATTCCTATAAATACTTATAACTCTCGTTTCTAGTAGACAATGAAAATATATCAGGTATTTCTCTCTCTATCGTATTAGGATTCTTATGGGTATGGTGTGATACTTCCTCCGTTCCACCGAAAGGTTTCCATTTTACTATATTGGACGTCTCAGTCAAAGGTCCCATTTTTCCCTTATAGTAAAAGGGCCTCACATATGGTCACCATTGATGAGAGTGAAAATTCACATAGTTTAAGCTCTGATTTATGTGATAATGATGTGTGATTTGGTCTCAAGTCGTGATAAATCAAGTTATGTAGTGGAAAGTCATGAATCAGGTGCGTTTGAGGCCGTTTGAGTAGATTTTTGAAGGAAAATAGGATATGAGTGATCGGAACCGGAAAGTGGAGGAAGTAAGCATCTTGTTTGACCAGAACACGAGTTGTTTGACCACTGATTTGGGTCGAACTAGCAACCTACAGATTGGCTACAGAGTGGTTCGACCATGATTATGCAGTTTGACCAGGCTTGATGGTCGAATCGTAGTCGAACCAAATACCTAAAGTGGTGCAGAAGTGGTCGACCCCGATGCTTCTGGTTTGACCAGGGGTTCGAGTCGAACCAGTTACTTGTCGATAATTTGCAGGCGGTTTGACCAAGCTGTTAATGGTTCGAACAAGGGCTTTGGTCAAACCAATGCGCGAGAAGTTTCCAGATCCATATTTTTATACCTTCAGTACGTGTTTTCACTCAAAAAGCCCAGTAGAGGTCCATTGGATGAGCTAAAACTATAAAAGGAAGACCCTACGCAGCAGAAAGAGGAGTCATTCATCACCTTCATTCTACACAACATCCAAAATCCTACACCATTCTACGGAGCTGTGGAGAGAGATTCGTCTGTCGAATCAAGTGAGAACCAAGTAAAGATTCAAGACGGAGAGAGACGCGACGATGCCCGCATCTAGGATTTACTTTGCTTCTTAATTTATCTTGTAATTTTCAAGACTATGGGTAAGATCTATCCAACTATCATGATTGTTCTTCGATCAATCATGGGCTAGAACCGCTTCGGTAGTTCTAGGGTTTATGAAGGTTTTATGAGTTAATTGAACTTCCATGTTTATACTCCGTACAACACTACTTGTGATTTATTTTATATAAGACTATGCTTTTTTAATTCATACTCAGAGTTATTTTTTGCATCATTAATTGTTATGTACAGTCTAAATACATATCTTGATTATTGATTGATTGCGTTCACTGCTGCTAAGCAGGGTTACATGTTATGATTCTAAGTGAGGTGACTCCGAAGTCTCATAAGAACTATCTTATATAAATACTTGTTAATTGAATCTGATTCGGGTCAATAAGTAGGATAAAGAGAATAACTTCATAGTACCTATAAAGGGAGATCATATCGGGTTAGAGTACTAAGTGCACAGGAAATAATTGATACTGATAGTACCTAGAAAGGGGGGTGAATTATATCTCTTGCTTCAAGGATATTCACATGCGTTACACGCTTATTTACTTGTGTCTATAGAGTAGATTTGCTAGCTTAGTGATGCGTCCATATTCCATAAGACAGAGTCGGACATTGATACACGGAAGAGAAATTAATGAGTAAAATTGGATTTCCCGAAGGACTACCTAATTTCTCACTTATTCACTTATGTTCAATCTCTACTGCTTATTTATTTTATTTGTTATTTTAATTATTTGTTTATTAGTTAATCAATTTATCACAATTATATTGTCATCTTAGTCTTAATAAGTTAGATTATAATTGAAAGTTTATCCGTCTCACGTAAGTCATTACGTGAGACGGCTCACACGAGTCGTTACCTTTAAAAATATAATGTATTGAGAAATTATTTGTTTATTTTGAAACTTTTCCTTTTTTTTCTTTTTTGAGTGAAGAGTATAATGAGATCATCAAATAAATAAAAGGGGCAGAGATGTGTAATGAGACAGAAGAAGTAATATCAATCATTTTCTCCGTCTCACGTAACTCATTACGTGAGACGGTCTCACACAAAAATCTTTGCCTTTAAAAATATACTATGTTGAGAAATTATTTATTTATTTTGAAACTTATATTTTTTTTAGTGAAGACCGAAGAGTGTAATAAGATCAACAAATGAAGAAAGTGCAAAGAGGTGGGCAAAGAGGTGTACTGAAATGAAATAAGTAATATTAATATTTAATGAAAAGTGATAACAAAAGAAATAAACTTTTGGGTTTATTACTCCCAGATACACACTTTTAAACATATTTACTATTAGATACATGTAATTTAAATAATTACTCTCATATACAAAATATTAAAGTAAAATATCAAATATAACTTTATACTCCATACACTTTTAAACCAACAACCCTACCCCTCACCCACCCACCAGCGTTGACCGACCATTTACCGTCGTTGACCGAAAGTTGACTGCGTTGACCGACCGTTGACCAGCGTTGACCGGCCGTTGCCCGCCTCTGGTCGCCGCCGCCTGCTGCCGAAATTTAAAATGTGCAAACAAAATGTGTAAAAACAAAATTGTGCAGAATTAAATTGTGCAGAATCAAATTGTTGCATAACAGTTGTGCAAATACATAGGGGTATTTATGGTATCACAATCATAATTATGTAGTTATGAGTAATAGTGCTTTGAATCATGTAGTATATAACAATTATGCATTTTTTTGTGTACCTCCTGGTAGGTTACCCTAAACTTTTTATAAAAAATGTTATCTTGCTCAAGTAATTATGTGTATATAAACACAGTACGTTTACATGCATATTTTATGCTCAACTTTCACTATCTATGCTTTCTCTTTAAAAAAATTCAAAAGCAAGAAGTAATGATAATCAAGGTTGTATCTTTATTAAACACACACATATAAAGTTTGAAGAAATTAAGCCAAGTGATGGAATAGAGACTAGAGAGTGAATTCCCCCCAACCCCCATTTCATTATCCTTTCTCCCTCTCTCTCCTTCTCTCCTTTCCTTATTGTTTGTACTAAAAAATAGAGTCTAGCTATAGCCAATAGGTAGTTAGAGATTCCATGAAGCATATTTGAAACACATCCACCCCACAGATAAACAACAACAAGATCAATCAAATTTTTCATTGCAAAAAAGGGATGTTCCCAAGATTCTATCCAATCATATCAAAACACCTCTATCTATAGCAGGTCTGTTAAGCCATAAATCACTGAAACCCTGATTTCTTTAAGGGAATAATTCATGGTGAACAGATAATCTTGTTCTTGATTTCAAGATCTTTTGGCATATTTTGATTCTTGAACAGATTCTTCATGTCCCAAAGCTTCCACCAAGGTATTTACAGCTTCACAAGTGGGTGTGAAAAGCAAGGGTTTGAGATTTTACACCCACTACAATTACCACCGCAGCTTCCGCAGCCCCCAGTTTACGATGAGGCCACTGAGATTATCTCCACCGGGTGGCAAAAACCCATCGCCGATTATCAGATCCAACCAATTAATCAGGAACAGCAGCTATCAGTACCTGCATATGGGGTTGCAGAAGAGGTGAGAAATTATTAATTGCAATCACATACTCCCTATATCCGTCCCAACACAGTTTTCACACCTCCTCTGTAATTTACAAAGGAGGTGTGAATACTCTACTGATACGGAGGGAGTATATAACATGTAATCATAAAATCTCATACATTAGATCTAGACTTAATTATATTCAATCTTTTTGTGCAGTTCTCTTTCATCAGTCCACAAAATAAAACTTGTGCTTCCAGCACTCCAATATGGGCATCTTATAATAACCTTCAAAAGTTGAACCTCAATTCATCATCAGATCACTCTAATCTTGGAGGGGTTCGATTAATTAGTCCTTTTCAAGCATCCAACATGGAGCCCCCACCTCAGATCACCTGGATTCTAAACCAAAACGACGACGAATCAACGGCCAGAAATGGAGAGGGTCGAGGTCTCTCTCTTTCTCTCTCCTCATCGTTACTGAGGAATTTGGAAACAAGCAAATTTGAGAAAATGGGCTGTGGATATGGAGATCTGGTCTACCATGGTCATGGGATGGGGGTTTCAAGTAATTCTTATGGTTTTGAAGGTGTTGGAAACATTAATTACCAGCTTCAGTTGAATCCTCCAAGATTAGGGTCAAATCAGGTGTATATTGGTTATGTTGAATCGACAAGTAGAGTGAATCCATTGAGAAATTCAAGGTATTTGAAAGCTGCTCAAGAATTGTTGGAAGAATTCTGCTGTGTTGGGGGAGAGCAATTGAAGAGAGAGAAAGTTAAGAATCAATATAGAAACCCTAATACTGAAAATGGTGGATCATCATCTTCTTTGAGGGATCACCACCCCCTTTCCCCTTCTCAACGGACTGAGTACCAGAGGAGAAAGATTGAGCTCCTGTCCATGCTTGATGAGGTTTCTCTCTCTCTTTCCTTTCTCTCTCCTCACTTCCTTGGTCTGGATTCTCTGTGACATTTCCGTACTTCGTTTGCTATGCCATACCGTTAGATGAACGACACGTAGGAGAGAGAGAAACTATACCCAAAAAAGAAAAGTTTAAACCTTAGAAGAAATGGTTGGATTTCTTTCCCTTCTTAGGTGTCAATTATATAATGTCTGGCATAGAAGAAGATGTACGAAAATGACGCAGAAGATCGGTGTGCTCTTTTCCCTCATGTTTTTCAACTAAACTTGACACTATAATTCTTGGAACCCACTTAGAAAATTAGTAGAAATGACACAGAAGATCTCGTGTGCTTTTTTCTCTCATGTATTTCAACTAAACTTGACACTACAATTCTTGGAACCCACTTAGAAAATTAGTAACAAGCATGATCATGAGCAATTGAAATAGTGACTATATATAAATAATAATGAGGCAATTATATATACACACACATATTATAAATATATTGGTGTTCATTATTATGACAGACTGCAGTTGGGGGTACATGTCTAAGGAAGAAAGACATGCCTCCATTATAGGTTGAAAGTGTAGTTCAGAGATTGATTAATTTATTTGGAGGAAATTAATGAAATGATGAATGTCCAGTTGGGGACCATTTGTTAATTAATCAAGAATTCAAGTTTTGTGCCTTATAAAATTGATGATAGTGGTGAATTATTGGAAGAAGACATCTGATCTCCCTGTACTGATGCTTCATCAGTGTTAAAAGGAGGAAAAAGTATTGATAAAACAAATGAAAGGCAGTAGCAGCACGGCCTTACAATCTTTAGCAAATTTGGCAATCATATTACAATTAAATAATAATATTAATATTCTCTAACATCAATTACTTGACATTGAATACCATTTGTTTTCTATTCACATGCAATCAATGCATTATAAAGACTTTGTCACAACTTTATTTAAACATTCCTTCTGCCGGAAAAGCTTCACACATTGCCTCTCTTTCCCACCTACTAGTGGACTCCTCATGCTACTCCTCATCATTTTCCATTTTTTAATTTCAATTAATTAACACCTTTTTAAATTTATATATCATTGATCCTAGCTACCCACAAATTGTTAAAAAGTTATATGACATTATGTGTGTGATGATGATTAGGTGGATGCAAGATACATGAGATACTGTGAACAAATGCAAGGATTGGTGAATCGGTTCGACGCAGTGGTGGGGAAAGGGGCGGGGGAGGCATACACGGGGCTTGCCCGGAAGGCGATGTCTCTGCATTTCCTGTGCATGAAGGATGCCATATTGGGGGAGGTGAAGGTGAGGTGTGAAGCTCTTGGGGAGAAAGAGTGTGTGAGTGGAGGGTTCACAAAAGGGGAAACTCCATGGCTAAAGGTAGTTGAGAAGAAATTTAGGCAGGAAAAGGCACTTGAGAATGTGGGAATGATGGATGCTGATTCGTGGAGACCTCAGAGGGGCTTGCCGGAGACTTCTGTCAGCATTTTGAGATCCTGGCTTTTTGAGCATTTCCTTCATCCGTATTTTCTCTCATCTCTCTCTCTCTCCCTCACACACATGCACAAGTACATGAGAAAACTATGATTAAAGGCATAACGCACCTATAAATAATGCTCCCTCTTCGTTCCGTAATAAGCTTCACTTCTACTATTTCACGTTGTTTAAAAAATAAAATTTATTAATTTTATTAACTTATAAGGATATTTTAGTTTTTATAGATAATAAATAAATTTTAAAATAATGTTATGAGTATGAAAAATAGTGATAAATTTAAAATTAAAATAACTTTTAATATTATTGAATAAAATTTTGTTTATTTTTTTTAGAGGATTGTGTGAAACTTTTTTTGAAATGGAGGAGGGAGTAGTAGGGAAATTATTTTCTTAACCCCACCTATTGTGTTTTAACACACCTTGAGTTTTCAATTGTGATTTTAATCTCTTAACTTTATTTTTAAGTTTTGAAATATTTCTTTTAAAAATCTTTCATGAATTTAAAAGGTAGGAAATAATAGAATCAACTATATTTATAATATGTTTATAAGTATAAAATTTTCACAAAATTAATATTTATACTATTCTCCCCGTCCCCGACAAACCTTCCCGTTTATTGTATCACGTTGTTTAAAAAGATTTTTCTTTTTAAAAATCAATTTTGTTGATTTTGAGGATATTATAGTATTTTTAGATAATAAAAAAAATATAAAGTAATGGTATGAGTGTGAAAAATTATTTGTAAATTTGAAATTGAAGTAACTTTGAGATTGTGAGATAAAGTGATTTTTTTTTTTGGATTTGAAGAGTGGGTGTGTGATGAAAAAATAAGAAAAGTGTGAAGATTGGTGTGGGGAGAGGGAGCATTAATTACTGATTGAAAAATAAAAAATCAAAGTTATGGGATTATAATAAAATAAAAAAAAATTAAGGTGACTGAAAGTATAATAAGGTAAAACTAAGGGACAAAATATGTATTTTTCTAACTTTTATTTCAATGGTTCGAATTTCCTGTTTCAAAATATTGTAATATCTGCATGCCACATTGTTAAATGTGTAACACGAAATAAGAAAAAAAAATTAACTAAAAAATGAAAGTATTAAATGTAAGGCTATGTTTGGTTTGAATTTTAAAAATAAAGATTTTGTTTTCAAAACTCACACCTAATTTGAATTAAAACATAGAGCGTCTCCTACATTTTAATTATGTGAAATAATATCTTAAAACTTTCTAAAATAAAATATGACTTAGAGAATTATTGCGATATATATTTATAGGAGTACGTACAGGGCGGACGTACGTAAGAGGTAGGGGGCACTGGCCCCTGAACTTTTAATAGTAATTAGTATAGATATAGAAATAAACTTAAAATATCTTAGTGGCCTAATCGTGAAGCGAGTAGGTTTTAGCTTTAGAGGTCTAGCATTCGATTCAAGGCAGCACTATTACTTTTCTCCCCTCTTCTATCTCTTTTATTTAATTGAATTATTATTTTCTCTTTTATTTTCTCTTCCAAAAGTATTTAGTTTTTTTACCCTCTTTAGTTTTTTTCCCTCTAAATAACATATTTATCTAATAATTTTAATGACTTTAGTTTCAAAATTATTACTCTTATATAATAGAATTAAAATACTAAAATATCTTTAGAAAAATGATAATAAAAGTTGATAAATAAATAATTCTTCTTAAAAATTGTAGAACAAAAAACACGAATCATTGTATGAGAAAAATGGGGCACCCTTCGACGGAAATCCTGCGTCTGCCATTGAATACGTATATATTAGTTTAGGAGTGTATTTTGTTTAGGCGAATAGATCATATTATTAATAAAGAAATGAAAAAGAGTACAAGGAGATACAAAAAAGATGTGAAAAAAAGATATATATTTGAACCGATAATAATCACTATTCATGTCCCTAAACATGTTATTGTTTAGGAACTCCGGAGTCGGGTTGTAACAAGTCAGTGGACCACCAATATTGGAAAGCAGATCAGCCACCGAATTTCCTTCTCTATAGATGTGCGAGATTCGAAAGGAAATATAAAGGATTATATCCTTAGCCTTTTTTCAACGTGAATGCAACTTCCATGGGATTATTGGAGACGGATATATAAGAGAATGTATAACATATGTCGAATCAATTTCCAACCATACTCTTTCCCATCCTCTGTCATGTGCAAACTCAATAGCCAAGCATGTCGCAGCGAGCTCAGCCTCTAGTGAAAATTCTACTCCAACACCACATGTGAAACAACCCATAGCGAACCCTCTGTTGTTTCGAAAGATTCCTCCACCTGAAATATTTCCTGGTGAGCCTGAAGCATATCCATCTGTGTTAACCTTTGCCCAACCCGGCGGTGGAGCTCTCCAGCGGACAGTGATGATCCTTGGAGCCCTCCTGTACCTTCCAACAATGCCGAAGAATTTCAAAGTGTAGAGATCATCCATCGTGTTTCTCATAACGCCAATCTCAAAGTTGTTTCCCTCTCTGATTAGTGCAAACATCATTGCGGTGATTGCTGAGCTTCTGACAGGTTTATCGACTATCTCCCCTTCTCGCAGTTCATAGCCATTATGCATTACATTGTTCCTCTCTTGCCACATGATCCACATGTAGGTGACAATAGTCAAACGCCATAACGAAATGACTTGCTTACTCTCTGAGATTTCCATCACCTGTATTAGAAATCCCATGAACGTCTGCTCTAGATCAATCCTATTACCGAAGTGAAAGCCAGATAACAAATTCTTCAATACCTGCAAAGAAATAGGACAACAAAGAAATATGTGATCAATAGACTCTTCCCCTCCTTTACAAAGGTAACACCGTGATGCTCCTTTGAAACCCCTATCTCTAATCACATTCCATGTCGTTAGAACTCACTTGATTGCCTTCCAAAGAACCAATGATTGCCTTGGGGGGATAAATGACGCACATATCCAGGAGCCCCATATTGGCACAATAGATGTCTGTCGAATATGCATATAGACAATCTTATATGTGACTTTTCCTTGTATAGATTTGCTCCAAAACCTGCAATGCTCCACATTAGGAGACATACGTGTGGCTAAAATGGAGTCTACTATATTTGGGAAGGTAGTAGTGAAACTCTCCATGAAGTGCCAGAAGCCATCGTAAAAATAGTCACCAATGACTTGATCTAAGTGGTGTTTATACTCCAAAGGGATGTCAACCATATCAGCAATTGGTTTTCCTAACCAATTATCTAGCCAAAATCGGACTCTAGAGTTGTATCCAACTGCCCATATTTCCTCTTCCATCAGCCTTTTAATATGTGGCATGCATGTTGATCGTATAGAGGATGGAAGGTAGTTCAATTTGAGGACGTCTTCATTAAACCATCTTTTCTTAATACACCTCAAAGCCCCTTTTCCCTCAATTACATCCCATGAATTCTTCATTAAATATGCTTCATTCGCCGCTCTTATACATCTAATTCCTAAACCACCTTCTTGAGTAGGGCAACATAGCCGCTTACGCGACAATGAAATGATGTTGTTTCAAAGCATCCCCCGACCATACGAAGTTCCTACATGTAGTGTCAATCTTCTTAATTAGGCCCACGAGGCCATTTATAAACCATCATAACATGTACAGTTGAAGAAATTATCACTGAATTGATCAAGCAAATACGAGCAGCCATAGATAACATACTACCCTTCCATCGTCGAAATTTATTAAGAATACTATCAGTGGCCTGCTTAAAGTATTCAGCTTTGGGAGATCCTATGAAGATAGGCACACCAAGATAAACAAAAGGGAATTTACCCTCCTGTATTCCAAGGCTGTTTAAAATACGATGCTTAATCACTTGCCTTACATGCTTGCCAAAGAAAATCTTAGATTTTTGTGGGCTGAATATTTGCCCTGATGCAGCAGCATAGTTCAATAAAATATTGCGATGACCTCCCACAGATTTGTCATCCCCTTTGCAAAATAAAATAATGTCATCAGCATAAAACAAGTAAGAGGGTAGCGGATTAGACATGTTCACGTGCGCACGAGAGATGATTCCTTTATTCATTTTCAATTCAATTCATTTCCCAAGTACTTCCTCTGCCACACAAAACAGCAAAGGCGATAGTGGATCCCCCTGACGGAGTCCACGACCACAACCAAAGAAATCCTCCGGTGCTCCGTTGATCAATACTGAAACCCTAGCTGACTCAAAAATAGCATTAATCCATTGTATAAAGCTATGATAAAATTCCATTTTCTGCAAGACATTTAATACAAAATCCCATCTAAGAGTGTCAAAAGCCTTCTTGATGTCAATTTTGAATCCCACGCTGCCTTCTTTAGAGTTGTTTAAACAATTAAAGCTCTCCGATGTAACGGCTATACAATGATGAATACTCCTCCCCGGAATGAATCCAAACTGATTGCCACCAAGTTTTTCATTCAGCAATGGCCCCAATCTGGTAGCCAAAGTCTTAGTAATTATTTTGAAGATGAAATTACAAAGATTTATCGGACGAAAATCCTCCACTTTGTTTGCCCCTTCAACTTTGGGTACAAGAACAATAAAATTACAATTTATACCCTGCGGCATCACTCCCGTGTGAAAGAAGTATTGCACTGCTCTACAAAGATCCTCCCCAATAAAATGCCAGCACTTATGGTAGAATTGTCCTCCAAATCCATCCGGGCCTGGCGAACTGTCTGCTGATAAATCCATGGTCGCCTCTTTGATTTCCTCCATGGTTGGAGGTATGATGAGTTTGTTATTGCCTGCATCCTCCACAAGGGTTGGAATAAAGTTCAGCTAATCAAAATTTTCTTCCTTCGTAGGTTTCTGAAATAGAGCTTTGTAGAAGAGAACAATGTGATCCACAATTCATTTCCTATCATCAGTAACTTCACCATCAATCTCCATTGATGTAATAGCTGTTTTAGCTCTTTTAATATGATGAGCTCTATGGAAGAAACCTGTATTTCTGTCCCCATGTTTTAACCAAGAAGATCTATTTTTCTGAGCAAAGAATAGATGTTTCTCTTCCAACTTTTTATTAAGTGTCACATGCGCATTCACTTCTTCATAAAAAAGCTCATCATTGTCTCCTTCTTCTCCAATTCTCACCTGAATTTTATTTAGAGTTTCCATAGCCTCCTCAACTGAGTCAATAACGTTGCCAAACTCAGTTTGATTCTAGCATTTAATATCATACTTCAATCTTCGTAGTTTGGCCACAAAAGCAAGCATCGGATTAGCAAATGTGGAAGGCGTTTTCCAAGAAGTTTCAGCAAGAATAAAAAACCTGAGTCTTGAAGCCACATGTTTTGGAACCTGAATGGCCTCGCAATCTTTTCACTCATCTGCATTGTTGCCATGATAGGGGAATGATCAGAGCCATGCTTTGCTAATGCCATACCTGAAATGATGTCCCACTGATTAAGGAGGCTATCATCGACGAGTATTCTATCTATTCTTGAAGCCCTCATAGCTCTTGTGGCCGATCTGCTCACCTACGTAAACTTTGAGCCTTGTAGAGATACATCAGTCAACCCTGAATGATCTAAAAACGCTCTGAACTCCGTGGGACTTAATTTATCATGTCTAGAATCATGCAATCTCTCATGTGGCCCAAGTGTAGAATTAAAATCCCCAATGACCATCATATGATTGCTCAAATAATTGATAATATCATACCACAAATCACGTCGTATGATATGATCTGTGTGAGCATGTACAAATCCAAAACGATAGTTAGCAACATTATGAATAAAATCAAAGATCATTATCTGAGAAGAAGAATTGATCGAAGTAACCTGAGTGATCTGGATTGCATTGTAGAAGACCCAGATGTTAGGACGAAGACCATCCCTAACATTGTGTCCAGCAAATTGATATCTCAAGCCATTCCATACACGGTTGGGTACTGATTCATACAAAATTTTTGGCTCCGCAATAGCTATCCAAGATGGTTCGTGCTTCCTGATAAATTCTTTAAGTGCAGTCTGAGATGAAGCTTTCCCAAACTCTCTGATATTCCAAAACAAAACCTTCATTTCCTACCATCTCGACGACCGTGCTTCGGCATCTTCGTTAGGTTTTCCCATTCCCTATTGGAAGTAGTATGCATGCTTTTTATTTTTTTCTTTCCCGGCTGCACATGTTTTATTCCCGTACCTCCAGGTGTACGTGACCTAGTGGTTCGTGGTTCAGGGCGATTAAATAGAGTGGCACTATTGTGAGTCCCTATAACAGAGGCATTTGTCTTTGTCACAATAGCAAGCTTATCAGGGCTTGGCGTTTCTTTAGCATGCTCAGGGCTCATAACACCAAGTGGCACCGGTTCATGTTGGAAGATCATAATTGATCGATCATCTGCACCAGGCAGACTAACCTCTTCATCATCATCTTCTTCCTTTTTCTAACTATCATGCTCTCTTTCCTCTGTTTCAGAATGATCCTCTATTTCAGCATGATCCGGCTCATATACATCAATGTCCATGGTACTTGGGTTGTCTTGGTGTTGCCTCTGATCAACACAGATAGGAGATTCAGACATCTCCTTTTCCACCGTATCATCTGATTAATCCTTCTCCATTCCAATACGTGAGTGTTCATTCTCCTTTTCGGGTTCCTTCTCCTTTCCAGTACCCGGTTGCTCCTCCTGTTCATCATCATCAAGACTACTAAACATATTAGAGGTATGAACCTCAGGGACCTTACCATCCTTCTTCTTCCAAGTCTTACTCGGAGCCTGGAAACCCTGTTTCAGCTTTTGTTTCTTATTCTCCTTGGTCTGCTCCTTTCTTTCTTTCCTCTTCATGCAATCACTAGCATCATGGCCCAAAATTTTACAAGATTTGCAATATTCTGGGACATTTTCATAACCCATGGAAATTTTGATTATGCTCTCCGATGTATCAATATTCATACTATTCAAAAGCGGTTCCTGCACATCCACTTTCACTAGCACCCGTGCGAAGTGTCCTGTAGATCCATCCAAGGTATGATCATCAATTTTGATAATCGCTCCCACAGCACTTACAATACTTTTGATAACATCAACATGTCATAGCTCCAAGGGCAACTCATAGATCCTCATCCAAACTGGAACAATAGACGATTTAACCTTATAGGGTTTAAATGTCGATGTCCACTGCTGAAGTCTCAATTGAATACCTTCAACATTCAAGACTCTTTTCCTTAATATATCCACCTTGCGGAGTTCATCCGATATCATTACAAAATAATATCCACGGCCGAGTGGGATATTCAACAGGTCCTGGATATTGAAAGTCTTCTTGAATAGGCCATCAACCTCTATCTGAGAGAGAGGCTTGCTGTCTTTCTCGTTCAAAACCCTGACAATCACAAATTGGGAAAATAGTGTCTTACGCTTTTCATAGATTTTTTATTGATCGATAATGTTACGATATTACTTGTTTTTTCAATAGGCCTCGCTACAGGATCCATATAGGATCCCTTGCATATGGCCGCTTTTAAACGAGAGACAGAATCCTCTCGATTTTGAGCCGCTTTGGTTGCATACGATCCTGTGCCATGCATGGAGTTTGGCGAAAGATTAGATCGATTAGGGTTTGGAGGGGGACCCTGTTGGTGATGTCCATCGTGTTGATACGAGGGCAGGCTGAGAACCTGATCAGATTGTGGAGCGGTCGACCCTATATTTATTTGGCCAGTGCTGTCCATGGAAGGGGTTGCACCGGTGAAAGCAACGTTACTCGCAAGAAGCTCGTCGAAGGACGGCAGACCAGCTGGACGGGCCTGTGTAGCAGTTGGGCCAGAAGGGCAAGATGGAGCGAAAGGTGGCTGGGAGGGATTGGATGGATCCTCCATGCCCGATACGTGAGTAGAAACCCTAAAAATTCTAGAGAGAAGGTAGAGAGAATTTCTTAGAGAGTAAAACATATTTTTTTAGAAGCCTTCTTTTTTAGAGTGTGTTTTGTTTAGGGTTAGTTAATATTATACAAAAGGTTTTAAAAATTAAAAAAAAAAAGAAAAAAAGAATTTATACACTATTTAAGTAGGTTTTTTTTTTTTTATAAAATACAAGGGATCATATAAAATACGACCAAGGTGCATGGATGAAATAAAATTTTTTAACGGAATATGAATTCTCACCCCTTATTTAATACTATATTCCTAACATTTACTAGCACATATATTAAATATTAATAAGTCTCCTATAAATCGAATTCACGCTGTAAACATGTGGTTCCCTTTAATTTAAACTCTAACAATACATAAAGTATGATAAAATTTGAAGGGAACACCACAGAGTTTACACTGTAAATCCGGTTTACACAAGTGTTTACCTTAAATTTTACGAATCAAAATACTTTAGGGTTCTGATGACGTGCACTACAAAAAAGTAATTTTTAGCAACTGAATTTAGCAATGGAATTCAATTCGTTGGTAATTAGCAATGAATTAGCAACAAAAATGACATTTTTGTTTTAACAACAGAATGCCAACAGATTTATTCTCTATTTTAGCAACAGAATTTAATCCGATGGTAATTACCAACGGATTACCAAGGGAATCATTATATAAATTACAAACGAAATTATTAGGAACAGATTATCAACGAAATTATTTACCAACGGAATCAATTTTTCGTTGTTAAAAATTTATCAACCACCACTTTACCAACGGAATTTTACCAACGGATTCTATTGTTAATCCGTTGGTAAGCCAATTTAACAATGAAATTAAGGCTTTTAGTGGTGTGTGACTAAATTATTTGGAAATTGTCCCATGCATGTCTATATTCTTGATTAAAAAGGTTAGCCATCCTTCAGGCTCTAGTTAATTTCGAATATTGTGTAGGATAAAATGGAAACAGCAAAACGTCCAAGACATAATTTTAAATTTTATCCCATCCAACTCATCCTAGTTTGTACCATAATTAAACACACGATGTAGGATAATTATGTCACATATTATAGTCTATCCGAGCAAGGTAGCGCACCATGAGAGATAATTTATATCCTTTAATATAATGAAGAAGGTGACTCTCTTGTGTAGGTTTCATAGATTAATCTTAGATTCATATATTAAATACATTGGAACATGACATATACATGGGTGATTACGTGGCACAAGATATATAGATTCACTTTAGGGTTTTTAGGTCATTAATTTATTGGGTGTAATTGATAGTTATTAATTTTTTAATTATGTAAAGTATAAGTGGGTTTAAAATTAAAATTGTCCATAGTAATTTATTTTATTCAAAGTAGTAAGTTTCTCTAAATAGATCCATAATTTTAAATTCTCATCAACGTGGTCATTTTTACTTTAAAATGTTCAATTTTTCTAATTGCATATTATGAGACTGAATTAGTGCTTTTACAAAGTTATGAGACGAAATTGATAAAAAATAATGTATATATTATTTTGGACCAAATCGGAGCAAAACTGAAATATTTGGGACGAAAATTAATGTTTTCATTATTTTTGAGATTTTTTGAGTAAAATAAAAAAATACGAGACAATTTATGTTTTAAAACTTATCGCTCATTATTAAAATTATGTGAATCCTAATGGTTCATTTCCTATTTATTCTTAGAGTTTAATGTTTTATTTTTAACATATGATTAAGTTAATTTACTGAGAGAGATGGAATAATTAATTAAGCTAATCATAATTTGGTAGTCACATAACTGTGGTATGTAGAATTTATAAAATTGGTACAACGTAACTGTGTTAGCTAGTCATGTATTATATTTGGTTGGCACTCAAACATATTTAATTTCCAAACATACCTAAATATGTAGTTATATATGATGCCAAATACACATTTACAATATGGAAGTTATGCATATTACATAAACTACCAAATTAGCTCGCAAGTCACACATGCAGAATGTCGGCTAGAATATTTATTAGGATAAATTAAAAAAAAAACTACCAAATAAATCTTGTGGTTTGAAAAACTGTCAATTACCCCATTTAACTTGTGTTTTATTTGAACACTAGTTTTGCCACTCGCGAACAACGCGGGTTGTATTATGTACGTGATGTCCTTATTTTAAAAATATATTTTTATATTTTATTATTAAATATATATATATATATTTGTTTGTTTGTTTGTTTTTTATCTTTCTTTACTATTAAATTAAATGTATTTTTTACATTCGTATTAAAAAGATGAACATTTAAATAATATAAAAGGAAGCGATCATAATAGAATATTTTCAACCCTAAACCTGAAAAATGAATAAACTATCAAATTGGAGCCTAATTATTTTTTTTATCAGTTAGAGACCTTAAAATATGGAGTATAAAACAATAAAAAAAGGGTAGGAATGTGCCATAATAGAAATTTTTTTATCATATTTATATTACAAAAATGTTAAACTTATGATTAGTTATAAATTTAATTAATAATCAATTATCTCTCTTTTTATCTTTTAATTATTTTTTATTGAATAACTAAACCAAATGTTAAAACTCAACTAATTTTTTTTATTGAATAACTCAATCAAAATATTATTAGATTTAAATTAATTAATAGTCAAGCCTCACTCTTTTTTTAATCTTTTACTTATATTTTTATAATTGAATAACCCAACTAAAAATTTAAATGTAAAAGTATATTAAAAATCATTATTATTTTTTATTATTTTAAAATATTAATTTTAAGTTATTAATTAGAGGGACCTAATAAAATATTAATTAAAATGTTAAATTACTTAACATAAAATATTAATTGCAAGATTAAAATTTTTAAACATATTTATAAAAATATTTTTATTAGAATTAAAATAATAAATTTTCATTAAAAAATACATAAAATATTCTTATTAGATTAAATTAAATCATTATAAAAAATTAATTAAAATATAATATTAATTGCAAGATTATAAAATCTTAATTACTTAAATATTAAATTACTTAAAATAAAATACTAATTTAAAGATTAACGTGAGAGCGACACATACACAATTTTTTCAATAATGAATATGGTCATGCCACATACACAAAAATTTTTAATAGAAGCGTGACAACGCCACATACACAATTCCAAAATTTATATTCTCTTACTTTCCAAGAAAACATATTAAGCATGTGACCATTGAAAGTCTCTACCACTCTATTAGGAGAGCAAGAATTGTCCTATCCTCAAAATAACATTAATGGCATGCTTAAGGTGGAGTGTCTTGTAGGCTCGTATCTCCCTTTTATAATTTTTATATGAAATCATTAAATTACCTAAAATTATAAACTTTTATAAAAAAATTACTTAAAATAATATTATTACATAATATTAATATATTATTAAGATTAGAATATTAGATCTTCATTAAAAAAATTACTTAAAATAAAGTATTAATGGTAAGATTATAAAATATTAATTATATTATATTAAATTATTAAAATATATTACTCAAAATAAAACATTAATTGCAGGATTAACGTGGAAGCGCCACGTATACAATTTTTTCAAGAACGAACGTGGCGATGCCACATACATAAATTTTTTCAAGGAGCAACGTGGCGCCGCCACCACACAATTTTAAAAATTTTTTATTTTTGGCAAGCATTTGTAAATTAATAGTATTAATGATTGATAAAAATATATTTTTTTAAATAAAGAGGGAATGAAATAATATTAATACCCATGAATTTAACATTGTATTTTTAATTTTCACTTTTTTTTAATTTTTTTAAATGTAGAAAATTGGGATTAGAGAGATTTTTTTAACAGAAAAATTAAAAAAAAAATCTTTCTAATCTCTCGGTATTGAAATTTAATAATAATAAAATAAAAATTTTAATGTAAAAATATAATGTTAAATACATGGGTATTGATTTCATTTTCATATTAAAAAAAATATCTCTAACTCTAATTTTCTATATTTAAAAAAAATTAAAAAAATATAGTAAAATTTAAAATACAATATTAAATATATGGGTCTTAATATCCTTTCCACCCATCAAAATTTGAACAAAAATGATATTTTTATAAATGTTCAAATAAAAAAACAAGTTAAAAGAGGTAATTGGTAATTTTTCAAAGCACGGGATTTATTTGGTAGTTTGGACAAGTCTCGAGAGATTTTAATTTACCCTATTTTTTTATCGGACAAAGTTAGTTGTTAGTTTAGTTAGTAGTTAGTTCACCAAGCACTCATACATCCTTCTATCTCCAAGCCTTCTTATTACTCTACACCTATTCGTTCTTAAAAAGAATCGAACATGAGTCACTCACCTTAGTGAGGAGCCCGTTGGCCAAGTAGGCTAGTTTTTAATTTACCCTATTTATTAATTGCTTATCATAGTTTGCTTATAGGGGTGGGATCGAAATAAGTAGATTTTTATTTTATTTTTTGATTGTCGTTGGGTAAATGTACAATCGGGTGCCTTTTGATTTCTACAAAGTTTTAGATAAGATCATCTTATATGCTGCCTCCATCCCATAATGTCATTAAGTTTATTATTTGCGAGGACATTAAGTAATATAATTATATTTTAATATATATATATATACACGTAGTGGGATGTGAGATATAATATTTTAATGTAAATAGGTAGTTGTATTAATTAGTGTAATATTGTGGGCTCCATGAAGATATTTAATTATTTTATGTGTGTCTCATCTACCCAAAAAAAATATAACATTATTTGTGGGATGTTCTTTTTAGTAAAATAAAATGTAACAATAATCATGAGACAGATGGAGTAATGAGTTTTAATTGATGAATAGGAAGAGATAATATTAATTTAATATAAAAAAACCGCTAAATGAATTATTTCTAAAGTAATAGTAATATTTTTAATAAAAAATAATTGTAACATTTAAATGTGATAATTAATTTTAAAAAAAAAAAATTCTCATGATGAGATACTTTGCTGCCCTTACTTTTGTAGGTTTAAATTTTACTTTTAGAATTTAACTATATTATCCTAGAAAGTATAAACTTACTTTCTACAATGAGCTACAGGATATATGTAAGATGGACCGTGAGATGAATTGACTCATTATTAAAATATAATTGTTATATACTCCCTCCGTCCCAGGTTAAGAGGGTCAGAGACCTTAACATAAGGTCTCTGACCCTCATTACCTGGGACGGATAAGGTTTCTGGCTCTTTTAGTCTGAGACGGAGGGAGTAAGTAAAGTATAATTCTTTGTAGTTAAAATAGGTTTGTAGTAAATTATATTATAATAATACCTTAAAAACATACTTTAATTCGTATACTCTAGAAAGTATACTTTAATTAATAATAAACATATTTAACCTATATAATAATAATACTTTAATAATAGGTCGACCTATCTTACAACCCGTCTCACATAACTACTGTCCGACAAGAAACTTTGTCTTCTACAATTATATATATCAAAGTGATTTATTATTATTTTTTAAAAAAAATTGATTTAAATTGATTTTAAATTAATATGCATTAATATAAGAAGTGAATGCACACAGAATGTCTTAAGCTATTTTTATGTATCATTTTCTGTATTACTCATTATATGATTAACACTTGAATGCAAGTAGAAAAGAAAATTTGCACCATTGCCCTTTTAGGATTTATGCTTTCCTTTTTAAGGGATAGATTATTATTCTCTCATTCGTGTTATTCATCATTATATTAACATATGAGATGTTACCTAAGATGACATTGGGAATTCTAACCGCAAACGATATATAGTCTTAAGCATATATATGTGTGAGTGAAAAAACCAAACTTTATTTCTAGAATTGTTTGATGTTGTGTGTAACGCATTTAAAGAAATTTAGGTCCGTTTAATTGAGGGATTTGGGAAGAGAATTATAAAATTCTAATTCAAGTTTTTACATATATTTGATAAAAACTTTAAATGAGGGCATTTCTAAATCTAGAACTTCATATGAATTAATTTATTTTCCAGATATGATTTTTAATATGATTTTATAAAACTTCATATGTAACACTAATATGATTGATTTTATTTTCAATTCTCAGTCTACCGATGTCATTTAAAAATTAATTATTTATGTAAATATTTAAAAATATGAGAGACGGTGGAAAATTGAAAAAAATTATAAATAATAAAAAATCACAAAAAGAATTTTCCCATAAAATTTCTATATATATATATATATATATATGAGAGTACATATTCCCCCATAATATGCGGATGCATTATATTTTATAAAAATTAATTAGATAGTCCAATATTTAATTCATATTGTAATTTAATAATGAGAATATACTCAAAATTTTTGAAGATGTATTATTATTAGAGTGAGGCTTGGGTTAATTTTTTAGATTTTTAATACTTTTTTTAATATTTCCTTATTTACTTTTAATTAACTTCCTTATTTAATATTTTCTTTATTAAATTATGTGTTTCTTATTTTTAATAATGATGATTAAATTTTCAATATTTTATTTATTTATTTGGGTATCATTAATTAATTATTAAATCTTTTAATGCAATAAATAAATTAATTAATATCAAATTATATCATATATATAAAGGGATAAAATAATATCTCATATAATATTTTTTCTCATCCCACCTAAAAATAAGACTTTTTATTATTCATTCTAAATACACATTCGATTCTCTAAGAGGAATAGGAGTTTTCTCCAAGTTTCTCTAGAGAATTGATTTATGAAGGTATAAAAATTTATTTCGATAGAGCAAATCAAGTAGAGATTCGATCTACCTCTAAAAAATCAATTCAAGTATTCTTCAAGAGGAAGATAATCGATTAAAGTATTTTTAAATAGATTTGCATCTTAAAAATCAAATTTTCAAGAGTAAGAGGATCGATTCAAGTATTCTTGAATCGATTAACATTTAAAAATCAATTCTTTAAGAGGGAAAAGTATTCCTTAAGATTTATTTTTAAAATATTGATTCAAGTATTCTTCAAGTAAAAGAGGATCGATGATTCAAGTACTCTTGAATCGATTTACCTCTAGAGAATAAGAGGTTGAAAAATTAATTATGTATTGAATCGAAAGCTTAACTTCTTTAAGTTAAATCATTATTTCATATCAAATAACATTAAAATTGAGTTTGTAAATATTTGTTAATTTTTTTTAAGTTAGTATATTAATATTTATTTATTTACATATATCTTAATTATTTCAATTATGACATATGAATTATAAAATTAGTTCTCTTTAGTTGTTTATATAATTTGAAACTAATAAAATTAAATAAAAAATAAAATTAATAAATTCATTACAAATTTATGAATATTTAAAAGAATAATATATATATAAATTAATTTTATTTATATTATATCTTATGTATACTATAGCAGAAACTTTTCTTACTAACATGTTTTCAGAGCACTCTAATGTGACGTGTAATTTTCTCAATTTTTTGGATTTTTAATACTTTTTTAATATTTTTCTTATTTTCTTTTAATAAACTTCCTTATTTAATATTTCCTTTTTTAAATAATGTGTTTCTTATTTTTAATAATGATTAAATTTTTAATATTTTATTTATTTATTTGGGAATCATTAATTAGTTACTAAATCTTTTTAATGCAGTAAATTAATTAATATCAAATTAATTTAAATCATATATATAAAAGAAAAAAAGAATATTCCATATAATATTCTCTCTTATCCTACCTATAAATAAAAGTTTTTGGTTATTTATTCTAAATACACACATTCGTTTCTCCAAGAGGAATAGGAGCTTTCTTCAAATTCCTCTAGAGAATTGATTCATGAAATTATAAAATTTTATTTCGATAGAGCGAATCAAGTAGAAATTCGATCTATCTTTAAAAAATAGATTCAAGTATTCTTCAAGAGGAAAAGAATTTATTCAAGTATTCTTGAATTATTTTACCTCTTAATAATCAATTCTTCAAGAGAAAGAGAATCAATTAAAGTATTCTTGAATAGATTTACATCTTAAAAATCAATTTTTCAAGAGATACTTAAATATATTTATATCTTAAAATTGATTTTTCAAGAGTAAGAGAATCTATTCAAGTATTCTTGAATCGATTTATATCTTAAGAATCGATTAAAGTATTACCTCTTAAGAATTGATTCAAATATTCTTTAAGATAGACCACTAAAGTATTGAATTAAAATATTCTTCAAGTGAAAGAGGATCGATGATTTAAGTACTCCTGAATTGACTAGAGAATAAGAGGTTGAAAAACTAATTCATGTATAAAATCGAAAGTTTAAGTTCTTTAAGTTAAATAATTTTTTCATGTAAAATGACATTGAAATTGAGGTTGTAAATATTTGTTAATTTTTTAAATTTAGTACATTAATATTTATTTATTTACATATATATTAATTATTCAATTATGACATATGAATTATAAAATTAGTTTTCTTTTAGTTGTTTATATAATTTAAAACTAATAAAATTCAATAAAAAATAAAATTAATAAATTCATTACAAATTTATGAATATTTAAAAGAATATTATATATAAATTAATTTTATTTATGTTATGTATATATTTTACATTAATTTCTTAATAAATAAATAAATAAATCATTTGATATAAATAAATTAATTATTATCAAATCAAATAATGTATAGAAAAAAAATAAATTGAGATTTTTTAATTATAATTGATATTTATTTTAGAAAAACAATAAATTAAGGATTTATTACTAAGAGTTACATACTTTGATCATAATTGCACTTAAATACAATGAAAAAAATAAAATACTAACAACTATATAAATATATGGCAAAGAGACAAAATGTCTCCTATGTAGTTGCACATTTTTTTAGAGAGATAAGAGAAGTAATAAATAGTTTTAAATTGAATTATTTTATAAAGTAACATTTAGAAAAAATACAAGTCAATATTCTTTCAAATAATTAGAATATATGTATGTATATTAACTTTTTACATGATTTAATTATACGTTACATTATCAAAAGTCAAATATTATAATTTTTTGAAAATTTTTACATTGATGAAATAAATTGTCTAGCTATAAGAAAAAATATTCTTAATTAATATTCTTACGTAATATAACAGAGATTATTTAATTATAAAAAATAAGAATAATAATTAAATGATCTCGCATTGTACGCGGGTTTTATACTAGTATATATATAATTAGTTTTGTCTCTTGCGTACGACACGGTTCTACTATCTGTGATGTCTTTATTTTAAAAATATATTTTATGAAAATATATTTTTATAATTTTATATTTATTTATTATATATATATATATATATATATATATATATTTTACTCTACTATTAATGTATCTTTTACCTTCTGACTTTGTGTTAAAAAAAATAAATATTCTTTTAATATAAAAGGAAGTGATATATGTCGTAATAGTAATATTTTCAATCCTAGACCTGCAAAATGGATGAACTATCTATTTATGACCTAAATTATTTTTCTATTAATTAAAAACCTTAAAATATATAAAATTATATAAAATTAATAATGTGTCATAATATAAGAATATTTTTTTAACGAGGTGGATTCGCTCATCTGGTAATTAGGCTCCTCACTGAAGTAAATAACCCAAGTTTGTTTCCATTTGAGAATGAATTGAAGAATTATAGGAATGCTTTTTCAATCACAATTAAATAACAAAAATATTAAACTTATTATTATTAGTAAATTAATTAATAATCGAGCATCTTTCTCTCTTATCTTTTACATTTATAAATAATTTAATAACTTTTTTTATTGAATAACCCAACCGAAATATTTAAATATAAAAATATATTAAAACTCGATATGCTATAGTATGAATATTTTCAATCAAATACCTAAAAAATGGATAAATTATCAATTTATGGTTTAAATTATTTATTCTATCACTTAAAGACCTTAATATGTACTCATATAAAACTATAAAAAATATAGGTGATGTGTTATAAGAAAAATATCTTTTTATCACAATTATATTACAAAATATTAAACTTATTATTAGTAATAAATTAATTAATAATCTAGCATTTTTTATTTTTTTAAATTAATTAAATTACTTTTTTTTATTGAATAACTTAATCAAAACATTTAAATGTAAAAATATATTATTACTATTTATTTTAAATATTAATTACAAGTTATTTATTTGAGGGATTAAATAAATGATTAAATTACTTAAACTAAATATTAGTGGCAACATTAATATTAAGGCACTTTGTATGCAATTTTTTTCAAAAAGAATGTGGTAACACAACATACTAAAAATTCATAATTAAAAAATGTTAAAAATGTTTTAAATATATAAAAATATTATTAGGATTAAAATAATAATTTTTCATAAAAAATATATAAAATATTATTATTAGATTAAATTAAGTTTTCATGAAAAATGACTTAAAATAAAATATTAATTCAAGAAAAATATTAATTACTTTAAATATTAAATTATTTAAACAAAATATAATAGTATTATTAACATTATTAATGGGAGAGATGAAATAAAAAATATTTAAAATACTAAATTACTTAAAATAAAATATTAATTGTAGGTTAACGTGAGAATGCCACATAAACAATTTTTCTAGAAACGAATATGACGATGTCACATACATAATTTTTATCAACATATACAATTCCAAAATTTTATTTTTAACAAGTACTTGTGTAAAGTAATAGTATTAATGATTACAAAAGAATTAAATTAAAAAATTACAATTTAAATTTGTTATATATTAAAAGAATAATAAATACCAGAAATTATTAGAAAAATTGAAAAATTAAGTATACTTTATAATTGAGTGATTTATTTATATATAAAATACTCATTTTCTAAAATATATTAAAAAAATGGGGGCTACCCATACTCAATAGGTGGAAATATTACTAATATACTAATTATACATTACAAATTAGTATAAAGTAAATTTTTTTATACAATTTAGAAATTATAATACTTTACTTTTAAAATTTCTACATTTGATTTAAAATATATCATTTTAATTAGGGTAATACATGCCCCTTATTCACCCAAACTCCATAAATATTATTCAGGTATATATAATCTATAATTAAAACTTTTAATTCTACAAATTATAAAAAAAATTACAAAATAAAAATGAAGTTATCACAAAATATAACTAAAACTATTATAAAAATACCATTAATGAATAAGTAAGTATCATAACATAAAAATTGTAATTTTTCAACAAATACTATAAAGAGTTTTACTATTCATATACTACAGTATACTCCCTTAGTTACGTGTTAACATTTATGTTTTTTACGTAGTTTAAGAGATATAATATTTAATACATAATAGGTTGATAAATATAATATTTAATGTGTAGTAGTTAGTGGTATTAGTATTGTGTGTGAGTTCTATTTATAATAATTAATTGTTTTATAGGCTCCACTTGACAAAAAGAAAAATATAAACTTTAACTTGAAACAAATTAAAATAGAAAATGTAATATTTAACGCGATACAGAGGGAGTAATTAAGAGTATCAAAATAAAAAATTATAGCATAACACAAATTACATTATAATATATTTTCTTAAAGTTTTTTAGCCTTGATAATTATAAATAGTTATAATTTATACTCACTTCCTCCCTTGATACGTAATTATTTTATTATTTTTGTCCGTCCTATAATCCCATTACAAAATATTTATTTTCTTTTTGAGTTGATGTGACAAAAAAAAAAGTATTTATTATACTCAATTAATTATATATGAAAGTCACACTTAGAGTGGTTAAAAAGCCCGCAAACCATAAGCCCGATCCGATTAATTCTACAAAAAATTAAAGTTAGGGTAGAGAAATTTGAGCTCATTTAACATTAAGGCTTTTTGGCCCCCCGATTAGTCCGCGGGCTAATAGAACGGGCCGCGGGCTACCCGACCAGCTCGTAGGGCTGGAAGTTATTATTATTATTATGTTTAATACCTTAACACTCATAAACTATATATTAACCACTCCTCTCTCGCACTACGTACCCTCATGCCTCTGTTAAATGATCACCTAATTTAAAAGCTTAAGTTCGTAGAGAGGAGAGTCGTTTAATATTTAATTAAGACACTCTAACACGCTCTCTCACATGCAAGTGGGGAATTTTTGTCTCAAGTCTTGCATGTGAAGTTTTCTTATAAATGGGTGACGGTGATGTTCGAACCATGAACCTTTGTTAAGACACTCTACTTCACGTAAGACTTTACGTGAGACGGTCTCATACAAGACTTGCCCGACGGATACGTGAGACTGTCTCATACAAACTTGCCCGACGGAGGGAGTATATTATAATGTATAATAATTAAGATTTTAAAATATCCTTAATTAAATTATACATTCATAGATGCATGAAAACAACGTTTAGAATTGGTAGCGTTAGGTTTTGTTAATTAATGAAGAAATAGACTCACCCTATATCGAGTTTTGAGTACACGTGTTGTGGGTCCCTCCAAATTTTTGGGAAGTTAAAAAGGAGGATGTTTAATTTTGTGTGGTAACATGATTTGGTGCGGTGCAGGTACCCGAGTGAAGCAGACAAGCGTTTGCTGTCGAGACAGACTGGTTTGTCCAGAAATCAGGTACAACTTATTGCATCTTCTGTGCTATCTAAATCGATGCTTCATATCTCCTGAAAGGGATTTTTCACATTTTATATTTCGATTTTCGTGAATTTAATTACTATAAGCTTCTTCCCGTACAATTTATTTTACTTCGCTCCTTCGGTTATAATTAGACCATAAAAAATGGGTCGCGGGTCGATCAACCCTTACCAAATTAATTTGCGTAAATCTCATCCCATCAATATGTCGCATATACCCCCACTCTTTCTAGGCTCATCTCACAAATAACTCACCATGTTTTTCCTGGTTTAATTTAAAAAATAATTGATATTTAAGAATATTAAGTCTATTAATCCATTTTGATAATTTTTTTTCATAAGTTTATTTTTGTTTTAAATAAAATTTATTTAAAAATATTAAAATGAATTTCGGTCCGCATGAATTAATCTGCACCCCAATTAAACCCACAAAAAATTCGCTTAATTATTGACCCACCCCCAAATGGGCCCACTTCATTCTAAGCACCAAACGGTGGGTTGTGGTGGGCTACATGCCAACCCAATCCATCAATACCTCAATTTAGATTAAGAATGGTTAATAAAAGTACTTCATTTAAATAATAATTATATTCCATCTATAAGATATTTTTTATTAAAATATTTTCAATTTTTATTTATTTTATGAAACTAATTCTATAAAATGGTTTCACGCAAATTATATATATATGAGAGATAAGGGGAGAGAGATTGTGTCACGGTGACACAACTTTATTTATTTATAATTAATTTCTATTATTTAATAAAAATAGTAAGTATTACTTTTCATAAAAGGCAATAAGTAGTATATCACCAGTTCCGTGGCAGGAATTATTCCCCCTCCCTAAAAATTCATCAAAAAATTATGTAAGTTAATAAATTACTCTATCAAAATAATTAAATTACTCTTTGAAATTTATTTGATCACACTGTAGAAATAATTAGATTATTCTTTGAGAAAAAAAGGAGCTATAGTTCTCATCCGATTGTTTCCTATTTAAGGTACAACCGATTGTATTATATGTCTTCTCTTAATAAAATATGTTATTACTTTTCACTTATACTACAGATTATTCATGAAATTGTTTACTGGAAAGTTATCATCTTTCATTAATTATATATTGCTTTTTGTTAAAATGTTATCACCTAGAGGGCGGTTATTTGCACCCCCAAAATTATTATTTGAACCACAATTACTATATGTACCCCACTTAAATTAAAAAAATACATATTTAAGTTACTAAATGCACCCCATGCAAGGACAATCTTACTCTTTTAAGAAAAAAAAGAAAAATGTATTCGGTAAGTATAACCAAACACGCTTAAATCTGTTCGGTTATAGGAACTGAACAGATTACAACTGTTACCCAAATGTTTGATCAAAGCAGTCGAAAAGAAAACGCGCGTGCAACCGTGAGAGGCACGTCGCTGGCGATCGACATGACTTACATTTCTGGTTGTTGCATTCGTCGTTTGCAACCACCGTCACGTTTAGTAGCGCAATAGAAATGTGAGCCCATTAAACTAAATACTCTTTCAGAAAACACGTGAAGCCTGTTCAGATGCAAAGGGGTCGGGGATTATCGATTCAATAAAAAAAATGCTGCAGTGTTATGTTGCTCCATTGCTGAAATGATCAACTGGCCATGTGTTTGCTCCCAAAAAGATCTACCTTCCAAATTTGCAGTCGAATAGATTTAAGAAAAAGATATAAAAAAGGTGTTCGATAAGTACAATCGAACACATTTAAATCTGTTCAGTTATAGGAACTGAACATATTACAACTGTGACCCAACTGTTTGATCAAAGAAGTCGAATACAATAAAATGTTCGAGTTCTGTAGTCGAACAAAATAAATTGTTCGAGTTCTGTAGTCGAACAGCACGTTGGCATTTGATCCCTCGAACATAATATACTGTTCTGAGTTCTGTAGTCGAACAATATGTTGGCATTAGTCGACTTGAATCTATTCAAACCTAAACCCTCGTAATCCCTATTTGTGAATCTATTCAAACCTAAACCCTCGTAATCCATATTTATTTGTTGCAGTGGAATATGATAATTTGATTCAACGCATCACAATATAATCTACTGTTCTACAAACTAAAACTTTTAAATTTTAAAATAAAAAATTGACCTCATCATGATTATTCTCCCCTTTTACTATTATTGTTTGTTCTGGATGATCATCATTCTCAATTTTTGTTTCTTCCATGATACTACTCTGATACAGAAGGGTCTAGGGTTTATCGTGTTTTAGTTATTATAACTTTGGGTTGCATTTAGAAATCTTACTGGGTGCATTTAGAAATTTAATTATATTTAATCTTAGTTTATTATTTATAAAAGGGTATTTATATCTTCTTAAATTATCATATTTTAATTTTATAAATAATTGGGGTTCAAAAACAATTTCGGGGGTGCAAATACCCCCCTATCACTTATTATCTGTTTCACTAACTCTTTTCTTAAAACGGTATCATGTAAGTGTTTGTCTCTATATATAGTAGTGAAACATCTTTTAGGTAAATTTTCTTTATTAAAAAATTGTAAAGACAGTTATATATATATCCTTAAATAATCTAAACCTAAGAATAAATATTAAACCTTAAAATATTGTTAAGTTCATTAAAATTATTAGGTGGATTATAAAACTTGAAAATATCATAAACAATGAATGAGTATAAGAATATCGTTAATTCTTGATTAGTTTCATGGGATATTGTAATTCCTCAGGTTGTAATTCATTGGGCTCTTTGCTTTTGAATAATGGACATATAATGAAATTAAACCCACTTAAGTGTAATTAGTGTGTATTTAAGGTTCATTAAGTATCATCACTATAAAAACTATTTTTTACCAAAAGAATATTCAGTTGGGAAAAACCTTAATTTTATTGTTAAATTGGTTTACCAACAGATTAACAACGCTGTTGAAAAAAGTGGTGGTCGGTAAATTTTTAAGAATGAAAGTTCAACTATGTTGGTAAATAATTTCGTTGGTACTCCGTTGCTAATAATTCAATTGGTAATTTGTATAATGATTTTATTGATAATCTGTTAGTAAATAACAATGAATTTTATTCCTTTGATAAAAATAAAATAAATCTGTTGGCATTCCGTTGCTAAAAGAAAAATATATTTTTTGTTGGCAATCCGTTGATAATTACCAACAAATGGAATTTCGTTGATAAATTGCATTGCTAATTTCTTTTTTGGGTAGTGTATTAACTCGCAAGCACTCCATAAAATTATAACAGAAAATAAATCATTAGTTGCATAACTCATTTTCACACAAGATTTTGCATAAAAAGAATAATTGTGTACACACATGTATTACGATTAGTTACTTTTTAAAGATTTGAAAATTTTAATGAATAATTCATAGTTTAAACATTAGCATATCAATGAATGTAAAGTATTACAGACTGTGAAGTTAAAAAAAAGTAGACAGCCCAACAAATCAATGCTTTTATATACATTTATTAGGCATTAAATTATGAAGGAGAGACTGCAGAAATTAAATGCGTATCTCCTGCAGGTATCAAATTGGTTTATAAATGCTCGGGTTCGTCTATGGAAGCCCATGGTGGAAGAAATGTATCAACAGGAATTTCAAGCCGAGGTACATTCTTCCCAAAAAGAAGCCAATGAAGCAAATTCAGAAATCAATGCATCAAACCTGGGATCTGCAGGTGGCTCCGCCACTTCCTCCACTAAGCATCGGCGTTTCATGGAGAATTCAAACTTAGGATTGGGATCGGAGTTTGGTTTAGTTGGTGGAGTTGAAAATGGTGGTTGTGGAGAGGTGTCCCTTACATTGGGACTCCGATGACATTCGGAAGATTTGTCAGTGATGAACCAACTCTCAATTAGAGACTTTGAAGTTAATTAATATACATATATTGTTAAACAATAGAAACCGTGAGGACACTATAATTATATGTATGTATAGCGTGTGCAATGGGCGTGACATTAATTATTGTTAATTTTGATGGTAAATATAGGTGCACGAAATAAATAAATTGTCATTGCATAGTATGTCAAATAGAGGATATATCTATCCAAATAGATTTAATTGATAATTGACAATTATTATTTTGCCATAGACATCACCAAATAGATATTGGTAATTCATAAAATATGATGTCTTTTAGGATAAAAATTGATATCTTTTCTTAAACTGATGTCTATCAGCAAAAAAGTACATTGATAGACATCAGTATTCTATGAAAATGCACTGATAAAATCAGTTTTCAATAACCTATGTCTTTTAAGCGATGTCTATTTGCAACTAAAAAATGCATTGATTGATATAATTTTTTTTACTAACTGATGTCTGATGGGTCTGCAATAGTCCATAGATTTGCAAGTATGGATTTCATACCATCCATTGTAGCAGAGTAATGATCAAAAGAGGTTGATCCCATATTACATATCTCATACATCATAGATTGGAGTGATCCAAATTTCTATTCCACTGGCTTTGCGTCGTCATTAGTTGTGGTAGTATTAATGAATGCCCTTCCCCATCTCTCATGTAACATGTTGTTAGGAATGCAAAATAATTTTCTACCTTAAGTGCACAAAATATGTGACTGCATGGCAACATAATCTACTAAAAAATCCCACATGAACACTGCATGTGTTTATCACATTAATTCATGATTACAATTGTAATGGAACAAGATGCATCCCCATATTTAAACAGTTCAAACTTCTATTGAGCCCCTTTTGTTAGTATAGAAATTTGGGTGTACTTGCTTTCTTCTTGAATCTGGTAATGTACCTGGAATAAAAAAAAGTTTAAGGTGTTACGCAAATATATACGTGAATTGGTTTTTATTTTAATTTACTCTATTTTACCTTGCGAAATATAGACGTCGTATAAAATTCCCGCGTACTTCGTTCCAAGCATTGTAGATGAGTTTGCAATGGTTGTTCTTTTTGGGTATTAATGAAAACTTGATGGTGTGTATTTTCTCTCATCCACTTCATTGCCCTGTACCATTGCTTCACGAATCGGTATAAATTTAAATTTCCATGTAGGAAATTCTTCATGTAATAGTGTGCTCCCTTGCATCGCTGGCTGGTGGTCATCCAGGCAAAAAACACATCCCTGAAATAAGCTTTTGCCCATGAGGGACAAATATTTGTCCCTCATATTGTATATTTCCTTAGTCCATTTATAACCAGCAATGTCAAACTTAGTAATAAATGCATTCCATGCCTGTTCAAATTCTTGCACTGTCTGACGGCTAAGCATACAATTTCGAAACCCATCTAAGAGCCCTACACTAGTGGATACAGAGCAAGCATTTCGCATCAAATACCATGAACACAATATATGCTTTGATTGACGCATAACTGATGTCAATGCTGATTCAATTGCTTTATCACCATCAGATATTACAGATTCTGGGTACTTTCCTTCCATTGCATGGACAGATGTTTGGAATATCCATGTGTACGATTCTTGTCATGGGAAATGACAGATATCAGATTGAAGTAACAGTTTAAAGAAGAAAGATATAGCCTAATCTATAGATGAAGAAACGAAACAAGAATATGAGAGTTTTTTAGAGTGGACGGCTCGCTAACAAGCCTATATCCACTATGGAGAGAGATCATTTATTGCTACATGATTGTGGAGGTGATTACAAAGAAAGTATGCTGATTTATCAGCTTATATACACAATACACCATAATAGCAAACTTATGAGACTAACTCGCTGAAACACCTTTGAGCCATCAGTTGGATTGTTGAACGGTTGCAAAACCGCACGAATCTGATTGCAACCGACAACTGATGTGTCAAGCTTTCTATCCATGTATAGAACTTCTCCTAACTCCTTCGTTTAGTCACCAAACAAACTCCTCAAACTGCATTGGTTCCATGCATGCACCTGGTGCATGATTTGCTGTTTCCCAACTTATGATGAATCGGTTGCACTTATTTTCTTTATGCAGCTCATATATTCATCACTTGTAAACAACTTGTAAACACCTTATCATACTTAGTCATGTTCGTTAAGGTTTACACCTCACAATTCTGTTGTCTCCTTTGCTATCATTCCACACCCAAAAATAGTAATACTTTGATGGTTGTTGACACCAACCATTTGACAAACGACATTCTAAATATATTTATCTTATATGTAGAGTCAACAACCAATACATCCCCAAACAAGCTGTAATCATACCTGGTCCGTGAGTTAGATCAAAATAGTCGGTCAATCTGTTCTCATCATTCACAACGTACCTTATATATAAACCAGGATCAGTTTCTATTAAGGCTAAAAAATACGCTACTGTGAACTCTGCATCAATTCCAACTTCTGGTGTCCTGACATGTTCTGATACAACAAAGCTGTAAAGGTTCTTAACGGTGAAGCCCACATTATCAGATCCCCCATGCGCCCCATGAAGTCCAGGCATGACCTGCGCTCACTTTACTATTAGACCTAAGAAAATGAATTTGAGAAGGTATTGCAGTGTCATGCGAGTGTATAGTAACAAAGTGAGATACTACATAAGCAGATAATTCCATAGAAAACTCTACCCCAAATTTTGCTCCACATGAACACCGAGTTGACATACGAGGCATTGAGGAAGGTCCATCGACACTAGTTGGTGGTGGTCTATCGATTTTAGTTTCCTTCCGATAACAAACCCATCGACGACATAGGACAAATGTTTCTCCTTCATTGTAGGTAGAATTACGCCTGCGAATTCCAAATCATATACAAACGAATACGCTTTGTAAAAAGACTTAGCATCATTAATATTTCGAGAATTTTTTCCTAATAAGCACTTAGATGTCCAACTTGTAGGATCACTCGCACCCAAATCTCCACTGTCCAATAAGAATCTGAGAAAACTATCCACTGTCCAATAAGAATCTGAGAAAACTATCATTCGATGTCCTTGATTCTTCTTCATAATCTTCACCATATTGCTCGAAACTTATAGAATCACTAGTATCACATTCCATATCATTCAATGATTGATCAAGTCTAACTAATCAAAAATTTTAAGGAGATAGAATTTTAAGTTTTGCATCCAGAAAACTTAAATTATGTAAATTTGTGTATGTAAGGTTAAGATGCCTAGAAACCGTCGTATTCATCGTATTCTTATTGTTTGGAATACATAGAAACTGAATTTGATGAAAGCGTCATATTCTTGTTGTTTGGATGCATAGAAACTGAATTCCCAAAAACCGTTATATTCTTATTATTAAATATAATTTGAATATTTATTTTTTATTAAATCATACCTAATAAGTTAGATTATCAAGATTATTATTCTAAAATATAATACATTTTGAATAAATAAATTAGATAAATATAAAATAAATTTATGATATATATTTAAATTGTAATTAAATAATATAAACTGTTTAGTGAATATATATAAAGATAAAATATAATATAGAGTAGAAAGAAAAAATACAACAATACATTTATAATTCATAGAAAAAGAAAAGAAAAAAAACTCATGAAAATTATCAATATATATAGATCATGTTCGTATAAATTATGTAAAGATAATTTATAAAGTATTTTAATATGTGATTTTAATTTAAAATACACTCAAATAAATTATTTAGCACATATACATCAATGATAAAATATATGAAGAAATTAACATACCATAAAAATTATCTAATATGATCTATATTATAGTAATATATAAAAATTACAATAAAATAAATTATTGAACAAATTCATATCAGTAAAATTTGGGGGATGGAGGGAGTATTGATTTTTATTCATATAATTATGATCGCAAATTTTATGATTATAATTTGGGGTCATTTTGGGATGCACCTGGTGCACTGGTGCACCCAATATTTATATTGTAAAATAAGTTAGTGGGTAGTTTTTTTTTAAAAATTAATTATATTATTATATTTAATGGTGTAGATTATATTAAAAGTTAATCTAACAGGTTAAAATTGTCCAGGTGCATCGATGCACCAGGTGCACCAAGTCGGACTCATTTTATAATTTGATATCCTCGTAATTTTATTACATATACATAATTATATTTTTGTAGGATAGATTATGTAGGAGCGTCTCATCAAAAGATTATTTTATACTTTTGTAATTAATTATCACTTTTTTTTATTAAAGATATAAAAATATTAGCTTTAAAATGCTATGATTTTTCATTAATACTATAAATTCTTTGTGGAAACCTGTTTCTTAAAATTCTCTTCGGTACATAAAAAATAAAAAATTACTATTCTTTTCGAATAATAATGGTTCATGTTTCTAAAAAAGTAATTTTTATATACTAAAAGAGTAATCAATAAATCAGTGTCGTTGCTTACAAAAAAATAAATCAGTGTCGTTAAGAGTTTGAAAATAATTTTTTTTAATTTAGAAAAATAATAATTTATGCGTATAAAGAATAATTTTTCATGTAATAAAGAGTAATTAGTGAAATCATGTTTCACGGATGAACTCACTTTATACACGTAGTTTCTCTTTGTCTTTGACATATATCTGGTACATTGAAAACAATTATCCTTTTACATGATAAGTGATAGTAAATTACTTTTCCAAACCAAAACCAACATAGATATTTAATTCTTTTTTTGAGATACATACAGAAAAGTAATTATTTATCATAACATTAATCGGGGGCTATTTCTAATGTTCATCCACGTAATTTTATGATTGAAAAATATAAATTGACTTTGATACATAAAGTAAATATTTACTTAAAATAAAGTATCAATCTATATTTTTTTATAAATATTTTAATACAATGATCAAACACAAATTATCATGTGCACCATGCACCTACTTTAAAAAAGATATATACTCTATCCATTCTTTTTGAAAAATTATTTTTTATTAAGAAATTATTTTGATTTATCGATAATTAGGAGTATATATTTCACTTTTGTAATTGATTTAAAGTTGTGAAAATTATTAATGTGTCATAGACATATATGGCGTATTTGTTGAGAGTGAAAATAAACGTGTTTTATTATCCAATCTAACACCTTTTTGATGAGTATTATTGTTATATATTAGCACAAGTATCTTATATTCAATATATTTGAGAAAGGTGTACTTGAGGTGTTTTATTGTGTTTTAGGTGAAAAAAGGATAAAAAGTGCAAAGTTGGAGAAAATGTGCAATTTGTGCAAGAATACTGAAAAACGCACGTTCAACTTGTGTAATTTTTCTATATTCGTGCGGAGCTCTAAATTGGAAGTGTGATATATTATTGGAAAGCCACAGAAGAGAGGATTGTTTTGGCATAAAGAACACCTCAATTGGAATCCAAATGAAAAAGTTAGGATCAACATGGTGACGTCGCGCATGCCGAATAGAGCGGCTGTGCTATTTTGCATGACTTGTTACACATTCAAATGTTGGATTTTCTATGAGTTCTTTATATAGATAGAAATCCAAGGAAGAGAGGATCATGTGAGCGTAAGAATTACTCAAATTGGACGTCGGATGTGGAAGTTATGCGCGAAACAGTGAGACTGCATAAGCTTGCTCGACCAAAAGAGATCCGTTTGACCAACATCGTCTTGGTCAAATGGAAGAGGTCAAGTCGAGCAAAATGACCAAATTCTTATAGAAGGTTTGCTCGACCATTGCTCGACCAAGGGGGACTTGTTCGACCAAGAAGATTTGGTCTAACAAAATGTCGCTGGGTTCTATTTTTGGTAGTTTTGGATTTCTCTTACCAAATTTGGCGTATGTCTCAACTAAAAGCCCATCCAAGGTCCATGAGGAGCACTTCACAAGTATAAAAAGGGATGTAGAGCACTTCAAAAAGAGGAGATAGAGAATTGGATTGGAGAACAACACAACACAATCATCTTACACCCCACAAGGGGGGATCACCCCCCAACCATCATCCACATCCTTTCCTCCATCTATCCATCACTTTGAAGATTCGTCCATGGAATCAAGAGGGGAACCAAGAGGAGGATTCAAGATGGAGAAGGACGCGACGACTCCCATATCTAGGGTTTCCTTCGTTTTCTAATTTATCTTATATTTTCCGGACATATGGGTAAGATCTATCCAACCCCCATGAACGTTCTTCGAAACGTCATGGGCTAGAACCGTTTTGGTAAATCTAAGGTTTTGAAGGATTTTATAAATTAATTGAACTTTCGTGTGTATACTCCGTACAACACTACTTGTGGATTTATTTGATATGTGATTATACTTTCTTAATTTATATTCCGAGTTGTTTTGTGCATCATTAACTGTTATGAAGTGTCTGAATACTCTTGGTTATTGATTGAGTGCGTTCACTGCTGAGTAAGATTCCATATTATGATTCTAAGTGAGGAGACTTCGAAGCTTCATTAGACGTATCATGTATGAATACTTATTAATTGAATTGAATTCGCGTTATTAAGTAGGATAAAGAGGATAATTTTATAGTATCTATAAAGGGAGATCATATCGGGTTAGAGTACCAATTGGCCAGGAAAATAATTGATGCTGATAGTTGTTGGATTGTATACTAAAAGTCTAGCTTTAGTATGAACAATGTTATAATAATTTATTTGAAATGAGAATCATATGATCAAATGATTGCGTCTTATAATTTATTTATATGTTAGATGCAATGGTCCTCTTACTTTATACTGTAGATAATATATTGTGCGACAACACGTGGAAGATCATATTATCGGTTTCCTTATAAAGTATAAACATATGCTTACAACAGAGATAGACGGGGACTCTCTATCGGAATGGTTGTAGTGTGGTTTGGTATTATCTTGTCTTGGCTATAGAATCACACTAGTGCACTTGTGTGTATTGAGCAGGACCTCTTGAGATCGTTCGACTTATACTGACTTTTAGAAGAACTTGATCTCTGTTATTATGGAAGTTCATGCTCTTAATCCCTATACAATAACCTCGAAATGTAGGGCAACATGTACTTCTTTGATTCATCAATGGGTGAGATTTACATGTATTAAATCAACAAACTCGGTGAGTTGGGAAGTAGTGTTGTCTCTATAGTGTGCTGTTGATTGTAGAAGGAATTTGTGTCCGTCATAGGTTGATGATGTCCCTTGAGGAGCTCATAAGGATTATCATGTAAACCCTACATGTGGATTTATTCCAGCATGATAATGTGGTTGAGTGGTACTACTCTCGGATGAGATATTAATTAACAGAGTTGTCACTAACTTAATTAATTAATGGACATTGTATATCTTAAACATGGGAAGACTAACAGGTTCATAATAAGAAGGAGCCCATAACGTAATTATGGGATTAGAACGGTAGTGCAGTAATAATATTTTAGTGGAATATATTATTATTATTGGACTTAAGTATAAGCTTTAGGCTAAACTTGGATACTTAAGCCCAATGGAGGCCCAACTCTAATTTCTCCTCCTGGTCCCTGCTGTAGCCCATGTATATAACTCACCTCAGCTTATCTGGATCCCTAACTAATTATTTCCTGCGCCTAAAAACATGAGAGAAAAGGGAGGATAGCAGATTGAGGAGATCTTGAAAATCGACGCCCACACGACGTCAAGATCAGACTTGGGAATACAGCAGAAGACTGAAAGGTTGTTTACTGCTGCTCTTGATCATCCTCTACATCAACCCTGGTGAAAGGTAATATGATTCTACTCTTTTGCTTCTGTTGCAGTAGAATCATATGGAACCCTAACGGTTCACATTAACCAAACGATTGAACACCAACAATAGTACCTAGAAAGAGGGTGAAGTTATATCTCTTGCTCTGAGGTTATTCACACGTGTTACATGCATGTTTACTTTTGTCTATAAAGTAGATATGCATGGTTTAGTGATGCGTCCATATTCTACAAGGCAGAGTCGGACATAAACACACGAAAGAGAGATTAATGAGTGAAGCTGGATTATCCTAGAGCTACCTATTCTCCTACTTGATCCACTTTTGTATTCTTTTAGTGTTATTTTATTTTATTTGTTATTTTAATTAGTTGATTAGTAGTTGATAATCAATCCTAAAACTTTTATTGTCATTCGTCTTAATTAATTTAGTAAATAATTAAATCGATAATATACCATCCTTTGGGTTCAAAATTCACTTGGTTGCTTGCTTAAGCTGCAATTGATATCCTTAATACTTGAGGATTACTTTTGCATGGAAAGAAAATGCGCATCAAGTTCTTGGCGCCGTTGCCGGGGACGACTGTTATTATTAGTTTATTATTTCTAGTTTGATTAAGACTTCTATTTGTGATTATTTATTTCTATCTAACCTTGAATTTTTCTGAGGTACTTGTACACTAGGAAAAGGAGATGAAGGAAAGAAAGAAGTAACTCACAGAGCTAAACATGGCCGGAGCAAGGCAGAATCCGGATAATGTTGCCATACGTGAAATTTTCACGAACTATGGAATTGGTAACATGGGGTTGATAGGAGCAAGGGGGGAAGATGATGATTTTGAGATACATCCCGCTCTTATTAACATGGTTGAGAAGAATCCCTTTTCTGGAGGTTGCTTTAAAGATCCATATCAGCACCTCAAAAGATTTCTTGGTTATGCAAACACTCAAAAGGGAGCTGGAGCTAATGATAATGCTAGGCGGATTGTCCTATTCAAGTTCTCTTTGATTGATAAGGCAGAACCTTGGTATGAGACTCTTGATGCCACGGATTGCACTACATGGGACCAACTGCAGTAAAAGTGATGCAGCGTAATCTAACAAGAAGGATAGAAGAACACAATGAATGAAATTGCCTTGACACTACGTGTACTAGGCAAGAGGGATGAATCCCAACTCCATTTTCACAATATTCCAAAAGTTGCTTCTCCCAAAATGAGAAGTACTATAAATACTACAACTATGGGCTCAAGCCCACAACAATTATTAAAAACGCAAAGTCTGAGAACCCAATCCAACATTATTAAAAAGAACAGTAAATTAAATAAATTAAAACTTCTTCTTCATCTTGCGGTCTTGGTATTCCATAAAATCTAATGCAATCTCATTGCCATCATTCTCCCCCTCTAAGAAAAGATTCGCCCTCTAATCAGAATTAATCTCATCGCCAAAGGAACTCTCACCAGTGCATGGAACAAGATGCTTGATATTAAATACATATGAAGTTTTCATGTGACTAGGCAACTTGAGACGATAAGCATTTGGGTTGATCTTCTCTACAATCTCCACCAGAACAAACTTGGGTACAAAAAGCTTATTATATTTATGTGCAGGGAAATGATCCTTTGTAAGTACGGCCCACACAAAATCACCAACTTCAAACTCAAGATGACGGCGACTCCGATCAGCAGCAGCCTTATATGCATTATTTACAGCCTGTAACTGTGCTTGGGTAACAGAATGTAACTCCTAGAGATCAGCAATAAGTTTCCCAGAGCAACGCTCAGGAGGTGCCCGAGATTGAAGTTGGAGAAGGTCCACCGGTCCATGTGGAAGAAGGCCAAAGACAACCTGAAAAGGAGCATACCCGGTGCTGCGATTTTTGGCTGAGTTATAAGCAAACTCAGCTTGGCTCAATCTCATATCCCACGACTTCAAGTGAGTGCCCACCAAACAATGCAACAGATTCCCAAGGGATCGATTAACAACTTCCGTTTGCCCATCTGTTTGGGGATGATAATCATTGCTAAAGTCAAGCCGTGTGTTTGCCATACGCCATAAACTTCTCCAAAAATGTCTTAAGAACCGAGTGTCACTGTCTGACACAATAGAGATAGGCAACCCATGAAGACATAAACATCTCAAAAAAATATTTGAGCCACATGGACAGCATTTGTCGTACGCTTACAAGGAATGAAATGGACCATTTTAAAAAAATGGTCAACCACCACAAGAATTGAATAAAAGCCACGTTGGGTACGAGGAAGGCCCAACACAAAGTCCATACTGATATCTGACCATGGCTGAGAAGGTACGAGCAAAGGGCGATAAAACCCTGCATTAGTGGCAGTCCTCTTGGAAACTTGACACGTGCGACATTGAGAAACATAACGTGCCATATCACAACGAAGAGAAGGCTAAAAATATGAATGACGAACCAAGTCAATGCAACGATCACGTCCCACATGACCTGCGCCATGCAGTTTCTCAATCAAGCGATGACGCAAGCTACACTGAGGTATACAAAGAAGCAATTCCTTGAATAGAAATCCATCCACCAAAATAAAATCATCCAGAACCCCAGATATAATACAAGATAATAGGGGACCAAAGTAAGAATCAGATGCATATAAAGCACTAAAGGAATCAAATCTAACAACCTGAAGACGCATATCCGTGAGTAAAAGCTGACGTCGGCTAAGAGCATCAGCAACCCTATTCGACGCACCAGAACGATGCTTCAACACAAAATTAAACTTTTGGAGAAAAGCAGACCAAGAAGCATAACAAGAATACACAGAATCCTGTGTTAATATGCTTCAAAGCATCATGATCAGTAAATAAGATAAACTTTTTTGGTATAAATAGTGGCGCCAATAACGTACCGCCTGGAGTACGACATAGAACTCGACATCATAAGCACAATATCGACTGCGAGCCCCATTCAATTTCTCACTGAAGAAAGCAATGGGGCGCCCTCCGTGGCTTAAAATAGCTCAAATACCAACCTTCGAGGCATCACATGAGAGCTCGAAAGGAACACGGAAATCAGGCAAGATAAGCACTGGAGCAGAAGACAACTTATCTTTGATCAATTGAAAGGCAGAAGCAGCCTCCATAGTCCAAACAAAGGACTTCCCCTTCATCCAGTCAGTCACTGGAGCCATAATCGTACTGAAGTGCGGAATAAAATGACGATAGAAAGAGGCTAAACCATGGAAACTCCGAATATCCGTAATGGTAGTATGAGTAGGCCAAGAGTGTATAGCCTGAACTTTAGAATCATCAACAGATATCCCATCGGAAGAAATACGATATCCCAAAAACAACACACTATCCACCATAAACACATATTTTTTTGGTGCAACATAAAATATTTCAGCTCGTAATATAAGAACAGTCCACAAATGTTCAATGTGCAGCTCTACAGACTCACTGTACACCAAAATAACGTCAAAATAAAGCACAACACAAGTGCCGATCAATGAACGAAGAGCCTGATTCATGAAACGCATGAACGTACTAGGGGCATTAGATAACCCAAAAGGCATCACCATCCATTCAAATAAGCCCTCTCTTATTTTAAAAGCAGTCTTCTACTCATTACCTAGCCATATTCAAATTTGATGATACCCACTGTGAAGATCAAGTTTACTAAACACTTTAGCACCACGCAACTGATCCAATAAATCATCCAAAGACGGAATAGGAAACCGATAACGAATAGTTATCTTGTTGATAGCACAACTATCCACACACATCCTCCAAGTGCCATCCTTTTTGGGAATAAGAAGAGCAGGCACTGCACAAGGACTAAGACTCCGACAAACATAACCCCTTTGCAATAAATCTTCAACATGCCTTGCAATTCTGCATGTTCCATTGGACTCATACGGTAGTGAGCCCGATTTGGTAGAGACACCCCTGGAAGTAAGTCAATTTGGTGTTGGATATCCCGGAGGGGAGGCAATCCCTCAGGGAGTTTCGTCGGAAAGACATCTGCAAACTCACTTAACAGTAGCATGACAATAGATGGGGTAACATAAATGTCAATATCATGATGCATAAGTAGAATTAAAAACCCAGACTCTTCAAATTCTTCCTCAAATTCACGCTGACCCAACAAAATAACATGATTATCCGACAATTGAGTATCACGTGGGGTAGGGTGCAAAACAATACGAGTCCCTTTAAACACAAAACTGCATGTATTAAGACGTCCATCATACATAACGCCCTTATCAAACTGCCAGGGACGACCCAACAACAAATGACATGCATCCATTGGAACTACATCACACCATATACTATCAACATAAGTAGACCCAATGGAAAAAGTCACAAGTACACGCTTATTTACCGAAACTATAGTACCTTTTTGCAACCAGGCCAGCATATACGGTTTAGGGTGAGGTTCCATTAGAATAGTCAACTTATTCACTGTGTCTGCTGAAGTTACATTCTCACAAGCACCAGAATCCAAATAAATATACATACCTTGCCCATAATTGTGCAAGTGGATTCAAAAATATTATTTCTTTGCACTGAAGAATTATCCACTTGAGGTGACAGAATAGCACACCTCAATACCAATAAAGGACCAATGTCTCCCTCCAAATGTTCCTCTGGCATATTGTCGGAATGCTCAACATCAAAAATAGGGAGACCTGCATAGGTGTCATTTTTCCCCTCATCAACTAAGAGACCTTTTGCACAGCAGCTTTAGGATAGTTTGCAAGACGATGGCCTGGGTCCCCACAACCGAAACACCGAGCCGTTGCACTTCCGTGAGACCCATTGATGGTTGCGGAGTCCCCGATGATATGTGCGATGCTGAAGGACCCGCTCTAGGAGCCATGTTTAGATGCGGCGGACTGTGAACTGGTGTTTATATAGAACGTCGTTGTGCCTATTTCTCCAAAAGAAGAGCTTGTTGGTGCATTTCAGAGACGTCAATGGGGTTGAAAAGGGATAGAGTGTCTTGATAGGTAACACTTAATCCCCCAACATAACGAGATACTAACTGCTCTATAGATTCTCTCAAATTGATTCTTGAAATAAGTGTATAAAATTCTTCAGTATAATCATCAATTGATCTCCCCCCTTGGCGCAAAGATTGCAATTGGAGAAATAAAGTACAATTAAAATTATATGGCGAAAATTCCCCCTCCATATGTTTTTTGAATTTGGACCAAGTGACAACTTTAGGTTTTCCCAGATGAATGCATGTACGTTTCAATTGATTCTACCAGGCCGCTGCAAAGCCACGAAATCGTATGGCCACCAATCCCACTCGCCGTGGATTTGGAACATTTTTTAAATCTGTCGGATTCATCGTATCAGAGAATTCTGGGATGTCAACACGAATCCCTTCTTCCCATCGAGATGAATTATGAAAGTGCTGATTGCCTAAATCAGCACGTGCAAAAGGATTATTCATAGAGAGCGTGTCCTCATCCATGGAATCATGGATCGATGGAGCGGCATCCATCGGAGCATGAGCAGGCCCACCGCGATGGTGATTATGGTCGGGGGCTGGGTGTTATGCCCGTGGGAAGTCATTCAGTGTGTCTAAAATGTTATCCTATTGGACATGCATAGCATCGACGACTTGGGCCAAAGTGTCGATTTGCTGCTGCACGACAGCTATGTCATTGGTATGGTTGGCAATGGGTCGACGTCGAGGAGGCATAGATCTAATCGAACCTAGTCTCTGGATACCAACTGATGCAGCGTGATCTAACAAGAAGGATAGAAGAACACAGTGAATGAAATTGCCTTGACACTACGTGTACTATGCATCAAGAGGGATGAATCCCAACTCAATTTTCACAATATTCCAAAAGCTGCTTCTCCCAAAATGAAAAGTACTATAAATACTACAACTATGGGCTCAAGCCCACAATAATTATTGAAAACGCAAAGTCTGAGAACCCAATCCAACTTTATTAAAAACAACAGTAAATTAAATAAATTAAAACTTCTTCTTCATCTTGCGGTCTTGGCGTTCCATAAAATCTAATGCAATCTCATCGCCATCAAAAAGTTCTTAGAGATATACATGCCACCCTCAACGGTTTTCAGAATGAGGCAAGAGATCACCCAATTTATTATGAATCAGGGTGGGAAATTTCATGAGGCGTGGGACAGGTTTAAAGATATCTCAGGAGGTGCCCACAACATGTGATATCTAAGGCTCAATACATAAGCATCTTCTATTATGGATTGAATTGTAAGTCGAGTATTCTTACTGGTGCATCATCAGAAGGAGCGGTGTTATCTAAGACAGCACTTGAAGAAGAAAAGTTATTCGAAGACATCTCTATGAATTCATGTAACTGGCCTATGGAAAGAGTAAGAGGATCTTATATACTTGGCAAGGTAGCGCAGGTTGAACATCAAGTGGTGAAGCCGAATAGGAATGATGAAATCGTCTCTAGTCTAGCTAACATCAACAAGCTACTAGAATCCCAGTAGAAGCAGATTACAGAGTTGACACAAAGAGTGCCTATTATGCAGTAGCCCGAAGTGAAGAGTATTGAAGATACATTCAATCAATACATGGCTGAGAATGATGCAAGGATTAATCGTCTTGAGGATACCATGAATGTTAATCATGTAGATTTATCTAAGCAGTTGAAGGACCTTACTTTGATTATGGGGTAAATGCCCGCTAATATGAATCAATTGACAAAAACATTGGAGAATAATGTCATCACATTGAGGTCTGGGATGCAGTACGAAGGTCCAACGATGTCATTGGACAAAAATGATGAAGGCAGGGCTCCCATTCGACCAAGCTTATGTCGTTCGACCAGACCTGATAGTCGAAAGGTGGTCGAACGAGTTCTGGAAAAATAAAATCCTGATGCTCTATTTTATGCCCCTCTGTTTGACCAAAGCACTTCCGTTCGACTAGAACAACTTGGTCGAACGCTGGTCGAACAACGCATGGGGGAGATGACTACGCGATCATAGCCGCCGTTTGACCAAAGTACATCCGTTCGACCAGGCTATCTTGGTCGAACGGTGGTCGAACAACAACTAGAGAATTTAGAACCATGATTAGAGTCACTGTTCGACCAAACACAATCTGTTCGACCTGACCATTTTGGTCGAACAGTGGTCGAACAACGTCATTCACCTTCCGTTTGATACCGAATGCTACAACTATTGTTCAGGGTAGTCAAGTACCATCCCAAGAGCAGAATACTGAGCTTATAGTTGAAAAGAAGTGGGAAAGAGCAAAGAGGTTGAGAGCCGAGAAGCTTAGACTGCAGATGGATACTGAAGATGTGGTTTTCTCTCTTAATCATGAAATGAAGATGCCCATGGAGACTCAATCATGCCAGAGCATAGATGTGGTTTCTAACTTGTTTAATCTTGATTTTTCTAAGACAAATAATTCTGAATTCGAGTGAAAGATTGACAAGGAGGTGTCTAGACATCCATGGGAGGTAGGTAATTCCAAGGATCATATTCTTTTTACCAAGAAAGGCGAGGTGTTGAGTGTAGACAAGAAGAGGGAAAGAAAGTATTTGAAGGTGAGGATGCGAGAAGACCATCCTTAGATCTAGTAGTCTTAAAGGTTACATCCGTCGTGACTTTCCGACGTTAAACATGAGCGCCTGTTGGAGACTTGTCCCTTCCATTTTATTATTTTATTACTTCTTTCGTGTGTAAGAAATTTTTATATTTAATATGCTTACTAATCGACAATTACCTTTCTTTTCAAACTTAGTTTTTACTTACTTTTCTACTAAGTTTGGGGGTGTGATGTACTTATCTCATTGAAGCACCAAGAGTATAATCTTTTCTTTGTAATGTTTGCTAGGGGAGTTGATTTTTTGTGGTATGTTGAATCTTTAATTCGTTTTGATGTGTCGATTTTTCATAATTTGCCTAGTGATCAGTGGTGTTTCTAGTGTGTGGAGTCGATTAGATAGTCAATTGATTCTTTCTTATAGTTCTCCTATATTATTAATAATGAATCTTGTGATGATAAGATTTGTTGAGCTTTGATGATAGAAAAGGGTAACTAGGTGGCAAGACGAGTTCTACATTGAGGCTTTGACTTGAGAGCTCGTGCGTTTTGAAGGAAAAATCAGGTGCCCTCATTTCCTTAATCTAATTTTTATATGTGTTTTTAATTACTATGGGTGGAAGGATTGAGTTTATGTTTTGGTGATCCATGTGAGCTTATATTGTTTTAAATTGTGCCTAAAATTCATATGCTCTTGAAATTGATGAAGGAAGTGTACTTGAGTTATAATGCGATATGAAGTTCTATATGTACTTGAGTTATAATGCGATACTCTGTTACTTGTTAAAAACCCATGTGAGATTTTGAGCCTTGTTGATCATGTTACATAATCACATCATTTCTTTTCTGGTGAGTATCGTTCTTGTGTGTATATTCTAGAACTTGCCTCTTGTCTTATTTGAAACTGCATGTGTGTTAGATGATGAGAGATGATTTAAGGTCATCCTTGAATTTATGAGTCACTTTGCTAAATAATTTCCTATACATCCATAGTTAGCCCTTTTGAGTCTAAAAGCCTTATTTCTTTGGCAACCTACGAAGATAGCCACTTTGATATCTTATTTGAGCCTTAAATTCATATATTTAGTGGAGAAGTAAATGCTGTCAAAGTGTGTGAATTGATTTTCATAGAGTTTGGAAGGAATAAAATATTTGGAGCTGTACAAGTGATTATGAGCTGAAAAATAAGTTGCTTAAGGGTAGTGCCCGAAACTGATACCCTAAGATGTTAGAGGTAGTGACCAAAACTGGTACCTTGAGAAAAAAGAAAAGAAGGAAAAAATGTTGAGCTTGAAGGAAAGAAGAGAAAAGAAAATTAGAAGAGCATGAAGTTGGATAGCCTTGATGTGTAAAAATCTGCAGTACAAAAGATCTCTGGTTTTAATTCTTTACTAATTGAGTTACTTTATCCATATGTTCCCTACCCTTACCAAAGAGCCAACATTACATCCTAATGAAAGTCCTTTTTGATCCCATTGTCGAATCTTACTTTATGTGGTGGAGAGTTTGAGATGTTTAGCAAGCTTATGGTTACGCATGCACTTGAATTGAATTTTAGCATAAACACATTAACCCATAAGTGTACATCTTTTATACTTGAGTGCGAATGATATATACTTCCCATGAGAACATGTTAATGGAGCATTTGAATTGGTAGTGATTGTCTTATCTTGTATGCTATGAATTGATTATTACATGTAATGAGAGTTGCATGACCTAAGTTGAAGACAAATGTATTTTGAATGGAGTATGTGTCATAGTCCTTGTTTTCCCGTTAATTTTCTTACTCTCGCTCTCTCTCTCTTTATTTTTATTTTGTTGTCTCGGGACGAGCAACAGTTAAGTTTGGGTTTGTTGATAGTAAAAATAAGCGTGTTTTAGTGTCCAATCTAACACCTTTTAGATGAGTATTATTGTTATATATTAGGGCAAGTGTCTTATATTTAATATATTTGAGAAAAAGGTGCACTTGAGGTGTTTTATTGTGTTTTAGGTGGAAAAAGGATCAAAAGTGCAAAGCTGGAGAAAAAGTGCAATTTGTGCAAGAATGCTGAAAAATCCACATCCAATTTGTGTAATTTTTCTGTATTTGTGTGGAGCTCTGAATTAGAAGTGTGATACATGATTAGAAAGCCACAGAAGAAAGGGTCGTTTTGGCATAAAGAACACCTCAATCGGAATCCAAATGAGAAAGTTATGATCAAAATGGTGACGTCGCGCAAGCTGTGCCGAACAGAACAGCTGTGCTAATTTGCATGACTTGTTATGCATTCAAATGTTGGATTTTCTTTGAGTTCTTTATATGGATATAAATCCAAGGAAGAGAGGATGACGTAAGCGTAAGAATTACTCAAATCGGAGGTCGTATGTGGAAGTTATGCGCGAAACGGTGAGACTGCACAAGCTTGCTTGACCAAAGGAGATCCGTTCGACCAGAATCGTCTTGGTCGAACGGAAGAGGTTAAGTCGAGCAAAATGACCAAATTCTTACAAAAGGTTTGCTCGACCATTGCTCGACCAAGGGGGACTTGTTCGACCAAGAAGGTTTATTCTAACAAAATGTCGATGGGTTCTATTTTGGTAGTTTAAGGTTTCTTTTAACAAATTTGGCGTATGTCTCAAGTAAAAGCCCATCCAAGGTCCATGAGGAGCACTTCACAAGTATAAAAAGGGATGTAGAGCACATCAAAAAGAGGAGATCGACAATTGGATTGGAGAACAACACAATACAATCATCCTACACCCCACAAGGGGGGATCCACCCTCCAACCATCATCCACATCCTTTCTTTCATCTATCCATCACTTTGAAGATTCGTCCGTGGAATCAAGAGGAGAACCAAGAGGAGGATTCAGTATGGAGAAGGACACGACGACTCCCACATATAGGGTTTTCTTCGTTTCCTAATTTATTTTGTATTTTCCGGACATATGGGTAAGATCTATCTAACCCCCATGAACGTATTTTGAAACGTCATGGGCTAGAACCGTTTTGGTAAATCTAGGGTTTTGAAGGTTTTTATGAATTAATTGAACTTTCGTGTGTATACTCCGTACAACACTACTTGTGGATTTATTTGATATATGATTATACTTTCTTAATTCATACTCAGAGTTGTTTTGTGCGTCATTAACTGTTATGAAGAGTCTGAATACATATATTGATTATTGATTGATTGCGTTCACTGCTGAGCAAGATTCCATGTTATGATTCTAAGTGAGGGGACTTCGAAGCTTCATTAGAACTATCATATATGAATACTTATTAATTGAATTGAATTCGAGTTATTAAGTAGGATAAAGAGGATAATTTTATAGTACATATAAAGGGAGATCATATCGGGTTAGAGTACCAATTGGCAAGGGAAATAATTGATACTGATAGTACCTAGAAAGGGGGTGAAGTTATATCTCTTGCTCCGAGGTTATTCACACGTGTTACACGCATGTTTACTTGTGTCTATAAAGTATATATGCATGGTTTAGTTATGCGTCCATATTCCACAAGGCAGAGTCGGACATCAACACACGAAAGGGAGATTAATGAGTGAAGTTGGATTATCCTAGAGCTACCTATTCTCCTACTTGATCCACTTTCGTATTCTTCTAGTGTTATTTTATTTTATTTGTTATTTTAATTAGTTGATTAGTAGTTGATAATCAATCCTAAAACTTTTATTGTCATTCGTCTTAATTAATTTAGTAAATAATTAAATTGATAATACGCCGTCCTTTGAGTTTGATATTCACTTGGTTGCTTGCTTAAGCTGCAATTGATATCCTTAATACTTGGGGATTAATTTTGCGTGCAAAGAAAACGCGCATCAGTACTATTTTAACATTTTATCTAATGTAAATTACTATTCCTACTTCACTTTTTTTTTTATTTTTGGTTTTTGTTTTCCCTCATTTGTTTGTCTTATGAAATCTTTCTAATAAATAAAACATTTTGTAATTTTCTAATGTAATATAATTATGACAAAATGTCAAGAAGGTTTATTTTAAGAAAATTTAAGATTATTATTTTTAGTACATTTCTCCACCTATATATCTCTAGTTTTATTATTTTATTATTAATATTATCTCAAACACTAGGATAATGTATTTATCTAAGGTTTAAGATTTATTCTATAAAATATTTCCATGTTATTTATTTTCTAAAATATTTCCATGTTTGTCAATGTCGTTGTATGGTTGTTTTGCAAATCTTCTTCATTCAAATTATTTTCATTCTTAATTACAAAAGCAAAATTGTTTAATATTTTGAGTTTTTTTAAATTTATTTTTATAAATTAAGTTATTATTACTCAACCGTTATAATACATCATTTTCTTTTTAGGGTAGCTCTTGGGTGAGACTGTCTCACTGATCCCCTTATTTGAGACGGATTATCCATAAATAAAAATAAGCATATTTTAAATTAAATTTAAAAAAATTTAATAAAAATAAGAATGTTGCTTGATTATCTTAAATAATTATATTTAAGAAGAAAATTTCAAACTAATAATTGTAGCGTATAAGCCGCCGCCATTTGCTATAAGGTGTAAAGTGTAAACAATTGTTTATATTTTTTTCGTAATAAATAATTTTGTTAATTATTAAAATTTATATTTTTTTATTTTTAAAAAATTCATAATCAAGCACTTTCTATTATAAATAATATCATTTTTTTATTAATTCAATAAATTTATCATAAAATAGTTTATTTAATTAAGGGTTAATTACATAAAAGTCTCAACTTTTTCGCGGATTGCGAATTAGTCCAAACTTTTCAATATTTACAAATAAATTCTCGACCTATAGCCCCTTTTGCGAATCAGGCCACCAGGCAGTTAGGGGCCTGCCCAGGGCTGATTTATCCATTTCTTTTCCCATTGTCATTCCACATGTACAAAAGTCTTCCACCTGTAAAATTAAAAAAAAAGTCAAAGCTAAATTATAGTCAAAATTGGCTGGTGAAAAAACGAGAATTGCAGATTGGGTAAAGACAGTCTGATGCCGCCGTTCACCGCCATCAGGTGGCCCAGCCCCTTGCCGGAAATAGCCACATCTTTACTGTTTAACCAAGCCTCGTCTACTACTGTATTCATTCCATGGAAAAGTTTAAAATACCAAAAACTTTAGGGTTATTTTTCTTACCGTTGGAAGGCTTTTGTACATGTGGAATGACAATGGGGAAGAAAGATGGACACATCATCCCCGGACAGGCCCCTAGCTGCTCGGTGGCTTGATTTGTAAAAGGGACTAAAGGTCGAGAACTTATTTGTAAATATTAAAAAGTTTGGACTAATCCGCAATCCCAAAAAGGTGAGACTTTTAGTGTAATTAACCCTTTAATTAATTGTTACATTTTATTGATCAAATATTATTTTTTTAATTGTTATCACTTTTTATTCTTCTCACGAATAGTTTATAAAATAATGCAATTAGATGATTATCACTTTTCATTGATCAATCATCACTATCTATTAAAATATTATCACTTTTTATCCGTCATACTTATTATTTATGAAATAATTCAATTGCTCGATTATTCCTTTTTATTAGCATCATTCTTATTAAAAATACTATCATATTATATTAATTCTGTAAATTGTACATGAAATTCACTTATGTAATTATTTATCACTTTTTATTAAAGATACTATCACAATTTTTTTTAAAATATTGTCACTCTTCATTTATAATATACATTGTTCATGAAATAGTTCACATCCCCGTTATCACTTTTCATCAATTGGGATCACTTTTCCTTACAAAGGTTATGAATTCTTATCATTTTCACGGAAGTTATTCATAAGACGGATTCACATAAGTTTTTAAGATTATGAATTATTCATAACATAATTCAAATGAAATGTTATCACTTTTATATGATTAGTATTTTTTATATTAAAAAAATTGTTACTACTTTTAAAAATATTATCACATTTTATAAATTATAATATTTAAATATAAAAAAATAAATTCGATGAATAATAAATTTTCGGGTGATACTGTGGTGCACCCGATGCACTTAAGGGTTTAATATTTTAATTTAGGGTGTAATAGTAATTACATAATTTAAATGGTTAGTTATTCATAAAAATAAAAGGGTGGAGATTAATTATTAAAACACTTAATGATTTAGATCTTACAGGTGCACCGGTACACCAGGTACACCCTAATAACACTCTAAATTTTTAGATTTTTACATTTTAAAAAATAAAAAATAAAAAATAAATAAATAATGTAGAAAATTTATATATGCATGTAACACCTAATTAATTTTCCTTTCATAATTATTTTTTAAATTTTCTAATTTGATATCAACCAAACAAGGCCCTATAAATTTTGCTATAACTAATTTTTCAATTTTGTAATTTTATAAAAACTAGTGAGAGAAAAATTCACGTAATTTGAGCTCTAATTTATGTGAAAATTGTGTACGATTTGGTCTAAAGTCAAGTTGAATCGGGTTATGTATGAAAAAGTCATGAATCAGGTGCTACTGAGGTTGTTTAAGCATAATTTCACTGGAAAACAGGTCAAAAGTGTTCTAAATCAGAAGACACGAGTTTCGAGGTGCAAGATGTCTTCGGCGTGTGAGATGTTTGAATGGCGTGTGAGATGTTCGAAAGTCACGAGTTTCGAAACCAGAACAGGAGTCGTTCGACCAAGACCACATTGGTCGAGCAATGGTCGAACGACGTGTGAGATGTCTTCGGCGTACAGAGGTCTTGTTCGATCAAGTGGAGAGTTATTCAATGAAGGACAGGTTGGTCGAACGATAGCAAAATGTAGAATCCGTGCACAGGTGGTCTGTTCGACCACCGTTTGACTAGGGGCAAGTTGTTCGACCAGAACTATTTTGGTCGAACAACATGGCGGATTTCTTGTTCCATATGTTTTTATACCCCCAGTGCGATTATTTGCATATTTATGGTGAAAAAACCCAAAAAGGTCCATTGGAAGAGTCTCAAGTATAAAAGAAACACTATTGACACCCAAGGAAGAGAGTTAGACACCACATTCATCCTACATCACATCCAAATCCTAACTCCATCCAGAGGAGCTGTAGAGAGAGATTCATCTATCGAATCAAGTGAAGAACGAAGTGAAGATTTATGACGGATAGAGACGTGACTACTCCCGCAGCTAGGGTTTTATTTGTTTCTTAAGTTATCTTGTAATTTTTGAGACTATGGGTAAGATCTATCCAACCACCATAATTGTTCTTCACAACATCATGGGCTAGAACCGCTTCGATAGTTCTAGAATTTTTGAAGGTTTTACGAGTTAATTGAACTTACGTGTGTATACTCCATACAACACTACTTGTGGGTGATGCGCGTTTTTTTCACATGCAAAATTAAACCCCAAGTATGAAGGATGTTATTGTAGCTTAAATAAGCAACCAAGTTAAATATCGAACCCAAAGAACGGCATATTATCAATTTAATTATTTATTAAATTAATTAAGACGAAAGGCAATAAAAGTTTGGATTTAATTATTAACTACTAAATAATTAATTAAAACAACAAATAAAATAATTAAAGCACTAGAAGAATACGAAAGTGAATTAAGTATGGAGAATAGGTAGCTCTAGGATAATTCAGTTTTACTACTTAACTGCGCGCTCAAGTGCAGGCCGACTCTACCTTGTGGACTATGGACACATCACTAAATCATTCAAATCTACTCTATAGATACAAGTAAATATGAATGTAATATATGTGAATAACCTCAGAGCAAGAGACGTAATTTTACTCCCTTTCTAGGTACTATCAGCGTCAATTATTTTTCACGTCTGGAATCTAACCCGCTATGATCTCCCTTTATAGGTACTATAAAATTACCCTCTTTATCCTGCTTACTAACCAGAATTCAGTTCAATTAATAAACGTTCATATATGATAGTTCTAATGAAGTTTCGGTGTCCCCTCTCTTAGAATCATAACGTGGAATCGTGTACAGCGGTGAACGCACTCAATCTATAACCAAGATATATATTCAGACTCTATATACCAATTGATGATGCATAAAATGACCGTGAATATGAATTAAGAAGCACAATCATATATAAAATCAATCCACAAGTAGGGTTGTACAAAGGACACACAAGAGAGTTTAATTAATTCATAAAACATTCAAAACCCTAGATCTACAAAAACGGTTCTAGCCTATGATGTTGCGAAGAACAATCATAGGTGTTGGATAGATCTTTCCCATATGTATGAAAAATACAAGATAAATTAGGAAACGAATAAAACCCTAGATGCGGGAGTTATCGTGTCCTTCTCCGTCTTGAATCCTCCTCTTGGCTCTCATCTTGATTCACAAATGAATCTTCAAAGTGATGGATGGATGGAGGAAATGATGGATGTGATGGTGTAGGGAGGTAATCCCCCTTGTGGGGTGTAGGATGATTCTTCTGCGGTGCCTTCTCACATGAATAATGATGTAAAATATATATAGGTGTGAGAAGGGGATTAAATAAGGAAATAAAAGATATGTGTGAATCATGGGGGATGATGTGATAAGGAGATTAATTATGCTCCAAGAAATAGGTAATTTTCGAAAATTTTCAGAAATTCTCGGAAATTTACGCTAGCAGCTGCGCGACTTCACGATTTTGAGCATAACTTCCTTGTCCAAACTCTGATTTTAGTGATTCTTACGCTCATGTGATCCTATTTTCCTTGGCTTTCTATAAATATAAATATCTCACCAAAGTCCAACATTTAAAGATGTAACAAGTCATGTAAAATGGAACAGTCGTGCTGAGTTTAATAAGCAATATTATAAATATAAAAAGAGTACAAGTGATAAAGATGTTTTAAGGAGGGCATAGCCTTAAAAGGACTAAACAGGCGGTCTAAAAAAATAAACCTAAAGTGGACAATTATTATAAAACTAAGAGGTACTCTATAATTAACCATTTTGCTCTTCTCTTAGCTTCAGAAGTACTGGGATATTCATGGAATCAATGGGATCCGGAAGTTTGAATTTTGATTGAGAACGAGTATTAGGCCTAACGCTCGGCTGGACATATTTCTTGGTATGTTTTTCTTTGTTCGGATTGACACTTTGAAGTGCAGGAAACTCCTCAATATGGTCCGTAAGTTTTGTCGTGGGCTCAACAAAAGCGTAATTATCTTCCAAAGTATTTGAGGCAGATAGAATTTGTGAAGAACGAATAGTACGCATAGTCTCATCAATGACAGAAGGGGAAGCTGCTAAATAAGCCAAAGCAGACTGATTATTAGTACGGGGATTGCCAGTCTGTTCAGCAGTAGGGTGAAGAGACTCATCCATATCCTCATCATCAAGCATACCAAATCTATTCGAGAGAAAAATGGAAGGGAATTTCGGAGAGTACTGCTGGTAGTGCCGCTCCCAAGCAACTGAAGCAGCCACTTCATCAATGACCAGTAAAGAAAAAGCTCGTTGGTCATCCACATGGGTCTCAAACCCCTTACCTTCGTCAACAACAACCTGGAGATTCGGCGCAAGAGGAATGTTCTCCAAAGGAGGATCAGCACCCATCTGGGCATCAGCTGCTGCACCAATATCAGCAGGTGAGGCAAAACCTTTACCATTGTTCAAAACAGTAGCGTGAAAACTCGAGACAGAATGCTGTACATGAGGGACCTGACCACACTGTATCTCATCAATCCCAGCTGACTGAACACGATCAGCAGCATCTACTACTGGAATAGGACTAGAATCATGAGCAGCTATATCCATAACCTGCTCATTTGCACCAAAAACTGAAGCCGTGACTCCAGCCGGCATAGATGGCTTTTTCGCCTCCCAAATCTTTCTTTTTTTATTTATAAAATCACCAGGATTAGTAGCTCATTTCTTTTTAGAAACCTTCTTCCTTTTCTTACAATGCCATGTCACATGACCAAGAGAAGAACATGAATCACAATAGTCTGGAATATGTTCGTAACCAATGGAGAGAACCAAGGTATGAGAGGATAGAAAAAGAGTAACATGGCTGGGTAAATCATTTTACATATCCAAATAAATTAGAACACGGGCAAAATGACCAGTATAACCATCCAATGCACACTCATCTATTCGAATAGGTAAGCCTATGGCTGTGGCAATAGATAATAACATATGTTCCGACCACAACTCAAAAGGGAGTTCATAGATTCTTACCCATACAAAAACCACCGTTGATTTAGCCTGGTAAGGATTGAAGAAAGACACCCATTTTTGGGCTCTAATCTGTCCAGCATTGAAATCAAAATTCTGTTTCTTCATAATGGACTGACGAATGGAGGAATCCACAATGAAGACGTTGAAGAATCCCTTCCCAAGTGGAATGACATGAACAGGGCATTCCATAGTTCCTTAAGGGTCAAGATGAGTTCAACAGAGGAAGGTGGCCGCTGACCTAAATTTAAGAGGGCGCGAATCGTGATTAAGCAAGAGCATAACTTCACCCTGTTTTCAAAATAGTCATCTTCAATCAGAATCAAGATGCCATCATCTGTACGAGATGAAGGGAAAATCTCAGACTGGGATCTCTCAGCGACTGCAAAAAGTCGGACAAAGCGGATCCAGAAATATCGGTCGTAGCGAATCTGGGCGACAGAGTTCGTGAGCGGCCCGATCCAGACATGGCCTCAATGAAAGTGCGGCATGGTGGTGATTCGCCAGAGGCAGAAATAGCCCCTGCCGGAACTGAACCAGACTCCGAAACCCAATCTGCTGTAGAATTGTGCGAAGCAGAAGCCCTATCAGAACCTCCAGAAAGAGGAGATCTGGTCGGAAGCGACCCTCCAGTGATTGTGTCGCCTTGCGAAGCCTGAACAGCATGAAAATGCAGGACTGAGTGATCGTGAGGAAGGACAACAACATTAAAATCCTTGGATGCTGCCGTGGGGTCCACCGGAGAGTGGAGGTCAACCTTTGAAGGCAGCATAGTCAAATTTAGAAAGAAGGAGGAGAGATTTCTAGTGAGAGAAAAAATTGAAATATCTTAATATCCTATGAGTAGAAACAGCTTGCGCGATATCACCATTTCGATCAGAACTTTCTTGTTTGGACTCCAATTGAGATGTTTCTTACGCTAAAATGATCCACTCTTCTGTGGCTTCCCAAACATATTTCACACTTCTATTTTTGAGCTCCACGTGAATATAGAAAAATTACACAAGTTGGACGTGCGTTTTTGGTATTCTTGTACAAGTTGCACCTTTTCTCCAACTCTGCACTTTTGATCATTTTTCCACCTAAAACACAATAAAATACCTCAAATGCACATTTTTCACAAATATATTGAATATAAGACTCTTTTGCTAATGTATAACAACAATTCTCATCAAAAGGTGTTAAATTGGACACTCAAACACGCTTATTTTCACTCTCATTAGTGGGTTATTTTATATATGACTATGCATTTTTAATTGATATTCAAGGTCATTTTGTGCATCTTCAACTGTTATATAGAGTCTAAATATATATATATATATATATATATATATATATATGGGTTGTAGATTGAGCGCGTTCACCACTGAACAGGATTTCATGTTATGATTCTAAGTGAGTGGACTCCAAGGCTTCATTAGAACTATCATATAAATACTTGTTAATTGAATTGAATTGGGGCTAATAAGTAGGATAAAGTGGATAATTTCATAGTACCTATAAAGGGAGATCATATCGTGTTAGAGTACTAAGTGCACGAGAAATATTTGATACTAATATTACCTAGAAAGGGGGGTGAATTATATCTCTTGCTTTAAGGTTATTTACACGTGTTATACGCAAGTTTACTTGTGTGTATAGAGTATATATGCATGTCTTCATAATGCGTTCATAATCCACAAGGTAGAGTCGGACAAATACGTATAAAAGGGAGATTAATGAGTAAAACTAGATTATCCTAGAGCTACCTATTCTTTTACTTGATCACTTTCATTAATTCTCTACACTTGTCTATTTTTATTTTCTATTTAATTATTTGTTTAGTAGTTTATAATTATTCTACACTTAAATTCCCAATTTCAAGTCGTAATTAATTTAGTTAATAATAAAGTTAATAATAATCCGTCCTTTGGGTTTGATAATATAACTTGGTCACTTATCTAAGCTACAATAACATCCTTCATACTTGGAGATTAATTGTGTGTTGAGAAAACGCTCATCAAGTTTCTGGCCATTACCGGGACGACATATATTATTAATTTATTATTTCTAATTTAATTGAGATTATTCCATACTTGTCTTAATTTTCTAACTTTGAATTTTTTTCAGGTGTAAGCACATTAGATCGAAGGGACCTACTATAGAACCTTTTGATCCGAAATAGAAACATCAGCGAGGAAAATGAGAGGAAAGAAGAAGAAGAATAAGAACGTGGAAACAACCAATACTCTTGATCTAGGAGTTGAATTTGAAGAGCCGAACTTGGAAGTGACTGAAGCTGTAGCTGATTTAAACGCAGAAACAGAAGCAGTCGATATGCCCAAAGATAGGCCAAATCCAAATAACGTTGCAATCCGTGAGGTTTTAAAAATCAACAGGGGTGGCAACTTGGGGCTGTTAGGAGTGCGAGGGACCGATGCAGAATTTGAACTTCACCTCGCTCTTATCAGCATGGTAGAAAGGAGCCCTTTCCCTGGGGTACCTTTGAAGATCCTCAACGGCATATCAATAAGTTCCTTGGTTATGCAAACATTCAAAAAAGAGCAGGAAATAAAGAGGATGCACGGAGGATTGTATTGTTCAAATCTCGCTTACTGAAAGAGCGAGAGACTGGTATGACACTCTTAATTCTGCAGATTGCACTACATGGAAGCAGTTGAAGTTGAAGTTCTTGGAGAGATACATGCCACCTTCAAAGGTGTTCAGGATTAAACAAGACATTAATCAGTTTACTATCAATGAAGGTGAGAAGTTTCATGAAGTATGGGATAGATTCAAGGACATGCTTAGAAGGTGCCCACAACATGGATTGTCAAAAGCTCTATACATCAGCATCTTCTACAACGGGTTGGATTGTAATTCACATGTTTTAGTTGATGCTTCATCAAGTAGAGCATTACTTGCGAAGACATCCATTGAGGCTGAAAAGCTCTTTGAAGATATTTCTGTGAATTCCAGAGATTGGCTTATTGATAGGGTTAGAGGCACCTATGTACTTGGCAAGGTAAATCAGGTTCAACATACAGTGGTAAAGTCAAGTTGGGATGATGAAATCGCCTCTAGTTTGGCTACTATTCATAAACTACTTGAGTCTAAGAAAAAGTAGATTATGGAGATAGCTTAGGGAGTACAAGTGATGCAGCAGCAGGATTGTGGTGATGAGAGATCGATCCAAGAGGAGTTAGAAGAGGCGAACTATGCCATGGGTCAAAGTATTCAAGGAACTAGATTTCAAAATCAAGGAAACTGGATAACCAAAGGAACTACAATAATCGAGGTCCCCTGAGTAATTATCAAAACCAAAGGAGGCCGAAATTTTCATGGAGTAATCCTAATGCAGCAATACAACCTCCTGTTGGTGTTGATCCGGGTGTTAAGGTCAAAGAAGGAAAACTTGGTTTGGAGGATATGGTGAATAGGTATATGGCTAGGAATTATACAAGGGTGAATCGTCTTGAAGTTAAAATTGATTTCAACCATGAGGATTTATCTAAAGCAAATGAAGGACCTGACGTTGGTGATGGGGCGGATGGCTGGGAACGTGAATCAATTGACACAAACTTTGGAGAAGGAAAAGTTTCTGTCTCAAAGTATAACGAACTCGAAAGATTGCAATGCAATCACTTTGAGGTCAGGAACATAGTACGAAGGTCCGATTATGCCAACAGCCAAAAATAGGGTCGGAATGTCCTCATTCAATCATCGCTCAACCAAACCACTTGGTCAAATAGAGGTCGAACAATATGTTTCAGAGCTAAAAAATCACATCAGCGAAATAGGTACCTCGTTCGACCAAACTTCATCCCGTTCGACCAAAATTTTTTGTCGAACTGAGGTCGAACAACCTCTTTCTAAACTGTGCGATGCTATTCTATTTACAGGTCCCTTGTTCAACCATAATCATGTTGTTCAACCAGACCACTCTGGTCGAACGGAGGTCGAACAACCCCTGTCGTGACTGTACAAAGCCACTCTGTGCATGGGGACCTTGTTCGACAAAAACAAGGTTGTTCGACCAGACTAATCTGGTAAAACAATGATCGAACAACCCCGTCCAGCTCCTGTTTCTATGCAGAATAAATCACCTTATGTTCAAAATAGTGCGGTACTATCACAAGAGTAAAATACTGAACTTATAGTTGAGAAGAAGTGGGAAAGAGTAAAGAGATTGAGAGCAGAGAATGATAAATTGAAGGAGGCTGAACGTAATGAGCGGGGAATCCCAAAGACCAAAATAGCTCCTCCATTTTCTTTGAGGTTAGTAAAGAAGAGATTGGAAGAAAAGTTCAAGAGGTTTCAAGATATCATGAACAAGATAAGCTTGAACATTCATTTCTCCGAAGCATTCATGGAGATGCAATACTATGCCTGATTCCTAAAGGATATCATAATGAAGAAGAGAAGCTTGAACATAGTAGAAACTGTTAATCTATCTGAGAATTGCAGCTCATCATTCAGAGGAATTTGTCAACAAAGTTGAAGGATCCAGAAAGCTTTACGATTCTATGTGAAATAAGAAAGGGTATGGCACGATGAGCCTTCTGTGATCTTGGGACAAGCATCAAATTGATGCATTTGTCTATATTCAAACGGCTAAGTTTAGGGGAGCTGGCTCCCACAACACTTTCTCTACAACTGGCAGATAGGTCCATGACCTTTCCGAAGGGTGTGATTGAAGATGTGCTTGTGAAAGTAGAGAAGCTGATCTTTCCTGTGGATTTTCTAGTGCTCGAGATGGAAGATGACAAGGATAATGTCCCTCTTATTTTAAGGAGACCGTTCCTTGCCACTGCTGGAGCTATGGTAGATGTGCAAAAGGGTGAGCTTAGATTGCGGATGGACAATGAAGAGGTGTGGTTCAACTTTGACAAAGTAATGAAGATGCCTATGGAGACGCAGTGCAACAATATTGATGTGGTGGAGGAGATTGTGAAAGAAGATATGTCTTTGATCCTTTACAAGGATCCATTGGAGACATGCTTGGCGGAGTCTCTTACTTTTCCCACCATGGAGCTTGATGAGCTCTCCAATGAGGTATGTATTGAATTCTTGAAAACTTACTTGCTTTGGGTGATGAAAGGTTTAAATCAAAGAGGATAAAAATTGAAGAGGTTAAGTGGAGTAGAAAGTACTTGCCATTAGATAGAGAGAGCACAGTTGGTAAAGAAGAAAAGAAGGCGGAGCTGAAACCACTGCCGAAGCACTTGAAGTACGCCTATTTAGGTGATAATGAAACTTATCCGATAATTATATCTTCTTCCCTTATTGATGATCAGATTGATGAGTTTCTAGATGTGCTTAGGAAGTATAAGTCTGCTATAGGTTGGTCTCTTTATGATTTAAAAGGCATTAATCCATCGTATTGCATGCATAGAATAAGATTGTTAGATGAGGCTAAGGGTTGTGTACAGAGTCAGCGGAGGGTGAACCTTTCTATTCAAGAGGTGATTAGGAAGGAAATTCTTCAATGGTTAGATGTAGGAATTATATATCCTATTAGTTATAGTCCACATGTGAGTCCATTGTATATTGTAATTAAGAAGGGAGCATGACTATTATGAAGTCGATTATGGAGAGACGTTGGCCGCTAGGATTCCTACGGGGTGGTCTATGTGTACGGATTATAGGAAACTGAATGAAAATACACGCAAGGACAACTTCCCTCTTCCTTTCATGGATCAAATGTTGGATCATCTTGCAGGGTATGAGTTATATTATTTCTTGGATGGGTACTCGGGTTACAATCAAATTATGATTGCACCGGAGGATCAAAAAAAGATAACTTTTACTTTCCCTTACAAAACCTTTGCTTTTAGGAAAATACCTCTTGGATTGTGCAAAGCACCTGCTACATTTCAAAGATGCATGATTGCCATTTTTGATGAGTTAATAGAAAAGATCATGGAGGTATTCATGGATGATTTTTTTGTATTTGGTTCCTCCATTGATATTTATTTTTCTAACCTATCTATTTTTTTGAAGAGATGTCAAGAAACTAATCTTGTCTTGAATTGGGAGAAGTGCCACTTCATGGTGAGAGATGGATTATTTTGGGGAATCATGTTTCAGCCAAAGAATTGTAAATTAATAGTATAAAGATGGTGGCAATTGAGAAGCTTCCTCCACCTACTAATGAGAGAGGAGTGTTGTACTTCTTAGGACACGCTGGAATTTATAGAAGATTTATCAAAGACTTCTGAAAATATTTCAAGCCCTTGTCTCACTTACTTGAAAAGGATGTACCTTTTAACTTTTTAATGAAGAATGTCTAACTGCTTTTCAAGTATTAAAGAAGACACTTATTACTGCACCTATCTTGATCACACCGGATTGGACTCAACCATTTGTACTTTTGTGTGATGCAAGTGATTTAGCACTTGGAGTGGTGCTAGGGCAGTTGAGAGATAAAAAATTCTGCAACATCTACTACACGAGTAAGACTTTTGATGCAGCACAAAAGAACTACACTATCACTAAGAATGAGTTTCTAGCTGTAGTGTTTGCATTCAATAAGTTTCATTAGTATTTGGTGGGAATGAAGACATGGTTGTACATAGATCACTCTGTGATCTGGTACTTGATGGAGAAAAATGAAGCGAAGCTAAGGATCATTAAATGGATTATTCTTCTGCAAGAGTTTGATATGGAGATCCGAGATAAGAATGGCATGGAGAACATGTTGGCGGATCACATACCAAGGTTGGAGACAAGGGAGCATTGTGATAACTATTTCGAATACATTGAAGAGATGTTCTCTGATGAGAAAATTATGGCTTTGTTTACTGAAAGAACGGAGAAAGCTTGTGTGGTCACTGCTCAAGGAATGGATTCATGGTACTCTTACATTGCATCAGGCAAAATTCCTAAGGGTTTCAATATGCACCAACTTTCGAAGTTTAGAAGAGATGTTGAGACCTTCATATGGTATGATATTTTTGTCTACATGATTTGTATGGATTCTATCATCCGTAGGTGTGTGCCCGAGATGGAGATGGAGAGTATTCTCGATTTTCTATGCACAACCTAACGGTGGGCATTTCGGAGCCCAAAAGACTGCAGCGAAGGTACTTCAATATGCTCTTTATTGACCTACCTTGTTTAAAGATTGTGAGTCCTATGTAACGACATGTGATAGATGTCAAAAGATGGGAAACATAAGTAGAAAGGATGAGATGCCACTTCAGCCGAGCATTTTTGTAGCCTTTTCCCCATCTAATGGATTTATCTACATCCTTCTAGCAGTTGATTATGTTTCTAAGTGGGTGAAAGCAATTCCAACTCGCATGAATAATGCTTGAACCGTGCTTTCTTTCTTGAAGAAGAACATCTTTGCCCGCTATGGAGTTCCTAGAGCACCTGTGAGTGATGGAAGTACTCACTTCGTCAATTAGTTGATTGAAAAAGTACTCAAGGATTATGGTGTTAAGCATAGGGTTACTACACCCTATTATCCTCAAGCGAATGGGCAAGCTGAAGTCTCCAACTGGAAAGTGAAGCAAATATTGGAGAAGGTAATCGGAGCCAATAGAATAAATTAGGCTATGAAGCTCGATGATGTTTTATGGGGGTTCCGTACTGCGTACAAGAATGTGCTAGACATGTCACCTTATCAGATTATCAATGGGACGCCGTGCCACTTACCCGTAGAGATTCATCATAACTCTTTTTGGGTAGTAAGAAGTTTGAACTTGTCTCTTGAGGAGCAAAAGGATTTGAGGATGACTTATATCAATCAATTGGACGAGTTCAGGAATCGAGCTTACAAGAACTCTGTGATCTACAAGGAGAGGATGAAGAAGTGGCATGTCTCAAAGATCACGTATAAGGAGTTCAAGCAAGGAGATGAGGTGTTACTCTTTCACTCTCTTTTAAAGCTTTTTGTAGAAAATTGAAATCAAAGTGGACGGGACCATTCCTTATCTATAGAGCATTTGGAGGAGGGTGTTTCGAGATCATTGATAAAGACGAAGACATTATCGTGGCGAATGTGCATCGTTTGAAGCACTTTAAGTCACTGAATGAAGCCCGCGTCGTCTTTGTAGACACCTTACATTGAGATGGTACTCTTGTGACTCTCCGACGTTAAACATGAGCGCCTATTGGGGCTTTCCCTCCCATTTTATTGCTTTATTTATTTAGTGTGAGTAAGAAATTTTTATATTTAAGGTGGTTACGTATCAACAATTACATGTCTTTGTAAACTTATTTTCAACTTAAGTTTTTACTAATTTTTTTTGGGGGAGAGGTATGATGTACTTACCTTATCTTAGTACCAAGAGTATAATCTTTTCTTTGTAATGTTTGTGAGGGGAGTTGATTTTTTGCGACATATTAAAACTTTAACTGGTTTTGATGTGTCGATTTTTTGCAATTTGCCTAATGTTCATTGATGTTTTGTTTGCTTAGTGCGCGGAGTCATATACTTGATTTATGGAGACTAAATTTTGGTTCTCTAGCTATTATTTTGGTCCGTTTTGATATCTAATGTTCGTACATGAATCTAAGTTTTGCAAGGGATGAAGAATATCACAAAAATGAGTTTTAAGGTGCTGTTCGACCAACTGCATGGTTTTTCAACCAAACCGTGTTCGTCGAACAAGGTCCAGGACAGTCCATTCAATTTACAGACATGCTGTTCGACTAAAACCCAGGTTGTTCGACCATATCATTCTGGTCAAACGGAGGTCGGATGAAATGGTAAGTATATTCAATTTATAGTGGTGGCGTTCGACCAAAATTGAGTTGTTCGACCAAGATGATCTTGGTCGAGCAATGGTCAAGCAATGAACGACAATTGATTCTATTTACAGAGGGTCCGTTTGACTACAACTGGTCTTGTTCGACCAAGTTGTTTGACTTGAACGGGATCAGAAAAGGTATTTTTAAGTGGTATCCAACACAGGTCGATCACTTTTTCGCCACCTCTCTTCGAACACTCATCCCGAACTAAAAGATTTTCACTCCTAACTCATACTTAGAGGTGGTATACCGTACCGTACTGAAAATATAATCATACCGTATACCGTACCGAAATAATTAGTATTAAAAAAGTCATACAGATATTGTAATGGTAATGTTGGTATACTGAAATTTCAGTATATTAACAGCAAATACCATTTTTTTACCGAAATGTCGAAACAGAGCAAAAACATCCTAAATTTAATAATCAATATCTCAAAAATCTAACTTTCTGACAAATAAGCATAAATACAATAAAAAAATCAAAATACAATTCATTTTTTAACACTCACTTCGTCCGGTTCTATGGTGTCTGTTTGCTTTTTGCACGTGGATTAAGGAGTATTATTATTATATGTAAAGTAGGTAGTTGTATTAGAGGGAAGTGGTGGGCCATATTGTGTACTTTTTTACTAAATAAGAAAAATGGATACCTTTGTACCGGACGCCAAAAATAGTAAAATGGACACCTTAGAAGCAGACGGAGGGAGAACAATATTAGAAGTCATTCAATAATATTAAAGAAGCAATTATTCCTCTAAATTTTTTCTTAGGATAGTATATCAGTAAGCCTCCACTTTCATCATCAAAGCGAAATCAACAGCATTAGCAGCGGGAGGCCGTAGGAGAATTTTAGGTGACGAATAGCACAAAAAAAATAAAATAATTATTTCTTACATGTTTTCACTTGAGACGTCGGAGCGGGAGGGCATCGAAAGCTTTGAGGAAAAGAGTTTTGCAATGAGAAGGAGGATGTGGGCATGGATGGTAGGCGGTGGGTGTGGATCTACAACAAGTTTCTAAAATAGAGAAGTGGCCGAGCCGAGGATTGTAAATAGGCTAGGGTTTCTAAATTCAATTTTTTGTCCACTTAGTTGTATACAGACGCTCCGATATTTTAATTTATTATTATACAATAGAATTTTATAATGGGTAACTAATATTATTATTATGTTCCCTCCGTCCATTGTCAATCTATCCATTTTACCATTTTTGGCCGTCCACTCTTAATCTATTCATTTTCACTTTTAGACACATAGGACCCACTTACCCACTAATACAATTAAAATATGGGCCTACACACCCCTCTACTACAACTACCTAATATACATTAAATAATAATACTCTTTAATCCATGCATAAAAAGCAAACGAATAGATTGGGGATGGGTGGAGGGAATATTAATTAATTTATGGAAAATTATCGGTATACTAAATTATATATCAAAATATTGACATTTTGCGGTATTTCGGTATATACCAAAATTTTTCTAAAACACTTACCGATACCGTACCAAAAATTTCAGTACAGCACCATACCGTAACAAAATTTTTGGTATACCGAATTTTTCGTTAAATTCAGTAATTTCCGGTACGATAATTGCGGGATAATAAAAATCGGTAATTTTATCCACCCTTACTCATACTATGCTATTTCTTTCCCTAATTACACATCATTCCACCACTCCACACCAATTTTTGGGAAGATTCAAGTCTAATAACTAGGGCTTTTCTAATCAATATGGATATTTTCGTCACTCTGTCACACACATCCATGGCCAGTGATAAAGGTATGTTTTCTTGACTCTTTACCCTTGGATTTGAGGATTCTTTACTTAGTTATTGATGTGTAAGTTGATTGAACATGTTTTTAGTTAGAATTGAAAGTAGAAATTGGGTGTTCTTGTTGAAATTTCATGTGAATTTGCATGGGTTCAATTTTACGTTAGATTTATGGTATATGTGAAATTGATGATGCATATATCACGGGCTTGAGTTTAATTGTTGAATAGTTGCGTGGGCTCGTTGATTTTGTGTGAAGATGATGAGTAATTGAAGTGGTGAATTTATACATGCTAGGCTTAATTGTTGGATTTTTGAATTCGTATTGAAGCATGTTGGTGTATGCGTTGAAGCATGTTGAAGTATGAAGTTATGACCTAGAGGTTTTTTATTGTAATTTCTCTATAATGGATTTTGTTTGTGGATTCAAGTTCTATTATGGTTACACATGTGAAGTAATGGAGAAATTGAGTTTTGAATTTATATTATGCATATGGTTTGAAGTCTTGAGTAGAATCTATGCTATAACCAGTCCTAGATTGGGTATACTTGCTTTATTTCTTTTATTGTGTATTGAAATATAATTTTTGTAGGTAAAGGAATAGCTACCCCTTCCAAAAGGAAGGATGCAAAGGCACCGAAAAAGGGTGAAACCTCTAAGAGATTTAAGAAGGATAAGAGGATGCATTCTGACTTCAACATACAGATTGAGGAGTGGGAAGAAAATGAAGACCTCTGGGTCTATCTCCGATAAGATGATAAGGACGAGGTATTAGGATGATCAGGCTATGGTGGAGATGGGGATCATAAACGATATAAGATGGATGTTCAATCCGGTTGGAATCAGTAAGTTTATGGATCTGAAGAGGAATACTTACTTCCACATTACCGCAGAGGTACATACTATGCACGCTAGAGTGTGACCATATGGAGATGGTTTCCTTCCATACGGGATGTGGTTCTAGCTTGGAGGAGAGTAGAAACAGATGTATGCTAGCGAGTTTAATGAGATTTTTGGATGTCCTGAAGGGATAGGACAAGAGGAGCATGCTGACTTCGACCCTCATGTATTTTAGAGGTCGATCACTAGGGAGCAAGGGGACTTCGTGTCTAATTCTTCGAGGGTTGCTTTCATTCGCAATTCGATGATTTTCTACATGGACCGGATACTTGGAAACACGTTGTTTGCCCAATCTGAGGGTAGTTGTATTCCGAAAGAGGAGTTATATATTATGTGGTGTATGATGAACGGGATTTAATTCAACATTAGAGCTTACTTTTTCCAGCATCTACGTAAGTTCACTACACACACATTAATTTCAGCGAATCAACATTGGAGGGTTGATTATAACTCCGATAGTGGAGCATTACAATATTGATTTGTCGGGATATCAGCGATACGAGATAACCCTGATCTGATTATGTTAGCGTGCATGAGAATGGGCTTGGCTCGGAGGAAGGATGACGTCTGGATGTTTATTCGAGGGAGTTATCTGGTGTCCTTCATGTTTTCTTTCTCCTTCGTAGATCTTACTATCATCCAGATCGACGCGAACCTCTTGATGAACACTCCTCCACACAAAGTGATCTCTGATACGTGTATTGGAAATGGAGATTGGAGGATGTTGCCTCAGATGCATATTGTTGGTGTCTACTTGGATGTAGACATGATTCTAGTAGGAGTGCCCGAGGAGCCGATGGAGGAGGAGGATGACCCACAACCACAACAGCAGAAGCAGCAGCGATTTGAGTAACCTATTAATGAGTTTCATGGAGAGATGCCTTGTGAGCATTCAGAGATCTCCCATGGATCCACAGCCACAGCAGCCACCACCGCAGCAGCCGTATTACTTTTGGAGGTCTTAGGATCAATTTTATCGTGAGCAGTTCAGGTTAATGAATGATCATTTCGTCACATTGAACAACAACCAGCAAGATGTGAGCCAGGTTTTATCTTTGTCTGTTTCCTCTCGCATCCCTTCTATTTTTCTTTTTACAGGTTGTGTATTGTGTGTGTTGGTGGGCTATACGAGTATTGAGTGTGATTCATGTGTGAGTAGTATGTACTTGAAATTGATATTGTTGGATGTTGGATGGAGATACTTGATCGACTTGATTTGGATTTGTTGATAGTTGCACTGAGATGTTGACTCTTTGATGAGAGTGTAAATTCATGTATTTTGGACTTTGATTTATGTGGAAATTGAGGTACGATTGAGTCTTTTATTGAGACGAATCGGAATGTTTTCGGAAAAGCCACGAATCAGAGAAGACAAGGGCTTTTTGAGTGTATTTGTATAGGAAAATAGATCGAAAGGGCTTGAAATTGGAAGACATGATTTTTTAGGTAATTTTTGAGGATTGCTCGACTTCCAAGTGTTGCTCGACCAGCATTACTTTGGTCGAGCGGAGGTGGCCAAGTCGAGCAGAATGCGCAATTCTTACAGAAAGCTTGCTCGACTTTGAGATGTTGCTAGAATAGCATAACTCTGGTCGAGCAAATGAGGTCGAATCGAGCAAAATGTGCAAACTTATACAGAGAGTTTGCTCGATCATTGCTCGATTTGGAAGCCTTGCTCGACTTGTCCAGGTATGGTCGAGTGGATTCTCGCTCCATCTATTTATGGTAATTTTGGAGTTTTCTTACCAAATTTGACATATGCGTCAAGCAAAAGCCCATCCTAGGCCCATAAGGAGGTTCCACAAGTATAAAAGAAGAGCTTTTACAGGAGAAAAAAGACACATCATTCATCATCCATTCACCACCGAAACCTTACCATTAACCGAAGGAGTCGTGAAGAGAGGTTCATCTGGCGCATCATGTAAGATCATACCAATCAACCATGATTGTTCCTAGATCAATCATGGGCTAGAGCCACTCCGGTAGTTCTAGGGTTATGAAAGTTTTATGAGTTAATTGAATTTACATGTGTAAACTCCGTACAACACTACTTGTGGTTTATTTTATATAAGATTGTGCTTTTTCAATTCATAGTCACAGTCACTTTGTGCATCATTAACTGTTATGCAGAGTCTGAATACATATCTTGGTTATTGAATGAGTGCGTTCACTACTGAGCATGATTACATGTTATAATTCTAAGTGAAGGGATTCCGAAGTCTTATTAGAACTATCTTATATAGATTCCTGTTAATTGAATATTATTCGGTTAATAAGTAGGAGAAAGAGTATAACGTCATAGTACCTATAAAGGAAGATCATATCGGGTTAGAGTACTAAGTGCACGGGAAATAATTGATACTGATAGTACCTAGAAAGGGTGGTGAATTATATCTCTTGCTCCAAGGATATTCACACGTGTCATACGCATGTTTGTTTGTATCTATAGAGTGAACTTGCATGGTTTAATGATGCATCCATAGACCACAAGGTAGAGTTGGACATCAACACATGAAAAGGAAATTAATAAGTAAAACTGGATGACCCGAATAACCACCTAATTTTTTACTTGATCACAACCGTATTTTCTCTATTGCTTGCTTATTTAATTTGTTATTTAAATTATATGCTTTTTAGTTTCGTAACTATTCCAAACCAATTTGCCAACATAGTCTTAGTTAATTAATTAGAATATAATTAAATTGATAATAATCCATCCCTCAGTTCGATAATCACTTGGTCACCTATCGAGACTACAATTGATATCCTTCATACTTGTGGATTAATATTGTGTGTTGAGAAAATGTTCATCAAGTTCTTGACTCTTCACATGCATGTGCACTTGTATTTGATGCATGTTTGTTTTATTGATGAAAGACATGTATCGTTTTATTACTTGTAGTTTATGTAGATATTGATTTTGGTTGCATGCTTGGAAGAGTGCTTAGGAAGTCTATTACCCATGCGAGAATTTGAGCCTAGTGAAATCATGAAACATCAATGCATGATAGTTTATTCTTGTGAGTATCGTTCATATGTTCTTATTCTAGACTTGGTTGGAGTCTTACTTGAAATTTATGATTGATAGATATTAGGACATAATCTTAGGCCATTATTGTTTTATTGAGCCATTTAACCAAAATTTACCTTCCCTTATAATGTGTATATCATTGGAAGCCCCGTTGAGCCTTTAAGATTTTTCTTTGGCCAGCCTTTGATAAAAAACTCTTATTTTACCTGCTACTTGAGCCTTAAATACCCTATTTAGTAGTAGAGAGTTGAGGTGAATAAGTTGCTAGTGAAGAATAAAAAGTAAAAGGAAGTAAAGATTGGTGAAAGTGATGATAAGAGAAAAATTTATGGTTAAATCTTGTTTGAGGGTAGTATTTGTAAAAGAATGGTAGTGCCCGAAACTGGTACCCTTGTGTTTAAAAAGAAGAATCAAAAGATCATAAGAATAAAGATGGAGAAAGAGGAAAAAGTTGTTTGATGAAAAGCAAAACTTCAAGGTAATTCTCTACTAGTAAATTAGTCACTTTTTCGATATTCTCATAACTTAAACAAAGAGTCAACATTACAACCCAAAAACAAGTCCTTTTTTATCCTAGTATTAAAATAGTTATAGGTTGATGGTTGAGATCATTGCCAAGCTTATGGTTACGTGGATGTGTGGATTGATTATGAGCGTATACACTAACCCTTTAAGTGTACATGTTTTACACTTGAGTGCAAGAGTAAACACCTTCCTAGTGAACTAGATAACTTGAGCACTCCGATGAGTATTGTGATTGATTGATGTTTATATATAAATAAAAAGTATGATGTAGTGATGCATGTTTTGAATTGATGAGATTGCATGTGTTAGTATAGGTTGTGCATGTATTGTTGACCTTGTGAATTTATCACTCTCTTGACTATTGTTTTAATTTCGTTGCCTCAGGACGAGCAACATGTAAGTTTGGGGATTTGTTGAGAGTGAAAATTCATGTAATTTGACAATGCTAGCGCTTCCCTTAAAATTATCTAATTGGGTTAATGGGTGATCCATCTCATATAAGGAGATATGTGAGACGGTCTCACTCAAGTCTTTACCTTCTTTCTATTTCTCTTAATGCATTACTCTTTTTAATTCTTCTTACTATTTCATTTCATTTTCTATATGTCCATTTAAAACTTTATTCTATAATGAAAAATCCAATTTTATAAATTTATCAAGAGTACCATTTTTATAATTAACCTAGTTTTAAATTCATTTTGTTTTATTTATTCATTTTTTATTTTTTCATCCAAACTAAAAACAATTTTATTTATCAAAATCAGTAAAGAAATTTTATAAAATGTTATGAAATTTTTAATTAAAAAATAGAGAAATAAAAATTAAGAGGCGAGTCAGTAAGAGATATATAATTATACAAAAGTTTAATAAACAAATATTAAGAAAGAAGGATATCACAAGTTCAATAAAGAAAATTAGTAAAAAAATTATAAGATGCCAAAAAAATTTTAAAAAAAAGAATAGGTAAATTAAAATTAAGAAATGAATCCATTAGTGATGTATAACTATCACAAATTTAATAATAAAATAACTAAGAAATAAAAGATCACAAGTTTCATTTAGAAACAAATATCACAAATTTAATAAAGTTGCTTTTTTTTAAATGAAGAATTATGAAAAGACTTATATGAAATAGGGAATATGATAGAAGGGCTCGAGAGAAGTGAACGAAAATGGCGAGCGCGAATAGTTGGAGTGAGATACATTACGCCTTTGACGAGCTTTGATCATAAGCTAGAGGAGTTACAGTTGCTGTATATTCCCTGGTGATACAAGTTTAGCCTAGTCTATTCAGGGTTGAGTTGGCTTAACCAAATATATAGATAGTACTAATATGTAAACCAACTTGTCAATGTTTGATACACAAGTACAACTATTATAACTTCATAACTTTTCAAATATTTCTGGTACGTGATTATAGAAATTTCTTGAATGCAACTTGTATAAATAAATAGATCGAAGCTGTCCATCTAAAAATTGATTATAGATTATTCTTGAGTGTAACTCCTATTTGTATAAATAAATACTCCAGATCGCAGTTGTCCATTTAAAAATTGAAACTATATATATAACTATGATTATTAAGGTAATTTTGATAAAATTAAAATGTAACCCGTGAACTATGTGCCTTATCACAATAGTCAATACTATTAATTCAAACGTGGCAACCTCAAAGATACAGATACATAATTTATTTGTTTATACAACTAGATGTATAAATTTATAAGGAAAAATAAATAGCTTTCTTAGTTTGTCAAAACACAAATATTTCTTCCTCATCAACTTCAAACGGATAGTAACACATTTTTAGTTTGTCAAAACACAAATATTTCTTCCCCCATCAAATGAAAATGATAGTAACGTTCTTTTTAAAACAAAAAAAGTAAAAAAAATAAAAATTAATCACTAGAATATTCCCACCACATCTCTGAAGCCTGCAATACAGGTTGACCTAGCTTGCTCGACTCAATATCAAAACTGCGAATCAACCACGTAAAATCAAGTTTATTGAAAAATTATCGAAACACAAGAGATTGGAGATCATCACATAGTGGCTCCCCAAATTCAAAATTCAAAATTCATACACAATCTCATAATATCCTATCCTTCATCTATATCTCTCCATATCATATTATTCAACAACATACATTATGGAAGATAATTGGACCACAGATGGTGACTTGAACTATCCATCCTTCAAAGACAATCTAGAAACCCGCTTAAAGTCATATACAATGTAATCAATGATATAGAGACGCATTCTAACACTTCTAAATATGGAAATGCAAACCTAGCTCTAAGAACAAATGCTACAATATACGAGGGGATTAAAGGTAATGAATCAAAAGAATGAAATTGAGTAGGAACTACTTCCTCAATTCAATATTAAATTCTGCGGTGCCAACCGGCTGTCACCAGAGTACAAAGATTCACACACAAATGTCTACTGAACGATTTTGTCATATAGTTTCCCAACTCAATTGCGCAAATAAAAAAGCATTTAGTTCTATTAGTTTCGGAGATCTTCTCAAGTTAAAAGATTTCCTGTTGCTCAAGAATTTAATTCCTCATTGACTTGACGCATTTGATACCACCCAATGCACTCTATCCATTGGATGTTTATAATATGACATAACTGTTTAAGATTTCAGTTCTATTCTTGGTGTTCTAGAAGGTTCAGTCAACATTTTTTTTATATTCTTATTTGAAGTGAAGACTCTATATAACTAATTCCTTATCAATTGTATGTATGAGGTCAATCTGTGGTACTCAAGGGAAATTTTTCTGAGCTAAATGATATTTTAAGAAATTTCATAACAACTTATGAACGTAACATAATCAAAACCATTCGTCTTAAAGAGATGATGCTTACAAATGTCGTCAAAGATAAAGAATTTGTAAGATGCTTCGTATTATTTTCCATTACAACAATACTGGGTACAACTTCATCTTCTAACGTAAAATAATGCTATCTATTCGCCGTCCAAAGGGTCAATTACATAAGGAAAATTAATTGGGCAACAGTTTTCTACAATCAAATGCTATCTGGAATTGAAAAGTACAAGAAAAATGTAGAGCTTCCTCAAGTTTAAACGGATACGCTCTTTCCTCCAGGTTTCAAATTTTACTTAAATTCATTTGCTTTTTACTCCAAATTATAATTTCACTCAAATTCATTTAATATCTAAGTATTTATTGAGCCTTACCAGTTATGATGCATACTGTTGGAATTGTTCAATTGTATTACTCGAGGATGGTTATCCCCAAAGGACCATTGACAAAGACTCAACTTCAGCAGGTGAGGATAACAGAAGGAGAAACATAGAAGCAAATTGCAATGGATGTGTACTACAATGATTGGTGCTAAAAACATATGATACGTCATATCAGCACAATTTACATAATAATAATAAGCTATTATTTGTTAACATATCTTCCCTTATATTTTCTTATAAATTTAACACTAATTATTACACCTCATATATATCATTACATACTTTATTATATTAATGCAACAAGTGGACAAAGAGGATGGCATGCCCACAAGTATTAAACGAGATAGGGACTCTAATTTTGAGAGTACAAACTATCAATCTCTACACTATATAACCACAGCTATCGACTCGATGAGAAGTTTTGATAATCAAATGGGAGAAAATCTCAAAGCAGCCTTGGAAGAAATCATGAAGATGAAAGAGGGTCAAGAAGAAATACATAACATAATTTGTGATTTTATGAAAAAAGACAAGGTGAATATTCTAGACACACTTGCAGAAAAGTAAAAAGTTGTCTGCTGATAACGAATGCCCAATGAATAAGGAAACTTTTATAAAATTTTAATAACTAATATTCATATGTTATTATTAAACTAATGTATGTTTAGACACTTCAATAATTTATTTTTTACTTAAATAATTTAAAATTTATATATATTTTAAATTTCCTACCATAATAAATTAGAAATTAATATTAAAAATAAAATTAATTCAAAAAATAAACTCTCAGCATTATTATTAGTGTTATTATTTTGAAAGCAACATTTTGATTTTTGAGAAAAAAATCCTACTTGGTAGAAAATATATAGGCATTGAAAGTCGGTGGATGATCTATTCCATAATTATCCTAGAAAATGTATAGGCCTTAGAAGTTGGAGGATGATATATTCAATAGTTATCTAGAATATTCTCATGAATAATTAGCAACCCAAATGATATCTAGATTATTCTAGTTTAATCATTAAACTAATGTATCTCTAGACCCTCCAAGTTTTGGACTACGTTGGTGGAAAATCCTAGACAATTGATTGCTCTTCCTAAACTATTGAAATTCCATGAAATTGATTTTAGTGATATTCTTCAATCAAGTGGATGATCTATTCTATAATTATCTAGAATACTCTCATGAATAAGTAGCCGCCCAAATGATATCTAGATTATTCTAATTTTAATCATTAAACTAATGTATGTCTAGACCCTCCAAGTTTGGGATTACTTTGGTAGAAAATCCTAGACGGTGATTACTACTCCAAATTTATTGAACTTCCATGATATTGATGTCAGTGATGTTCTTCATAATCAAGGATGAAAATTTAAAAAAACAAAATGATACATCTTGATATTTCAATTTTTTTGTTATCTATATTTTCATATCTGAGTATACAAGTAATATTTTACAAGTTTATGAAATACTAAAATTTTTAATTGATATCGGACAAAAATTTTACCTTCATTTTAAGCGTAACTGGTATTCTACTTCGACTACTATGGCACCCTCAGTTCTCATCTCAAAAATAACTTCTCATAAGACACATGCACCAATCAAGATTCACGGATACCCATTTCCAAAGACATCTTCACTAAAAGATGCGGAGAGCATGTGCATGATCATGTATACGTTGGATGAAGACTTGGATCGCAGGTGAGATTTTCAACTTAATTGAATTATGAAGATAGTTTCTTATGTTATTTTTCAAAAGCTTAGCACATTATTGGGTATCACATCAATTCGTAGTCAGATAATGATGGATACACAAACGACACATTTAATACGTCATGACATGCGTTCTCTACTTCCTACGCATTAGCTAATTAATATGGCATGCACATCTTCTCTTTAACTTTACACATGACTTCGTTTTGTATCTCTTATCTAGTTTTTTTAATTTTAAATGGTTAATTTACACATGCAGGTGGTGAATGCAGGTTTCTCAGTTCTAAATTTAGAAGAAAATGACGAAACAATGAATGGAATGCGAATTTAGTACCTTCCGGTATTTGATGTGGTAGATTCAAGCCCTATACTTTAACAACACTGTGTGTAATTAATAGGTTCACATATTTACACAATTCTGAACTAACACAACTATAAGCTCAATCTCTTAAGAATAAGGATCAGTTTGTAGCATATTGCAACTTATTTAAACTGAACAACTTGGAAGCGCACATGAAAGTGGTTTCATCTGCAAAGGTTAAGACACATACCTATATTACTTTGCATCATCGTAATTCATTTATAATGTCTCTATTTAGTAAGTTATTCGCTTATACATGCAGATGTGCTTACCATTGCTCCCTTGTGGTCCTGGTCACTTCAAATTACACATTATAGATTTGATAAACAGGCGTGATCAAATGTATGATTCTATCACGTCTGCAGTAACCATTGAAGAGGACTCAATTGCATCAATCAAACTAATTGTAAGATGTTGTCCTGAAAAATTGCTTTAATCTACAACACTTTTTAACCCACTTAATCTTCAAATATTTCTATGTAGTTGAATTAACTCTAGGATATTTTTGTTCTAATTTACCTGCTCACAATATGGCCCCTTTTCTATCTTACTATATTGACCGACTTATATATAGGGAGAAGCAGAGGAACACGTCGGTTATTTTTATAAATTCATTCCAATATTAATTAATTTAGATACCAAATTAATTTTGTTAATATCTGGTATGACTGTGGGATCCATATTATTCAAGCGATGACGTCTGAAAAATAATCAAGAAAAATAATTCTTTGAGGAAATTCTTGGATGTCGAGGTTGCTCATATTTCTTGACTGTCAATTCTATTATAATTTTACCAATCTAATGTATAGATTTCTATTTAGGTGATAAGCCAACAAGTTAAGATAAATGTGGTCCATTGGTTGTTGACTTCTAAACACAATAAGAAACGTGAAACCTTGAGATGTGAAACACGAGTTTTTTTTAAACAAAGACGTGACGATAAAAGTCATGAAGCTATATCCACATCGAATGCATAGAAATAATGGAATTTGCAAAGGATATTTACCTAGAATGATTATTACTAAGTGTGTTATATATGTGTAGACACTTGAATTTTATTGCCTATTAAAGGAAAATATGTGGCAAATTAATGCAATAATTATCAATTAATTATTTATTTATTAAGAGATTTAAATAAATAAATTCCTAAAATAAATTAGTGAATAATTGATAATTGAGACAAATCCAGTCAAATTAACCCAAGCTTGTAGAATCAGGTCAAATCAATATTGACCAATAAAATTGCAAAGATGGAAAGGCCCAAGCCCGCAAAATTAGGTCAAATCAGCCACTGACCAATCAAATTGCGAGTTATTTATAGGGCATCCTCACCCTTCACCTATATAAGGAGCCCTCCTCCATTCATTCAAGACACACACTTAAGACTCTGAAGAGATCCGAAGAACACAAGCAAAGATGAAAGTCCAGCCTCCCTTCAAGATCTTCAAGTGAATAACACCCTCCGATCAGAGATCAAGGTGTCAGGCCCCTCCAGTCCAGCGTTCTTCCAAAGAACAGCCTTCGATCAGAGATCAAGGTGTCGAGTCCCTCTGATATGGCGTTCTTCCAGCCAACCACCTCCGATCAGAGATAAAAGTGTCAAGCCCTTCCGATTCGTCTTCAAGCCAACAGCCTCCGATCAGAGATCAAGTTATCAAGCCCCTCTAATTCGGCGTTCTCTCCAGTCAACGTTTAATCCGAACAAAGGCTTAACGCCTCCGGATTAACATTATAATAATATACATCAAAGTTTGGACAAGTTTCATTTGAAGATCCGACTCAACAGTCAGCGCAGTCAACATACAATCAACACACACTCCAGTCAAAGTCAAGTCAACAAGTCAAAGTCAAGTTAAATTGGTTCGAGAGAAGAATCAGATGATTGATTAGAGATTGTAACCTTTTTGCATATCTTTCAAACTAAATCCGTCTGAATTATCTTTGTACTCTAATTTGTATTTATTTTATCATAAATACAAGATTTGTTGTTACAATATGTTAGGTAATGGTGGTGTTTTTTAAATTAAGATGAATTTTAATGTTATTGAATTATTGGGATATTTCATTCTTTGGTTGTCATAACTTATTGTCCAACAGATAGATATTGAAAGTGTGAATATAATTGTGGGATGAAAAGAATCAAAATAGTGCAATATAAAAGCATAACTTGCTACTATAAAGAATTTAGGTATTCTTTTATACAATTTTCCTTGTCTAAAATTAAAAAAATATTTTTTCATTGATTCAAAATAAAAAAGTGGCAATATACAAAAATACCCAAAATATAATGAAAATTTTTAATTTTGCCAATCCTTCAAAAAAGTTATTAATTCTACCCATTTGTCAGTTTTCGGACAGTTTTGCCCTCGAAAAAAAAGTTGAAAAGTCAGATTGGTCAACCGGTTAAGCTGGTCAACTGGTCAAAATATTCACTTTTCAGTACTTGTCGGTAACCATGTCGGTAGCAATATAGGTGATTATGCCGGTAACCATATAGGAGATCATGTTGGTATACTTTACAATATAGCTTTATTTCAACTTAATTTCCTCATATTCCTCACGCTTCAAAATGATATCAGAGCCTATAAAGAGTCCCGATCCTCTGCTGCATGACGTATGGACCCGAAGCGCAGATCTCCGTAGGGAACGACCCTTAAAATTATAGCCCATTACCTAAGGCGAACCCGTGGTGCGATGGGTGGGTTGGCAAACTAATAGGTGCCTTTTGATGGGAATCCCCGTATGGGGCGGGGCTGTGAAAATAATATCGGAGCCCTAGGTTTTTTATTTATGAATGGAAAAATTATTATAAACTTATATCACTTAACGAGAGGAGTTTTAAAGAAATATAGATCCGAACGAAAGTTCGATATCTGAGAGTGACATGACTACGAGCCCTGTTCAAAACTGAAGCAACAGCGTCTTCTGGCCCGTTGGATAGGATGGAAATGGGCAGAGGGTCGTGCCAATTACATAAGGAAGAACATCTGGAGGAAAGCCGACAGATTGAAATAAGATACTCCAAAGAAGTGTCAATAAACATAGTGGAACTCTAAAATTTCACAGAGATCCGTGGGTGTGTCCCCAGACATGAACAATGGAGAAGACGACCTAATCATGGTCCAAAAGAGATCTGCAAGCCCTATCACTTTTCATGTAGGTGAAAATGACAGAGTAGAAAGAGATCGAGGCAGATAACTCTACGATGAATCAAGATCTTAGAGAATTACAGAAGACAGTAAAATTCTTTAGAGAATATTACCAAAACACGTCCAAGAGGATATTTGAGATCAGCATCAAGATGGATAAGGTGGAGACGTTGCAAAAAAAATAACTCGACCTCATCAAGAAGTTGATAAAGCAAATAGAGTTCCTGAAAACTAAGATAACGGGAGAAGGCAAGGAGAAAGTTTGTCACAAACCTTTAGACTAGAACATCTTTTACACCAAAAGGGAAAGACGATGGAGGTCACAAGTCCAAAGACGGAGAGTGAGAAGATTATCGCTATCCTTCGAGAAGAATCCACATCCCCGGATGGAAAGAGCGAATATTGAGGATCTACAAAATCTATATGAGTCCTTCCAAGGACTAACTATCGTAGATCTGAAGATGAATGTTGGAGAGACTTAAAACTCTCAACAACAATCTCAGGCTCCTCAGACCCGACAGGGTCTGAGCCAAATTGAAGGAACCTCTGGATTACATGGAGTCTATGAAGCAAGACAAGAAGAGACATGCCAAAACCAAGGAAATTTCAAGATGAAGGCGATTGGACTGTCAACAGGAGCAAGCCGAGTTTGAGGATCTAATCTACACAACACCCCATATGGTCGGTCTCACCTTGAATCGATAAATTCATATGGGTTAATCCTAAATCTCGACACTCTAGACTTCAAGAATAGAGAAACGTTGATCGATGAGTGGACAAATGCAATGAAGATTGCAGGAGGTGCACTGGAGCTAGATAAAGAAGGGTTCATAAGATTCCTAACTATGAGCCTGGAAGGATCAGTAAAGTGCGCCTGGGAGGTACTCTCAAACGAAGTCAAGAAGGAGGCCATGGAAGGCGAAGACCGAGGCAATATTGTTGATCGCATGGCCAAGATCTTCAAGATCCACTTCATCGGAGTAGATTACTTTGAAGGAATGGAAGAAGAGAAGAAGAAGAAGAAGAAGAAGAAGAAGAAGAAGAAGAAGAAGAAGAAGAAGAAGAAGAAGAAGAAGAAGAAGAAGAAGAAGAAGAAGAAGAAGAAGAAGAAGAAGAAGAAGAAGAAGAAGAAGAAGAAGAATACCCTATACAGTCTGGAACTACTTGACATCTGTCACGTAGATGAGTACATCAAACTCTTCACAAAGTATAGAAGGAAATCAAAGATCAAGGAGGAGGAAGTATTCCCCCTATTCTTTGCCAAGATTCCAAGTCCATGGAGGGAAATGCTGATCAGAGAATACGAACCATGTGAGCTGGATTCAATAGCAAGGAGAATGTCCTTCCTCAAAGCTAAAATTGCAGAGTGGTGTCATCAAGCATCACTACATAAGAACTACAAGAGATTAAGGGGAATCAACAAGACAGTACCCTTATGCTACGAGAATAACGATCTTCCAACCATCATTCGAAGAAGTCAAACGAGCAGAGGATGGAGGTCCAGAAGACCGAGATCCTTTTGGTCTAAACAAAAGGCGAGTTCAAGAAGTCAAGCCTCATCCTCAAAATCAAACCAGAGGAGTACAAGAAGAGCTCCTACAAGAAAGACATTTTGAAGAGCACCCACACGAGCCAATAAAAGGTTCAAGGATTGTAACTGCTACACATGTGGAGCAAGAGGGCATATCTCATCAGATTGCCTGGAGAACCAGACGCGGGGAGTATGACAGTTCGAAACCACTCAAGAAATAGAGGAAGATGTTTACTTCCAAGATCTGGTACATGTATATCAGTTCGAAGATATACCCTCAGACGAGAGCATCTATGAAGAAGAATTCTACAGCTAAGACGAATCCTCTGAAGATGAGTCGGAGTAAAGAAGAAAACTTTAGACAAGAGATACAAGAGTACATGTCTGGATTCTTTTTCAAGACATCTATCTCTCATAAAACTCTTATGAGAATCATGAGAGAGGACCCAAGACACGATTTATACGATGGATTCACCGTGGACGATTAGAGCGGTTTCTAAGCTTCAAAAGAAGAAAGCACAACATTATATACAAAGTGACCGAAGGGAAAATTGCCATTCACATGGAGCTCACGGGAAATGTAATGGAAATGCAACTAGTTCTTGTTGATGAGATCAAGAAGAAGCTTGGTAAACTCCAGAGAGATGTTGCTAAGACCATATCCTGATCCATATTGGAGTTATTCAGATCCTTATCAAAGCAACATTCAAAGAAGGTATCAATACACCAATCGATATAGCAATCTTTGATAAGAGGATCAAGAATACAAGAGAGACATGCCTGGGAGGAATCTCAGGAAACCTGTATGTGGGTATGGTGACATCCTACATCTACCCAAGGATTACCTATAATCTGGTAGATAAAGATTCCAGTAGAGTACTCACCCTTCATCAAGACTTCAAGAATAAAGATTTGATGAAAGAAAAGAACCGGCCATACTCTATCACTACAATATCTCATATGCTAACTCCAACACTCATCATTTAGATCTATTCGAAATTAAGGAGTATATTAAGATACCAGAAGTATTCGAAAGGGTTGCATGCGCAATCAGGCCAGAAATAATGGAGTTACCGCCAATCCACGACATGGATTTGCGAATCAGAGATAAGCCGATCTAGAGCAGGAAAGACAGTCTTAGATTTGAGCAAAGAGGGATTTCTTTCTAAGAAGATAGAATGATCAGTGAGAGATGGGGAAAGAAGTCGATCGTGGAGGTAATCCAGAAACCGGAGAAGTTCACAACTAAAGGTGAAATAAAATGCCTAGAAGGATGGAGAGGAGTCGAAGTAATATTTGATATCACCGAAAAGGAAAACTTTATTCCTTATGATGTCTTATATTATCTTCAACAACCAACAACTGGAGATACTAAGGACAGCTCAAACTTGGTGATCTTGAGCTAATTATTGAGGGAGTTGCAGGAAGATTCCCAGAATAAATAACGTTGGGTTTGGAGTTTCCCAAAGATCACAAACCTTGGGAACGACTACAAGATGGAATTGAATTCATGGTCAAAGGAAAGAGATACACGGTCCACTAGCAGAAGCTCAGGGTTATAAGCTCTGATCTACCCATGACAACAAGTTCATTTTCGATATATATCACCGTTGGGATGATATATAAGGAGCACCGTGCAGAGTATTTTGCGGCGTACATAGATTCAGGAGCCGTATCTTCACAACAAAGGATGGAGTCTTTCTTAAAGGCTCAGACGAAGACCTGCCAACAGTACTAGGGAAAGATTTCTCACAAAGGGTACTAATACTTAAAAGATGAATCAAGTAAGCAGAGATCATGATCGGAGGAGCGGATCGTACCCCATGGTACAAGGTATAAACTCCACCGATATATTTTCATGACACTGGAGCAGACATTCTGTTAGGAAATAATTTTCTACAGACATTCAACCATTTTACCTAAGAAAACGCAACAAGAAAGCTTATTTTCACAATCCTTTGTGAACATAAGATCATCGCACCAAGACTGCGTAATGCATTTCAAAGAAAAATGTCAATCAGATTTCGCAGAAAGCGTGGTGATATTGAAGGAAAACTTACCATCCAAAGATAAATGATCGAAGGAAATATGGCGAAGCAGTCCTTCAAATAAGAACCGAGACTAGAGGAGGATGGAAGATGGAGAAACTAAAGGAAAAATAATCCACCTTCTCAAAACAAGCTTGGGAGAAAACCTACAGAGAGACGTCACAATCGAAGAACAAACATCTTTGGAGGACGTCAAGAAGAAGATACATAGAAACTTCAATGAGGATCCTCTAGCCTGGTGGGATAAAAACGATTCAAAGTAAAAAAAGGAAAAGAGCATGAGTTCGTGACATACAAGCCTATCCTGATGAACCAAGAGGATCGAAAGGATATGCAGTTAATACTTAAGGAACATCTGGACCTTAAGTTGATATCACTAGGAGTATCTCCATATAGCAATCCAGGATTTCTAGTTCGGAATCATGGATAAATCAAGCGAGGGAAGCCGAGACTTGTGACCAACTACAAAGGGATTAACAACATCTTGGAATTCGATGGATACTACATACCAAGTAGAGAACACTTGGTCAATTGTATCAAGAATGCCAAGGTATTTTCGAAGTTTGATTGCAAATCTGGATTCTACCAGATTATGATAGAAGAAGGTAGCAAGAAGTTTACAACCTTCTCCACACCGCAAGGACATTATATTTGGAATGTCATGCTTATAGGCTTGGTAAACGCACCCCAGATATATCATAGAAAGATGGATAATCTTTTCAAAGATTATTTCTCATTCATATTTGTCTATATAGATGATATCATTATAGCCTCAAAGAACATGAAGGAGCATTTGTCGTATCTGGAAGTATTTTCAGAAGCATGTCACAAGGAGGGATTAGTGCTTTCCGAAAAGAAGGCAGTAATTGAAACAAGGCAGATCGAATTTCTTAGAGTAGAGATTGTTGAGTCCGAGATTATTCTACAACCATACACTGTAGAAAAGGTTCAAGGATTTCCTGAAGATCTCAAGGACAAGAAACAACTCCAAAGCTTCCTAGGAGTTGTCAACTTTGCTGGAATGTCCATCAACAATCTAGCACAATACAGGAAGGTGTTCAGTCCTCTATTAAAGAAAGATTTTGAATTCAAATAGGAGAAATCACACCAAAAGATGGTTAAACAACTAAAGGAGGTTTGCAAAAATTTCTGAAGTTAGCCATTCCAAACGACGAGGATGATCTGGTACTATACACAGATGCCAATGACAATTGGTGGGCATCGGTTCTAACTAAGTCGACACCGGAAGGACCGATGCCATGCAAATATTATAGCAGATTCTTTGCGGAGAATGAGGTAAAGAGATGGCACATCAATGAAAAGGAGTTCTTAGCAGTTCGGAAGACGTTCAAAAAATGATCGTTATTTCTTCTCGCAAAGAAATTTATCCTTAAAATTGATAACACGAGTGTCAAAGCCTTTTTGAAAAATAAAATTGAATCTAAACCAGAAAATGCTAGACTTTTAAGATGACAAGCTGAATGTCAATATTATGATTTTAATATTGTTATATGCATTATTAAATCTATTGAAAATGTTTTGGCAGATTTCCTAACGATAGATGGAAGGAGCTGAGATAGACTCCATCCTGATCATTTCAAGGCACCTGATGGACAACGTCGAGTTGCTCAAAAGGAAATTTGAGAATCTGGTACTCAATGCTGAGCGTGCCAGAAAATACAAGAGAATGAGACCAAAATGTCTAGTCGTATATGAGGCTTTATCCACAACAATGCGGATCTAATCAAGATCTTACGAGAGCTAATCCTCTGGGCTATTGATAATAATCAACAAAGTAGAGTATTCGAGAATGGAGCACTAAATCTGGAGCAAGGGATTCAAGTATCCTTAGCACGAGTCCTGGATTGGAACTTCCAAAAGAAGAACTGGTGCAAGGAAAAATCGAGGTTCTGGAGTCATATCTATAGTCATCGAGTCAACCAGAACCTCTGGGTAAAAGAGAAAGAGATCAGCCTTAGGCCTATGATGGGCACCGCTAAGGCTGGTATTAACTTAGCTGATTTTTCTCATTGGCAAAAGTACCAGGCTAGTTGGGAGAAATTGAACACAAGATAGGGAATCCGTCCGGAGAAATGCAAGATAGATGTATCAGGGAAATACCCCCAAATTTCGATGAGAGAAAGCTCGAGTCCAACCGATGTAAATCAGTGGTATGATTTTGGGGCATTAGCCTCAATATACACCATCGTACCAAGCTTTCCAAAAATCTCAAAACTGCCAGATTGGCTAAGGAAGGCGGTGGGGAAGGCATGGACAATGAATGATACTTTATCCAGAGGAGATATATTGAAGCTTTACATCACCAGTGCAGCTCCAGAACCGGTTGGGAAAGGTTGCCAGAAGCCTTTCACTTCATCAAATTAAGAAGACCAGATGTGGAAGCATCAAACAGAATCAAGGAGTCTTCTGGGAAGGAACCAGTCTTGGTTTCTACATATTCAGAAGATCAAATCTCTACGCGAAGGGTGAGGGATTTGTACGTCTGCATTCAAGCTATGGATCAGGTGAAGTTCCCATTCAAATTTGAACATAAAACAATGAACGGGTTCTTTCTGTTGAATACCTTAACAGGAAGAAAAACTCAGTTTGCTGAAGATGCTTTCGAAGACAAACGAGAGCTTCTTTGAGATAATAAGTTACTGATGAGTAAACAAACCCATCGAAAATATTGCAACATGGCCCACTTTGGGAAATAGACAGATAAAATATGCTCAAGCTGCTCCACCCAAAAGGAACCAGAGTTTGGGAAAGGAGTAAGATTAGGCATAGGAAGAAGATGGATTGCTGGACCCTCTCCAGCAAAAGAAGGAGCATGTGGAAAGAAGAGGATAAAATCTCTTCGAGGCACACAAGAGCCGGAGGACCCTTCTGATCAAAAAGGAGACACATGACTCTTCAAAAAAGCAAGAGTAGAATGACATTTCCAAAAGGGTAAGGAGCCATATGATTCCTACAAAAGCCGAAAGAGAGATGGACCAGACAAGGGCATCCAATGAAGAGAAGGAGACCAGCCAGCCAAAAGTTGAAATCCTATAAGAATGGCATAAGCACTGACGTAAGAATAATGACGTAAGCAGTGACATCACTAAAAATTAAAAGGACTTGAAATTTGGATTTCACGTCCAGGAAACTCTATAAATAAGGGAGTTTGAGGAAGCAGAAGGCATCAACCATTCCCCTCTGTTTTCTCTCATTCAATAAACATTATAGTTTCCTTTCTTTTCTTGTATGAGTGTTTCTATTTCAGCTACCACATGTAGATAGAGGAATCTTCTCCTCTTGTTTAAGTAGTATGAGTGTGTAATAATATTTCCATTCCATAAATAAATAATCTTGGGCTACTGCCCGAAGTGTGTAACCTTCCATTATATTCTGTAACTATTTTTCGACGAGAATTAGTAGCAGCATCCTTTACACCCAGTGTAGGAAACGAACAAGAATTGTGCTGAGGTCCGCTGAAGGAATGAGATTGAACCATCACACTGCAGGGCGCGTGGTTGGCTGTGAGGATCAGCTGTAAAACTTTTTGGATACCCGGTGGATTGATAGTCAAAAAAGATACTGTTACTGTGTTAAATAGGTTAATTACGAGATTAATGTTGTTTAATTAATTTACGGAAGCATGATGGGCCTGATATGGTCGTAATTGACTATGTATTTTTGAGGAAAAGAAAAATATCAAAATTAAGTTAAAATGAGTTTAAACCGATAAGGATGTCATGCTGGCAGCCATGTAAGCCACCATAATGGTAGCCGACAAGGTTACTGACACAGAGGTATTAAAGTCCAGAAAAGTAACTATTCATATGAGAGAGAAAAAGTGGTGGTATTAATTTAAAACTTTGAATTTTGGGTATTTTAAAAATTCTTCCAATAAAAAATTATATAGTTTTTGGTAAAAATACAAGTTATTACTTTATCAAAATATAAAGAATCAATTATTCATAAAAATAATTATTAAATTTTGATTCTAAAAATTATTATTAGAAAGAATAATCATCATTAAAATACTATATACATACTATTGGGGGTTCTTAAGTTTGTGGGCTAAAGCCCCCTCATGGCTCCATAAGGATACACCTCTTGAAACAAACCCACACACTCAAATTGCATTTCTATAATTTTTTGCATTAATTTTAACTAAACGCCCCATAAAAGTGAATTGATTATTTCAAATCAAATATTTCTACAACAAAACAAAACTAATTGCTGAAATTTTGGGTGCATAATTTTGTCACTTGAAGTTAGTGACTCGTTTTTATGTAATTTCAGCTGAGATACTTAGTATGGATTAAGACTGTTTGATGTTGTTTTTGAGCACACTTATAACTATGCAACATAAATCTTTAGATCTAGGTGTTAGTTTTAATCTAAAAAAACATGTCTGTCGTGTTAGGAAAATTATTTTATAAATTTTGATGATGTCAAAATAATTGTAATAAGGATATGAACCCAACAGTACTTTAGTCTAAAGCCTAAAATTAGGGCTGCAAAAAATTTAGTAGTAAGAAGATTGTAGTGAAATCCTAAACAAAAGGGAGAACCCTATAGGATGAGTGTACAGTTACTACATCAAATATGATGTGGAGGATGAAAAAATGCAAGATTGTTGTAGTTCCCTTGGTAATTTCTGTTTCCTTGATTTTGATACCTAGCTCCTTGAATACTTTGTCCCATGGCATAGTTCGCCTCTTCTAACTCATCTTTGATTGATCTCTCTTCACCAACATCCTGCTACTGCATCATTGGTACTCTCTGTGACAACTCCGTAATATGCTTCTGCTGAAATTCTAGTAGCTTGTTGATATTTGCCAAGATAGAGACGAACCCATCTTCTCTACTCGACTTCACCATAGTTTGTTCAAGTTGCGCTATTTTTTCAAGTACATAGGTGTTTCTCACTCTATCAGTAGGCCAATCTTTTGAATTCATCGAAATATCCTCAAAGAGATTTTCGGCCTCAACGGGTGTCTTCGCAAGTAGTGCTCTACTTGATGAAGTATCAAGTAAAACACATGAATCACAATCTAACCCGTTGTAGAAAACGCTAATATATTGAGCTTTTGATAACCCATGTTGTGGACACCTTCTAAGCATGTCCTTAATCTAACCCAAGCCTCATGGAACTTCTCTCATTGATTAATCACAAATTGATGAATATCTTATTTCATCTTAAACCCCTTTGAAGGTGGCATGTATCTCTTCAAAAATTTCATCTTCAGCTAGTTCCATGTAGTGCAATCAGCAGCACTAATAGTGTCATACCAATCTCTTGCTCTTTCAGTAAATGAGAATTTAAACAAGATGATCCTCCTTGCATCTTCATGAGTTCCTGCGCTTTTTTGTGTACTTGCATAACCAAGGAACTTATTTAGATGTTGTTGAAGATATTCAAAAGTCCCCCCAGAGAAAGGTTTCCTATCTATCATGCTGATAAGAGCAGGATGAAGATCAAAATCAGCATCGTCTCCACGCGCTCATAACGGTCCCAAGTTGGCACCTCGTTGTTCTTAAAGACTTCACAGAGTGCAACATTTGTCCAGATTTGGCCTATCTTGGGCTATGTTGTCTACTTCTATTTCTGACTTGTCTTCAGTTGCAGCTTCAATCATTTTCGAGTTCGGTACTTCAACTTCAACTCCAAGATCAAGAGTTTCGGTTGATTCCACATTCTTATTCTTCTTCTTCTTTGCTTTCTTCTTTCTCGATGACGCTCCAATTTCCAGATCAAAAGTTGTTAATGGTGCTCCCTTTGACCTAGTGTGCATACACCTAAGAAAAATTCAGCGTTAGAAAATAAAGACAAGTATGGAATAATTTCAATTTAACTAGAAATAATAAAATTGATAAGGACAACTGTCCCCGGCAATGGCACCAAGAACTTGATGGACGTTTTTTCAACACACCATTAATACCCTAGTATGAAATATGTAACTGTAACTTAGGTAATCAACCAAGTTATATTATCGAACTCAAAAGACTGATGATTATCAATTTATTATTATCTAAATTAATTAAAACTATGGTTGGGCAATTTAGTTGATGGATAATTATTAATCTAATAAATAAATTAATTAAATAGCAAATAAAATAGAAAATAGTAGAGAATAATCGAGAGTTGAACAAGTGAGAAGATAGGCAGTTCTTCAGGCCATCCAGTTTCACTAATTAATCTCCCTTACGTATATTAATATCCGACTCTATACCTTGTGGAATATGGATGCATCACTAAGCCATGCAAATCTACTCTATAGACACAAGTAGACAAGTGTGTAACGCATGTGAATTACCTCGGAGCAAGAACATAATTTCACCCTTTTTTAGGTACTATCAGTATCAATTATTTCTCGTGCACTAAGTACTCTAACCCGATATGATCTCCTTTTATAAGTACTATGAAATTACCCTCTTTATCCTACTTACTAACCCAATTCTAATTCAATTAACAAGTATTCATATAAGATAGTTCTAATGAAACTTCGAAATCCTCTCACTTAGAATCATAACATGGAATCATATATGACAGTGAACGCGCTCAATCAATTACCAAGATGAACATTCAGACTCTATTCATCTATTAACGATCCACAAAATGACTCAAAATATAAATTAAAAATGTATAGTCGTATATAAAATAAATCACAAGTAGTGTTGTACGGAGAATACACATGGAAGTTCAAATAAATAGTAAAACTTTCATAAACCCTAGAACTACCAAAGCGGTTTAGCCCATGACACTTCGAAGAACGTTCATGAATATTGGATAGATCTTACTCATAGTCTTGTAAATTACACGAAAGATTAAGATGCGAGATAAACTCTAGATGTGGGCGCCTCGCTTTGTCTTGAATCTTCACTTGGTTTTCACTAGATTCGCTGCACGAATCTCTCTCTACAGCTCCGTAGGATGGAGTTAGGGTTTGGATGTAGTGTAGGATGGATGTGGAATCTCACTCTCTTCTTGATGTGATTTGTATCCATTTTTATACATGTAAACTCTTCTTATGGATCTTTATTGGGCTTTTTCGTGGAAAATACGAACATACACTCACTGAAGGTACAAAATTACCAAAAATAGAATTTCATGTACCTGCTCGACAAAAACGGTCTTGTATGAGCGGTGTTTTGAGTTAGCTCGATTAAATTATTATTGAGAATATTAATTTATGCATGAACATATATGTTTCCTGTGGCAGTCTGATGAGCGTTTTCTCAACATACAATTAATCTCCAAGTCTGAAGGATGTAACTGTAGCTTAGGCAAGCGACCAAGTTATAATTATCGAATCCAAAGGATGGATGATTATCAATTCATTATTATCTAAATTAACTAAAACTATTTTTTGGCAATTTAATTGAGAAATTATTATTTATCTACTAAACAAATAATTAAATAACAATTTAAATAAGAAAACAGTAGAGAATAATCGAGATTTGAATAACTGAGAAGATAGGTAGCTTTTCGGGCCATCCAATTTCACTCATTAATTTTTCTTCCATGTATCAATGTCCGACTCTACCTTGTGGAATACGAACGCATCACTAAGTCATTCAAATCTACTGTATAGACATAAGTAAATAAATGTGTAACACTTGTGAATTACCTCGGAGCAAGAACATAATTTCACCCCTTTCTAGGTATTATCAATATCAATTATTTTCCGTACACTAAGTACTTTAACCCGATATGATATCCCTTTATAAGTACTATGAAATTATCCTCTTTATCCTACTTACTAACCCGAATTCAATTCAATTAATAAGTATATATATATATATATATATATATGATAGTTCAAATGAAGCTTTGGAGTCCTCTCATTTAGAATCATAACATTGAATCTTATTTAGCAGTGAACGCGCACAATCAATAACCAAGATATATATTCAAAGTCACAGTTAATGATGCACAAAACGACTCTGAATATGGATTAAAAATGTATAGTCATATATAAAACAAACCACAAGTAGTGTTGTATGGAGTATACACACAGAAGTTCAATTAACTAGTAAAACTTTCATAAACCCTAGAACTACCGAAGCGGTTCTAGCTCATGACGCTTTGAAGAACGTTTATGGTAAGTGGATAGATCTTACCCATATTCTTGAACATTACAAGATAAATGAAGATGTAAAATAAACCCTATATGCGGGCGCCGTCACATCTCTCTCTATCTTGAATCTTCACTTGGTTCTCACTTGATTCGCTGCACGATTCTCTCTTTACAGCTCCGTTGGATAGAGTTAGGATTTGGATGTGGTGTAGGACGGATGCCTAATCTAACTCTTTTCTTGATGTGATTTGCATTCCTTTTTATACTTGTAAACACTCTTTATGGACCTTTACTAGGTTTTTTCGTGGAAAATACAAACATACACGCACTGGAGGTGAAATCACGTGTCCCAGCTCGACAAGAATGGTCTTGGCAAGCTAAATCACCTTAGCAGAGCTTGGTCGAGCTGCATGTCTGTAAACTAAAACTTCATCTTCACGTCCAACTCGACTTCCCTACTGTAGCTCGACTAGGTTACTCTTGGTCGAGCTTGCCTTCTTTTTGTCGAGCTACACCCCGAAAAATGCGTTTTCCAATTCTAAGCACTTCTAACCTATTTTCCTGTGAAATTATGCTCAAACAACCTCAGTAGCATCTTATCTGTGGTTTTCTATATATCCCAATTTACCTCAATATACGGCTAAATCATACTCAATTTCCACGTAAATCAGAGCTCAAAATACGTGAATTCTCACTCTCAATACAGTTTTAGGAGATTAATCCATATAACCTAAGACAGCTAGAAAATAAATTTGGAATATTAATTAATTGAAAAATATTATTATTATGATATTAGTAAGGAGATATAAGATTAATTATCTAATACCCAAGAAAAGGAGAATCAATTTATCAGTAAGTATCTTTTAAGGAAATACATTAGTTGCATTAGTACCTATTGAGGGAAGGAGAATTAATTTCTAACCGATCTTAGGATTTTCAGCTCATGATTAGTACTAGATAGCACCTGATCATAGTAGTCTAGTTTGGCTTAAAGATCCCCCTATAAAATCTGCAGGATAGTGAATCATAATTCTAGATAGTCAGACACATGTTTAATTGGATTGGCATACAATTATCAGTCTTCTTCCTATAATACTTGACAGTTTGCTCATCCACATTTTTATTTTAATTTTAGTATTTATTTATTTTACTGCACAGTAGTTGGATAATTAATGTTACAAAACCTCATAATTTGTCTTATATTAGAATTTAATAAATAAAATTAAATAGTAGATTTTTATCTATCCTTTGGTTAGAATTTAAATGATCACACACACTACAATCGATCACTTAAGGGTGAAATTTATATTTTCGTAAAGAAAATAGTAAAGAAGAGGATTATTATCTATTTTCTGTTCTTGAAGATTGTCAGATCTTGCTTGATCAAAGTGATCTGGCATACTTATGTGATCCTCCTGTGTGTTCTTAAAGTTAATTTGCATGATTTAAACAAGATTTCCTTAATATTATTGGACTCTTATCTTTGAATACTTTATAGTCTACTCAAATTAATAATGCGGGTTTCATCGCGATGACCTGCTGTCCGACCTCCGTCCTTACATCTTTTTGTTTTACTGGTTATCTCTCCTGATGATTTGCCACCAACAGCAGAGTTCTACTCCATCATTATCAATTCCAGAAAAACCTAGAACTAAATAGAAAAACCAAGTCTCATTCTTTGAAACTTTTCTTCCGTAGCTTCGCATCAAGCCATCTCTTAGTCCTTTCATTATAGATGCAAGAATTTTCATAAGCTCTTTGTCTAAACTCATCAAGCTCATTGAACTGGAGAAGGCAAGCCTTCCCCTATGCCTCTAAATAATAGTTCAACTTCTTCACCTCCCAAAAAGATCTATGCTCATTTTCCTCTAAATCAAAGTTTAGCTTCTTCACCGCCCAAAAAGATTTTTGCTCAATTTCCATCAGAAAATGACATAACTTTCCGTACTCTAGCTGGAAACGTGACATACCTTAGACAGTCTTGTAAGTAATTCTAAATGTCTATAGGGCATCATTTAACTAGCTAGCCAAATATTTCGCAGAAGTAGAAGATTTGATTAGTTTTTTTATATTTAGTTGTTTCACAGAATTCTCAGTGTCATTTTCATATATCATTTCTTGTGCTACTAATTACTCACGCTGTCCCACAATAATGTTTACGTATTTTTATTTTGAGTGTCCCATAAAAATATTTATATTTTCCTTTATAATGAATGAGACCCACACATAATATTTAAATATCTTTACGGGGCCCACAACACTACATCAAAATAGCTACTGACTGTATATTAAATATTATACTCCCTCCTTCCCGCCTAAATAGCACTATTTTATTATATTGGGCATCCTATCCAAATTGCACAATTTTTTCTTTTAGTAAAAAGGGCTCACTAATGGCCCACCACTACCCATCACATCTCTCTAATACACCTACATACTTTATACAAAATAATAATACTCCTTAATCTACGTGCAAAAAGCAAATGGTGCTGTTTGCCCGGGACGGAGGGAGTAGCTCTCATTTTAATATAAATTAAAATACTATATTCCTTAATTCCGGTGCAAAAAGTAAACATAAACGTTTTGAATGAGATAGATGGAGTATATGATTGACTCATAACAATAGAAGAAAATTCAACCATTACATATAAACTATATCCCATTCCTATAATTATACTTTCTAATTGTATGTTCTATAACTTTGATTGCAATCTAAAAAGATAAAAAACACTCAATATCCTAATCTTAAAATATAATTTAATTTAAAATTATATATTATTATAAAACTCACTTAACTTACTTTGAAAATAGGGGGAGGGGAAAAAATACAACTTTTCTTAGTATATGTGAAAAGAAAGCATGTGTACAGGAACAAGACGGTAGAGTATTATACTATACATATGTGAATTTTGTAAAAGAAATTTTCAGAATGCAAATATTATAACCATAAAATATCAACAAATATAGGATAAACTACCTACAAATATTAACAAATATTATTTAATTATTACATTTCATTAAAGATATTATAACTTTTTATTTATACTATAAATTGTTTATAAAATAATTTACTAGGACTTATTAGTATTTTTTAATCAATCAAACATCACATTATATTATAGGAATAGCACTTTTATTGCCCTATTTCAATTAACCTACATCAAGTTTGCCCTATGTATTTAAAAATATCTAATTTGCCCTGTTTTTATCTACATACCCGAATTAACCCTCACACCTGTCAGTCCTTTTCCTGATTTTTTGGGTAAGCCGAAAAGTGAGGTTGTCAATTGTTTTTTAAGTGACGTTGAAATTGATGTAGAATCTTTGACCCCAATTTTGAAACCAAGACTCCACGTTGTTTCTCTCTTCTCTCTGTCTACGCTATTTCTCTCTCTCTCTCTGTGTATTAGTCTCTTTTATTCGATTTTTCTCGCGGACACCCAAATTCGACCGGCTATTGCGTGCTTTCATCATCATCCCCTCATCGGAAAGTTGCAGAATTGAAACATGGATAATAAGGTACGTTAGTATTTCAATTTGGGGCTATAGAATTTAGGGATTCGTTTGGAATTTAGGATGTAAATTATAGAGTAACTGAGTCGTGTTTTGTTTTGCATAATTTCATCAGTAAAGTAGAGGAATTTCATCTGTAAATTACAGTAATTGATGCATATTTGGTCTGCAAAAATTTTGGTGGTATAGATCTATAATTGACAATAGTCCGTTGAACCTTTTATGAAAATTGAGCATGTTCGTCAATTATTAGAGCCATAATGAGCTTGCCCACCGATAATATGAGATGTATTGGGCATGTCCGCCAATTTTTAGGCGTAAAAGAGCTTGTCCGCCGATGTATATAGCATAATTGTTTATGTTTGGTATGTTTTGACCATAAAATAACATGTCCGCTCTTTTTTTGACCATATATAAGCTTGTCCGCCGAGTATTATACCATAATTCTTTATGTTTAGTATGTTTTTACAGTAGATAAGGTTGTCCGCCGATTTTTTGACCATGAATGAGCTTGTCCGCCAATTTTTATAGCATAATTCTTTATGTTTGGTATGTTTTGACCATAAAAAAGCTTGTCCGCCCATTTGTTACAATAAATGAGCTTGTCCGCTGATAATTTGACTTTAAATGAGCTTGTCCGACGTTTTTATATTGTATAATTCTTTATGTTTGGTATGTTTGGACCATAAAATAGCTTGTCCGCCCATTTTTTCACCATAATTAATCTTGTCCGCCGATTATTTGACTTTAAATGAGCTTGTCTGCATATTTTGATAACATAATTCTTTATGTTTGGTATGTTTGGATTATAAAATAGTTTGTCTGCACATTTGTCACCATAAATGAGCTTGTCCGCCGATAATTTGACTTTAAATGAGCTTGTCCGTCGATGTTTATAGCATAATTCTCTATGTTTGGTATGTTTTGACCATAAATTAGGTTGTCCGCCGATTTTTTGACCATAATTGAGCTTGTCCGCCGATAATTTGACTTTAAATGAGCTTGTCCGTCGATTTTTATAGCATAATTCTTTATGTTTGGTATGTTTGGAGACATTAAATAGCTTGTCTGACCATTTGTCACCATAAATGAGCTTGTCTGCCGATAATTTGACTTTAAATGAGCTTGTCCGCCATTTTTTTTATTACATAATTCTTTATGTTTGGTATGTTTGGACCATAAAATTGCTTGTCCGCCCATTTGTCACCATAAATGAGCTTGTCCGCCGATAATTTGACTTTAAGTGAGCTTGTCCGCCATTTTTTTATTGCATAATTCTTTATGTTTGGTATGTTTGGACCATAAAATAGCTTGTCCGCCGATAATTTGACTTTAAACGAGCTTGTTCGCTGATAATTTGACTTTAAATGAGCTTGTCCGCCGATTTTTATAGCATAATTTTCTATGTTTGGTATGTTTTGACCATAAATTAGGTTGTCCGCCAATATTTTGACCATAAATGAGCTTTTCCGCTTAATATTTGATCCTAATTGATCATGTCCGCTGGTTTTTTTGTGTATTTGAGCATGTCCTCTGATTTTTATAGCACAATTGAGCATGTTTGGCCATTTTTTTAGCACAATAGACCCTGTCAGCCGATGAATAAAAGTCTAATTTGCTTGGCCATCTTATATCTAATCGAGTTGGCATGCACTGTAGTGGAGCTGGAAACGACGTGAACTTCAATCATGAAAAGTTGGGATTAAATGGTATTGTAGACCTACAGAATTATTGAACTGCATACGCAAGGTGCTTACAAATAGTGGCAATCAAACAATACGGATGTTCAGAAGATCGTGTTTCAGTCATTTTTGGGAGTTGGATTCTGATTATGGGCCTCCTAAAGCGTTATTTCAGTTGATGGATCAGGAGGTTATAATCTCTGGTTCACATATGTACACCCGGTACTTCAGGGTGTCTGATACAATTCTTAGCTTCACACCACTGGAGTTTATGCGTGTTATGGGACTAGAGTTTGGGGATGGTGGGGATATTGACCCCAATGATTCATTTGAGCCACCACCAGACAGTTTGTTCGCTAGCTTTCGTACGAAGAGGGTCCTAGTTGATGAACTTATGAAAAGATTCAATGAAAATAAATATAAGGGCCATAACGCGGTGAAAGCGGCCAAGATTCTACTTCTGTACTACTTTTTGCTAGGCCGGGATACGTCCAAAGTATACATAGAACCCTGGGTATGGTTTTAGCTGAGAATGCTAACCAGTAGAACTCTTTCCCTTGGGGAAAGTACACATACCTAACTTTACTGCACCATATGGACCCTATGAAGAGTACGGTGGAAGGTGTATGGAAACAGCAGCACATCAATTTTTATGGATGCTCATTTGCCCTAGCAGTAGTGATACCGAGTTTATGTGAATATTCTTATATTAATTGCATTTAAAAAGTTATATGCTGAATTCAAATCACTTTGATGTTTGGTCACAAGTTTGGGCCTCCGAGCCTATCGAAGGTTTTGCAGCATAGCTGACCGATGGACAGCCCGATCCTGACATTAGACCTCTGTGTCTGCGCTGGAAATATACAACTGCTAATAAAGTTGACGATACTCAATTTTTTAGACAGGTTTGTCATTTTGTTTTTTTGTATGAGATTAAGGTTTTGAGTATCTAGATTGGATGCATTTGGATATTATTTTGGTCACCTGAGTATAATCTTTATTTTATATTATTTTACTTTCAGGACCCGAGAGTTGTTGATTTACCTGCCATCCTCCCTAAGGAGTCCCATCGACCATATTTTAGGGAATACATTCTGCTTGGAGTTCTGGTTTTCAGATTCAACTTAGGTCTTTTGGGGATCCAAAACCAAAAGGGAAGGGTAAGGGTAAGAAAAAGGTCGTGCGCTCTAGTTTTGATTCCGAAGATGAAGCTATTATTCAGCGTGCCATTCCTGTTGAAGTGAACATTTCTTCCAATTATGCTGGTGGCGAGCAATACTGTGGAAGGATAAATGTTGAGGTTGATGATGATACATCATTTGGGGGGAAACACAGAACTACAGACGACTTACTACGTGATTTCCATGTCGTCGGAGGGGATGATGATGACGATGAGTTTATGCATGATTAGGATGACACCTCTTACATACCATTTGTGGATTCACCCTCGCGGCCATCTCAGTCTGGTCCAGAGTGTCCCACGCACATGCCTCCTACCCATGGCCCCCATAATGCCGTAGTCTCACACCCGCTGATGGCCATTCTAGAGAGTTCATATCCTCATGTCTTTGAAAAACCATATTTCCCTTCTGCTGAATTTCAACCACCATATCACTATTCTCCTTATTGTAGATATCTTGGATGATATCAGTTTCACTTTGGTGGATTTCAGGGCCCACATCAATCTCATCCTTATGGTGGAAGTGAAGGATTACAATAGGATCATTATAGTGGGTTTGAAGGATCTGTCTATAGTCAAGGAGGTCTAGGATATCACGGAACATAGGGTAGCCCTCCATCTACACAGGATGATTACCATCCTCAATCTAGATCAAGTCAACAGTGGGATCACTCCGTGCCTCATCAGCAGAAGCAAGACAGTGGGGGTCTATCTCAAGAACAGTACGATCGGGTTATGAGGAGAATGGATAATCATGACCAAAAATTTTTTGAACATGATGCCCTTCTCACTCAGCTGCTGGATCGAGATGACAGATGGGAGAAGAGGTTTGACACACAGAATACACAGTTAGCTGATATTCGTAGGTACCATGAGAAAGGATGCTGTGAAATTAAAAGGGCTGCTGGTTGGTTGATTGGAGCACAGACCCAGATACAGCGTAGCCATGAGAGGAATATTCTTGGTTCGATATACAAAATTTTTAAGGAGGGATTCAAGGGCCCACCACCTGAGCCATCTACGTACGAAGCGCCAAGTATTCCATCTACATGGGAGGAACAATAGAGTGCTCATACTACACCCCCACAGACTAGTTATCCAACACCAGGTGGCCTCTTTGCCGGAGATATGGAGCTAAAACCAGGTGGCTCAACAAGATTGCCTGAAGTGCCAAGGATCACAAAGGCATCATGGTTATTCTACAACCGGAGCCTTAAGTCCTGTAGGGCCCGGTTCAGGATTTCATGTACACACGGGTTTCAGTTTAGTGTCAGCTGCAAAACACTTCCAATGGCGTTCGCAGTGTCCAAAGAGAAAAGCAACGGCAGTCCAATCCCCATACACAACTGTGGATGAAGCCAAGATCAACCAAGCGTGGGAAAAGTTCATGATTTCCTCTGTAACGTAAGAAATGTCCTTAATATGTTCTTCTGTTATTATTAGGGCGTAACAAAGTACATGCATATGTAAAGGTTGTGAAATACATGTGTAGGATGGACGTCGGCATAGGGTTTCAAGTGAAGAATGATTTTTTCGTGAGAATGATGACGCCAAGTGTTTGGATGGAGGATGAGGTATGTGATAAACATAGAATTATTTGCATACTACACTTATATATTCTGATCGTTGAAATGTTTTCCTTCTAGCACAATGATGCGTGTTTGGCCATACTGGCACAAGCACCCGATTACGTCGGTGTTCACCCGGATCATAGAATGCAATCGTATGCCATTCTACCATGTCAGTTTTTGGTAAGTTCTTACATGCATTATGGTGTTTTTATTCTTATTTCAACCTTTTATATTATTACGTTTTCTTTATCAGGCAACGCTAAAAGTAATATGGGATGAGCATGTTATGGCACGTGGCGATGACCCCTCCCAGTTGGTCGATTTACCTCAAGAGAAGCTACAAATTCTGGATAGGTGGTGGAATGGAGAGTTGTGTTACTGGTGGCCTCCGTCTTAGATAAGTGGCCATAGAGACTGGGATAAAACTGAACCGGTGAGTATTTTGGGAATTATTTAATTTTTTGGGTTAGATCAATATCGTTCCAATCTCCTTATGGTCGTATTTTTGATTTGCTTCTACAGCTGTTGTTCGAAGTTCATGCGCATTCACACCATTTCACTGTGTGTGTGTACATAAGATCTTTAAAGATCGTTATATTCGATTCGTTGTTTCACACGTGGGAAGATACTTAAGCTATTGAAGACAGTAGAAAGGAGAGCGTATTGCACTTGCGCAGGTTGCTCCCTATTATGTTCCTTCGAAGTGGTGCCCTATATGACACTCCAGAGCAGAAGTTCAGAGCCACTCTGAAGTGGGCTAGACCACTAGCATCCATGTGCTACGTTCAGGTTGACAGTTGGTTTTGTGGTCAGGCTAGTGTCAGAGAAATATAGTATCTACTCACAGGTGATGATTCATGGAGAATTGATGAACACCTGATGGAGTACCGAAAAATGGGCACGAGATATATTTGCGTACAAACTTTACGTGAGAAAGGGTGCGAATATGGACCTTTCTTTTCATTAGTATTTTCTTCTTTTCCAGTTGTGTTATATGAAATAAGTGTACTAAAACATTTTGAGAAGTAAAACAAGGGACATTTCACCTGTTCTTATAATAGACCATACTTAAAACATGAAAACAAACATCAAGTCCAGACTGTTTTTTCCTCCATCTTTGCATTTCAATCATTTAATCAACAGTTCCCCCTTGTGTGACATGTTATATTGGCTCGACATTTCACTTTATTGTGTCCCGGCTCTCCGCATCTGCTGCAATACTGACGTCCTCGAGTACCCCTCGAAGACTCTGTAGCAGAATGCAGACGGGTGGTACGAGGTCCGCTTGCCTGTCGATGTGCTGGTAGCTCATTCACACGGGCACTACTCATATGCTCTGGCATTGACCAATCGGATGGATCGAACACAGACATAATAACATCTTGCCATAATGACAGTATAGTCGTTCGATGATACCAAGATGCAACAAATGCACTAGTCGCAAGTTTGCAATGGCTGTTACTCGCACACATTGAGACCGGAGTATTATGAAATAGATTATTATCATATTATGGCAACTACTGAATATGAAAGCTTATATTATAAGCATAATAGCATTTCAACTTACTCTATCGCCTTCAATGCATGAATGCATGGGTATTGATGGTACTGGAATCTGCCACATGAGCAAGTACAATCCCTTAAATCAACAGTGAAGTTCTTTGTGGTGGAAGTGACATGGAATGTTGTCACTATAAGATTTTCCACTTTAAGTTTCCATGCCTCACCATTCAACGCTGCCAACTCTCTGTGCACTCGTTCTTCTATCATAAAACCATCTTTGAATGAGAGCATGTACAACCTCTAACAAAATACAAATGGGTAGTGTTCTGGCCCGTAGGATGGCCTTGTTAAAGGTCTCAGCTGTATTCAATGATGTGAACTCATAACGAGTGACCGAGCAGTGAAACCTCGACCATTTATTGTAGCCCCACCCCTCCAGCAAAGCCATCAATCGAGCATTATTACAGTTGCACAGCTTCCCTTCCCATCTGTGTAGTACGGTAATGTGATAAATCAAATAAAAATTGCATACTAATACTAAAAAAGTGCCCATACCTCTTGAATACTTCTCGACGATTCTCTGCACCTGTTCTTCTATCATAAAACCATCTTTGAATGAGAGCATGTAAAACCTCTAACAAAATACAAATGGGTAGTGTCCTGGCCCATAGGATGGCCTTGTTAAAGGTTTCAGCTGTATTCGATGATGTGAACTCATAACGAGTGACCGAGCAGTGAAACCTCGACCATTTATTGTAGCCCCACCCATCCAGCAAAGCCATCAATCGAGCATTATTACAGTTGCGCAGCTTTCCTTCCCATCTGTGTAGTACGGTAATGTGATAAATCAAATAAAAATTGCATACTAATAGTAAAAAAGTGCCCATACCTCTTGAATTCACGCTTGGTGTATGCCTCCACAATCATATTGAACTGATGCAACACAACTTTTACAAAACCTTTGAGCCTTTTCTTTAGATGATAAGAACATAAAATGGTGTGCCTCAGGGTACACATTATGTATAGCGTGTGATATACTTTTATGTGCATCAGAAATAATAACTAGCCCATTAGGAGCGCCATACGGTTCCTTCAACCTTTGAAGAAACCAACACCATGACTCATTATTTTCAGTGTCACCTACACCAACTACTAGGGGAAAAATATTGTGATTGCCATCCTGAGTGACTGCAACAAACATGATCCCACGGTACTTTTTCTCTCATGTGTGTGCCATCAATGACAATCACGGGATGGCCCGCTCTGGCAAAACCCTGTATAGAAGCACCAAGTGCGTAGTAGACATACCTGCATCAAAGTATTTAGTACACATATATACCTCATAATTTAAAAAAAGTGTGTATTTACTTACTTGAAACAAATGTCATCTGCAGTTGCCAACGCTGTGTACGTGCCTGGATTTTGTAACTTAAGGTGATGTAAGTACAAAGGTAGGGAACTGAAGGAAGAACGATGGTCTCCGTACGTGTGTCCCACAGTAATATATTTTGATTTGAGGGCCAAATTATAGGAGATGTCGAAACCAAATTCTTTAAGTATCTCATCTGCCATTCCAGCAGGACAAAATACTGTGGTTTTATTGAACTGGCGAGCTGCATAGTATCTCCCAATAATTTTCGAACCAATTTGCCTTGGTGCATTAGTGTCTGGATTCAAACGACAGACATGTAGGCCGCTGGAATGCATCTCAAACATACAACCCTACTCCTCTCGGTACTTGCAGACGACGTTGAGCCTGTACCTGTTAGATTTCTTCACCTGTGTCTCAAATTGATTCCGTAAGTTGTACATACCCAAAGCAAACTGGCAATCAACTTTGTTATCGAATGCACTTTTTTCATGTATCTCCCCTGAAATATCAATATTGTTGTTGTCTTCAACTTCAGCGTCCACATTACACTGTTCCAAGAACCCTGCAAAAAAATTACTTATTCATCATTTGGTATTAGAATACAATAAGGTTCAGTAAATTAATGGGTATTATTATGAACACATATCTGGAATGATCCATGGACAGCTAAAATAACTATCTGTATCTTGACTAGGACGTACCGGTGTGGCATCTACATGTGTGTCATAGTGGGGTCCAAGAAACTCACTCTGCCTTTGGCTCTGATGTAGGAACACAACCTCTCGAACAGAGCAGTTAAAGTATACTGATCTTCAGCATTGCGTTGATCACCATCACGCCCCTCATCTTGTGAAGCCTCATCACCCTCAGAGTTCTCAGGCTGTGGACCCTCAAAGGAATCATACCCATCACCTTGCGATCCATCAGACCCATCATCTTGAGAACCAGCAGAATCATCAGACCCATCACCCTCTGAACCCTCATACGCATCACTTTGAGAACATTCATTTGAATTCTCCTCAACTTCATTTTCTTCAGATAAGCACATGTAATCTCCGTTCTCTTCCTCTTTCTCAACCTGTTCTTCGCCAATGTACGCATTGTTCAAATCAATATTTGTCGTACAACTCGAAAGGTTTACAAATGTATTCCCACTCAGTTCGGCCAAATCTACGGGATTAGGAATGCTGACAGATGGAATTTGTGAACGAAGCAAGTCAGTCCAATAACTGCTCCCAGACAACACCGCACTAGGGTAAAAATTATCAACTGATTGTTGTGGTATGGCCTTGACTGTGAAAAATAGCATCGACTCATCAACCTGGTGATACAAGCCCCTAATATTCAGATCATCCTTCACCTTATATTTTGTTATACAACCACAAATATCCACAAGTGTGCGTATAACATATTTCTAATTATTCACATAGGCACGAACTAAATTGTGCACATGCCCAATAATAAAATCTAACTTCAACTGATCTGAATTTAAAACTAAGCTCGTGTATTGGTCACGTACATACATTAAACCTTGCCACCAGCCACCCCACCATATAAAAAAATTTCTCATTTCCAATCCAAAGCCTAAACCTTTCAACAAAGGATAATTAATTGTTATATTGACATATAATTAACCTTCATTAAAGTATTTTTATGATAGGCGTGTTTAATAGGTACCTAATTACATAAAGATATAAACTTTTATGAATATGTAAATAAGTATACACAAATTAAGTCTTAAAGTATCAGCAGACATGCAAGTTAAACATTGAGTTGTACGCGGACAAGCTCAATTAAGCTCCATAAATTGACGGACAACTCTATTATACTAAAAAAATGACTTACATGCTGAATTATGCTCAAAGTTGACTGGCATGCTCAATTAGCCAAATATAATCGGAGGACATGATATAATATGCTTAAAAATGGCCAAACATGCTCAATTATGCAATAAAAATCGGCGAACATGTTCAAAAACAGTAAAAATTCGGCGGACATACTCAATTTGGGTCAAATAATCAGTTGACATGCCCAATTACGCTAAGAATATCGGCGGACATACTCAATTAGGGTGAAAATATCGGCGAACATGCTCAATTAGGGTCAAATAATGGGAGAACAGGGTAAATTAGGCTACAAAATCGGCGGACATGCGCAACTATGATCAAATTGTCGGTGGACGTGCTCATTTATGGCTAAATAATCGGCGGACGTATTCAATTATAGTCAAATTTTTGGCAGACAGGCTCAATTGGGCTACAAATTTCGGCGGACACGCTCACTTAGTAAAAAAAAATCGGCGGATAAGCTCAAATGGGTCAAATAATAGGCGAACACACTCTATTAGGCTATAAAAATCGGCGGACATGTTTGATAGTGCTCAAATAATGGGCGGACATATTCGATAAGGCTCAAATAATGGGTAGACAAGCATAATTGACCATGCATATTAGCGGACAAGTTTACAGTGGGTAAATATAGTGGTATTCATGCTTATTACACGCATAGTTGACCTTTTTCCTCGGCGGACATGCATATTACATGCATACTTCACCATTTTCTTCAGCGTACGCGCATTTTTAGGCAATTACATAGGAAGACATGGATATATAATTATTTTACTCAGCGGACATGCATTTTTAAAATTCTAAAACCGTAAAAACCCTAAAACCGATACATTATAACCCACAAATAAATTAACAGCAAGATTGAAAGAACAGTTAAACTACAAAATAAAATACAATGCAAACAATGTTAGTATCTTACCTTTGGCTCTAACTATGGTTCCGTCGACAAAAAACGGTGGGTAAATAGGGGAGTCGAACATCTTTTATTTTATGCTCAAATAATTTTTGGAACAAGAGGATTGAAGTTTGAATCCACTGTGTCCAATATTGTTATTTGTTGGTGGTGCAGTTATTTGGTTGGTGGGGATAGGTGAGAGTTTAATGAGATAAAAATTTACATAAATGAATTGTTTCTTAACAGTGCCTTAATTTTCACTCCATTAAATGAACTGTGTTTGAGTGACAGTGGTAGCTAATTAATGCATGTGTTTAATCAGCTAATTATTGCATGTGTTTAATCAAGTAATTTTTGGAACAAGAGACCTGTCCATCTATTTTATTAGTGCATGTGTTTAATTTAAATATGTCAATTATAATCTAACAATTTAAGAAATTTTAAAATGATATTTGGTGAATTTTAAATAGTTACGTGTCCGCTTACATTTTAATTTAGGAGGTGATAACATTTTAGATATTTATTTATTTCTTTTGTACTTAATGTGTCATTAAAAAATCTTCCATATTCTGACACATGGATTGTGCCTGCAAGTGTACATCTCAACTCATTCCCAATACAAAAAAGTGGGTCATCCTTGAGGGTATTCATGACATTGCATGTATTTTTAGGGCAAATTAGATGTATTAGAAAAGGTAGGACAAATTAGATGTTCACCAACTCATATAGGGCAACTTATCGTATTTCCCTATTATAATGTCGTCACTTCTTATTCGTCTCACGTAATGAGTTCTATAAAACAAATTTCACATAAATATTTATCATGTGTTAAAATTTCCGAGTCGGGATTACTAAATTCGTAGAATTGATACGATCAGATTTCACAAGTACTCCCTCCGTCCCCTTCAAAGAGTCATTTTTTCCATTATGGACGTCTCACTCAAATGGTATCTTTACCTTTTTTACACACATGAGACCCGCGCAACCCCCTATTAATACAATTTAAATATGGGACCCACAAATCCACTAATACAACTACTTACTGCACATAAATAATAATACTACTTAAACAATGTGAAAAAAAAGCACTCATTTTGGAAGGAGTATACAATAATGAGTGAGGTAGGTGTGTGGGTATATGCAAACCTACCTCTTTAGATCCCCATTGAAGATCACGGGAAGAAGCACGCGTACTATTCTAAGCCCTTCCAAGAAAACGGGAAATGGAATAAGCTTATGCACACTCCTAATTCCAATTCGCATGCTCACAAGCCAACGGTTGAAAAGTTTTTTGCTCAGCTATAAATTCCCAACTATCCACATGTCCGGATCACAAAGTTCGTGGACCCACAAAAAAATTGGCACTCCATGATAGCTATAAAGTGTATGTATATATGGTCCCGACTCCAGATCTAACAATATTCAAAATTAATACTTCTCATATTTATCTTTACATTTACTATTTACACGAATAATAATAAAAATAACTTTTTAATTTATTTTTGGGATAATTTGATATTTTTAGATAATAAATTATTAATAAAGTATCTTTTGTGTATTATAAATGTGATAATAAATTTGAAATTAAAGTGCGTTTAGAGGGAAATTAGTTAGTTATTTTTTTGCTTTATGAAAGTTTGAAGTTGAAATTAAAACAGATCAAAATGAAAAGTGTGAGATTGAAGTTGAGAAGAAGTGAGTACATATTTTATTTAATACTCCCTCTGTCCCGTTTCAAACTTTACGTTTGTTTTTTGCACGAAAATTAATGAATATATTATTTTAATGTGTAGTAAGGTGAGAGAAATAATATTTTAATGTAAATTTGATATGTTTATTAGTGTGATGTGTGGACCCATGGAAAGAGAATTAATTAATTTGGTTGGTCTCATATACCAAAAAGAGAAAATATAAAGATTGAAATGTGACGCCTAAATTAGAAATATGTAAAAATTTAAATTGGACGGAGGAAGTATTACAGTATATGTTTCAATATAAAAACCTTAAAAGACAAAGTCTTTTAATATAGGACAAGTTTTACGTGAGACTATCTCGTCTGAGACCACTTTTAAAGTTTCTTAAATAGTTATCATTTTTTATTAGGGATATTATCAATTAAAAATATTATCACATTTTATTTACATAATAAATTGTTCATGAAATAATCAAGTACATCATGCACTATCACTTTTTTCTTAATTTAACCATCACTTATGTTAAAATTTTATCACTTTTATTCGTTTCAAAAAATCTTAACAAAAATTTTATTGTACAACGGTCCACTCAAATCTTTAGCTTTTAATATAACTACTTTGTAATATAACGAATCTCAATATTCCAAGAAAGGGTGCGAGGTCAAACGCAGAAGTATTTAACCAATTCACGCCACGAATCTTCCCTTGTCATTGCAACACAACACCCTCCCAACTTCCATCTATTAATACAAACTGAAAATATACACCACCCACCATAGTATTTATTTTCACAAATAAAAATTAATTTCCTTGGAAATATTACTAAAATTTTGTATCCCCCAATATGGCTACGTCCAGGTTTTTAAGAATGTCTACACCATTACCGAATGAAATCTTCTCAAATCATGCAGCTACATCAATGCTGTTCAGGCCTATTCTCACACTAATCCGTTCGAACAAAGTGGAACTGTACTCTCACCACCACCGCCTGGATGGCGGCGGAGGAAAGAATCTGGCGGCAGCCGAGGCGGCTGCCAAATGCAGCTTGATTGTTACGGAAGAGAAGTCGAGGAAGGATGGGGTGGATTTGAAGTTTCTTTTAGTATCCGTGGCTGATGCGATGGCCCATTGGAGGAAGTTCGTTACAAAACCAAGGCCATGGGGAATCCATATTCAAATGTTAGTTGAAAAGGTACATTCTTTGAATCTTACTACCACTTTCGAGGAATTTGAACAATTTTCTTTGTCCGATATTGGTATAATTAATAAAAATAAATATTCTCTCCGTCCGCCCGAAAGGTGGACATTTTGCCATTTTGGGCGTCCGCACCAAAGGTCCACATTTCCCTTTTTAAATACATGGACCCACACACATCACTAATACAATAAATTTATAGGACTCATACACCCCACTAATACAACTACCAACTACACATTAAATAATAATACTTCTTAATCCACGTGTAAAAAGCAAATGTCCACTTTTGGGGCGGAAGAAGTACAAAACTTTCACACTATAATAATTAAATAACACACTTTGCAAATTGTTATCATAACTTAATACAAATAATATACTTCCTCTTCTAATAAAATTGTCATTAATAGTACATATAATATTCCTTACACTTTTTTTAACACATACTCAAAAGGTTAAATTGATAAAAAAAAAATAATAATAATAAAAGTGCATTTTCAAAATATGTATGAAAAAGCAATTGTTAGCGATGCACAAGGAGGAAGTATTTTATATATTTTTATTTAAAATAGTCTTCTCATTTCATTACTATTGTTCATAGTTTACTTTTTATCTATCCCATATTAATTTATGTTCACACCCCAAACAAAATATATATATATATATATATATATATATATATATATATATATATATATATATTCATGTGAAACGAGAAAAAATATAACATTTCAATAAAAAAGTTATACCTAATCGATGAAAAGTGATAACTATCAAGTAGATTATTTTACTAACAATTTGTAGTATAAATAACAAGTGATAAATTTTTAATAAAAAGTGATATCATATTTATTGAAAAATGATAACTAGTAATAAAAAATAAATAAATTAAATGGTCTCATCGTGAAACGGATAGTGTTGCTCAACAAAGAAATGTCAGTCGATACTATAACCTATTAATTCACTTCAATTTTAGATTTGAATAACTATTCAACTCACATAATTTATTTTATACTTCGTTCATCCACCTTTTCTAGGTTTAGAAGAGTGTTATTTTTAGAGGATAGAATAATATTTTTAAGTAATAATTTAAAAATAAAACATATACCTTTTCTAGGTTTTGGATAGTTTTATTTTTGAGGATAGTATAATATTTTTAAGTAATAATAATTTAAAAATAAAACATATTAAGGTGTTGGGTTGGGTGAAATTTTTGTAAATAAATGTATAGAGAAGTTAAGAGTTCAATACTACCACGTACATTCAATAGACTATAATAATTACTGTTCGATATAATAAATTTAAAATATTTCAGAAATACCATTTTTATCCTTAACGAGATTGTGTTCAATAATATAAGATAAAATTTTAAAATTAAACACAACTTTCATTCCACTTTCCTCTCCTAACAAATCCGTTCAAATCCAATTTCAACCACTTTGGACAATCAGCAACAGTTGAGAGATATTCATACAAATAGATGCACGATAATAGATGTATATTTTCAATTTGAGAAGAACATTTTGATAGTAATTGGCAATTGAGAGGTATTTTGCTCGACTGAAATGGGATTTCCTTCTGATGAATAGGAATGTTCAGACGGATCTGTATTATATTGGTGGTTTGAATAATCTTGTGAGGCGAGGTTCAGAATAATTAGTGTTCAAAAATAATGTATTCAGGTTGGTATTCAGGATTAGTGTTCAATAATGATGTAATCGGATTGGTATTCTGGATTATTTGTATTCAATACACTTGTATTCAGATATTAATTATTCGCAATTCATGAATTCAGAAATCGGGATTTTAAAACTACTAATTTAATTGCACTTATATTTAGATGCGAAGTATTCAGATGTGTAATATTTAGTGTTCAATAACTATGTATTCAGATTTGATGAATTTAGGGTATTCAGAAGGCATATTAATTATTAACATACAATAAAGATTTTCTACACAGTGTGTATTCACCTTGGAGGAAAGAGAACTAAAATATAGAAAGTTGTTTGGAGAGAACTAAAATATAGGAAATAGATTGATGATGAACGTAATTTTCTACATGTTTTAACAACTAATTGATGTATAAAAGGGTAAATGGGATTTTTAATTAAATAATTTTGTAGTGATTAGTAATAAAATATATACTATGTATCTATTAGTAATATGATAGTATATTTTGTATTAAGTAGTAATAAATCCGAGAAATTAATTGTGTTGAATTTATAATAATTGGTGGTAAGTGAAAAATAATTTATAAAATGAATTAAAATAGAATTTGTGAGAAATTTTATGGGACAGAGATATTAATTTATTTAATATTTAAAAATACTAAACTAATAAAAAAAATACCAATAATTTAGGGTACAGGGTTTATAAAGAGTATGTTACTTTTTGGGTATTGTGAAATTTATTTTAAGTAATAATTTAAGAATAAAATATATAATGATGTTGGATAGGGTGAAATTTTTGTAAATAAATGTATAGAGAATTTATTGTGCCGACTTTATTATTATTGATGGAAAGTGAAAACTTTAATATGATGATCTAAAATAGAAATGGTGAGAATTCATGTGGAACAGAGTTATTAATTTATTTATTATAAAATTAGCAAACTATCCAAAAATTAATAAAGTTAAAAAGCAGTGGTAAGTGACAGAAAAAGTAAGCATGAATGTAAATGTGATATATATAGAGTCAATAATTCATAATAAAATCATTAAATGTGTTGTCTTAGTTCATCTCCATATAATAAACAAGTGTTAAAATATTTTGTGGACTATATATATATATATATATATATATATATATATATATATATATATATATATATATATATATATATATATATATATATGAGATCTAATACTTGACATTTTTTTTTCAGACTATAGTTGATTGCAGATTCTTTACATTGCTAGCAATTTCAGGATCTTTGCTTGGTTCCGCTCCGTGCTTTGTTGAGGTAATGAGTTCCTCTATTTTCCAAGAAGAAAATTAAAAAAATATAAATATAATATAAAAGAAAAGAATATCACATGTGATTGATTCAAATACTTCGTAAGGGATATTTGGATGAGCAATCACGGAGTAAGTTAATGAGATTATAAATTTGTCAATTATTTTATTTTAATTAACTTCAAGTCATATTTTAATCATCTTCATTCTCATTGTCATTATTTTTTTTTAATTATATTCATTATTTCTCGGAGGTGAACTAAGCAGCTAACTCCATATACAATTTTTTCCAGGATTTACACCGTGAAACCCGATTTACACAAGTATTTGTTTACTTTTTTTGCAGGGTTGTTTTATGATAGTGGAATCATATTTGCAACATTTCCGTTCACTTCCAGAAACATCAAAAGAAGTGCATATGGTGTTTCAGTTAATTAAAGCTATTGGTATGGAATCACCCCATTTACTGTACACTTTCATTTTCCAAATTTAGTTCTTGAAATTGTAAAATAATGATAAGCTGAATAAGTATTTAAATTTCTTAATTTTGGCAGATACGTACGTAATGAGTACAACAATGCTTGTATTTGCGCTAGCTTTACAAGTTATGTTTATGCGAGCAAGTAATCTCAGAGATGGCGAACCACCATTTCATTCGAGTCTCGAGGTATACCCATGTTTAGACATAATCGTTATTTAAAATTGCAAAAATTTGGGTGTAGAAGTTATATTAGTACGATTTTATCATTAAATTTTATATCTCTAATTTCGAATTAAAAGGGTCAAATCAGCGGCATGGATCTTAAACTCATGCAACAGAGTGCACATACGATTCACTTTGAAAATTATGGCTTACTCATTGCTCTCGAGAACATGCTAACATTAGCTTAGAGACGATTCTATTGTATACATGCTTTTACTATATGATATATATTAATAATAGATAATTAATTAAATTTTAAATGAAGCGCATCTCTAACAGCGGTTCGGATCTCCTGTTACATTTTGGTGTTACATCTCCTGTTACAAACCGTTTGATAATTGACACGTAGGATAAACTATTATATACCCTAACAATCAACCCTAAGGGGAAAGGTTGAGATTTTTCTCTCTGCATACGTGTCACTCATCTGACACGTATAACAGAAGATGTAACATCAAAATGTAACAGGACATCCAAGATTCTCTACGTGTTTAAGTTTTAAGATGAGGTGATCATTTAATACATTGTATCAGAGTCCAACAGTTTAAGCTTTAAAATGAGGTGGTCATTTAATACATTGTATCAGAGTCCTGACTAAATGAAGGTCATAGTTTTAAACCTCATTGACATTGGTTTAAACCTCGACACTACTCATTTTATCAAATTATTTCACATGTAAGGCTTGAGTACAAATCAACTCCTCTACATATGAATGGAGCGTTTTAGAGTAATTGATTATATATTAGATGATATAAATAAATTGCTTATATAAGTTGGTCATTAATTAAGCTGTGAATGCAACAACTCATAGCCCTTTTATACAAAATGGAGTAGAATTAGTAGTTGGATAATTTATAATATCACAGTTTCTCTTGTAAATATGTTCGATTCCAATTTGCAAGCATATTGTTGGTTTCAGAGTGTGGCATCATGGTTGGGAGTGGAGTCTGCAATACATGCAAAGTCGAAAATGGGGCAAGTTTTGATAATGATACTTCAAATGCAACTATTTGATAAATCCAAAAGCATCGCAGTGAGTAATAGTGTGGATCTTGCGTACTTTGCAGCAACAATATTTCTCTCTTCTGCTTCTATATTCATTCTTTCTAGAATTCATGCCCAAATATAAATGTATAGAATGTAGCATGACGAATAGATGAAGAATTAGGTGAGAATGCATATTTTCCACTCCCTCCATCCTGAATATGATTCATTTTTACAGTTCCACATTTTTAAGAAAAAATTACATTTTGACTAACTTTATTCAAAAGTATTCATTCATCTTTACAGTTCTACATTTACAAGAAAAAATTACATTTTTTGACTAATTTTATTGACTTTTGAAAATAATTTGGTATATTTACGTAATATATAAAGTATATAGTATGTTATGTGTGGAAATAAAGAAATGTGTACTCCAGAGGTTCTATATTTCCTTTTATGAAGAGTTAACCGTTGTCATATATATGGAGGGATATGGAGGGGGTATCAAATTTAATTCTTCTGTAATTTGGATTTGATTTACACATTTTGTATAACAATTGCTACCTGTTTTCACAACACATGATTCGTTCAAATATAATATAGGTATTATATGAGCATATATTCCCTCAATTCCATTTTTTATCTTCCCATTTACTGTAAGGGTTAATATAAATGATCAAATTGATCCCAATCAATGAGGTTATTATAGTAAATTTTGAATAATTAAAAATATTCAAAAGCTAAATTTCCCTTTTAACATACAGGGTAATGTATTAATTAGAATTTAGATGAGAATATATCATATTTGAGCTAATAAGATGCATTAAATATTTTATTTTTCTTATAAAAAAATATTAATTATAATATAAATATTAATCTATTTCTAATTTATTATTAATAGTAAATAAAAAATATATATTTAATATATATATATATATATATATATATATATATTAAGTATATTATAGCAGAAACCTTTTTTGGTGACGTGTCCTCTTCAAAGCGCTCCAATGTGACGTGTAATTTTCTCAAATTTTTAGATTTTTTAATACTTTTTTTAATATTTTCCTTATTTACTTTTAATTAACTTTCTTATTTAATATTTTCTTTATTAAATAATGTGTTTCTTATTTTTAATAATAATTAAAATTTTAATATTTTAATGCAATAAATTAATTAATATCAAATTAAATCATATATTTAAAGGGAAAAAATAATATTCCATATAATATTTTTTCTCACCCCAACTATAAATAAGACATTTTGATTATTCATTCTAAGTACACACATTCGATTCTCCAACAGGAATATGAGCTTTCTTCAAGTTACTCTACATAATTGATTTATGAAAGTACCAAAATTTATTTCGTTAAAGTGAATCAAGTAAAGATTCGATCTAACTCTACATAATCGATTCAAGTATTCTTCAAGAGGAAGAGAATTGATTCAAGTATTCTTGAATTGATTTACCTCTTAAGAATCGATTTTTCAAAAGATGATCGATTCAAGTATTCTTGAATTGATTTACATCTTAAGAACCGATTCTTCAAGAGGAAAACAATCGATTCAAGTATTACCTCTTAAGAGTCGATTCAAGTATTCTTTAAGATATTTCACCTCTAATATATTGATTCAAGTATTCTTCAAGTGAAAAAGGATCGACGATAATAGTATTCTTGAATCGATTTACCTCTAGAGAATAAGAGGTTGAAAATTTAATTCATGTATAGAATCGAAAGCTTAAGTTCTCCAAGTTAAATTATTATTTCATATTAAATAACATTAAAATTGAGTTTGTAAATATTTGTTAATTTTTTAAGTTAGTATAATAATATTTATTTATTTACATATATCTTAATTATTCAATTATGACATGTGAATTATAAAATTTATTTTCTTTAGTGGTTTATATAATTTGAATCTAATAAAATTAAATAAATAAAATAAAATTAATAAATTCATTACAAATTTATGAATATTTAAAAGATTAATATATAAGAATTAATTTTATTTATATTATATATATTACATTATTTACTTTTAATTAATTTCCTTATTTAATATTTTTTAAATAATGTCTTTCTTATTTTTAATAATGATTAAATTTTTAATATTTTATTAATTTATTTTGGTATCATTAATTAATTACTAAATCTTTTAATGAAATAAATAAATTAATTAATATCAAATTAAATTAAATCATATATATAAAGAGAAAAAAATATTTCATATAAAATATTATCTCTCACCCCACCTATAAATAAGACTTTTTGGTTATTCATTCTAAGTACACATTCGATTCTCCAAGAGAAATATGAGCTTTATTAAAGTTCCTCTACAGAATTGATTTATGAAAGTATATAAATTTATTTCGATAAAGCGAATCAAGTAGAGATTCAATCTACCTCTAAAAAATCGATTCAAGTATTCTGCAAGAGGAAGAGAATTAATTCAAGTATTCTTGAACTGATTTAAATCTTAAGAATTGATTCTTCAAAAGGAAGAGAATCGATTAAAGTATTCTTGAATAGGTTTGCATCTAAAAAATTGATTTTTAGAGGATCGATCGATTCAAGAATAACATCTTAAGAATTGATTTTTCAAGAGGAAAAAAATCGATTCAAGTATTAACTCTTAAGAATTTTTTAAAGTATTTTTTAAGATCTACCTCTAAAGTATTAATTCAAGTATTTTTCAAGTTAAAGAGGATCGACGATTCAAGTACTCTTAAATCGATTTACCTCTAGAGAATAAGAGGTTGAAAAATTAATTCATGTATAAAATTGAAAGTTTAAGTTTTTTAAGTTAAATCATTATTTCATATAAAATAACATTAAATATTGAGTTTGTAAATATTTGTTGATTTTTTTAATTTAGTATATTAATATTCATTTATTTACATATATCTTAATTATTCAATTATGACATATGAAGTATAAAATTTGATTTCTTTACTTGTTTATATAATTTGAAACTAATAAAATTAATAAATTCATTACAAATTTATGAATATTTAAAAGAATATTATATATAAATTAATTTTATTATATTATACATATATATTTTACATTAGTTTCTTAAAAATAACAATTAATGAAAATAGAATTATTATTATATAGTTATAAGAAATACTAAACCATAATCATGAGTAAAAAGTAATACATCATTTAAATATTATTTATAATATTACATATATTTAATCAATTATTTAAAATATTTTAATAATTTTGTTTTAATTAATTATAAAATCTTTAACCTTACTTTTCATAAATAATCAATATATATTAAATATAGTATATCAAAGTCCTTTATCGATTGATTCGTTCACGTATGATTTTACTATTTATTTATTTTTCCTTACTTTAGTATCATTAATGACAATTAATAATAAATTATTCGATATAAATAAATTAATTAGTATCAAATCAAATCATGTATAGAAAAAAAAAGAATAAATTGAGATTTTATATATTTACCTAATTTAAATTTATGAATGGTAAACTCTTATTAATTATACAATTTTACCTTTTAATTTAAATCCAAAATAAATTTTACCTAATTTAGATTTATTAAAATAAATTATTTATTTTAAATAATATATTTATTACTTAATTTTTATTTATAAATAAAAAAGGAAAATATTATTTATTTTAAAAATAAATACAAAATAAGGAAATTAAATAAAGTAAATAAGGAAAATATAAAAAATAAAAATTAAAATTAAAAAAAAATAAGAAAATTACACGTCTTAACGGAGCTCCCTGGAGACGACACGCAGGCAGAAAAATTTCTGCTATAGATATATATTAGTATGAAATCCGCGTACAACGCGGAATCATTTACTTAATTATTCTTATTTTTTGTAATTAAATAATGCTTGTTATATAACGTAACAACATTAATTATTGAGATCCCCCAGAGGTTAAGGATATTGTAATAGCTGATTCGTCAGCTTACTAAACTGTCTCCTCTTGTCAAAAAAAACATTAACTATTGAATTTTTTTTTTCTTATAGCTAGAAAATTTCTTTCATCAATATAAAGAATTTGCAACAAATTATAACATTTGTCTTTTGATAATGTAACGTATAACTAAATCAGGTATAAAGTTAACATATATGTGCATATATTCTAATTATTTAAAAGAATCTTAACTTGTATTTTTTTAAAAATATTACTTCGTTACATAATACAATTGAAAATTTATTATTACTCCCCCTATCTCTCTAAAAAAGTGTGCAAGCACATAGGGGCAATTTTGTCTTTTTCTGTATATTTATATAGTTGTTAGTATTTCATTTTTTCATTGTATTTAAGTGGAATTATGATCAAAATATGTAACTCTTAGTAATAAATTCTTAATTTTTCTGTTCGTCTAAAATAAATATGAATTATATATAAAAAATCTCAATTTTTTTATATATGATTTGATTTGACACTAATTAGTTTATTTATATCGAATGATTTATTTATTAATTAAAATTAAAATACTAAAGTAAATAAGTCATAATAAGTGTATAGGAAAATTAAATAAATAGTAAGACTATACTTGAACGAATCAAATGACAAAGAACTTTGTTATAGTATATTTAATATATATATATATATATATATATATATATATATATATATATATATTGATTATTTATAAAAAATAATATATATATATATATATATATTAAAATATACGTAATATTATAAATAATATTTAAATGGAGTATTACTTTTTACACATGATTATGGTTTAGTATTCCTTATAACTATATAATAATAATTCAATTTCCATTAATTGTTATTTTTAAGAAACTAATGTAAAAAAATATATATATAATATAAATAAAATTAATTTATATATAATATACTTTTAAATATTCATAAATTTGTAATGAATTTATTAATTTTTTTTAATTTTATTAGTTTCAAATTATATAAACAATTAAAGAAAACAAATTTTATAATTCATATGTCATAATTGAATAATTAAGATACATGTAAATAAATAAATATTAATATACTAATTTAAATGATTAACAAATATTTAAAACTCAATTTTAATGTTATTTGATATGAAAAATGATTTAACTTAAAGAACTTAAGTTTTCGATTCTATATATGAATTAGTTTTTCAACCTCTTATTCTCTAGAGGTAAATCAATTCAAGAGTACTTTAATCATCGATCCTTTTTCACTTGAAGAATACTTGAATCATATTTTAAAGGTAAATTTTAAAGAATATTTGAATCGATTCTTAAGATGTAATACTTTAAACGATTTTTTTCCTCTTTAAAAATTAATTCTTAAGATGTAAATAAATCGTCCATGCCTTTTTTTTGAATAAATAATTATTAGTTAAAATTAATTTTAAATATAATATATATAATACAAAAGAAACAAAAATAAAAAAATTAGTAATAATAAGATAGATATTTTAATCATCTAAATTAGTTATAGTTTATTTATTGTAGAAAATTAATTAATCTAATTAATGAACTGATCAAATAACCTAAATTAATAGTAAGGATATAATGGTAATTAAACCTTGATGAAATGCTACTGATCCGGATCAAATTGATACAAATAGCAAGGTCCTTACTGTAAATATGCAAATAATGAAAAGTCATGTTTTGAGGATAACGTTGTATTTTTTGGTAATAAATAAATTGTAAAGTATGTGATGTGTGGAAAGAAGGGAAAATTTTTTAAAAATTAAAATGTCTTATGGGGATAGTACGTAGTTGAGTGTCATGATTCCCTTTCATGAAAGTGTAAAGTTGAAGTTGAAATGGACTAAAGCGGTAAGTGTGAAATTGAAGTTTGGATGAAAGGAGTATATTTTATTAGAAAAATAATTGTAAGGATATATAGGTAAGTAACACTATCATAAAATTTTGTAACTCATGTAATATTTTAATTTTATGATTTAGAATATCTTTATTTGAGGTTTACCTGGACTTGATTTTAAATGACATGCATTTTGTGAACTATGTTTGTTTTGAATCTATATAGGATAATGTTTAATTTTATATCAAATTAATGTCTAAGAGGTGAATGATGTTATGTGTAAATGAATATTAATTAATGTTAGAGTAGAAATGAGAGAATGCATGAAAGGTGGATTGATTAAGAATTGTAGGTATCAATATTAAGGGATTATTTCTTAGGGCTTTATAGTATTTTCATCACGTGGTTTATGAACTATTTTATCTCAAATTTTAATCATTACCCTTATGTTTGTTTTAAGATTATGCTGTTTTGGAAACTATGAATAATTATAATCTATTTGTCTTAGATTTTAATATGTAATGTTTTAACTTTTTAACAAATCAATGTGAAAGATAATATGTGTAAGAAAGTAATAATTAATGTGAGAAAAAAAAAAGAAAAAAAAGTATCAATTAACAAGATAAAATGATATGTAAGGGGTGGGTCAAAGGTTAATAGATTTGTATATGTGTATATAAGTTTGATTTTTAAATTCAATGCGTACTAAAAACTGACTTCCAAACATTATAAGGTACGTTTATTTGAGGTCTATGTAAATTTTGAAAGGGAAAAGGGTCACTTTGGACCTCATCTTATACTACGAGATCAAATTGCCCCCTAATCTAAATGTACATCAAGGCCCTTCATCTGTTTTAATGGGTTCAAATTACCCCTTTTCAAAAAAAAATTAAATATCAAAATAATTCTTTATCTCTCTCTTAGTTAATATGTGTTTAAGGGATGATAATTAAATGTGGGCATCCATGGCCATCTGAAGAAATGGCAACTGTTGTTTGTTTAAGGCATTAAAAGCAGGGTGAAATTGTGAATCGCCACAGCCTCTCCATATCTCTTCTTCTGCCGCAAACAGATCACTCCGAATTTCGGATTATCAACAATCGGAACGACTTCGCGGCTTCTCAAGTCTTCCGTCTTAACTTCCAGCTTGATTTCACATGAAATTTTGTTGTCAACACATCTCTGAACCGCGTTATACACTCCATTGGAGGCAAAATCAGAACGACAGCATCCAGCTTCTGCTTCTTCCTCTTGACTACACCGTCTATCGGTGGCTCCACCGAATCGGTGGGAACGAAATTAACTGATGGATTTTCATCTTCCTCCTCCTCGCAGGTTTGAAATTGGGCTCAACCGACGACGAAACCTCAGTTTCTCCAATTTTGACTCCACGGCACAAACCAACCATGTATCTAATCAGCGTACACAGAATCGACTTTGGAACTACCAATTCGAACACCGTTGAACAAATTAAATTCAATCAAAAAATTAAAAATGATGGAGATACGAAACGAGGGAGCGTTCACTGGCCGTCGACGTGGGATTTGGGTGGTGTGTTTTGGGGTTAGTACTTGGTATCTAAAGCACCTACCTACCAGCGATTTAGAAGGAAGATATCGAGGGATTTGGGTGCTGTGTTTTCTTTTCTTAATTTCTGCTTAATCACAATTCACGTGTGATGCGATTTTAATTTGTTTCTAACCTAAATTAAGTAGGAGAGAGAGAAAATAATTATTTTAATATTTTTTTTTGAAAAAGGGGTAATATGAACCCTTTAAAATAGATGAAGGGTCTCATTGAACAAAAATTTAGATTAGGGTTCAATGTGATCCAATGGGATAAGTTAAGGGTCCAAATAGACCCCTTTCCCTTTTGAAAATCTAGTTTTTTTAGCTCATGGATTTCGAAAACCAACTTATAATGTTAATTTATGCTTTTTATGAGTTTTTGATAGGATGAATTTTAAATTGAAAAAGTCTTTTCTGGGACGGTAATTATGTAATACGGTTTGTGAGATGGGTCGACCCATTATTAAAGTATAATTGTTTTATAATAAAATATATTTATTGTTAGCTAAAGTATATTTTTCTAAAGTATGATGTATAATGAATAAAAGTATTCTTTTAGAGTGTTATATTATGATTCATTTCAAACATACTTTAACAACCAATAAACATATTTTACTTATATAATAAACATACTTTAACAATGGATCGACCCGCCTCAAAATCCGTCTCATATATACTAGTCTCACTAGAAAATAGCTCTTTTAAATTTATATCAAATCAATTTATAAGAGATTAGGGGTGATGATTTGAAGAGAGAGAATGTATGAAAGGTAAGTAGATTGAGAAATTAATACAAAGGTTGCTTTAAATACACACTTTTTTTTTTAATTATTAAATACACATCCCATTATTATATAATTAAAATGTGTATTTTTAAAAAGTCTAAATTGCCATTAATTTATTAAAATCACACCCTAATCCTATATACCTAAGATTAAATTATATTTTATAATCTCATAAACCCTAGCCCTAAATTTATTGATTCATTTTATATATACGCCATGAATTAACGAACTAAATCTAATTACCCAACTATTATTAGATAATAATATTTATCTTTATGACATGATTGGTATGATGAAATAGGTATGATTCCAAAGGAATGTGTATTCCTTTTTTTTTGGAATGAGTATTCCTCCCACCCACCATGATATTGCCAATTTCATTCCTTAATTCCCCTACCACCCCCCATCTCTCTCTCTCTCTCACACACACAAAAATATAATTATAAATAATATTCTTTTAATTTATATAACATTTAATTATATAATTATAAATATGTTAATATTTATTAAAATTATTTGTATTAAATTATTTAATAAAAAATAAAATATTGAAGCATTTAAAATCTAAATAAAATAATTAAATATTTTTATATCCTCAAATAAGTAAAAAAAATATAATTAAATTAAATTCTTGAAAATATTTAAATATAAATATATTTAATTATTTTAATATTTATTCAATGTAATAATTAGTAAATTATATGTAAAAAATTAATATTATTAATTAAATTATATATATACATGTTATATAAATATAAATATATTTTTTATACATAGTTTAATATTTTTAATATGTATAAATTTTTTTATTTGTATTTTATATTTTATTTATATTTTAAAAATATTAATATTTTATTTTATTTTTAATTTAATATTTTTTTATAATTATTAAAATATGTAAAATTTGCATTAATATTTTAATTAATTTAATATTTTATATAAATTAAATTTTAAATGTAATATTATAAAAATACTATTAATGAGATTGAAATTAATTAAGGAATACAAATTCTATTACTTGAGTTATTCCTGAACGATACCAATTATGATAAAAATAATTTTTAATCATTCAATTCTCATTACTATTTCATTCATAAGTTCATTCAATTATCTTGTTATTACATTCAATCATACCAATCTAGCCGTTATAGTCTTCTTAGTCGTCATCTGGTAATAAAATACATGATAGAATGAAAATTTTATGACAGTATTTGAAGCTTTCAACAAAAGAGCTGAATATATGATATAATGAAATTTTTTTGAATTCCTTAAGGTTTAAACAAAATATTCATCCTTTTAATAATTGGAGACGACTCAACTCCTGAATTAAGTTCAATTGCATATTACAAGAACGAATTCCTCTTCTTTCTTCACGTGCGTAGAGTTGAAATTAAATTAGGGGTTGTAAACAGGAGTATATAGTATTAATTTTAAAAAAGAGTAGTTTTGAAGTTTTAGAGTATGTGTATATATTAAAATTAAAAAATAAAAAGTTAAAATGGGTGTATATCCAATAAAAGGTGTATATTTAACACTCTTCAATTTGTAGATGTATATAAATTTGAAACCCATTTTAAATATTTGTTGATTTTGAAATCCAAAATCGATTTTCAAACTGCAAAGAAACATTGTCTTAGAACCTTATGACATAATATTATCTTCACCCATGTGGTATATCTTAATATCTTAAAAGGGCAAAGGAGTTGAGAAATATTTTTTTCCTATTATATCCCTTTCCATTTGCTTTATTTACATCTTCAACTTCATTACCTGTTACAATATATTAATTGTGATAATGTAATCATACAATTAATACAATGATGCATATTTGAACCCGGAAGGCTTCCCACAATACTTGACTCTTCACATTTGCTGAATTCATTACCTGTTAAAATACATTAATTCTGATAATGTAATCTTACATTTATGTAATCATACAATTAATACAATGATACATGCATTGCAAAATTCTGAAGGCTCTCCACAATACTGACTCTTCATAATTGCAGCTCTCCACAATATTAGACTCTTCACATTTGCAGAACTGTTACAATACATTAATTGTGATCATATAATCATATAATTAATACAATGTTGCATAGATGAAAATACATGGCATTAAGAAAACATAGAAATGTCTGTGGCATAGTAGTTCCTATAAATACCCATAAATATTAATGGCACAATCACTCGTAAAAACACAGCAAAATATTTTACCTGTTTCATCAGCACAATCATCTTTGAATCCATGGAGAACTCGAAACTCGTGCAAGTTCCTCAAGTTCAAAAATGCATGTTCATACTTCTCAACTCCTACCTTTAAGTATTTACCTGTTTCAGAAACTTTTAAACATTATTTTTACCATCTATGGATTATGTGATATTTTATAATATTATTTTTAATGTGATTTAGATATAGAAGACAATATTTTGAAGACTTGGTTCTTTCTGAAGATGAATGGTGCATCAAAGCACGAGTTGTCCGAAAATGAGCACGAGAAGTACACACAAAAGGGAATCGGAAAACTGAAACCTTGAAAATGATCTTAATTGATAGTGAGGTCTGTTTTTCCATAAAAAATTTCCTATTCCTTAATCAAAAGTGAAACATCTCTTTTCTCCTAACATCTTTCATACTACTAGGGAGGTCGAGTTCAAGCCACAATATTTATGAAATCATTGACAAATTTAACTATGTGCTTGAATGGAGGAAATTCTATTTTATCCAAAACGGAATCGTAAGACCTGTTAATTCAAAATTCCCAAAGGTAAATGAAAGGATTGAGATTTCATTCAATAAGACAACAAAGGTTGCAGAATTGGATGAGAACATTTTTTATAAGCAATTTTGGATTCTTTTGTGGATTTCAAGGACATTCTAGATTACTTAGGTTCAATAATAGGTATATACTTATGATTTTAAATATTAAATAAATTTCTATATAGATACCAGATTCTAAATTTTCAATGCATTTTTTTTGCTTTGAAATTACTTATTCCTACTTAAATGCAGATGCTATGGGCGTGGTATTGAAAGTTAAATATGCACATCCTGTAAAGGTGAAGCAATCTGAGAGGACAACTAACAAACGTAAAGTGACCCTACTCGACAACATGTACACACATTAGAATTTTAAAAAAATTTAAATTATTATAATTATTATTAGTGTTTTACAACTTTTTCATGAGTTATTTTATATAGGTCTAACTCAATGAAGTTGAATCTATAGAGGGACTTGGCAATCAATGAGGGTGAATTGTTGGATCAAGCGACAGAGCCGGGTTACATAATCGCAACTTTGCAAGTCAAAGTCAACAAGTATGATGATATCTTAAAAACCCAAAATATTTAATAATACTTTATTTCAAAATGCATGATTATAAAAATATGTTAGCATAACATCAAATTTTACCTAGATGAAATCAATTTATCAACTTCGCAAATAAGTTTTAATTAGATCAACCCAAAACTAGAACAAAATGAAGGTCTTGAACAAAGGTACGTAAAGTAAAATATATTAACAATATATTCTATTTTTAATAACGTTAAATAACTTTTATATTCAGATATTCTATATATTTTCCAATTTTGGGAAGATAATTAGCAATAGAGGATTGAGTCAAATTATATGCCCTTCAAAGAGGATGATGGAAGCTAATGACGTCTCTTTAGATAATATAATATTAAGTAAAGTTGAAAAACTATTTTCCACATTTGTTGAGGAAATTGTAAGTGTTCAAAACAAAAACTCCCCATGGTATGAAGTCTGTGCACGATGTAACTCAAGTGTATACCCTGAAGATTCTAAGCATACAACAGAATGGCCCAAATATTTGGGCCAAATAATGAAGAAAATCACAAATTAAAGGAAAGTTGGCTTTCATTTTGAAGTAGGCCTTCTTTTCCTTCAACATGCTCCAATCTTCAACTAATGATGAATTCCCCTTCTTAAATTGGTGGATTGATGGAATGGTGGATGGATTTGAGGAGATCAAGTGGTTTGGATGGATGAAGGGTATGGAAATGGATGTAATGGAGTTAGTGTGTGAAAATGTGGTGTAAAATGTGTGTGGAACTGATCCCAAATGATTCCTCTTGTATTTGGCACTCAAAACAGGTGTTTATACCCCCTAGAAGCTTCTAGAACATGTTATAATCATAAAACTAACTTCGGGCCGAGCTCGGGTCGAGTTGGCACAGTTTGAGAAACATTTTTTCTCAATTATATCCCTATCTATTTGTTTTATTTACATCTTCAACTTCATTGCCTGTTACAATACATTAATTGTGATAATGCAATCATACAACTAATACAATGATGCATAGTTGAACCCTGAAGGCTTCCCACAATACTTGACTCTTCACATTTGCTGAATTCATAACCTGTTACAATACATTAATTCTGATAATGTAATCTTACATTTATGTAATCATACAATTAATACAATGATGCATGGATTGCAAAATTGTGAAGGCTCTCCACAATACTGACTCTTCATAATTGCAGCTCTCCACAATACTAGACTCTTCACATTTGCGGAACTGTTACAATACATTAATTGTGATATTATTATCATACAATCAATACAATGTTGCATGGATGAAAATACATAGTATTAAGAATACAAAGAAATGTCTGTTAGCATATTAGTTCCTATAAATACTCATAAATCCTAATGGCACAATCATTCGCAAAAATATAGCAAAATATTTTACCTATTTCATCAGCATAGTCATCTTTGAATCCGTGGAGAACTCGAAACTCGTGCACAAAAATGCATGTTCTTACTTCTCAACTCCTACCTTTAAGTATTGACCTGCTTTAGAAACTTTTAAATATTATTTTTACCATCTATGGATTATGTGATAATTTATAGTATTTTTTTAATGTGATTTAGATATAGAAGACAATATTTTTGAAGACTTGGTTCTTTCTGAAGATGAATGGTGCGTCAAAGCACGAGTTGCCCGAAAAGGAGCACGAGAAATACACACAAAAGGAAATTGGAAAACTGAGACCATGAAAATGATCTTAATTGATCGTGAGATCTATTTTTCTATAAAAAAATTTTTCAATTCCTTAATCAAAAGTGAAACATCTCTTTTCTCCTAACATCTTTCATATTACTAGGGAGGTCGAGTTCAAGCCACAATATTCAATGAAATCATAGACAAATTTAATGATGTGCTTGAATGGGAGAAATCCTATTTTATCCAAAACAGAATCATAAGACCTGTTAATCTAGAATTCCCAAAGGTGAACGAAAGGATTGAGATTTCATTCAATAAGGCAACAAAGGTTGCAGAATTGGATGAGAACATTTTTTTATAAGCAAGTTTCGGATTCTTTTGTGGATTTCAAGGAGAATCCAGATTACTTAGTTTCAATAATAGGTATATCCTTATATTTTTAAATATTAAATAAATTTCTATATAGATACCATATTCTAAATTTCCAATGTATTTTTTTTTGCTTTGAAATTACTTATTCCTACTTGAATGCAGATGTTATGGGCATGGTATTGAAAGTTAAATATGCACATACTATAAAGGTGAAGCAAACTGAGAGGACAACTCACAAACGTGAAGTGACCCTACTCGACAACACACATTAGAATTTTAATAAATTTAAATTATTTTAATTATTATGTGTGTTTTACAACTTTTTCATGAGTCATTTTATATAGGTCTAACACAATGAAGTTGAATCCATTGGGGGAGTTGGCAATCAATGAGGGTGAATTATTGGATCAAGCGACGGAGCCGGGTTACATAATTGTAGCTTTGAAAGTCAATGTCGACTAGTACGCAGGTATCTTAAAAACCCCAAAATATTTAATATTACTTTATTTCAAAATGCATGATTATAAAAATATATTAGCATAACATCAAAATTTACCTAGATGAAATCAATTTAACTTCGCAAATAAGTTTTATTGAGATCAACCCAAAACTGAAACAAAATGAAGGTCTTGAACAAAGGTACGTAAAGTAAAATATATTAATAATATATTCTATTTTTAATAACGTTAAATAACTTTTATATTTAGATATTTTCTATATTTTCCTGTTTTAGGAAGATAATTAGTAATGGAGGATTTAGTCAAATTATGTGCCCTTCAAAGAGGATGATGGAAGCTAATGATGTCTCTTTAGATGATATAATATCAAATAAAGTTGACAAAGTATTTTACACATTTGTTGGGGAAATTGTAAGTATTCAAAATAAAAACTCCCCATGGTATGAAGCTTGTGCACGATGTAACGCAAGAGTGTACCTTGAAGATTCTAAGCATACACCAGAATGCCCCAAATGTTTGGGAAATGAAAATTCATTTAAGAGAAAGTATTTACTAAGGTTGGCCATAACAGATGGTGTTCATGAAGTTAATGCAACACTTTTCGAAGCCGCTGAAATTATCATTGGTTGTTCAGTTTAAGATATGCCTACAATATTTTTTCGGTAGTTAATTATTATTGATAAAATTAGAAATTATTTCTATTTCTCAATAAATAAATCTGGGATTCTTTTTTTTTGTACAGGGGAAAAAGAAAAGTTCAATCACTACAAGGCATTGGTGTGCTGTGCAGGGAAAAGGTTTAAATTTAGGTGAGGTGGTCGAAAATCATAGAGAAGAAAGATCAAAATTCAATTTGATAACTGATGAAGTCATGAAGATGGAAGAGAAGGTGATTCATGAAGGTGGTTTGTCTAAGAAACTAAAAAAAAAGTGTGAACCTATATTTTACTTTATTTCAAAATTTAAGACGTTGGTTATTTGTTTATTCTAGGTAGTTTTCTTATGCATTATTATGTTGAAACTACTATTTTTATTATCTTCACAAATATCTTTTACTACACTTGGAATGTGTAACAAATTCTCAATAATTATAAGACACATTAGAATATAATTAGTTTAATTGTTATAAAACCAGAGTACAACAACCATGGATTGAAAAGACCATTTATAAAAAAAATATTTTCAAAAAAATATCTGCACTGTTTCATGAAAGCTTAAGCTAGCTAAAAATGAAGACTCTCATGTGAAGTATATAAGCTGAAAAATAGAAAAAGAATCAGCAAACAGCTTTGCAACTACCCCTAAATAATGAATAACAAAAACACAACTTTAAAAAGTGTAGTTATCTTTATTGGTCCATAAAACATTCAAACAAATCAAGTTCATACATAAAACAGGACACAACAAATATAATATACTTATAGTGGCATATGAATATGTATGCTGCCACATTGATATGAAATCTATATTGGATATAGTATGCAGTATTTTTGTAGTCATTTACGTTAATCATAATGCCTTCACCATGGAAGAATTTAAAATTAAAATTAGAGGGATCGAAATCATATTAAAAATGAAGTTAAATAAAAAAAATAGTAAATTACATGTTAAAAAAAAAAGAACTAGAGCCAAAATAAAACAAAGGAATAATTATTGTTAGATACACATCTTAGGATTATATTACTAATAGATGTTAGGAGTATTTTATATTAGTATTAGGTGCAAAAATTAAGGATGGTTTTCCTAATATACCCATTACATTATTAATTAAATTTTAAATCTTAAATAATACCTTCCATAATTTTAGATAACCTTATCAATTAAATTTTAAATCTTAAAGAATATCTTTCATAATTTTAAATTTTTCGTTATATTATCTTATTGTATACAATTATTTTTTTTAAAAAAAAAATAATTCTCTCCGCCAAAATTGGAAAAGTCAATTCTGCGCCATTGTTTTGACCGTCAACACTGCCATCGTTTTGTTTGAATGTCGAAATATGGATATAAATTATGTTGTGCACAAGAATACATGTGCAACAACATAATAGATTGTGCAATATTTTTAAAATATTTGCAATAATATAATATGTTTTGCATAGTTATTAACATTTTTTGCAGCAATATAATAGATTGCAAAACATTTTAAATTTTTGGATGGCAAACCAACTTACTCATAAAATCAGAAACTTAAGTCTAAAAATAATTTATTTTCATAAAATAGATACACTTTTCAATATCAGTTATGTTGTGTAGCCTTATACACAAATTGTGCAGACATAAAACCAGTTGTGCAGCATTATTCATAGATTGTACAGAATACAAAGTAATTTTCATCGGCATAGTTTTCTTCATTGGACAGAAGTTTTATCAGCTCTTCCTCTCCTACTTCATCAATGATCTCTCTAATGGCCACCATGTTCCACGCTCGGGCAACCAAGTGCAAACTCATGTCTTGTGTCATCTCGTTTTCCAGTCAGTGGCTTCGTCATCTTTTTCCATGGGGTCATCGGAGTTTGGATCCTCAGTACAAACTACAAAGGCACCTGACAATTTAATAATTTAGCATTCACAAGAATTATGAAACTGCACTTTACGGTTGCACTACCAAATGAAAAATTGAGCAAAAATCTTGGGAATTATTTCAATCCACATACCATTTAATCGATGGATAATCCGACAGACCACAATTATCCTCAATAGCTTCGAAAATCACTGGAGTTCAGCCAGCCTCCGAGAAAATTGGAAGCCCGATTAGCGAACGACTCGGTAGTGGGTGTAGCCCTAATTCATGTAACTAAGATGGACTCTAACTGTGTGGTTGTGAGATGGGAGAGATGGGCTCCAATTTTAAAAATGACGGAAGGAGAAATGGAGAGGTGTCACCAGTGAAAAAATAGGGGTTGTGTGGTGGAGAGACCAAGTATATGGTGGTGAAATGGATTTCTCAATTTGTGAAATGAATTCTTGTAATTGTGCGCCAAATTAATGGGCCACAAAAGAAGATAAGATAATATATGTTGCCATTTTCATGGGTTGTGATAAGAATTATATTGGAAGGGTATATTTGGGATTGTGTAATGTAATTTGACATCTAATAGTATTAATTTTAAATGTACGTACCTAGAAGCAATAATATAATATAATTTGCACCTATAAGTAAGTATCCCTAAAACAAAATATCTCTTATAGGATTTTAGCATTATGGTTCAGTACTCCATGTAAAAAATTTAACTTTTTTCCCACTTTTTTTTATATTGTACACCACAATATCAAAAATAAAACACACGTTATTCCTTACAACATTTCAATTCAAAGACCTACTATATTCTAATGAATGCTGGAATACAATACCGTCATTAATTTGATCTATTAAACGATAAAGAGCCTTTATGAGAAAGACAATAAAAAAGAACACAATTAATTAACATCATTATAGAAAACCCTTGAAATGCATACCATTACTGTTATAACTCCCATCTGAAACATCATACTTTAATTTACATTTCCAGGCTTTCACTCTATTTTCATTCATTCACATATAAGGACATCTGCATAAGATTATTCTCTTTCGTTACAATTCAAATTATTCAAATATATAGGATTAAAGTTCGACAGCATCCTTCGAAAAGGCCATACAATATTGCGTTCATCAAAAGGAAGAAAATAGTTACAACCATCTAGAGCAACATACTGGTAAGTTTTTAATTTTCTTTTTAAAGTTTTAAAGCATGGGTATAAAAATTTTTTGAATGCTCTGACATACATATCTACACTTTAAATCACTGTTAAATAATTTTAGTTAGTAATCCCTTTGTTCATACATTTAATTCTTATAATCTCCACTGTTATGCAATTTCAGTTAGTAATCCCTTTATTCAAACAAACTAGTAAGTTTTTAATTTTCTTTTTAAAGTTTTAAAGTATGGGTATATATTTATTTGTATGCTCTGACTTACATATCTACACTTTAAATCACTGTTATGCAATTTTAGATAGTAATCCCTTTGTTCATACATTTATGAGGCAGAACCTAGAAAAAAATTCCAATATATAATCAAGAACTAAAAGAATATGAAACAAAGATGAATCAAAGATATCATTAATATTTAGTGTAAATAAAAGAGAATATGTATACATAATTAATAAGAAACTCCAAATCTACCAAGAAGCTTCATCAGAACCTTCTTACACAAAGGAGAATAATTAATTATACATTTGTTGACATTTCAGCTGCAGAGTGAAGTTCGCTCAGTAGTCACTTACAATTAATATTTTATAAAAAATAAAATCGAAAAAAATTTGGGCAGCCTACTAATCATAAACAACCACTGGCATGAATCTAAAAAATTAATTTTAAACCAATTCAAATTAAAAGATTTAGACCCAGATCAAAAAATCAATGCAAATACTAAGTGATCGAATTAAGAATGGCATAGACCATTAACAACAACCTAATCATAGTTTAAAAGAATATAGAAAAATTGACCATGCACTTCTCATATAAAATGGAACATCATAAGCAGATTTAAATTATATTCATAGTATAAAATATCACCTGCGTACTACACCTCACCGTACGCCATCCTCCCTTCTCTTTCAAGAAATGGTGGATCCTAGCGGTTGCTTTAGCTGAGCAATGTCTGCCGACGAAAATTAAAAGTAACAAGAAGTTAATTCCTTGCAGAGGAAGTAAAAGAAAACTATTTAAGTTAAAAAAGGCATGACACAGATTCATCTTCATCCCGATTCCCACCTAATATCACTGAATCTAAAAATTTACAAATCAACTATTATATTTCAAACTATTACAATCATCTAAAAATATAATCCAAAACCAATACATAACCAGATCCACAGCTACCATATTCAGATAACCACGCCATACAAAACCCTAAGGCCAAAGGTTACCAAAAATATCGAAAACAAAAGGAAAATAATAGACATATAATTGCACTCGACACCAAAAATCTTTTGACTATAGCACACACATCAACACTGATCTACCACTTCCGCCCTCTCAGAGAAGCAGATGTTTTGCAGACTCTTTGTAGCCATTGAAAAAAATTTCAGAACAATCAGCGTTATCGGAATTCCAACGCAAAAAAATAGATACCGGATACGGGGAGAAGAAGGAGAGGAGGACAGAAGGATAATAGAAAATATAGATTTAGATCTAACTCTGACGGCTTTAACAAGAAGAAAAACAAAGAGTACTGAGAAGATGTAATTCCCCATTCCCGTAAAATTCAATCACTTCCACTAAATTTTATTGCGTATATTAAATATTGAATTCTCTACTAAATTCTTACCATTAAAGTTTTAGTTTGACTACAGTAAGTAAACTAATTAATAATATAATGTAATATAAGCTTGATCAAATTTATTGTTGTTCTATAAATAATCCTATAGAACATTTACCAAAAATAAATTTAAAGAAAATAATATAATAATACAGTAAAGAACTCAATATTAAAAAAAATCTACCGATTTTAAAACTGAACATATTAGTTGAGAATTTAAAAAAATATTTATGTTTATTATAAAAGTTAAAAAAAATCTCAAGCTAAAATAATAATAAACAATCAAAATCACTTAAACTTAAAATTCCCATTTTCTGTATACATTTAATTATAAATTTAATATAAAACATATCACCATATATTAATAATAAAAAATAATTATAAAATATTTCGCAGCACTTATATCAGTTAAAAATAATTTGATAATCACTATTTAATAACAACATTTACCTAATAATTATATATATATATATATATATATATATATATATATATATATATATATATATATATATATATATATATATGGTCTATTACTTATAGATACATTTTATGTACATATATTATTGATAGACACAATATGCAAATTGAACACATCAAATACCACTTTTAACCTTATTTTAAGTTTAACTGTATGCAAAATTTAATTTACCCATTAATCTCTCCATGAAAATAGAAAATATGTTGCAGATTAAATCTCTACTGAATTTTAATACCGATGCAGTTATGAAATAAATTGAATTCTCATTTTGAATACCCTTATGATTAATTCGTGGAATACCCATTCTGAGTACCATTATGAATATTGACCGAAAATTTTCTGAATACATCGTTATTGAATATTAAATATTCTGAATACTTCTGATATTGAATGCAAAAGTATTTCAAGGAATAAATCTGAATTTTATATAATCATTATGAATAATTCGTGGAATATTAAGAAAATGAATGAGTTTGAAATAAATTGAAGACATGATTCTGAATACTTCGTGGAACATTGAGAAAATATTTTTGAATATATCATTTGAATACATTTGGAATATTTCGTGAAACATTAAGAAAGCATTTTTGAATACATTATTATTGAACATTAAATATTCTAAATATTTATTGATTTTGAATAAAAAACAATAAATAAATCTATAATATATTGAATATATTTTAAATATTAAAAAATATTTTTAAACTCAAGGTAGATCATAACTTATCAACAATATATTATAAAGAATTATTATGAAGAATAAATGGTACAAAATCCGTAAATTACATATGACAGTTTCCTTTTTAATCATCATCAAAGTTGAAGCTCCAATCCATGATATTTGAACCTCAATAATCACAAGTTCTATTGCATGTGGTAGTTTCTAAATTAAACTAAATAATATTTTAAGGCAAGAACTCGCAATTAGGGGGAAACCTTGGCGGTGATGATGGGAAAAATTAGGCGGCATCGCCATTTGGATCAGATCCTCAATCAGCCAGTGGATGTAGAATCCCCGCTTCAGCGTGCCATACTCAAAGATAAGGATGACCCATAGCCCACTGAACTTAATCTCCTCCGCTTGCCAAATCCGCCACTGCCATGGTATGTGATTCTCGGAGTAAAAATGAACTAAAATACATGGAAGTGTGGGGTGAAGAGCCTGTGGTTGATCTTCTACATTTAGATTTCTCTTTTGTTACCCTTTATATTCTATACATAGAACTAGGGTTTTTAAAGAAGAATAGTAAATAGAAAGCGAAGAAAAAAAAGGGAAAGATAGTGGTGTTCAGGGTAGTATCATGTGGGAGATGATTGTATTGCGTGAATGAGATGATTATATTGCGTGAATGATGGATATTCTTATTCGGAAGATTATTACATTTTTTAAGTAAAGTTGTTACAGAGGGATATATTGGGTATCTTATCCTAATATATTGTATCTATCAGTAATATTTTCACCGCATTGTATCTAACTGTAATATAAGTGTATAATTTGTACTATGTAGTAATAAATTCATATATATATATATATATATATATATTACAAAATATTTAGAATAATAATTACTATTCAATAACAACATTTATCTAATAGTTTATATATTTTATATATAAATTAGGGGTGATTCTGGGGAGGTAGAAAATGGGTAGTGGGTGATTTTTTTTAAAAAATTAATTATATTAATTATTTAATTATTGAGATTAAATTAAAAATAAATCTAATAGTTAAAATCGTCTAGGTACATCGTAGTAGGACTCATAAATTAGTTGTACAATTATCTATAGTAAAATTACTTATGATCTAAGTGGATTAAGCAAAATCAAAACCAACTCCACAAAGGTTTTAAATGAAAAATATATCTTCTTTAACTAAAAGATTTTCAGCTAAAAAATGGATGATCAAAACAACAAATTAAGGTATTCTATGTTATCACAAGAAGATCGAAGACGCAAGATTCAAAGTAGCATAGAATCAAGAAACAAAAGGCAAAGGAAAGAAAAAGGTAAATATGACAAAAAATAATTTCAAAGTTTATCGAAACAAAATATTTTGCGCTAACAATTATTAAAATATACAAATATTGCAGACATGAATGCATCGACGTCTTTTGTCTCCCCTATTCATGAATTGAAAATAAAGGGACCATGCAAATTTTGTAGAACTACAAAGTTTGAATCGGAAACTCCAACCTTTTGCTGTCAAAACGGGCAGGTACACATAATAGATAAATTTAAACCTTTAGTAGGTTTATCACAAGAAAGAAAAACTTATAAAGTTTAAAAAAATTATTGCAGGTATACCTGGTGGAAAGTGAAGCACCTGAACAATTATACCATTTGTTTTCTTCACAATCTGAAGAAGAAATTCAGTTCAGAAAAAATATTAGAGGGTACAACAATATCTTCTCATTTACCTCATTTGGAGTGAACATAGATAAAAACCTAGCAAAAGCAAACAAGGAGTCTACACATTCAGAGTTAAAGGGCAAACATATAATGATCTTTCAGCTCTTCTACCTGAACAAAAACCAAAGTTTTTCCAGTTATATTTTTTCTACACGTCTCATAAGGTAGATAACAGAATTAACGTATTAAGTGAAGCAGATTTACAGAGACCTCTTATGCAGAGATTGATACAAATAATGCAAGAAAATCTTTATGATAGATTTTTCCAAGCCATTGGCAACCAACCAACTATTGAAAATGAGAAAATTCATATTGTAAGTAATATCAAAGTCGACCAAAGAGTATACAATACGCAAACAGTCGATCAAGTCGCAACTATATGGATTGAAGGAAATAATCATCTCATTCCATTTGAAAGAGATATTATTGTACATGCTCATTCAGGAAATCGACATCGAATAAAGCATTATTTCAGTTGTTATGATCCTCTTCAATATCATTTACTCTTTCCAAGGAGAGAACCTGGATGGCATCAATACATTAAAAGACATAAATACAACTTCGCGTCAACAAGCCAGCAAAGAGAAATAGAACATCTTCAGCAGGGAATCTCAGAAATGGATTCCGCAGATGATGTGATTCAAAACGAAATTGAAGATAATATTAATATTTTTTTTAATTCCTAAAACAAAATCCACAATAGTACTTATTTAAAAAAATTATGATATACAGGAACTTCTCAAAGAGAAGAGTTTATGTTTCGTGCCGAGAATACTATTGTTACAAGCTACAAATGAGAAATGGAAGCAAATCAACCATTCTTCGAGCACAAAAACTCTTACAGCTATACATAGTGGATATGTATATAAAGATGGAAATAACCAGACTTGATATTTTTAGGAATCAATAAGGATTGATCAAGGTAGAGGTGTACCAAGGAATCGTTGACTCAATAAATGCAGGAGAAACCAAAGGGGACAAAACTGGGTTAAGAATAGTACTTCCACCATCTTTTATTGGAGGATCGAGGGACATGCATCGTCGTTATTTGGTTGCAATGGCATTAGTACAAAATTATGGAAAGCCCGATATCTTCTTAATAATGACATGCAATCTGGAGTGAAAAGATATAAAAGATCTACTTTTACCAGGACAAAGTCCACAAAACAGGCCGGATCTTCCTGCAAGAGTGTTCAGAAGACAGCTTATGGATCTTAAAGATCAAATATTGAAAAAGAAAATTTTTAGTAAAGTTGCAGCAAACGAGGACTTCCACATGCCCATATTTTGATAATTTTACAAAATGGGCATAAAATTAGAAATGCAGACCAGTACGACAAGTGTGTGAGGGCAGAAATCCCCAATAAAGAAATCGACCTTCCATTGTATGAGCCTGTGGTAAAACATATGATGCACGGTCCATGTGAAAAATATAACCCAAAATGTGCTTGCATGGTTAACAACGTGTGTAGGTTCAAATATCCAAGGAACTTCTGTGAAGCCACAATGCAAGGGAATGATTCATACCCAATATATCGAAGAAAAAATAATGAGACCAAGGTACGAAATAAATTCAATTTTTGGTCATATAAATATAAATATTTTAATATAACACTTATAGTTCACCTGTTTTTTCAATTAATAATAAAAGAAATTATTAATCATACTTTGGGTGCTACTTAATGTACGTACAAAGAAGAAGTGTCACAATTGATAATAGGTGGGTAGTTTCGTACAATCTATATCTATTAATGAGATATAAATGCCATATCAATGTCGAGGTGTGTTCAAGTTTGAGAGCTGTTAAATACCTTTATAAATACATCTACAAAGGACATGATAGAGAAGCTGTTCATGTAGCTTAAGATAATGAGAGAAGACCAATAAACAAGATTAAAGAATTCCGAGATGCAAGATGGGTCTCTGCACAGGAAGCTCTATGGAGAATTTACGAATTCCCCTTAAATAAGATGTCTCATGCAGTAATAACTCTTCAACTGCATCTGCCAAATCAACAGTCAGTCGCATATTGGGAAAAATAAGATTTGAGAAACGTCTTCAGTATGACAAAGCAAGCAAGACCATGCTGACAGAATTCTTATAAAAGTGCAAGCATGATGAAGATGCAAGGAAACTCCTTTACAGGGAATTCCCTATGCGTTATGTGTGGAACAAACAATCACATGTATGGATAAAAAGAAAACGAGGGAACTTTGCCTCTAAGATAGCAAGTGTGAAACCAGGTGAAGGTGAGAGATATTATGATTGCTCAATCATAAGAGGGGACCAAAATCATTTGAGGACCTGATGAGTGTAAATGGAATGCAATACTGGACATTTAAAGAAGTAGCCCAAGAAAGTAGGCTACTCGAGTCGGATGAAAGCATTATTGAATGCTTAGATGAGACAACTGCATTCTAAATGCCTAGAGAATTTAGAAGATTATTCGCAATAGTTCTCACACACTGCTCGCCTACTGACTTGAGAAAGTTATGGGATCTTTTCTTCAATTCACTGTCTGAAGACTACCAAAGAGAACACCATACTTCTATGGATTCTTTGCAAAACCGTACACTCGAGGATATTGGATCCTTTCTTGAGTCAATGGGAAAAACATTAAGTTCATTTGACTTGCCAAAAATAAACTGGAATGACATAGAAGAAGCTCAAAGACTAACAAAAAATTTTTCGGAAGAACAGTCTATTGAAACACTAAAAAAAGATTTGGAAAGTGCTCATACCCTGAGTGAAGATCAAAAGAATGCATATAGTGTGATACTAGAAAGGGTGAACAAAGCACAAGGCGGAGTTTTCTTCGTAGATGGATCTGGAGGCACAGGAAAAACGTATCTTTACAGGGCACTATTAGCAGAAATAACATCGCAGGGGATGATTGCGCTCGCCACAACAACTTCTAGGGTTGCGGCTTCTATATTACCAGGAGGCAGAACGGCACACTCGAGGTTCGATATTCCTTTATAAACTAATAAATCAACAGTTTGTAATATTTCAAAGCAAAGTGGCTGAGCAGAGTTAATAAAAAGAGAATCATTAGTAATATGGGATGAAACACCACAGCAAAAAGAACCACAATTGAAGCCGTTGATAGAACATTTCAGGATATAATGAATAGTACCCAAACATTTGGAGGAAAGGTAGTAGTATTTGGAGGTGATTTCAGACAGGTACTACTAGTAATAGCAAAGGCAACAAGACAACAAACAATAAGTGAGAGCTTGGCTCGATCATACATTTGGAAACAAATGGAAAAAATAAAGCTATCAAAAAATATGCGAGCTTGATGAGAGTGAAAATAAGCTTGTTTTAGTGTCCAATTTAATATCTTTTTGATGGGGATTGTTGTTATATATTAGCACAAGTGTCTTATATTCAATATATGTTAGAAAAAGGTGTGTTTGAGGTATTTTATTGTGTTTTAGGTTGAAAAAGGATCAAAGTGCAAAGTTGGAAAAAATGTGTAACTTGTGCAAGAATGCTGAAAAACGCACGTCCAAATTATGTAATTTTTTTGTATTTTTTTGGAGCTCATAACTAGAAGTGTGATACATGGTTGGAAATCCACAGAAGAGAGGGTCGTTTTGGCGTAAGAAACACCTCAATTAGAATCCAAATGAGAAAATTATGATCAAAATGGTGATGTCGCGCAAGCGGTGCCGAACAGAACGACTGTGTCAGTTTGCATGACTTGTTACACATTCAATTGTTGGATTTTTTTTTGAGTTCTTTATATGGATAGAAAGCCAAGGAAGTAAGGATCGTGTGAATGCAAGAATCACTCAAATCGAAGCTTGTAGGTGGAAGTTATATGCGAAATGGTGAGACTATGCAAGCTAGTTCGACCTCGCTGATCTGGTTCAACCACTGGTTAGGGTCGAACCAGGAACCTGAAAATGTGTTACAGAGTGGTTCAACCTCCCTGATCTAGTTCGACCAAGCTTAAAGGTCGAACCAAATGCCTGAACAGCTCCATATCCATATTTTTACACCCCCGATGCGTGTATTTTTGTATTTTTTAAGAAAAAACCCATCCAAGGTCCATAGGGAGAGCTTACAAGTATATAAGGGGATGTAGATCACAGCAAGAAAGTGGAGAACAAGGCAACACAATCATCCCACACCCCACAAGGGAGGATCACCCCCAACCATCATCCACATCCTTTCATGCATCCATCCATCACTTTGAAGATTCGTCTGTGGAACCAAGAGGAGAACCAAGAGGAGGATTCAAGATGGAGAAGGACGCGACGACACCCACATCTAGGGTTTTATTCGTTTCCAATTTATCTTGTATTTTTCAGACATGTGGGTAAGATCTATCCAACACCCATGATTATTCTTCGCAACATCATGAGCTAGAACCGTTTTGGTAGATCTAGGGTTTATGAAGGTTTTATGAATTAATTAAACTCTCTCGTGTGTCCTCCGTACAACACTATTTGTGGATTGATTTTATATATGATTGTGCTTTCTTAATCCATATTCACGGTCGTTTTGTCTACCTTCAATTGGTATATAGAGTCTGAATATATATTTTGGTTATAGATTGAGTGTGTTCACCGCTGAACAGGATTTCATGTTATGATTCTAAGTGAGGGGACTCCGAAGCTTCATTAGAACTGTCATATATGAATGCTTATAATTAAATTGAATTCAGGTTAGTAAGCAGGATAAAGAGGGTAGTTTTATAGTACCTATAAAGGAAGATCATATCGAGTTAGATACCAGATGTGGAAAATAATTGATACTGATAGTACCTAGAAAGGGGGGTGAAATTACATCTCTACTCCGATGTTATTCACACGTGTTACAAGCATATTTACTTGTGTTTATAGAGTAGATTTGCATGGTTTAGTGATGCGTTCATAGTCCACAAGGCAGAGTTGGCCTACACTTGACATGGAAGTTAAGTAGTAAAACTGGATTACCCTAGAGCTACCTATTCTCCATTCTTGAGCCACTTTCGTATTCTTCTAGTGCATAGTTTATTTTATTTGTTATTTTAATTAATTGTTAGTAGATTAATAATTAAATCTTCAATCTTATTACCCTTTTCTTAATTAATTTAGTAAATAATTAATTTGATAATACACCGTCCTTTGGGTTCGATATTTAACTTGGTCTCTTACTTAAGCTGCAACTGATATCCTTTATACTTGGGGATTAATTTTGCATGCAAATAAAATACGCATCAGAGCCGCAGGAGATAAGGACTTCGCATAGTATTTGCTCAGAATAGGAAATGGGACTGAAAAAGAAGTGATGAATGATTATATCTCTTTGTCTGAAGAGATAACTCTACCTCCAAAGAAGGACATTTCTCCACAACTCCAGTTAATTACTTCTATTTATATTTACATGGAGAGAAAGTAGGATCTTCTGAGTACATTACTCAACGAGCCACCCTAACAACAACAAACGAGAATGTTGATGAACTAAATGAGTTAATGATTGAAAAGTTTCCAGGAGAAACCAAGGAGTTCATTAGTTATAATAATGTAGTCGATGATACAGGGAATCAGTACCAAGAAACATTTCTGAACTCTTTATTACCAAATGGAATTCCTCCACATCATTTGTTGCTAAAAGAAAATTGCCAATTATGTTATTGAGGAACTTGGATCCGAAAAATGGTCTGTGGAATGGAAGTCGGTTGATCTGTAAAAGTTTCACAAAACATTTGATACAGGCTGAGATTGCCACCGGAGAACATACTAGTAAGAAAGTATTCATCCCACACATTCTGTTGAGTCCAACAAATGATGAAGGATATCCATTCAAGTTCATCAGGAAGCAATTTTCCATCAGACTTTGTTTTACAATGACAATAAATAAGGCTCAAGGACAAACAATCCAAAAAGTTGGTGTGTATCTACCACACCATGTATTCTCACATGGACAATTGTACATAGCACTATCTAGAGGCATATCCATGCAAAATACAAAAGTTTTGGTTGGATCAGATGATCATTGATGAGAGTGTAAATTCACATAATTTGAGCTCTGATTTCTGTAATAATGATGTATGATTTGATCTTAAGTCAAGATAAATCGAGATATGAAGTAGAAAATCATGAATCAGGTGTGTTTAAGGCCGTTTGAGTGGATTTTTGAAGGAAAACAGGACACAAGTGCTCAGAACCGAAAGAGGGGTATGAAAGTGCCTGGTTCGACCAAGAACACAAGTGGTTTGACCACCAGTTCGGTCGAACCAGCACACTAAAATCATGTTACAGCACGGTTAGACCACAATGATGTGGTTCGACCAGGCATGATGGCCGAACCGTGGTCGAAACAAATGCCTGAAGTTTTACAGAAGCGATTCGACCACGAAGCTTCTGGATTGACCGGTGGTTCAAGTCGAACCATTCACTTGCCAGTGCATTACAGGCCAGTTCGACATAGTACTTTGTAGTTCGACCAAGTGATTAGCCATAACTTGTAGTCGGGTTGACCAATTCAAGAATTTATCGAACCACAGGGAGGTAGACACTAGTGCTTAAGCGATCTCAAGTTTCTTGTTATTTTATAGAGATGAATCATCACAATTTTATTTGTCAAACAAGTAATTAAAATTAATCAATGCAAGTAAACAAGCAATGATCAAGCAAACAAAATTAAATGAATGTGATTGGTTTTCCAAGTTAAACAAAAGTGAGATTAACAACACTTAAGAAGTGGTAACTCTAGGAATTATGTAACAAATTCATACGCATCATGGATAAATGATTAAGGGACAACACTACTTTCTTCTAAACTTTCTCTCGAAATGAATAGAATGTGAATCCAAATAAGAATCCCAAAATAGCTCAATGGATTGGTTCTCACTCAAATAATTCCAACTAGGTACTAAGTTTAAATGAGAACCCCCTCACACAATCAATCAACCTCTCGATCAAACCAATCGGATGTCCTATCAAAGGGTTCTAAATCCTAAAGGATATCTCTATCTCTTTAAGACTTATAATGCACATGAGGTGTATGTTGAATTGATTCAATGAACTACCCTAAACATATAATTGATATCTCAATCTAACCACGTGCCTATAACAATAAATCACACAATTCAACAATACAAATCAAGCAATTAACAATCAATGATAGAAAATCATAAATCCAATCAACACATGAATTAAAATACATAGATCCCCAAAATTAACCAACAACTCTCATGTTGCTAATCTCATAAGAGAGATTAGCCTACCATAATCATAAGATAATTAACATAGATATTAAAAACCTTACAAGTCATGATAAACAATTAGGTTTACTATAAAAATTGGATGAAAACTCCCTTGGATTGGCTCCAATGGTTATCTCCTTCCTTTCCTTGCAATTTTCCTTTCTTCCTTGCTTCTTCTCTTCACTTGGATGAAGCATTTATGCTGAGATGATGATGGAGTGAATAGATGGATGAAAGTGATGAAGGATGTGGTGTAAAATGAAAGAATTGGTGTGTGGGGTATGTGGGCAGCTGAATTTCGGATCAAATATGATCAAAATATTGAATGAATTGGTATTTATACCCCTTGGAGACCTTCTAGATGATGTTGAAAATATTCTGTTCTGGCACCGACACGAGTCGTGTGCTACAACACGAGTCGAGTCGTGTCAGGGTTTCTCGGTCAAACTTAATTCAAAACGGCACACGAGTCATGTGTTGACGCACGGCCAAAGGGTGGCCGTGTTGGATGAATTGACGACGCCACACGGCTACATGTTATAGGCCCGTGTTCGGTACACGTGTCTTGTGCTACAACATGGCTCATGTACCCTACACGGCTGACCGTGTTGATGCTGCCCTATTTCTTCTTCCTTGTTTTATCTCCTGTCTTCGTTTTTGCTCAATTTTCACCTGTTTTACATATGATTAAGTTCATTTACACACATTTCCATAAAAACACATAACATCACCAAGTAACACATAAATACGGATAAAATAACATGACAACGGACCTAAAAAGACACTAAAATCTAGGTGAAAATATCACTCATCACACCCCCAAACATAAAGTATTGTGCGTCCCCGAACAACGAAAATGATAAAACAACGGGAAAGAGATTTTCACCAAGAAAAGACTAAACGAACATAAGTAATAACACATCAATAGTAATAAGAACTACAACTATGCTAAGTCATCCTACAACATTAGATTCATGACATGAAAAATTAACACATTCAATCTAAAGAGAATAAGGTGTAATACAGTCTCTTTTGGTCCAAGCCTCACATAGATTATCAGTTTCACTCAACACTCTTTTAAGTAGGGTAAATCAACACTCATCAATCGATTGACTCAACTCACTATAGACTTGCTCGTAAACTATATTCACAAACTACCAAGTTTCAATCAATGTTCAAAAAGGTCTTTCATTAAGGATGTAATTGTTGGATTATATACTAAAAGTCTAGCTTTTTGTATGAACAATGTTATAACAATTAATTTAAAATGAGAATCATACGATCAAATGATTGCGTCTTATAATTTATTTATATGCACGTTGAAATAGTCCACTTACTTTATACTGTAGATAATATGTTGTGTGACAACACGCAGAAGATCATATTATCGGTTTCCTTATAAAGTATAAACAGATGCTCACAACCGAGATAGACGGGGACTCTTTATCGGGATGGTTGTAGTGTGGTTTGGTATTAGCTTGTCTTGACTATAGAATCACATTAGTGCACTTGTGTGTATTGAGCAGGACCGCTTGAGATCGTTCGATTTATACTGACTTATAGGAGAACTTGATCTCAGTTATTATGGAAGTTCGTGCTCTTAATCCCTATACAATAACCTCGACACGTAGGGCAGTATGTATTTCTTTGATTCATCAATGAGTGAGATTTACATGTAATTAAATCAACAAACTCGGTGAGTTGGGAAGTAATGCTGTCTCTAGGTGTGCTGTTGATTGTAGAAGGAATCCGTGTCCGTCATAGGTTGATGATGTCCCCTTGAGGAGCTCATAAGGATTATCATGTAAACCCTGCAGATGGAATTTATTCCGGCATGATAATGAGGTTGAGTGGTACTACTCTTGGATGAGATATTAATTAATTGAGTTGTCAGTTACTTAAATTAATTAATGGACATTGTATATCTTAAACATGGAAGACTAACGGGCTCATAATAAGAAGGGGCCCAAAACGTAATTTTGGGATTGGAAAGGCAGTGCAGTAATAATATTTTAGTGGAATATATTATTATTATTTGACTTAAGTATAAGCTTTGAGCTAAGCTTGAATACTTAAGCCCAATGGAGGCCCAACTCAATTTCTCCTTCTGGTCCCTGCTGTAGCCATGTATATAAGTCACCTCAGCTTATCTGGAATCCAAATCTTATTCATTATTCACGTGTGATGAGGGTTGAGAGGAGATTGAGGAGGTCTCGTAGATCGTCGCCCACACGACGTCGAGATCGGACTTGGGACATACAGCAGAAGATCAGAAGGTAGTTTGCTGCTGTTGTCCGCCACCTTTCAAAATTTATATAAAATCGTAAAGTGCTCATAATTCGATGATCAATATACTGACAGAAAGCCATTGAAGATAGGATCGTCTGAGCATAAAGATCATTCAATTCCAACATCAGACGAGGAAGTTATGGCCATTCTCGTGGGACTGCACAGTCTATCAGCGAGAATCCTTCGTCTTCTACATACCCTGGTGAACGGTAATCGTTTCTATGATTTATTGCTTTCGCTGATATTAGAAACGTATGGATCCCTAACAGGTCATATTAACCAAACGATCCAAGCACCAACAATTGGTATCAGAGCTTCGGTTTCGTGGTGAAGCGTAACACGTTAGGCTAGGGTTTATGTGGTTAGTTTTTTGAAATTAGGATCACATGTTTAGGGTTTTGGTTTTACTGCTAAACCATGAATATCCCTATGTGATATATACCCTGTATCATACCTATTTTTTCAATGGTTGAGTGTGAGAAGATTCGACGAAAACTGTTCGTCAATTTCACATGGAAGGAAAAAAAAGTGGGCAAAAACAGATTCATGTTTTTGAGAGAAAAACCAGCGCAGTGATATTGCAGTGGCAATAACCGGAGTTTCAACCATCGGATCAAGCTGAATTTTGGTCAGCAAGTTCGGAATTTGTGGATTTACATTCTGAACGGTGCAGATCGTATTTGGAGCTTTGTGTTGTCAGGAATATGCCGAAAATAGAAGCAGGTTTTTGGGCGATTCTGTTCTGCGCAGTCGAGGGAAAAGAGCCGTTTCTCACACACTAACAGTTGGATCGACCTGTAATTTGGATAGCAAGTTCAGAACTCATATAAGTAGATTCTGAACGGTGAAGATTGGATTCTACGGTGTCTACAGTTGCGAACCCTGAACGACAGTTGGTGTAGTTTGGTGTTGCGCGTTGAGAACGCTGAACTTGGTTCTGTGCAAGTAGGCCCTTGGACGAGCGACAGCCCGAGCGAGGAGCGCTCGTCAAGGCACATGGTGTTGTGCACAGCATCAAGCGAATGGCATGGCTAGGGCGCGTTTTGAACCGGGCAAGGAGCGATCAACTGCTGGGCGTGTGCTGCTCGTTGGCGTGCGGAGTAGCGTACTGAGTATCAGGCGGCCTGATGGGCATTGGTACTTGTTGGGAGCTCGGGGCGTGACGTGTAAATCTTGCACGTTGAAGAGGAGTCGCACACATTGGCTTGCTGGACGCTGGGATGACGTGCATGGTGGCGTGCAATGTGGCGCGCGGAACACTGTGTGAGGCTGCGCGGATGAAGGTTCGATCGATGCTGCATCAGGTTCGAGCGGATTCACATCAGGTTCGATTGGTCTGCATCAGGTTCGATCGATGCTGCACCAGGTTCGAGCGGATTCACATCAGGTTCGATTGGTCTACATCAGGTTCGATCGATGCTGCACTAGGTTCGAGCGGATTCATATCAGGTTCGATTGGTCTGCATCAGGTTCGATCGATGCTGCACTAGGTTCGAGCAGATTCACATCAGGTTCGATTGGTCTACATCAGGTTCGATCGATGCTGCATCAGGTTCGAGCGGATTCACATTAGGTTCGATTGGTCTGCATCAAGTTCGATCGATGCTGCACCAGGTTCGAGCGGATTCATATCAGGTTCGATCGATGCTGCATCAGGTTCGAGCGGATTCACATCAGGTTCGATTGGTCTGCATCAGGTTCGATCAATGCTGTACTAGGTTCGAGCGGATTCACATCAGATTCAATTGGTCTGCATCAGGTTCGATCGATGCTGCACCAGGTTCGAGCGGATTCACATCAGGTTCGATTGGTCTACATCAGGTTTGATCGATGATGCACCAGGTTCGAGTAGATTCACATCAGGTTCGATTGGTCTGCATCAGGTTCTATTGGTCTGCATCAGGTTCGATCGACTCTGCACCAGGTTCGAGCGGATTTGCAACAGGTTCAACTGGTCTGCATCAAGTTCAACTGGTCTGCATCAGTTTCCGCGTGAGTCTTCACAATGTGATCGGGCAGGGTGCCGGAGTGGTGGAGCAGGCTGCGGGGAGGTCGATCCCCGTCGCAGTTGTCCGCATTCGTGATTGGTGGCGAACAATCGAATTTGCTATTATATAACTGTTATAATTTGTTTATTAATTGATTATTGTTATATATGTATGCATGCTTTTTGTGATTTACTGTCTTATGTGCCGTAATAGGAGCATGCTAGGTTGCGTATATTATTCTGAATATTATATGCATGTAAAAACCCTTGGTTTTAAATAACTAAGTGGGAGAGGGGATTGGTAATTAATTCCCGCGGCCTCCATTATTGGTTTGTTAGTAATGTGAATAAACTTGCGCGTCGGCATTAGAGCCTTCCTCCCCATCGGATGAGTTTATTCATAGATTTCTGGAACAGACTTCATTAAATAATTATGTTTGTAATGTGATGCATATGAACTTGCGTGTTGGCATTGACCTTCCTCCCTATCGGATGAGCTTATATGCGGTTCACTAGTACAAACTTATAATTGATGACTGTAGGAAGTTATCCAAGCGCGTGTGTACTTCTCCATCTGTAAGGCACATAAGCTTGCACAATGGACTTGGGGTCAAATAATGGTGTACACTTAGATGCAAATAATAAGTATCCTCCCCATCGGAGTCACTGCTTTTATTTGCATGGCTAAAGATGAACCGACTATTAATTATTTTGTCATAAAGTTAGGTTGACAAATGAAATTTATGGGTAAAACCTTCTTTTGTAAATGTTCGGGTTTGTAAACGTCTACACTATCGTGGCTTGCAAACTCATGGTGCTTGAGATGTCGGTGAATTTATATTTTATATTATTTTGAGGGAATCAATATAAATGGATAAATTCGAAGATTTGATCGGTATATATATTTTATGATTCTCTGAATTTTGAATAGTTTTATTTCACTTATGGTTGACCAAAAGAAATTATATTTACTGGTCCAAAATTAGATGATTAGAAAGAATCTTGGATTCTAATTTTACTGCTTAAGAAATACATGTGTGTTCTCACAAAAGACTTATCATGATGCATATTAAAGTCCCTGGTGAAGAGATAAGAGATTCATAGAAATATGATGGTCTCATGTAACTCTTCGGATACTTGAGTAAGTTAAAAGGCGGTAGGTCATGATTGAATTTGATGAATGAATTGGAAATACATGGAATAGAAGTTGAAGGGGAAACTTAAGTCAATTTTATTCTTCATTGTTTGCCTAAATGTTTTGAGCAAGTTCCACCTGAATTACAAAGAGGCTGTATATGGTGGGGAACTTCTGACAAAACATATGGCGAAGAAAATCCAATTTCATCAAGATGTGAACAAGGTTAGTATCTCATTCACTAGTTGTTGAAGCATGATTAGCGATGGCATTTACTGACATGTTGTGTGTAGACACCAGAATCACTAAAAGCCTGCAACTAAGTGATGATGAAATAATAATATACATGGGTAAAACTACGAGAGTAGTGGTTGTTGCAGTGGGAGTTGTTTATTTATCTTACGATATGAATAAACGTTTGATTATGAGAAATTGTCTTTACGTACATTTTCATAGAAAGAATTTTATTTCAGTTTCTATACATTTATGGATGGATACTCCATTTCATTTAAATGACATGGTCATAGTAATGAAGGATGGAGCTATAATCTATTAAGGTACGTTAGTGACAATTTGTAAACTCTTAAGTACCATTTATAAGGTTGCATATGCATCCATAAATGCATATGCATCTGCATATGCATTTATGCATATGCATAATCTTTTCATCCTTTTTCTCACTTATTACTATGTCATTTTCTTCTTTTTATTTTTCCTTCATAGCTACCATCTCCTCAATCACTCACACAAAAGGGTATATATATAAGGCTCATGTGGGTAATCAAGGCTTGTAATGTGCTATATTCACAAAAAAATAGGCTTATAAGCTCAAAGTGGTTGACTAGGGATGATGTTCATGGTATGAAAATTTTTGGCAATGATTTTTCATGACAAGGATGACCTTAAATCATATCATCAATCTCTACTAATCAGATTCGTTCCTATAGTCCTTGAGTAAGTATTTAATTTATCAAAACACAACCCATCTACTCATGAAAAGATATACCATGTATGCACGGTTGAAGCTCAAATTCTCACAAGCTTATGCTCGGACCTTAAGGAACTTATTACACCACATTCAACTCAAAATTGAACAAGTTAAATAAAACATGTCACAATCCGAAAGTATAGAGATTCTTAATCATAACTTGTCATCACTTATCACCACAACATGTCATCACTCACATTCAAAATTGACTCACGACATTCCAAAACAAACCACCAAAATGACTCCTAAACAAGAATATAAAATGACCACACATAAAAGAAAATGAAACCAAACAAGCAATAATAAAAATCACCACATAGAGACATGAAAATCCACCCATCCATGACCAATATAAGTCACATCTCATCTCAACCTTAATTGAAAAAAATTCCTAAATTACGAAATTAAAACATCCCTAAACAAAACAAATGAAGTATCAAATCTATCACAATCCAAATTAACTAGAAATGAGCTAAAGAAGTGTAGAGCACTAAAAGTACTCCCTTCAATTTTTCCGGAGGGGGGGGGGGGGAGGTGGTGTCATCTGGTAAGCTACCCAAGGGTTGTAGGAATGAGCTTGCTCATCATTATAGTCCCTCCTACGCTGCCCGTCATGGATCTCCCTCATCATCACACCCTGTCTCTGTTGCTCCTCTCGGAACTCTCTCATCTGATCTTCGTGTGACTACTGAGTCTGCCTAATCTCCCTGACTTCATCTTCTAAAAAGTTCCACCTTGCATTCTCCACTCCTGGTCCCATAACTGTTGTTGTTGTTGAAACTTATCCTCTTGGACTTCATCTTCTTCTTGCTCAAATACTGGAGGCTCTGGTGCTTGCTCTTCAAATTCTACATGATGAGGTTGCTCTTCTTCATCTCCTACCTCCATGTCCACTGGCTTAGCTCTCAAATTTCTTAGCTCCGGATTCTCTTCTACTCTCATCTATTGGAGTACTGCTTCCACTCCTTCTCTATTCTGTCTGTAGAAGGCTCTCACAACTGCGAAGTGATTGGGACTCGCCATTGCTAGATTTTGCTGCATTCGTTATCCACGCACTGTGGTGAGCGCAGGAGCAGGTAGAGGAAATGGAGCTCCCTTATCTTGCCTCAAGCAATACATGTTTCCTATGAATGATATTAACCCCATCCTTATGAGCTATGTGTAAGTCAGTCCTTCACTAACCATCATGTGTGGCATACCTCTAAGGTCGATGCCTAACCCTTGAACAATCATGGTCACCATTCCTCCAATCATAATCCCTCGAGTATTTTCTCTTTTAGCCACCCTCTTAATATATTGAAGGAAGTGAGCTGCAATGTTTACTCTAAACTCCTGATATAAACTGTACATGATATACAACTGTTTCTCACCAATAGCTCCACTCTCAAATCTCCTCAGAATGGTATTTGATACAATCTTTTCAAGGTACCTTATGATCGGGTTTCTTATCACTATCCCCTTTGAAGAGCTTGGAATGTACTCACCAGGTTCTGTCCCATCGTCAACCAACTTTCTCAACCAGTTTTGTTAATTGAAACCCCCTCCTGGTAGAAAGTTTTGATGACCTCTCCACCAACTTTGAAGAGGTTTCTTATCACTATCCCCTTTGAAGAGCTTGGAATGTACTCTCCAGGTTCTGTCCCATCGTCAACCAACTTTCTCCACCAGTTTTGTTAATTGAAACCCCCTCCTGGTAGAAAGTTTTGATGACCTCTCATAATCGGACACCCAAAGAACCTATTTATCTCATTCACAAGAATCTTCTCCCACAACTCATTGTTTAGCTGAAATGTGATCAAGATAGGAAACTTGTTCCTATCCTTCTGAACCTCTAGGGTGCTCATAAACTCGGCTGTAAGATGGAGGTAAGTGGGAGGTTTTTTGTCAAAGAACTCTTCCATATCCAGCTGACGGAACAAGGTCCTCAGATCACCCTCTATCCCAAGACCAACTATAGTGGCTTGATCCTGGAATCGAGTTGATTTAATTTTGGGTATTATGTATTCCCATCTAAAAGCATACTTCTCCCATTCTATGAACTCAACTCCGAAATTCACAGGGTGTATTTCCTTCATCATCAATTGTGCATCGATGTTGGATAGTTTCATATCTGCCTCAACAATAATGAAGTCCTCATTGCGTTTCCTCACTCTTCTTTCAGCCATCTACAATATCCAACATATTTTAGATTACATTCAACTTCAACTCAAGGAAAAATATCTCATATTGCTTAGAATCATCACTAGTTATTCAACTAAGTATTAATTCTAGCACATATTTAAGCACAACAAACAATATTTTCCAAGGATTTTCACATTTTAATCCAAGCAACTTTAGCAACAATTTATTCAAATTTTTATTGATTCAATCAAGTTCAACATCTCAATTCCTCAATTCTTTCATGAATTTATCACATTTCTTTTCATTGTACACAACTTGTATCAATAATGCTTCATTATTCATGTAAAACTTTCACTTAAACCCAAAACTTCACTTAAGCATTTCATCAAGCACTTGTCATTCACATATTTCACAATCAATTCCACAAGAATTTTCAATTCCATCATGCTCAAATCCTTAATGCTTAAGCTAATGTACACAATACAATCATCACAAAAGCATTATCAATCAATATGCAACAACATATACTTTTAATTCAATTCCTTCAAAAATCCCCAAATTCAAAATGTTCATGAACCCTAATTCTTGCATAATTTCAATCAATCCAACAATTAGACTTGCAAATTCATATTTCAAAATCCTAGTCATGCTTAAAACATGCTAACATCAAGAACCCATACAAGAATTTCGACATTTAGACCTTCATTTGAAAATTAGGGTTCGAAGTGTGATACCTTGGATGTTCTTGGAATCAAATGGAAACAATGATGTAAAACCCTTGAGAATCACTCTTAAATCACTCAATTTTACCATTCTTTTGATGTTGGATGATAGTTTGTGGAGTTAGGAGACGAAACCGCATGATGGGGAGTGCTTAAGCACGAATGGAATGAACATCCGTGTTCTAACAGCCGGGTTTTAAAATCTGTCTCCAGACACGACACGAGTCGTGTCACGTAACACGGCCAGAAGGTTAGCAGTGTTGCGTGAATTGATGTCGCCACATGGCTATTCCTTACAGGCCCGTGTTGGCGATAAGACTAGAGTCTCGATACAGGACACGACTCGTGTGATGCTACACGGCCAAAGGGTGGCCGTGTTGGATGAATTGATGACGCCACATGGCCACATGTTACAGGGCTGTGTTGGTGACACGGCTCGTGTACCTGCAGCTCTGTTTTCTCCAATTTTCGACTTCTAGTCTTGTCTTCCCCTGTTTTTATGCTTCCAATACTCTCTATTCATGCTCACAACTCATAAACATCATTAGCTCAACATTAGTTATCAAAACACGGATTATCATCTACTTCAACCCAACCATTCGGGCCAAAATCACACAGATAACATGAGAAAATTTTCAAATTTGTCTCAAAATACGAGCAAGATATGCTTACTAATAAAACATGTATGTTACACCACACAACATCCCCCCAAATTTAAATCGAGAATTAAGTTTGCAAAAAAATGGTGAGACATACTTGCACACTTCAAATTAAGCATTTCTCGTATCTTCAATACGCATTCTTCTCATGAGCACGATCCACCTACAAGGCCAAAAATGCAAAACTAGAAAACAAAACTATTTACAACCCTAAACTACTAAAAATGATACGATCTTTCAAGAGGTGAAGATATCCACATATACCAACTCCCTTTGAAAGGGAGAATGGTAATGCTTCACCCTTTGACCATTAACCACAAAAGCACTTCCATCCTTCAAGCTTCAAGGAACCATCATCTCTAACTTCAATCACCAAACCATCATCTCTAATTTGGAACGAAGTTTTCTGGGGAACAACTTAAGTCTTGAATTGAACAATAGAACTTTATCCCCCGGAATAAACTCCATTGTTTTGATCCTTTCATCGTGCATCTCTTGAGCTTCTCCTTCAAAATCCTTGAGCTTGAATAAACTTCTTTTATAAACTCTTCTAATTCAACCAATTGGAGACACTTTTTTTTTCGGATTCACTACAAGAAAATTGATCAATAATTAAAAATAATGAGTGGAGGAAAATTCTCTCATTAAATACCATATTTTATGACCATAAAATAACACACATAAACATTAATGAGAGAATTAATATTCCTCTCATTAACATAATAAAAACCCATCATTAAAAAACGAAAAGGAGGATGCCTCTCATTAAAAGAGTGAAAATTTGGCTCCTTCCTTTCCCTTTTTAATTTTTTTACTTTTCATATACATAAATAAATAAAATTAATAAAGGAAAGAGAGAAGGGTTCAAAACCCCATTCATTGTTTCACTCACGATTGAAATCAACTTTTCAACCCTAATTCTTAGGGGAAAATGGTAAATCTGATAGAAATTATTTATCCATCTTCACCGTCTTTACTGAGAAAATCTTGTTGAAGAACTACAGTCGGCCATAGCTCTCAATTGCCATTGAAAATGTCGCGCCCACAACACGACCGCGACTGCCCACTGCAACGATTTCAATAATTTCACAGGTATTGTTTAACTCTGCTTTGTGTTGGGATACTCCTTGCTGTCGGCCCGTCCTGTGCCCCGGCTTCGCCGCCTAGGGCTTCTGGACGCCGCCTGCTCTCACTGGGTTTCTGGTCGCGGCGTCTTTGCGACGGCCCCAACCTCCTCTTCTATTTCTTCTCATCGATCTGCTATGGTACAGATATCACGCCTTCGACGTTCTCACTGCTAGGTTCTTCATTCCAGTGGCGTCCTGAGCGAATTGCAAAATCCGGTGGCCGCCGACTCTCAGTGATGCCGTCGTCCGATTTTCCACAGAGCTCTGGTGCGCATCTCATATGATTCTAGTGGGCCATTTTCCGACAGACCTGGGCAGCCTTCGTTTCACGCTGTTGGCCCTTAGTCTGCTACCTGGTTTCTCGACAGCGAACCTGCAGCTCTGTATTTAGGATATCACTCCATTCGAATGGAGTTTATCTCTTACTCTGAAATTACTATGGAATTTGCTCGATTATTGTTTGAATTAGATGTGAAGGAGTCCTTTCTGTTTATAGTAAATTTATAGGTTCATAATTTATCACTTGTACAGTAAATTAATATGTATGATGTTCTTGCTGTTCAAGAGGATGACGATGACTCTCTTGATCTAATCTTCTCGAGCAGGAAAGGTAACAAACTGGATTTCCTTGTCCTCGACATAGTTTTGGTTTCTTATTTTTACCCAATGGTATATTACTCATTGCAGTCTTTTGCTTCTTATAATCAGGTGCCTGATTGGTTACCTGGAAGTATTTTAGCACTTGGCATGAGTTGATCTTAGTAGGCTCATGTGGGTAGTTTCTGCCTTAATCATATTAATAGCTTTATAACTTTCTATTATACGTTTGTAACTGCTGTGATTTTTGTACTGCTGGGATTTTCTATTTTCTGATTAGTTCTAAACACGCCGGTTTTCTGCTATTGAAGAAGATTCGTGTCCTGGTTTTTAGTTTTACTTCTTGTATGATTGCTGTATGCTAATCCATTTGGATACTTACAACTGAAAGGTTGTAAGTACCAGGTTTATTTTTCTTTTGTGCTACTCTGCAATTCTGTTTACTTTCTTGTAATCTTGATGCTGAATTCTTGTGCTTCTGATGGCCTACTATGTTAGTTGCTTTTTGGTTATAAACATCAGGTGTTTAGCTCCTTTAATTGTGCTGATGTTTTCTACAATTTGTGCTAATGGTTTTCTGCAATTGGGCTTATTATTTTGGCAATTTTGTTGCTGGTTTCTTTTAGTGTTGGACTCATGAATTCTGCATTATGGCTAATTTTCTACATTGTGGCAGCTGGTTTTCTTTGCTGCTGGCTCATCTTGATTCTGGATTTCTCTTGGTGGAGGGTTGCAGTAGTAGCACTTTGTTTTGTTTAGAAGGTTTTGATGCTGGTTTCCACTACTTCTCATGTGTAGAATGAGAAGGCAACATCAAAAGGCACTTGAGTTCTACAGCTCCTAGCTGCAATACTTCATTGAAATGTTTTGGAGGATTGTAGTTAGACCAGACAGAGATAGCAATCTTTTGTAAATTCTTGATTGTAATGCTTTGGATGTATTTAATATTGTAAAGATATTTACTTTAAATTATATTTACCTTTTTTAGAATTATAATTTTCAGCTATATTTAATGATATACAAAATAATTAATGAGGAAGGTTTTAATGACAGGTATATAATGATGTAATGATAGGAAGTTTTATTACTTTGGAAGAATTTTAATGAGAGGGAAATCCCCTCATTATACATGCTATGAAAATAATGATAGGATTCGGTTCCTATCATTAAAAGACTTTTATCTAGAGAGGCTATAATGACAGGCTAATGACAAGAAATTTTCTGTCATAATAAGTTTTCAATGACAGGATTCTTACTTTTAATGACAATATTTTCTGTTATTATAGGCCTGTTTTCTTGTAATGATTCTTTCTCATCAAAGTTCAACTTCCGAAGGGCCCATAATGTCTTATGTTCCAACTCCACGGGTAAATGGCATGTCTTCCCATAAACAAGCTTGTACGGAAAAAAACCTAGGGTGGTCTTATAGGCCGTTCGATAGGCCCAGATGGCATTGTCAAGCTTAGAAGACCAATCCTTTCGATTTCCATTGACCGTCTTCTCAAGTACAAGCTTCACTTGTCTATTTGACACCTCCGCCAAGCCATTTGTTTGAGGATGGTAAGGTGTAGAAACCTTATGCTTCACTTCATAGACATTCAAGAACTTCTCAATAAGCTTGTTGATGAAGTGAGATCCTCCATCACTAATCATGACCCCAAATCTAGCAAAGATGTTCGTTTTTAAGAAAGCCTTGACCACTAGAGCATCATTTGTCCTTGTCAGGATTGCATCCACCCATTTAGACACATAATCTACCGCAAGCAATATGTAAAGGTAACCATTGGAAGGCGGAAATGTGCCCATGAAATCCATCCCCCATACATTAAACACCTCAACCTCAAAAATGTTCCTCATGTGCATTTCATCACGTTGTCCTATACTTTGGCACCGATCACATCCCTTGATGTACTTCTTGCAATCCTTAAACAAAGTTGGCCAAAACAAACCCGATTGCAGGATCTTTGCTCCCGTCTTTTGAAACCCATAGTGTCTTCCACATGGTGAACTATGGGACATGTCCATGACACTTACTTTTTCTTCTTCCAGAATACACCTCCGTATGATTCCATCCGGACAATTCTTGAATAGAAGAGGATCATCCCACAAGTACTCCTTGACATCATGATAGAATTTCTTCCTCCTAGACTCGGTTAGATGATCTGGCTTAAGACCACAAGCTAAATAATTCACAAAATCCGCATACCATGGCCTCTCGATCTCACATAAAGTGTACATCCTTTGAAAATTAATTTGAAGTAAATCTTCATCCGGAAACACATCGTGAATGAACTCCATAGTTCCTTCTTCATCAATATTTTTCAAACGTGACATGTGGTCGGCTATAATATTTTCAACTCCCTTCTTGTCACGTATCTCCAAATCGAATTCATGCAACAAAAGAACCCAGTGAATTAGTCTAGGTTTAGCATCTTTCTTACTCATCAAATACCTAATGGCGGCATGATTCGTATAAACAATGGTTTTCGTGCCAACTAGGTATGGACGAAATATTTCAAATGCATAAACCACAGACAAGAATTCTTTTTCCGTTGTGGTATAATTCTTTTGATTTGCATTGAACGTTTTGGATGCATAGTAGATAGCTCGAAACTTCTTCTCCCTCACTTGACCAAGCACCACTCCTAATGCATTGTCACTTGCATCACAATGAAGCCCAAAAGGCTTACTCCAATCGGGAGAGTCAAGGATTGGTGAAAAAATTAGAGCTTCCTTGAGTACCTTAAAAGCATCAAGACATTCATCATTAAATTCAAACGGAGTGTCTTTTTCAAGCAACTTACACAAAGGTTTGGCTATATTAGAAAAATCCTTTATAAAACGTCGATAGAACCCGGCATGGCCAAGGAACGATCTAACCCTTTTTTCATTCTTTGGTGGGGGAAGATGTTCAATGGCTACAACCTTTGCCTTATCAACTCTCAAATCTTTCTCCGAAATGTGATGTCCAAGTACGATACCCTCTTGAACTATAAAATGACATTTTTTCCAATTCAAGACTGGGTTCGTATCTTGACATCGCTGGACAACCATAGAAAGATTAGCCAAGCATATATCAAATGAAGATCCAAAGATGGAAAAGTCATTCATAGAAACCTCCATTATATTTTCAATCAATCCCGCAAAGATGGTCATCATGCAATGTTGAAAGGTGGTGGGGGCATTGCACAACCCAAAGGGCAATTTATAAAAAACAAACTTGCCATATGGACAAGTAAAAGTTGTTTTCTCTTGGTCCTCAGGGGCTATCATGATTTGGTTGTACCCCGAATAACCATCTAGAAAATAATAATATTTGTATCCTGCTAACCTATCAAACATTTGATCAATAAAAGGCAAAGGGAAATGATCTTTATGAGTGTTTTCATTAAGTTTTCTATAATCACAACACACTCTCCAACCCGTTTTCACCCTTGTAGCAAGCTCTTCATCAAATTCCATCTTAACAATGGTTAGACCACCTTTCTTAGCCACAACATGCAAAGAACTTATATGAGGACTATCACTTATGGCATAAACAATATTAGCATCTAACCATTTCAAAACTTCTTTCCTTACCACTTCTTGCATAATTAGGTTCAAACGCCTTTGAGGTTGTATGCATGACTTTTCTTCATCTATCAACCTTATGTGATGTATGCATATTGTGGGACTAATTCCTTTTAAATCACCCAAACTCCATCCTATAGCACTCTTATGATTTCGAAGAACCCTTAACAATTTTTCAAGTTCTAAGGATGAAAGAGAAGATGATACTATTATCGAAAAGGTCTTGTTGACTCTTCATTCTCGATCTCCAATGGAAGATACTCCCTCTTTCCATAGTAGATCAACTTGGCTTCATCTTCTTGTATTTTCCTACAAGCATTCAAATTATGTAAGCAATAATTTATATCATCATCTTCTAGACAATGGAAAGAAAAGTTAGAGTTAAGAGATAATGTAAGAGAGTGGCTTATGCTTGTCTCGGGAGGATCTTTAGATAAGAAGAATGACAAATTCTATTGAATAACTTCATCAATCATTTCAATCCTTCTACATTCTTCCTTCTCATCCGAATGCCTCATCGCACTCTTCAATGAAAACACCACTTCTTCTTCATTTACTCTCAATGTCAATTCCCCTTGTGCACATCAATTAAAGCTCTTCCCGTGGCCAAAAATGGACGCCCCAAAATCAATGGAATATTTGCATCCTCGTCCATATCAAACACCACAAAATCCACCAGGAATATGAATTTTCCAAATTTAACTAACATATCCTCAACTATTCCCTTAGGATAAGTCAAAGACCTATCCGCAAGTTGCAATGTAACAGACGTAGGCTTTACTTCCCCTATACTAAATTTCTTAAAGATATACATAAGCATCAAATTGATACTAGCCCCAAGATCACAAAGAGTTCTATGAACTTCACTCTTACCCATCTCACATGTTATGACAAAACTTCCCGGATCCTTGAGCTTTGGAGGCAACTTCTTTTGAATTATGACACTACACTCCTCCGTCGAATTGACTGTCTCATTCTCCACTAAGCTCCTTTTTCTTGCCATGATATCTTTCAAAAACTTGGCATAATGAGACATTTGTATTAAAACATCCGCAAAGGGTATATTGATATGGATTTTCTTGAAGATCTCCAAAAACTTTGCAAATTTTTCATCAAGACCCTTCTTCAAAAATCTATGTGGAAAAGGAATAGGCACTTGAGTTTTTGGTATGCCCCAACTATCCCTTTCCAACTCCACTTCATCCTTTTTCTTTTTCATTGCCTTGGTTCTTTGTCATTTATTTTCAACAACTTTCGATTCAACCACATCCGTTTCATCATTCGCCTTTGCTTCAACTTCACTTTCTTCCACAAACTCTTCTTCAACCAAGTTTTCTTCAACCTCCTTCTCTTCTACCTTTTCATTTTCCATAGGTATAGAAGGTCCCTCATAGTTTGTTCCACTCCTCAAAGTGATTGCCTTGCATTGCTCTTTTGGATTTACAACGATGGTAGAAGGAAATTTTCCTTTTTCATTCGCGCTCAACGAACTAGCAATTTGACCAACCGAGTGCTCCAAGGCTTTGAATCTTCTATCATTAGCTTCATCAATCTTTCTTCTTGTCTCATCTTGAGCTTTGGTTGATGCAATCAACTTTTCAATGAGTTCTTCTGTGGTTGCTTTCCCTTTATTATTTGGCGCTTTAGATCCCGGATGATACCCCGGGGGATAAGTAACCGTATTGCTCAGGTTTGAATAAGAGAAGTTATCTTGCCTCTTTTGTTATTGTGGGTATGAGCTTCCACTACCTTGACCATTGAAGCCTCCTTGCTATGGTGGATAGTTTCCTTGGTTGTGGTTGAAATTACCTTGGTAATTTTTTTTATAGTTACCTTGGTAATTCCTTCCTTGTATGTATTGTACATCTTCCACATGTGGCATTGTCATAGCCTATTGTTCCCCACTAACACTATTCGGAGGAAGAACCCCTTTCTCTACTTGCCCTTCAACCATGTTAACTCTTTGATTATTCATACATTGATTCAAGCTCATTTACCTCAAGATTTTCGATGCTATCATTTCAACACTTGACATACTTGGTTCCACACTAGCACTCTTCACACTAAATTGTTGCCCTTGATCGAAGCTCTAAAATCCATAACATCCACTCACTCTCTCCGATGGCAATTAGTAGACATTTGTGGCAATCTCATCAAAAATCCTTATAGCACTTTTCGGAGTCACTCCTAGTACTGATCCACCCGCCGAAGCATCAACAAGCACTCTTTGACCATTTACCAAACCTTGGTAGAAAAAACCAACTTGTTGATTTTTCAGGAAGCCATGCTGTGGACACTTACAAAGCATATCCTTAAACCTTTCCCACGCTCCATAGAAACTTTCTTGAGACATTTGCTTGAATTGAGTGATCAAGCTCTTTATTTGAAGCGTCTTGGAGGGCGAAAAATACTTGTTCAAGAATATTTGTGCAAGCTCATCCCATGTGTTGCACGTACCCGGAGTAATAGTGGATAGCCATGTTCGCGTACGATCACTCAATGAAAATGGAAACAACCTCATCTTGATACAATCTTCGCTCACCCCATTAATCTTCACGGTGTTGGCAATCTCAATAAATTGAGCTAGATGAGCATTAGGATCTTCATTCAGGGTTCCACTAAATTGTTGCTCTCTCACCATAGAAATCAAGCCTGCTTTAAATTCAAAGTTGTTGGCATTGATTGGTGGTCCCATTATTTGTGGCATTGCCCTTGGCATAAAGAAGTCCCGGATCACCCTTGGATCTACTTGAGGCCCTCGATTCACCGGAGGTGGTGGTGGTGGCGCATAAGGTTGCAAACCTTGTTGAAGAAGCGCTTGGTGTATCATTTGTTGGAGTAGGGCTTGTTGTTGATTTGCATTGATTTGGGAATTTTGCACTTCATTTCCATCATTCCTATCATCAACTCGTTCATTATCTTGATTATTCTCCATTGGATTACTATTTTTGATTTTGTTCTCCTTTCTCCTTCTCCGACAAGTTTGTTCAATCTCTAGATCAATAGGTTTAACTTGTTTCCATTTTGACCTTGTTTGCATACAACTTCAAAAGTAAAAGAAGTTAGAACAAATTTTTCAAAAGCAATTACAAATAATAAAAATAAAAATATCTCTATTCAGATCACTTAAAATGATCCTTCTTCAAGCTACTAGCAACTGTTCCCTTCCTATCAACGGCGCCATTTGATTAGCCATAACTTGTAGTCAGGTTGACCAATTCAAGAATTTATCGAACCACAGGGAGGTAGGCACTAGTGCTTCAGCGATTTCATGTTTATTATAATTTTATAGAGACGAATCATCACAGTTTTGTTTGTCAAACAAGTAATTAAAATTAATCAATGCAAGTAAGCAAGCAATGATCAAGCAAACGAAATTAAAATGAATGTGATTGGTTTTTCAAGTTAAACAAAAGTGAGATTAACAACACTTAAGAAGTGGTAACTCTAAGAATTATGTAACAGTTCATACGCATCATGGATAAATGATTAAGGGCCAACACTAATTTCTTCTAAACTTTCTCTCGAAATGAATAGAATGTGAATCCAAATAAGAATACCAAAATAGCTCAATGGATTGGTTCTCACTCAAACAATTCCAACTAGGTACTAAGCTTAAATGAGAATCCCTTCACATAATCAATCAACCTCTCGATCAAACCAATCGGATGTCCTATCAAAGGGTTCTAAATCCTAAATGATATCTCTGTCTCTTTAAGACTTATAATGGACATGAGGTGTATGATGAATTGATTCAATGAACTATCCTAAACATATAATTGATTTCTCAATCTAACCACATGCCTATGACAATAAATCACACAATTCAACTATACAAATCAAGCAATTAACAATCAATGATAGAAAATCATAAATCCAATCAACACATGAATTAAAATACATAGATCCCCAAAATTAACCAACAACTCTCATGTTGTTAATCTCACAAGGGAGATTAGCCTACCATAATCATAAGATAATTAACATTGACATTAAAAACCTTATAAGTCATGATAAATAATTAGGTTTACTACAAAAATTGGATGAAAACTCCCTTGGATTGGCTCCAATGGTTATCTCCTTCCTTTTCTTGCAATTTTCCTTTCTTCCTTGCTTCTTCTCTTCACTTGGATGAAGGATTTATGCTGAGATGATGATGGAGTGAATAGATGGATAAAAGTAAAGAAGGATGTGGTGTAAAATGAAGGAATTGGTGTGTGGGGTGTGTGGGCAGCTGAATTTCGGATCCAATATGATCAAAATATTGAATGAATTGGTATTTATAACCCCTTGGAGACCTTCTAGAAGATGTAGTAAAATATTATGTTCTGGCACCGACATGAATCGTGTGCTGCAGTACGAGTCGAGTCGTGTCAGGATTTCTCGGTCAAACTTAACTCAAAACGGCACACGAGTCGTGTGCTGACGCACGGCCAAAGGGTGGCCGTGTTGGATGAATTGATGACGCCACACAGCCACATGTTACAGGCCCGTGTTTGGTACACGGGCCATGTGCTGCAACACAGCTTGTGTACCCTACACGGCCTGCCGTGTTGATGCTGCCCTATTTCTTCTTCCTTGATTTATCTCCCGTCTCTATTTTTGCTCTGTTTTCACCTGTTTTACATATGATTAAGTTCATTCACACATATTTTCATAAAAACACATAACACCACCAAATAACATATAAATACGGATAAAATAACACGACAACGGACCTAAAAAGACCCTAAAATCTAGGTGAAAATATCACTCATCACCAGGGGCCTTGGTTGAACCGATACGCGGGAAGCTTTCGAATTCATATTTTTACACCTTCAATACATATTTTCGCTCAAAAAGCCCATTAGAGGTCCATTGGAGAAGCAAAAAAGTATAAAAGGAAGACCCTATGCAGCAGGAAGGGACGACATTCACCACCTTCATTCTACGCAACATCCAAAACCCTACATCATCCTATGGAGCTGTGGAGAGAGATTCGTCTGTCGAATCAAGTGAGAACCAAGTGACGATTCAAGACGGAAAGAGACGTGACGGCATCCACATCTAGGGTTCACTTCGCATCTTAATTTATCTTGTAATTTTCAAGACTATGGGTAAGATCTATCCAACTACCATGATTGTTCTTCTATCAATCATGGGCTAGAACCGCTTCGGTAGTTTTAGGGTTTATGAAGGTTTTATGAGTTAATTGAACTTCCGTGTGTATACTCCGTACAACACTACTTGTGGTTTATTTTATATAAGAATATGCCTTTTTAATTCATACTCAGAGTTGTTTAGTGCATCATTAATTGTTATGTAGAGTCTGAATACATATCTTGATTATTGATTGAATGCGTTCACTGCTGAGCAGGATTACATGTTGTGATTCTAAGTGAGGGGACTCCGAAGTCTCATTATAACTATCTTATATAAATACTTGTTAATTGAATCTTATTCAGGTTAATAAGTAGGACAAAGAGAATAACTACAGAGTACCTAAAAAGGGAGATCATATCGGGTTAGAGTACTTAGTGCACGAGAAATAATTGATACTGATAGTACCTAGAAAGGGGGTGAGTTATATCTCTTGCTCCAAGGATATTCACAAGTATCACACTCTTATTTACTTGTGTCTATAAAGTAGATTTGCATGGTTCAGTGATGCGTCCATACTCCACGGCAGAGTCGGACATTGATACACGGAAGGGAAGTTAATGAGTAAAAATGGATGGCCCGAAGAACTACCTAATTTCTCACTTATTCACTTTCGTTTAACCTCTATTGCTTGTTTATTTTAATTGCTATTTTAATTATTTGTTCATTCGTTACTTAATTCATCACAATTATATTGCCAACCTAGCCTTGATAAGTTAGATTATAATTAAATTGATAATAATACGTACCTTGGATTCGATATTCACTTGGTCGCTTATCAAAGCTACAACAGCATACTTTACACTTAAGGATTGATATTGTATGTTGAGAAAACGCCCAACAATCATCGTAAGACAAAAAACATTTTATACAAAGAGGTCTTAATATGATTCCACACGAAATATAATATTGATGTTATTGAATGATTTATTGTACAAATAAAAGTTTAAAAGTCATTACTAAATATAATACTATTTAATTATTTCCTCACAATATCGTTGGAAAAAAATTCACTAAAACCGAATTTTGAAATTTAAAAAAACCTCAAAACCACATTTCAAAATATGACGTGCATGCGACGAGCAAGCACGTCATATTAACTAATTACTATTATATCTTGTGGTTCATGTGTTATTATACTTCAATGTGTATTAAAATTTATTCAAGATTTATAATTAATTTAAGGGCTAATTTACTCAAGATTAAAAATTAATTTAAGGGCTATAATTGTCTTTGCAGTCATGTTAAACTTCTCTTAATTATTAGATTGTCTGTTGAATCGTTTTAACATAATACAATAAATTTATTTGTACAACTCAATCGGTTCATCAATCCGAGAAAAATATCACACATAATAAGTAAAATATCACATCATATTAAGAAATTATCATGTTATATATTTTACTTGATCATTGAGTCTATATTACAAAATATCACATAATATATTAAAAAGTGTTATAATATTATGTGGATGATGTGACCATTAATAACGGAACAGCCTACTCTCCACTTGTGTAGGGAGTGGAGTAGTATATACACGATGTATGAACAGTTTATAATGAAAAATGAATAACACCCCTTTCTGGCACTTCTCTCTCTTCTCTTTCTTCTCTCTTTCTCTTTTTGATTTCGCTATTATCTTGTCTTTAATTATTATTATAACACGTTATTAACACGATAGTTCTCCTGAGAGTTGATGTTGTCGCATTCTCTTTAGAGTTGATGTTCGCAGTTAATAAAGAATCAAAGATTTGAGATGTTGCCCTACAAAATAAACGTGTATTTTCTAATAGGTAATTTATTACTCCCTTCGTTCCAAATTCAAGTTCACGTTTACTGTAGCTACGTAGTTTAAGAAAAGTCACTTTTTGACTTACTTTTGAGGGTAGTATGATATTTTTGGGTAATAAATAAATGATAAAGTATGTTATGTGTGTTAAAAAGATGATGACAAATTTGAAATTAAAGTATATTAGAGGGATATTAGTTTGTTACTTTTTCCTTTTATGGAAGTGTGAAGTTGAATTTGGACAGACCAAAACAGAAAGTGTGAAGTTGAAGTTGGGACGAAGGGAGTATTTCTATTCCTAGATCAAATTGATGATGGTGATGATGTAAACACATCACTCTTCTTATTCTTCGGTGACTGTTTTAAAATGAAGAACGTAGTATTTTATTTTGCCATCATATCGTCTATAACTTATCTCCATCCATAATTTGCCAAATCCCATCTGTTAATTCTGTATAGATTTTTTATTTATGCATCACCATTTTTTTAAAACAAATATTGAGTAACTGATTTATGTGAATTTTAACATGTATATGTTTTGACATAAGATTTGTCGATGATATTTGAATTTTTGGACTGTGACGTGAATTTCATTAGAATATCAGAATGTATGCTATTGAGTTATATAACGTAATCTTCTATGCTCTCATGATTTTTAATTTGAAAAATAGTTTGTTCTCATTAGAACTGGTTTGCGGCTCTTCATATTATTTTGATTAACACTTGCAACAATTACTGATCTGCATTCCTTTTATTAAATTGAAAATTTTTATTGCTTTTTTTATTATCAAATTATGATAATATATTTAGGGAAAATAAATTTTTTTGTCCGCTAACTTTGTCCAATTTTGAATTTAGTCAATAAGTTTTTCACTTTTTGAAAATCGTCCATTATATTTGCAGAATTTTGAAAATCGTCCATTATATTTGAAAATTTTGAAAATCGTCCATCATGTTTACCGAGTTCAACAAAATCATCCGTTTCAACAGGTCATTAGCAGGTTATTCTAAAAAATAAAAATAAAAAATATGTAATATATATATATATATATATATATATATATATATATATATATATATATATATATATATATATATATACTATTTTAAAAAAAGCCTTCACTAAGAATTTATATTATACTCTCCATCCGCCTGAAAGAGGGCATTTTGCTTTTGTGCACGTTGATTAAGAAGTATTGTTATTTAATGTGTAGTGGGTAGTTGTATTAATGGGAATGTGGATTCCATATTTTAATTGTATTAGTGGGTGTGTGTGTGGATCTCATGTGTGTAAAAAAAGAAGTGGCCCTCTTTGGAACGGACGACCAAAATAGAAAAAAATCCTCTTTCGAGGGGACGGAGGAAGTATCAATATTTAGTCAAATTTGCTCTACTTTAGTAATGAGATTAATATTGTTTGTTTGGTATACGGAAGTGAAAAATGAAAAGTGAGATAAAATTGGTTAAATAAAAATATGATATAAATTAATTGGGGTGAAAATATTCAAATGACCTGTCATAGCAGTTCAAAGGACCAAAATGTTGAATTTTATGAAATTAATGGACTAATTTCAAAATTGTTATAAAATTAATGGACTAATTTCAAAATTAAAAAAGTTAATTGATGAATTTCAAAATGAATGAAAGTTAGCGGACGAAAAAATTTATTTTCCCATATATTTATTTAGATTCTGGATTGTGCTAGAGCCTGCAAATTAATATTTTATTTATTATTGTTCAGCAAACAAATAAGAAAAAATTTAATGGGATGAACATCATATTATGAAAATATGAACATGTTTATCTGCTATTGTGAATGGTTATAATTTTTCGGTCTCATTTTTTTTTCAAAAACACCGTACATTTTTCTTAATTTGTTATAATCATTGTAAATTTTATCGAGATTAATTTTTTTCTCTCCCTAGTTGTGATACATGTTTTCGTTATTTTTTAAAAGTACTAAAATTTTAGAGTAAACTTGTGACACATGATTACTAAAGTTTTTCTATTAAATAGAAAACAAAAATTATTTTACTAGAGAAGATGAGATTAATTAATATTTCAGAGATATGCGTTCATAATATTCTTTTTAGTTTTATATAAAAAATATTCTGAAATTTTGCAAAGGCCTCAAGAATTATCGTTGAATCTTTTAATGACGTGGAATATATACGGAAAAGGTCCTGAAGACCAAATTACTCACATATTAATAAAAATGTGTTTAGTCATTATTTTTTGTTATGGATGATCAATTATTTATTTTTATAAATATTAAAAAACATATATTTAAGAATGAACATGAAATGAAACTCGATGTTATTATATTATTTTTCTTAAAATTTATAGAAATGGTTGGTATATGTATTTATAGATTACATGCATGTGAAATTTGCAAGTTGTGCGGAATACATTAAAATAACAAAAACATGCACAATATATGATCTAATTAATATTTTATACAAATTTCTAGAAATATCTTTATTTGTATATGATCCACATCAATATTCTATACAAAGTTCTAGAAACATGCTTTAATTGACTCATTTATGATTGTATGTATGTTTATATATATTACACACTCGCAATTTTATGTAAAAAATTCGACGAGCTCATCGATAATGCAAAAATACTTAATGTGGGTCTAATATTAACCAATTTACCTCTTCACATGAATTATTATTCGAAATTTGAAGTGTACCGTGTCCAAAAGACTGAATCACTGATATGCACTTTTTATAATCTCTAACAGTGAGTATTTGTTGAAAAATTATTCATTTAATATATGACAATCCTTAAAGGATTGTTAACAAGTTGTGATAATTCTCAATCAGACTCAATATGATTCATTGAATTTTGAATTTTAAAATTTTAAATCAATTATAAAATATTACTCGATTTTACATTACATAAAGCATTCAAAATTTCAATCTGCATTATTGCTAGTAGAAAAACATAATTTACTCTTATTGAAATACTATTGTGGTTCAAAACTAGTGCCTGAAGCACGAGTTATGAGTTTGATGATAAATAAGAGGTTGTGGTCGAATAAATTAAATTGGTCTTATCGAGGTGGTTAAGACAATCCAAATTTGCTCATGAAGAGCGTTGAGGTTAAACACATCACAATAATGACCCATAAATTATAGAATGAACTAAATAAAATTCAAGCACAAAACATAAGTTTTATTCAACAATTAACAATTCTTCAGAAGCAGAATTGTTATAAATATGGATATAATTATTATTGGTCTCATATATGTTGTATATCAAAATAGAAAATTGGTTGATATCATAAAGTACGAAATATTGAAAAAGAAAACGTATCTATGGTGAGTCATATGATATTCTTCCCTCTTTAGTCGTCAAATACAAAATGATATTCTTCCCTCTTTATTTCACATGGATAAATTTGTGAAACTTTCTTGAAGGAAAATTCTTTATGACATTCATATACTAAAGTTGGAATTAAATCTCCTAATATATTCAAGAGATTTAAAGAAAAATATTGGTCGAATTTTCTTATTGTTATGACCAAAGTTGAATTTTTATTGATGTATCCACAAATTGGACTAAGAATAAGTCCATTATACAAGTGTTTCACTATAATTATAAGAGCTCAATTTTGACAACTCGATTAAAGTCAATTGGAATCATCTTGAGAACATACATCAGATAAGTGGAACATCAGATTCTTTATGTTCACACGCAGTGAATAATTTATTATAACATTCCAACAATTATTTTGCTCATTGGGGAACATAAAATTATTTAATTCAAATTTGGCTCCTGCATATCATTATCACATAATACCCCTCCCCCCCTTAACTAGTGCTTAATCAAGGCCAGAAGCCTTCACATTTCCCATCTGCAATTATTAAATTGTATAGTTTATATTTTACAATTATACAACCACAACAGCGTACATTAATGGGCATTTTAATTATGAATCAGTCTATTTTTAAACACATAAAGCCCAAATAAGGGATCAATATATATATATATATATATATATATATATATATATATATATATATATATATATATATATATATATATATATATATATATTTAAGTACGCTAACTACACATTAGATGAAGACTATTTCACAGCATTAGGAGGAGATAATAGTCTAAAAGTTAAGAAATTCCGAGAAATTTTAATATATAAAAGTATCTTCATTATGTTGCACTAGACAAATTGAACTAGAAGTTCAGTTGATAATTAATTTGCAATAACAAATAAACTGTCAAATTATTATAAAAAGTGACTAAGTCCCAAATATTTATTATCAATTAACCACTAGAAGTGGAGTTCCTCAAGGACATCATTTTATTAATAATTATCAGCGCCAGAAGCGTGAAAGGTTAAATATTTGTTAATATTAAAAGTCCGCGAAAAATTAGTTGGAGAGATAAGCAGTCACTTCCAAAATAAGTTGGAGAGTTCGTTTTGAAAACAAGAGCATTCTCAAATAATTTTTTCCAGAAGATAAATACCCATTAAATTGCACGTGCACCAAATAATCAAAATAATGAGCATGCAAAACGGCTAGATCTAAATATTTGGAAAATGACTAGGATCTAGTTAAATAAATATAGAGTTATTATATTCATTGAGAGAAATACATTTATTGTATTATCGAAGTTGTCGACAATGCATTTATTTATTTAATTGTTCCTATTGTCTTAAAAATCTGGATTCAGTGTTTGTATTAGATAACAAAGTGCCAGAAGCACTCAAAATGTGTAAGACAGAAAGGGACAATTGAAATAGAGCTTTACTCGCTAAGAATTTATCTTTAAATACTAGAAATGTTATGTCAATGAATATAAATATTTATCCCAGAAGGACGTAGAAAGAGTGAAGTGGTGAAAACAAACCAAGATTAAAGTGAAAGAGTTCTTGCAGAGACTCGAAATTAACTGATGATGAACATCCTCCCATTATAAAGTTATTATATAACGTTTCACTACTTAATTATATGACAGTTATAATAAAATTAGATATGCAATTAATACACGTCACTAGACGGTAAACTTATATTAGAATTCTTGATGAATATAAACTCGTGATGGATATATGAAAATTCCTGATGAATATAAATCATTACGAACATAAGACAAACAATGTGGATGTACTACATTTTAATTTGATAGTTTCCTCTTGAAGAATGAGCATTATCTATATTTATACATGTGGTTTAAGATTGAAACACATAAGAAATTTATAAAAGTTTACTCATGCCAAATGACGGATTTCTCAGAATGAAAGACATTGATTAACCAAATAATCATCTCAACATGTAGATTGAGAATTATTTTAAAAAAATATCAATTTTTAAACATCAGTTAATTTACTTGATGGTTTTATATACAATTTTTATTAATCTCATTCAATTTTGTAAGTCAAGTATTGTTTAATCCCTTGAAGTGGAAAATAAATGTTTATATACTTGAAGTATATACTGAGGATATTTTGTACCTGAAGTTTTCACTTTTAGTGCTTTGAAGCACTTGTTTTCTTCATTATTGTATCATGCATGATATGCATTTATGATGAATCAAGATTTTTATGATTCCCTGACAAGGAGACATTTAGTTAAACTTAAATATATCCTCATGTATCACTTTGATGCAAATTATATATTGGTTTAATTATTAGAAACCAATGCGACATTGACATGCATATTAACCGGATATTAAAATAGAATATTAATTTGTTTCAATTTCCATTACGTTAAAATTCAGGCAGGTGTATTGTTATGATGGATGATATAAATCATTTGTAGCCTATGTGGCATAATGACTTGTATATACTCCCTTGTAATCTTTTATGAGATATTAAATTATGTATTGCATAAAACATGCGCAATTTATATATGAGAAAGACAATAAATTTATTTCACTCATATAAGCTCCTGAAGAGCTATTAAATATTCATAAGGAGTTTACTCATGTAATAATCTAGAGGATTTATTCTTTATTTACTTTCCCCCAACTTGTATGTTTAAAAGTTTTACTCGAAGTATATTACGTAGACCTATAAGACTGGTGTCTTTAAGGAGAATGATAAGTTCAAATTAATTCATAAATTTTGATCCTGAAGATCAGCAGTTATGTTTCAAAATATCGTTCTTTTCAGGTGGAGTAGTAATTTCAAACAATCTAGAAGATTATGTCTTGAAGACCAATGGTTGTACTATTGTTTCCTTAACTAAGTTTTTTCTCATTGGATTTTCTTAGCTTTAAGGTTTTTAACGAGGCAACTGATGTTAACACATCAAAATCATAAGATTTGCACTCTTTTTTCCTTAACTAAATTTTTTCTCACGAAATTTTTTTGGTTGAAGGTTTTTAATGAGGCAGACTAGATTATTGTGATTAGGGGGAGCAACAACTTTTAAAAAATCCTGAAGATTGAATCCTGAAGACCAATTTTGTGCTCTTTTTTCATTAACTAAGTTTTTCCCATGAGATTTTTTAGTTAAAGGTTTTTAATGAGACAGATTAGAAACACAAGGGTTGCGATAACTTTTAAACAATCCTGAAAATTGAGTCCTGAAGACCAATTTTGTATTCTTTTTCCTTAACTAAGTTTTTCCCACGAGATTTTCTTAGTTAAAGGTTTTTAATGAGATATATTATATTATTGTGTGTTCAGAAGTAAATAATCTTGATCGATCCTGAAGATCAAGCTGTATTTTTTTGCCTTAACTAAGTTTTTCCCATGGGCTTCTTAGTTGAAGATTTTTAATGAGATAAGTAATAACACATGGAAATCATAAGACATGTACTCTTTTCCTCGACTAGTTTTTCCCACAGGGTTTTCTAGCGAGGTTTTTAACGAGACATGAATATAACGACGTAATGTCCAAAGGGGAGTGTTGTAATATTATGAGAATGATGTGGTCATTACTAACGAAACGCCCTACTCTCCACTTATGTAGGGAGTGGAGTAGTATATACACGATGTATGAACAGTTTATGATGAAAAATAAGAAACCCCTTTTCTGGCTCTTCTCTATCTTCTCTTTCTTCTCTCTTTCTCTTTTTGATTCCACTATTATCTTGTTCTTTAATTATTATTATAACAAAAAGTACCACCATATATATACATTTAAGAATGATAATTTATTAGTATACCTGGTCAATGGACTCCTCACTGTAATAAATGATTCATATTTGATTCTCTTTTGGAATTGTAACAGAAAATATGCCTGTAACGGAAAGAATAATATTCTACTACTTAATAATTAGCTCTAATTATGGGTATAGTTGTTTATTTCATTTGCTTCTATATTCAACATCCGCCTAAAACCATCGGCTAATTTATGCTTAGTGGAGATGTAATCTGAATGTATAAAACCATATTTATACTTGCCGCATAACAAATGTCAATCAATGTCTAAGTGCTTGGTTGGTTCATAAAATACAATTATCTTGCACGTCCTCCATGTTTATTAGTAAATAGGTTAAGTCAAGATTTGCGAGAAACCATCTCACGTAATGATTTATGTAAGACAGATAAAAAGTGATAGCTTTTATAAGGAAAAATAATACTTAATTAATGTAAAGTGATAATATTATTTCATAAACAATTTATAGTATAAATGAAAATTAATATTCCCTCTATCCTAAAAATATCTTCATATTTACTGTAGATACGGAATTTAAGAAAAATTACTTTTCGAGTTACGTTTAGGAGTAGTATGATATTTTTGGATAATAAATAAATGATAAAATATGTTATTTGTGTTAAAAGATGATGGCAAATTTAAAATTAAAATATGTTAAAGGGATATTTTTTAGTTGTCTTTTCCTTTTATGGATGTAAAATTAAATTTAGGACGGACCAAAACATAAAGTGTGAAGTTGAAATTTGGACGAAAGAAGTAACATTTCACAATAAAAGTGATAATATTTTACAGAAGCATAAAATAATTTCACCCTGAGACAGTCTCACACAAGGCTTACCCATTAATTAATGGGTAATTTATCTCACAAAATAAGATTTATAAAAATGTCTCACTCAAAACTTCCCAAAATAACAAAACATATACTTGTAGCCACATAAATGAAGTATATTAATATAAATAACATTATTAATATACACTTTAAATATCATTATATAGGAGTAATGATTTCAGTCACTTTTTTTCATCACAATTTGTTCTATTATATAGTATGATAGGATGAATTATTATTAGTTGTGTGCGGCTATTTATACTCGTCAATGAACTTACTCATAAAAAATACTCGGGCCACTTAAAAGGTAATCATTTGTTGTTTGCACATGGACAGTTCTAAGGTCTTTATTTGTTTTTTGCACGTTGATTAAATAATATTATTATAGTTAAAGTGGGTAGTTGTATTAGAGGGAAGTGGTGGATCATATTGTGTACTTTCTTTACTAAATTAAGAAAATTGATACCTTTGAAGCGGACGCCATAAATAATAAAATGGATACCTTATAAGTGGCCGGATGAGTATAAATTAACATATTCAAAATTAATAAGACTTAAACACCCTCTATATTTAAAATATCTATTTATATAATTAATTTACGTTTACTTTGTTTGAAGATTGAAGGGAGTAGTCAGAGAAAATGAGTAGAATATATTCTAGAGCACCATACCATAGTAAGACATCACACTTCGTTTTAGTTTGCATCCAGCATAACAGATATTCAAGGCCAGACTCCTGCAACTACACTAATTCATTAGTACAATAATTCTCAATCAAAGCAAAGATGCTTGAGTTAAACTCTTGTAAACCGGATTTACGGTGTAACCATGTGATTCCTTTTTAATTCAAACCCCCTAAACATGAATATAATAGGATTGAAATGGAGGGCCACAAGATCTAGGGTGAGAAATAACTCGATTTCATATACTACTAAACTATGTAAATCGGGTTTATATGAGTGTTTGTAAAAATGTTAAGTGGTAAACTTCCTCCCATGGTTGGCTATAGCCAACTCGAAAAGAAAGCCCACCAGTTTAAAGACTTAATATCATTTATGAATATCAAGATATGGCCTCAATGTATTTCTTCCCTCAACTACGCAGGGTCTATGAATAAATCAAATAAGAGGTTTCCAAAAAAATAAGATAAAAAAAAAACGAAAAAAAATAATAATAAAACTACACCAATACAACTTTTTACAGATAAAAAACGAAATTCAGAAACTTTACAAGGTGGACTGCTGCTCCTCTACATAGAGGCGAGTAAATCCCTCATTTCAGAAACAGCCGGAATGTTCTCGGTCGGATAAATTTTAGCAACAAGTTGAGCAAAGCCCTCGTACTTGTCAAGAAACTCTTTCTGTCATTACATGTGAAATACAATTAGTAAAATACGTAAAATTTCCCTCGAGTTCACTAAGCATGAAATATGTATCATATGGGAAAAGAGTATAACCATTGTTCATTAGGGGCAAGTGTAATTAATATATTTTCAAATTTTGAAACTAATTTAGATCTCTTACAATGCAAAATTGTTATCATTCCGTGGATAAACCATCAGCAGACTTCATTCAGAGTGTGGTTGCCACCATCCCTCTTTATATTTTAAGAATGATAATAGGCTAAAAACAGATAAGAGTGGGTTTGTTTCTAGTTTATTGGGGGTTCAAGGATTTTATAAAAACCAATAAAATAGTAATAATCTAAGTTTGTTTTGAGTTTTTTAAAGGGTACGATTCAATTTATGTCAAGTCAGTGTGTATGAGATGGTGATCATATATGTACAAGAGAGTATTCATTGAGGTGAAAGAAGAAATGAAAGAGGACAGAGAAAAAAGAAAGAGTATTAAATGAAGAGAGAGAATGCATTCGGTGGACTACTAGACTAAGGAGCCGCTTGGTTCAAATTTCGGAATGACAATGGTAATGAGAATCATTGATGAGGGTAATGGTAATGAGAATGAAAGTGATTGAAGGGGTGGGGGTATACATTGAATGTAGGGGAATGATTGAGGGATTTGGATTCCCATTACCTCTAACCAAGCATGAGAAATGAGAATCAATACCCTTTCATTCCCATTACCCTCCCCTAATACCTCTAACAAAGCGCCCCCTAAGTTTAATGGGTTTGTAAATGTATGCAAGAGTGGTTTTTATAACCTCGGTTTTTTATGAATAAACAGTTGAAATTATTTGATGCAACATAAATCTCCTAATTCATAATCATATCAAAAAAGCTAAGATGGCACACATGAGATTAAAGCCTTTTAGGTCTTTCACATGGTAAGATTTTTTTAGCATCTATCTTGTGAATAATTCATTAAACTGCACACATAGCATAGTAAAATTATCTTTCAAGCTTAAATGAATACCTTGCACTTATCCCATAATGAAGGCAACAGTTCCTCAGAGGTCGTCAAATTCTTCTGTAATCTTTTGTACATTGCACTGATAGACTTGTCAATCTACAAGATGGAACATCTTTCAGCAAAAAATGTTCTTACCAGAGATGCCTAAATCTAGGTTAGAAATTGTCATACATACCCCCGATAGACTGGATTTAACAACCTTGCGAAGATCCATTTTCGACAAACCAAGCTGGAATGGGATCTGAAAATTTTGTGATAACCTTTCACTTTTCTTGTCTTAGATAAATTTAGCTGAAAAGAAATCTTGAATGCAAAAACTGAAACTTAACTTTGACAAGACATGAATACGAACTTAAGATTATAAGTATTTTAACAAGCTTGCAGGACCTATAAAGATCAAAATGCAATGCACAGGTGAATACCTCATATTAATGGAAACACGACATGATGTTTGACTAATGTTTAATGGACAGCAGACTAACCCAAATATAAATACATATACACACACACACACACAAACACACACACACACACACATGTACATACATATATATCATACATTGTGGGATAAACCTTTAAAAATGAAGTGGCATTAAAGGAGTTTTAGACCAAAAATAGGAAAATTCTTAAATTTAAGTGTGATTAATAAGGCACACATCATATTTCATAGACAAACCTCTTCTGGTGTAATTGTATACATCAAATCCTCAATCCTTCGAGTAAACTGGAAAAGTCGTTCAAATTGCTGCATTTAAAAAGATAAATTTCAATATTGAGATTCTACCAAATTAAACTAAAAAAAATAAATTATGAGACTGAATTTATTCAATTTGAAATATAATTGATGTTAATAGATATTGAAAAGCTAATGCAGTTTAAGTAACCGCAACAATGTCATAGAGTTAACTTGGATAACATCATCTTCTATTGTTTCATTAAATAAAGGCATAATATATTTAAAGGTCCCTAAACTATCAACTTTAATTTCAATGTCCAACAACAATTTTAAAAAGCCCTTCAAATAAAATTTCGATAAGGACTTTTTAAAATAAAAAATAGTTTAGGGACCTATCCTGTCTATACACATGCTAATTTTTTGACATTTTAATGCATTATGCGTTGAATAAATGAATTTTCAGATTTCACTTTACGCTGAACACTAGAGACAGGGAGGATAAGAGTTGAAGCCTGTTGGCATATCAACTCAAGGGAGGGTACATAACTTATAAAATATTGCTCAGTGAGCACTTTCAGACATCTTGTGACTCTGCTTAAGGTTTGTATCAATGATATTAATCGAGCAGAGATAAAGAAGCATAGTAATTAGCTGACTATAACTCTTATGGAAATGAAAGAGACCTCGAAATTCATGATCCCAAATTTCAAATTACGGGAATCCTAACATGAGTTCCATTGTCCAACGGAAATACTACAGCTTTATTTTCCAATAGCATTTTACAATTTAGTCATTGACCTTGAAGCACCCAACTCGCTTTCAAGCAAAAGAACCTATTGTAAGCCTGAACCTCTGCATGATGACTAAAACTTTTATTGCCATTCCAAAGTAAACAATCAGGAGGAACTTATTGACACGTAGGCAATAGCTTTTCTTTATGGAAAAAGAAAGCTTAAAAGACACAAATGCAAGATTGAGAAACAAACATAATCGTAACAAATGAAAGAATGTAACTTACATATAATATAATTGTGCTAATAAATCGTGTGCAAGCTTGTTCATAAGCTTCACTTGCTTGGTGATAAAATTTCGCTAACGTGGGCACAACATTGGCCAGGTCATACAGACTGCAAAATTCAATCAGCTAGTGAATATACGAGTCAAAGCCACAAAAAATACATATTAGGTACAAACAAATATATAGCATATCACAGACATTGTGATGCCATTGCAATCTGATACTGATACATATACTGATACCTGTTCTGAAATGCTGCATAGTTTTCTAAAAGCAAAATATCTGCATATTTTGGATCTGCTTGAGCAATTTTGTCCAATGTGACAAACATTACAGTAACCTGCCAAATTATGCTTACAATTATCTCAGGAAATCCCAATATATGCACAAACTAGGAAAATAATTTTTTTTAAATGATACATGCAAGCTTTGTTAGAAATTATAAGACTAAATGAGCTTCTCGGAGGTTATTCCAGCACGATGCTCAACTCTAATGCACATGATAGAAGTTTGAAGGCAAACTCATTTCCCTTCTTATTTCTTCTCCTTGGAGGAAAAATACAACTTCGCCTCCATAAAAGATTTTTTAAGCACTGGTGATTATCTAAACTGGTTTCTCCAAATGATCGGTAACAGCTGAAAATGTCGTAGAATATCTTTACAGAAGTTGGAGGAACCATGACTATGAAATGTCCCAGTATTGTTTCAACTTTTTCTCATTTGGATAGACTTTTTTAAGCACTGGTGATTATCTAAACTGGTTTCTCCAAATGATCGGTAACAGCTGAAAATGTCAGAGAATATCTTTACAGAAGTTGGAGGAACCACGACTATGAAATGTCCCAGTATTGTTTCAACTTTTTCTCATTTGGATAGACCATCACATATCCAAATCTTGTTTCAACATCGTATGAGCTGAAGGCAAGGTTTTTATTTTATTCCTGAAATCATTCTTCAATCTTTTCCACCATTCAGGACAGATCATAATCAAGTATAACTAGTACCTCTTCATTTATGAATAAATATGAAACAAACTTCTATTTCTAATAGAGCAAAATTAGGGTTTACTGACGATGGGGCGAGCTTAGGTCCACTATCCGCGGGCGGGGCTCATATATAGTGATTTTAATTATATTTCTGTTTAAGGCTTTGTTTCTTCTTTTTTCTTTTTTTTTTTTTGGTATTAGTAAGTAGAAGTATTTAAGGAGTTGATTAGGGTTTATGAAGGATTATTGACATTATTATTGGATTAAGGAGCCTGGAGGCTTTTGGGCAAACAGAATTTCCATTTGATTGTTCTTGTTCTTATCAATTGATCCAGCCTACCGGATCCCGTTCCCATCATCATGGCAACAACCCGTTCCAGTGGTGAGAGATTGGATAAACTCAAGGATGATCAGGCGGAGATGAAGGAGACTTTGAAGGCCCATGGAACACGATTGACAGAAATTTTGGCTACTATGGCAGAATTTACAAAAGTTATCATAAAACCCTCGATGACAACAATCAGTCTTGGGAATTCGCGCTTAGGATGTCGCAACATCAGTGACCAAAGCGGCGAATTTACCGCCAGCGATTCCCTCTCAATTACCTATTTGTTCAGTGCAACTTCCGTCTTTTGATGTTTCAGACCCAATTGGATTGTTGGCTCGTGCCAATCAGTAGTTCGAACTCCATAACACAATCTCATGAATAAAAGTACCTACATCAGTGGCGGCAATGGAAGAGGCTGCACTGTATTGGTGACCTGGTTGCACTCTCGCAAGCCAAGGTTGATGTGGGATGAATTTTGGTAGGCGTTGGTGGCGAGATTCGATACGCATTTCTAAGGTAGCCCCTTTGAACGTTTGGCAGAAAGACGGGTTCAGTAGATGATTACGTGACCCTTTTTGTCCGATTGGCTAGGCCTCATGCGACCTAGCGATGTCTATGGAGTTGGCAAGGTATGTTGAGGATAATTAGTCTGTGCAAGCTGGGGAACAATCGTTTCAGAATCAGAGTAATAGCAGCCCCGTGCAACAAGTGAACAATTTTCACACGCGGATATAAAAAAATTCTTGTTTAGTAGTTAGCGATAAAACAAGGGGATTCATTGGCAGTTCTTTCAGGCCTCCAGACCGACTTTCTACTGCCCCTTATGGGATCTCGGAAAAGTCTATATCAAAATTCTGTTCACTCGCCTTTCGCCTCAAGATATTACAGATTTGAGAGCAAAGGGGTTGTGCTTTCACTATAAGAAGCCTTACACACCACGAATGTCCCCTTAAGCAGTTACGGGTCATGTTGGCGGAAGAGGATGAAGCCTTGGATCTACAGCATTTAAAAAACTATGAACCCACAGGACAATAGTTAATGGATTAATAGTATAAGCCTTTCGAGGAGTAAGGCTGCCTTCCTGTTTACTCTATGGCTGTTTAACCTTGAGGACAAGGTTGTTTCAAAGAAGATTTAATTGATCGAGAACAAAATTAGGGTTTACTGACAACAGGGGCGGGCTTAGGTCCACTTTCCGTGGGCTGGGCTTATTTATTGAGATTATAAATATATTTCTTTTTAGGGTTTTGTTTCTTTCCTTTTTGGTATTAGTAAGTAGAAGTATTTAAGGAGTTGTCTAGGGTTTATGGAGGATTACTGAGACTATTATTAGATTAAGGAGCCTGGAGGTTTTTGGGCAAATTCCTTTGATTGTTCTTGTTCTTATCAAGTTGTTGGATTTTGTATACTTCTACATTGCTGTAACTAAATATTTAGAAACCAAATTTGGAACTATAGAATCTGGAACTATAGAATCCAAAAACTGTTTTCTTTTGAGATTTTCAAAGAACCAAATACATCTATCCTTGTAAAATGCCTATTAACCTTATCAGTATTCACCTACTCACCACCTAACAATGATCACAATCACCCACTCAAACTGTATAATATACAAATCTAGCACTTCTCTTGCACATTTATTTGACATAAAGCTAATCCCTCCAACTAAGAGGTTCAAAATAAAGATATGTTATCACTACCCACAAGATTTCCAAATCCCTTAAATTTTGAACAGAAAATTTCAAAAAATCACTAAATCCATAATAAAAACATAGCCAAATTTAATTTAGATGGAATTTAAATAATGAAACGACCACACACTAAAAAGATTTTAAGTGGCACTCACAAACTTTGTGTAAGCTTGATCAACCAAATCCCTTGACTGTCCTTGTATGTACTGCTCCATGCGGGTTGCAAGAGTAGCAAATCTACAGCAAAACAAACCCACAAATCATATCCGACAAAGACCTAAATCTGAAACATAACAGCAGCACCAGACATGCCATAAACAGATAAAGCACTCGAAAAATAAAATCTAGGGACACAAATATTACTTTGATGTCAAAGAAAGGAAAGAAACTCAAGCTAAAAATTTTCTAAATAAACATATCCAATTTTTCAACTTTGTTCTTTTCATTTGTGAATAGAGGGACAAAATCTCATTTGAAGCTTTTTTACTTTATCCTGACCATCTTCATTGCTTGAGAAATTTTAAAAGTTGGCGGAAACTTCATTACACACTCAACTATGTGATATATAATCTAACCAAAAATAATACTTAATGGATGGATACAAAGCATTTGAATTAAAATAATGAAATGAAGAACTAATATAGGTCTTAAACCACATCTTGAAAGTCTAGATGGATGCAGCAAAATTAGTATCTAATTTACTGCAGTTTCTGCCTTAAAGGCACCACCTGATGCCTGTATTGACAATGTAGTCTCTACTTAGACGTTTTTGAATCAGAATTACAAATAATTAATTTTCATATTAGCTATTTTCTGTTATGCCAGAAAAAGAATAAAATGGAAATATAGTTATCAGCAAAAATTCAGACACCATCAGCATATTTAGAAGCAACCACAAACAAATACAGCAAGGGCAAGAAACTGTCAAATTATAGATTTTTTGAACTCAGAAAATTCACTTTGTCATATCTCAGTTACAAATCCACTCATCATCGAGAATCTGAAAAAAGAGAATTAAATGGATCATATTTATGGCCAATTAATTCAAAGTTCAAACTATGCTACCTTTCTAAATGAAAATCAATTCAAACATTAATTTCTTTAAAAAAATGAATCAGTCCTGCTATCATATGTACTACACAAAATTAACAACAAAAAATAAATGAATATCAAGAATTTTAGCTAATTAATCTTTCACCAACTTACAGCTTCGGCAAGAAAAATATTCTACACTCTACGGCCCCCTGGGTTACACAACTCCTTTAAATTAAATGAACTTCCCTCATAGCTAACTACACTCACAAGCCTCGAACAAAAAGAATGGTAGTTGACAATTATTATATGAATAATTAAAAAGATTAGGTTGTGTTACCTGGGTATATATGATAACACTCCCCCCTGCCGAACATTTCGTTCATTCCGCTCAATCTGGTGACAAGCTTCATCCACAAACTGAATGCACAATATACATATTAGGACAGTGAACAGAAACTCTTAAAATAAACAACTATTTGGATCTTCCAAGAAACCAAAGAGAATTAACTTGTTGGCCATATACCTTTAACAAACAAATTTGACATCCTTTCCATGCATTCCATACCATAGCTTATAATGATGTTCAAAAGAATTGTGATAAGATTTTATTAAGTGACAGTAACAAGACATTAGGAAAATTTCTTTAGGAAGTAGCATATTTGAGTTTGATTGGTCATTCTACAATAGGAGCTTCAGCATTCTTTCCACCTAGGAAATGCTATATTCAGAAATGGATATAAGTGAGCTAATAATTGGCTCATTTCAAATTAAAGCTTATTTTGCTGCTTCTAAATAGAGATCATTAATCCCTCAAAACTCGTCCCCATCTTTGTCATAAAATCAAACATAAGCATGAAGAACATACCCGATTCTTTTTCTAATACAGAAATTAGTTTATCTTAGTAGAACATTATAACTTACACGACTGAACTGGGTAGAAATTCGGTTTTCAAGGTCATCAAGTAAAATACGCACGAAGCCTGCTGCATCTGCTTTTTGACCAGAAATATAGCGTTCTGTAATTCCATGCATAGATATACAGCGGAGAGGGTCGATCTTGTATGCCCAGTCCACAACAGCATAGAAATCTTCCTAAGAAGTCAGCAAGAAGAAAGAAAAGGGGAAGAAGAATTAAGAAAACACATAAAAAGTGCAAATTTGATCTATATATTATGCATTGCAAATAAAAAATCAATTATACCTGTATACCATCAAGCAAGTCATGAAGCGATTCATTCAATGCCTGCAGATCTGCTGATTTTTTACCTACAAAATTACGTAGGATTAGTGGATTACTATTGTGCAATGCACTAAAGTAGAAAATTGAAAAGAAAATGAAGATTACCAGCATTGTCATTATCATCAATGTCCATGATGCCCAAATCATCATCATTATCATCATCAGTGGGTATAGTTTTGTTTCCATTGGCAAGACCACCAGGAGGTACAAGAGCTGGGACTTCAAAGCACATAAAGTGCGCAAAGAAAGAACTCTGAGTTCCAGGGACAGAATTTTTGAAACAGGTATCTTGTCAAAAAAGAGAGAAGAAAAAGAAACAAGGAATAAAGATTTGAAAGCTTATTACGACCTCATCCACAAGGAGCGGAATGAAAATAGTCAGCATTTTAGAATATGCCTCAGAAACAGTAGATGTATCTGCACTACTTGCACTTTGATTAGAGCCTGTGGAGCCATCAAGCCATACTGTTGGATTCCTTGACGCTTTTGTACTAGCACGAAGTTCATTTGCAAATTCACGAGCCTGGGATGAAATAAAAACCAGGACCTTAATCTTTCAATTGTATCATAAATATTTCCAAATAAAATCACATATCTAAAGGGCCAACTAAAAGTCTCATGCAAAGGATCAATATATAATAAACGAAAAGGTTTATTCTATATCATGAATTCAGGTTTCAAATTAATTAACACCAGTGGAAGAAACCCCATACTGTTAATCACATATGTAGATTTTCAAGAACCAGGCAACATGAAACCAATTAATAGGTAAACATACAAAATAATATTTAAAACCAATGGCATTCAGAGCAATACCAAGGAGTCTTGTCTTCAAATTAACTATTTTTAGATCTCTGTCAAATACAAAAGAGTCAAATTGAGAAGGACTAGAAGATATCCCCTTATTTGAAATATCCAAAAGAGGAAAAAAAATTGAAAGAGAGGGAGTATTCATCAAAAACATATTTAGAAAAGTTGTTTTACATCTAGTTGGTTAGACATTATGTATGAACCAACAACTAACTAAACTACTCTCTACACAACATGCCACTCCAGAATCTAGACGAAGATATGAAGATAATGGATGAAAGAAAAATGAAAGCTCTCATCAAAATATCATCTGAATCCAGACCTCTCGACGTAGAAGCAAATTCAAAGAGCTGCAATAAGCTTTCCTTAATGGACCCAAGCAGTTCTTATCAAGGCTCTGCAAATGAAAAAAGAGAAAAAAAATAAATAAATAAAATATATATGTAAAGGAAATAAAATCAACGAGCAAAATGAGGAAATATTGAAGGTCAATAAAATTATAGTTAACATAAAAAAGTATGCCATAACTCAATATTGTAGTAGAAAAAGCTTTTCACCTTCAAGTGTTGCAACAGGCGAGCATATGTCCGGCACTTATACCTTAGATCAGCATGATCAGGCCTCTTAAGTTGTCCACGCTGTTAGAAACATGATGACCAAAAGATATACAATCCATAAATAGGCAAATAGTAATTGATAATCAAAATGGATGTTTGACAATACCTGAGAGAAATAACTCTTATCGCTTATCATGAAATCCACCAAACTAGTAAAATAATTCCGCAAAAACTCAGATGCTCTTTTTACAAAATTGTTTCTCAACTTGTCAAGTTCTGCCCGCTTCTCTCTAACCTGTTCACCCACCATTTTTAGGTATAAACATTATACTAAAATTGTGATATAAACTAAACTTAATAATTTTATATCCTTTGGAAACTTCATAAGTTCCAAAAGCTGATGATCCACAGATATGTTCAAGTAACATATCAAGGAATTCACCTTTTTGGAACATATAAACTACAAGTAGTTCATCAAAACACTTGGAGTGTTACGGCCAATAGGCCAACCTCAAAAGCTCAGGGGGAAAAAAACATTAAGAAAGAAGCAACTAATTTTTTCCCAGAAAGGTAAGAAAATCAAGACAGACTGGTCAACATACAGATTTCATGTTTGCATATCTACGATCCAACTGGGGAACTTCTAGGTTTCTTAAGGCATTTGTTAGCCACTCACATGCTTCTATATTCTGAAGCATGCGAGCCTCATCAAATGAACCCCCTGTAAGAGACGCCGCATACTGCATACAAAGGGAGAAAAAGAAGTAAAAGCCAAAACTCCAGGGACTTAAATCAATTTAAAGAAATCTAATATAAAAAACTAATATTCATACGTAAAATGCCATTTCATAGAAAAAAAAAATCTATGGGGAAAGACCTCAGATGGGATTCGTAATCTCTCAAGAAGCTTATCAAGTTCATCAATTAGAGATTTGTTGTTCACTGACTGCATTTCCAGCTTGTTATTTCTTGTTTCAATCTGCACACCATAAAAACAAAGAGCTTGTCAGCAAACTAGCGAAAAAACACTTGAAACAGGTCTAGTGTTAGAACAGTGTTTACTTAAGATTAAAAAAAATAATTTAAGATGACTTGAATAAAAACAAGATATTAAGAAAATCAAACAAATGGATTAGATTAGTTTCATTATTATTATTTGACTTAGGTCAAACATAAGCACAAATATCACCAGTAACTAACATGATATACATAGTCAGTCGCACAAAGTATATTTTCTAGATCACATCATATTTTTTGTTTAGTCTTGGAACCAAACATCAGAGCAATATTCAGAACTGAGTGATATGAAACGCATAGTCCGCCCATACTTAATATACATATCCAAATAAGATTGCAATTTGTAGAGACCCATACCGACTCTATATCCTCCCTCATGTGCCTTAGCTTTACATTAAAAATGCCTAGCCATTCATCCATGTCATCAACGCAGTTAGTGGCAGACTCAAGCCCCTGTAATACCTGAAGAACAAGAAAATAAGAAGTTATACACCAATAATCTACTCACTGAATCTCAAAAACTTGCTAAACTGGTATACCCTAGTCATAAAGAGAGCAATACTACGTCCAAGAAGACATAAAGAAAGGAGCACCACTACGCAGCACCTAGTACTAAGAAGTAAAAGGGGAGAGATCTCTGGCACATAAATTATCAAAATAACAAAATATCATACTGAGAAAGTACATACAATGCAAAAGGAAAGTAAAAAAAATCATGGGAAAAACCCTCAATAAAACAGATAATTGTAAGTAACCTCATTTATTAAAGGCTCATTTTCCAAAATTGCATGCACATTTGCTGCTTCCAATGCTTGAAGCTCTCGCTTCATACGCTCAGAAAATGCCTCAGCTTCACCAATACCCATAACATAACTGCAAGTTAGCAATTAAGTATAACATCAGCTCTAGGTTGAATTACATAAAAAAGTGGTGAGTGAGAAAAAATGACCAAATTATACAGTAAAGAATACAATTTACTGTACAAACCTATTGAACAGTATCTGCAGGTAAACAGAGAAGTACCAAAGATATCCTATTCTGGATTCAGGACCTTGAAACTTATGGAAAAAATACATGGCTGAATATTTAACATAATAGCACATGCAGCGGAAAAATGACTATGAACATCAAACAAATGTAAAAAACTGTGACACAACAGTCGAAGGTACACTCAGTCAACATACCATTTCAACAGTGACAAGCAGCCCAAATGTACTGCAAAATTTTGAGTCTACAATTCTTCACACTGGAACAGAATGTTAGCTAATTTTTAGATGTTTTTTTCGGCTTCCATGTTAAGTTGACAAATTCCTTTTTTAGATAGTCCATGTTTACTAGGTGAATCTTTGTTTTTGGAATTATCAAATTTTACTTTTCTCTTGTTTATAAACCCAAGGACTTTTCTTCCACTATAAATATGAGAGTATTATATTACAATAATATACATAATGCACACAACTCCTCCAGCCTTCTCTCTTTTACATGGTATAAAGGCGGTAGAATTCGCATTGAATTATTAGTTTCTTTCCCTAGACTTCATCTCCTTCAAATTCTGACTTCAATGAAAAAGAAAACTAGATAAAAAAGAAAAGTGTGTCAACCTAATCCCCTTACCTGCTCCAAATCCTAGCTTCTGTCTTCAACCCTAACGGCCTAACCTATCCTCTGCTGCCACCACAAAGAAAACTCTAATCTATCCTTAGCTGCAATAATTAATATATACACATCCAAAATTCGCAATATGTACTCGGCTTCGGCATCATCCCTGCTTACTGCTTGGTTTCTTTCAGCAAAACATAACACAAGCACCTTTGCACTGCAACTCTGCGAGACACTATTCTACATAATTGTGAAGCAAGCATTTCCCCATCTTTAAACTGCATCCTTGTGCGCAACTGCATCTATGCCTTCATGCACAGCCTGCCCTGTTCTGCATCACATCTAGCTCTATTCTGTTTCCTCGTGTGCAGCCAACTCTATTTTGTATCCTCATGCACAAACAGCCTTGTTTAGCATTCTTACACTATAAGACACTCTAGAAGGTGATGAGACCTTCACCGTCTTCCCTACTATTATAGCACTTTTTTGCATGACCTGTCTTTGTATGCTAGCAGAACTTCTCCCTCTTCTGTCGTTGCATGTTCCTGCAATATATTTGTCTCACACTTGATCACTGCTTCTACCTTGTGCTCACTGCACTGCTCTTGTGGTCTGAAGTTCCAAAACTCTATGGCAAACTATATATTGTGATATGCTCCAACATGAGTGGGAGTGTTGAAGATTATGCTCAATGTTTAGTTGTTATATTCCTTGATTAGTCAATCTATGTTGACTAGGTAGATCTTTAGTTTTGGTATTACTCCCTCTGTCCCACAATTATCTTCACACTTTCCATTGTTGTCCGTCCCATAATAACTTGCACCACCATAAAAGGAATTATCACATCAACCCAAAATACATTTTAATTTCAAAAATAACACTCCCACCAAACACACATAATATACTATACACTTTATTTATTACCCAAAAAGACTACATTAACCCCATAAGTCAATAAAGTTAGTCAAAAGAAAAAACTCCGCCACATACAGTATCGGTTCAAACAATCCCGGGACTAAGGGACTATTAGTCGTCACTTCTTTCCTCATTTAGTTTCAAACCTAGGTCCTTTCTCCCTCTCTGATTAAGGAGTCTTCTGCTCCAATAATACAAAGAGTACACACAACTTCTCCAGCCTTCTCTTTTACATGCTCGAAGCCTAGATTTCCAGTAATTTTCTCCCTTTGAATAGAGAACTTTAAGGCAAGGATAAGAGTGTCAATATCAACTTCGTAATTCGACTTTAAAAGCTGATAACATGTGCAACAAGAGCCAACTCATGGAATAATTTCCCAAGACTCCTGAAGTAAGGAAAACTAATAGGTAGATGAAAATGATGTTCTCAATTCAGGTTGCTCAGAAATATTGGGACGAGAGGGTGTGTTTACTTTTTTGCCAGGCTCCAGCTATGAAAATTTGGATATTTTTAATATATGATGAAACATCACTAGAAATGGGAGTTACTGGCACAAAGTAATGAAGAATAAAATCATTGAGATTTCTTCAAAGATCAACAGCAATGATAAGAAATGAGCACAATAAATTGTCAAAGACTATTGACTTTCACCTCTAACTTAAAACTCCACCAAATCAAAGAAAATTTCTTCTTTGCACAAACTCACATAAAATTTAAGCGAAGCACCAAGTAACTTAATCCATGACAACCCTAAAAAAGGATTATTTCTAAGGATGTATAGTGTTCAATCATTCAAACAAACTTTGACTGTCTTATTTTTCATACACTTTAGAGCTCTGAAATGACATGTCGAATGATTTTCTTAATAAAAACTCTATATTACAAATGAGAGTCCATTTTTCTCCAATGTCATCAATAATTTCAAAAACCCAGAAGAATTCAAAGTTATTCCTTTGGGTACAGACGACGGAAATCTCCACTACCAAGTCTCGAACTAAATGCAAATCAAACCAAACCAACCTTCTGTGAATGGAGCCAGATTAGCATTCCATAAAATTATAAATATTTAAGCATCTATCAAGTTTCTTTTTCTATTTTTTTCTTAGTCCATTTTGCATGTGAAAACAGCAGGAGTTAAAATGCCTCTTAAAGAAATGATAGTGTAAATAGTTGTTCTTAGCTCCACTTGTAAGAACTACATCACAAGTGAACTTTATAATGAGATAGAAGTGAAGCCATAGTTCAGTATTAAGGAAGTATATTTAAATTCAATTGAAGTACATACGTTCCTAAAAGAGCTTCCATGTCCTCTTCCTCCACTTGAGATACAAGATCTCTCTCAACAGTAACTTTCATGTCATGTTCTGTAACTGCAGGCATAACAGGACCTTCTTGAAGAATTCCCGGTTGCTTAGAAATGGCTGGGGTATTTTCCTGTGAAAGGAAAAACATAATACGAAAAAACAAATTAACAGTATTGAAAACATGAAAAGATCCACTTATATATACATAAGCTCTGATTGGTAATCCAAAGAAACTTTCTAAATAAAATAAATAAATTAGCAATCATTTCATTTCCCGAAAAATATTTAGCAGTAATTATGAAAAGAACATGAGCATTCCTCAAGACTTCCTTGTTCACCAATGTGGAGTAGGTCAATGACTAAAAATTGAAGGCTTGAAGCATTAAATAAAAGATATTTCTTGTTGACTATTGTTCAGAAAGTGATGATTGAAGGAATAAGGGATGGAATTTTAGTCATGAAGCACCTTAGCCCAAAGAGCCATCTCCACAACATCTACGCCAACAACTTTAGGAATACGGCCCAACACATCCTTGCATATATTAAAGATGCAAAGCAAAAGACGATTCCTACAATATGAATAAATAAATCATCATTAAAGAAGGTGAAGTAATCCCAGATCATATCCAAATAATGGCTGGATGAGAAAAAGCAGGACACAGTGCAAACCTGTCATCAACATTGCGCATGGTCCACTGAGGTGGGGCAACACTCTGACTTCTGAGGTTATCAAATCCCTTGATGAACATAATTAAACATTAGTCAAATAAAAGAATTGTTAAACAAGGGACAGGATCATGAAATTTTGAGAAGATAACAAATATAATGAGGATACATTAAAGGCTAATGAGCTATACCAGCATGAAAGTACATCCACTCGGATCATTAGTTACAACTTCCACTTTCGATAGATGCTTCAGTTTGTATAATTTCGCTGGCTATAATTCAAAGAAAAAAAAAAGTATAAGCAAACTGCCAAACACATACTTCAGAAATGTATAACAGTACGCCGGGGGGTGGGGGGGGTGGGGAAGGCCTGTTTGGAGAAGAAAAAAATTTGCATATAATTTATGCCATGTTTTCAGCTAGTACCACCATGTGGTCATGCCAATTGGCTGCATCTGTTCATAAATTTTGCAACTTTGGAGCTTTATTTTACTGACTCTTCAACAGTGCATGGTTACTTTATGTTCAACATACCTAGTACCCATTACCTGGTTTAGATCAAGAATCAATAATCCAAACCATCTTTGTAATTCTAGTTATATATGCCATTAATACATTTTATGAATGCAACGAAAAGAATTTTACTGCATGCTACGAAGAGAATCATTGTCAATAGAAGCTAGTAGACATTATTCAGGCAGTGATGCAACATCTCAACACTAAATGTAAATTCTTGAAAGGATCCAATGAATTCGGAAAATTGAAGAGCTGCATTAAGTGTGACTTATCCATCAACCTTCCACAATCACCCCCAGAAAATCAAAATCTGCCTTGCATTAAGTTTCAAGAGTACAATATTTAACATATTCTTCATTAAAGGAAGGCATAGATCTTCCTGGGAAGATGGAGTCAGCCTTTAAAAGGAGCTCAACATTAGACTTGGTTTTCAACAGTAATGATTAAGAGACAGGGAGATCTCAAATGAATCACTAGACGGGCAGATCAAAAGATTGCACTCCCTCCCTCTCACAAAATGATTCACGTTTACAGTTCCACTTTGTTTAAGAAAAGTTACTTTATTGGCCAACTTTATTAATTTTTAGGGTATTTTAGTATTTTTTGGTAATAAATAAAGTGTAAAGTATGCTACATTTGTTAGGTGGGAGTGACAATTTTGAAATTAAAGTGTCATCTGAGGTAATTGCATAAAGGTGTTATTTCCTTTTTGTGAGTGTGAAGGGTGTTGTGGGACAAACAAATGAGGAAAGTGTGAAGGGTTCTATAGGACGGAGGGAGTACGTTTTTTCAATTTAGAATTGAATTTAAATTCACTGTGACTCATCATGTTATTTGTAGAAACATAAAGATCTTTGGGCATGGCTTCAACATAGGGTATATAATCATATAAAGCTGATCAATGAAAAATCTGTGCTTGTTTTAAGGTTTTCCACAGCATACTTCATGCAACACTTATATAAGACATTTGATATTAACCCAAATGGATCAATATTAAACAGTAAAATTGACTATGGATTCTTTCAATTTCAAATTCTATTTACTACCATGGTCTTTAATAATATTTCTATCTTTTCAACTTCTGTTCTCAATGTCAATGCTGCTTTCTTTCCAAAAATACGAATTTCTTTAGACGCTAATGTCTGAAAAAGAATGTAACATCATGTAATTATACAAGGACTCATTCCCCAGTGACATCAACAGGAAACAACCATCCATCAAAGGAGAGATAAGCTTTAAATCAAAAACTTTAACATGACTTTTGATACTTACTTCAAGAACACCTCCAGTTGAATATTTTAAGACACGAAGAAAAGCGGTAGTCCTTTGACCTTTTGCCTTTGCTGCAAAAACATGTAAACAATTGACAAGATATAAAGATTACGACTTAATAGGTATAGATACAGATACAAAAACAGAGTTACTTCTTTTCAATAATATACATAATCGACATGATCAAAGCAAATAAAATACAAAATTTTCTTCTCTATCATTGATTAAGATAGAAGGAATGGCTTGTTTATGATTAATCAACATCAGATAAAAAATTTCGCCTTGTAACAAGGAGCTTTTCATTCAATTTCAAGCAATTTTGTCGGTTTCTAGGCAGACAATAGGATGAAGATCAACTTCCTTGGGTTGCAACAGAGTTTGCCATTCAATTCATTTTAGATATACATCAAAATACACGTAAAGATGCCTCGATAGCTATTATTTCTAGAAAATTGAACCAGATCACAGATTCCAGAACCCAGAGCTAGCGTGAATTTGAAAACTTCATCAAAAAAGACAATGCAAATATGCAATCACTTTTCACCAACTGTGTCAATATGTCGTTCCAAGTCATGAGCCAACTCTAAGTCGATTAACATCTGAAATTCAAACAATGAATTCTACGTGAAATTTCACGTTAAACCATATCCAGCTTCAATTTAATAACAGAACTACATTGCATAATAAACGATGCTAATCAACTCCACTTCCCCCGTCCGCCCAGCACATGAAAGAAAAAGAAACAATTGACAATTGCAGAAACAGAATTAGAGTTGCTATCGTACTTGAGATGGCTAGAACACGAGGCTTGGCCATGTGACCGCGTCCTAATTTACCGGATTTGGCCCAGATCCCTCGGCTCTTTGCGACTCTGATCGACATAAAGATCTCTTGCTTGGTGCCCTCGATCGCCGCCGCACAAGCTCGTCGGAGCTCTTCATCGTCGGCGCTGGATTTCGCCATTCTTCCGGAGCTCTGAGAGGAGAGGAAAATGATATGGTAGGGCCTTGGGGTTTCCAGTAACAGCAAATGTTCAGTGATAATTGAGGAAAGAAACGAACAGGATTAATCAAGTCAGCTAAAGTCAAAGCGTCATACGAAAGAGTTGGAAACCGGTGATACACTGTACATGATTGAAATGATATTGAATGAAAAAACGAAAAAACACTGAAACACACACGCTTTTATAAGTGGGATCACGCCTTTAGATTGGAATCAGTATTCTCCCTTCCCATTAATTTTCGCGCAAAAGGTCTAATCAGACCCTGAACTTATTTCATAATATCATATTGGCCCCTCATCTTTGTCTCTGTTCATATAAGCCCCTTATCTATTTTTTTTAAGATCAAATAATCCATTTTTTTTAGAAATTTAAATATCAAAATAATTATTTTTGTCTCCTCTTAATTAAAATGGATAAAAGAACCCGAATGGCACAACAGAGGAGATGATAAGTCGTAATTTTACATGATTATTTTGGATTAAATTCATTTTTTTACGCTTGAGTTGTGAATTATTTTATGCTAATTATGACTTATTTATATTTTCTACACTTGAACTTTATTTAAATTGATATTGAAACAGGCCAAAATTGAGAGAAATTGTACAGTCATCACAATTTTTTATTTTGTGACTGTTACAATTAACATTACTGCTGGAAATAAAGAGTTGACCAAGTAAATTAAGAAGGGATTTAATTTGAAGAGCATAAGCAAACTTACCTAAAAGATTGGAGATGCATTGAATCTGGACATCCTTCGAGAAGGAAGGTCATTTAATTAGATCATTATTTAAAGTTTCTTAGGACACATATACAGATATCAAAAATCATCATTCAGAAGTCACGTTGGAGGCAGATTGGCCTGTGGGAAGGAGGCGCACCACTCATGAAGAATACGGTTTTACGATTTTGATCATTTTAATTTAATTTTGATTATGTAATTCGTTTTCTAGTCCAAGGATTGTGAACCTCCGTAGATTAATTTTCTGACAAGAGAGTTGAATTTAATGCATCTATACTTATGAGTTGTTGGACTTGTTTTGTTATTTTTCTGACAAATGTGGAATTATTTTTTGTTTGAGAGTTCATGGTAAAATTACCTTTCTAGTGAGCTTTTGAGCCTTAAAGAGCTATCATCTATATAAGTCATATTACTTTCTTGAATGAGTACAAATTGGACTTGATATGTACATTCTAGAACTTGCTCCTTTAATGCATTTTGAGATCTTATATTTGAGCATGTGTATTAAATGATAAAGGCACCTAGGCAACCCATTGTTTGCCCTTCTTTTTACCTACCCAAATATGTGTTAAACCTTTAGGAGAGCCACATTGAGCTTAACCTTTTCTTGTTGAATGAACATATCAATTTAGCCATATTCCATTTCTTTCTTGAATTCTTCCAATTGAACCCCTACTATTTTGCATATTGTGGAATTCATTGGAAATATTTGTTATGATTGTATTTATGTTGAAGGGGGAATTGATAGTTGTAGGAAAAGAAACGATTGAAAAAGAAATGGAAAGAAAAAGAATGGAGAAAGAAGAAAAGAAAAGTAGAAAGAAAATAAAGGATGGAAGAAAAAAAATGGTTGAAAAGAAAAAAAAAATTGGAGCTAAAAAAAATGGGTCAAGAAATAAACTGAGGAGCTGAAAAAAAAGGCGAAACAGAGAAGCTGGAATTTGATTGAAGAATTTTTCGTTGAAAGGAACACTGAACCTTTCAGTGTTGTGCCTGTTTTTCGAAATTAAGCAAAGGAACAGGTGTGGGTACATGTGCATACTGATAAAAATCAGATTCTATCAAAAGAAAAATAAAGGAGGGAATGAAGAACAATGAGAATGGCATGATGTATCACTTTGATGTACGTTTTACATGATTAACACATTTGCAAAGTGGTAAATTTAGCCTTTCTAATCCTTTTAATCCCACCTTATCTCAGGTCCCATTACAACCATTTTAAAGTCATTTTATTATTTTCACAATGTTCATTGAACTTGGTGGAAATTTGATTTGGGAGCAAGCTTATGGTAACATGTTGTCATGTTTAATTTTAAGTGTTTTACTTCCCTAACATATACTTGAGCGTTATTAAGCGAAACCATTGTGAGGCCATGAATTCTTAAATTCCTTTATTCTACATAGTTGCAAGATTTTTGTGAGGCATTCCATCACTCATTTGTATTTTGTGCATTCTATTTAGTTTCTCTTGGAAGTGTCATTATTTTGCTGTTACTTACACATGATTGTCATTTTTCCTACACCTTGTTTTGGTCTTATTTTGCTTGAGGACAAGCAAAGGTTTAGGTGAGGGTAGTTTGATAAGTCGTAATTTTATATGATTATTTTGGATTAAATTCACTTCTTTACGCGTGAGTTGTGAATTATTTTATGCTAATTACGACTTATTTATATTTTCTACACTTGAACTTTAATTATTTAAATTGATATTGAAACAGACCAAAATTGAGAGAAATTATACAGTCACCACAAATTATTTTGTGACTGTTACGATTAATATTACTATTGGAAATAAAGAGTTGACCAAGTAAATTAATAAGGGATTTGATTTGAAGAGTATAAGCAAACTTACCTAAAAGATTGGAGATGCATTGAACCTGGACATCCTTCGAGAAGGAAGGTCATTTAATTGGATCATTATTTAAAGTTTCTTAGGCCACAAATATGGATATAAAAAATCATCATTCAGAACTCACGTTGGAGGCAGATTGGCCTGGGGGAAGGAGGCGCACCACTCATGAAGAACATGGTTTTACGGTTTTGATAATTTTAATTTAATTTTGATTATGTAATTTTATTTTCTAGTCCAAGGATTGTGAACCTCCACAGATTAATTTTCATGCTTGATTATGAATAATATTATTAACATGTTTTTTGAATTTATTTTGTGATTGACTTTGATGTGAATATTGAATCTTCAATTGCTTGTTTAGACTACCCCTCTCAATAGGTGATTGATTGTTCAATAACTATTTTACATATTATAATCCGTAATTATTATAATATTGTGAATCGAGTAGCAAAATGAGGGAGTACCTCTTGAAATCATGAAATCTAGATTGTATGATTCTTAGTCGGTTTTCATAGCCTAGTAGTCCTAATATCTAAATCTTAATGCATTGTCGAGTTCGAATCCATAGGGTCACTTGGGAATAGTTTAATCTAGAGGTCGTACCATAGGTTATTAAACTTAAGGATATTTCGAGTTAATTGGTTGTACCGTTAGCTTAGGGGCTTGAGTTTATGAACTTATTGGTGTTTTAGGAATTTCATATATGTGAATTAGGATATGGGAGGGGATCAAATCCTTGAACTAGGTTTGTTTTATTGAATATCTTAATTTTATTATTCTTGTTATTTTAATTGTTTCTTTTATGTCTATTAGTTGTTAGTCTCAATCCAATCCCCCTTCTCTGGTTACTTTTAAAAACACATTAAATTCAATTATAGTTCAATTATTCCCTATAGGTTCGACTCTTACTTACCCTACTATATTCTTAGTGGATTTATTTGGAAAATTACAAATTTTATTTTTTGGTGCTGGCGACAACAGTCCAGGAGAACTCATGTTCCACCTGCGGCGATGAATCAAGAACTCTAACTACCTCAAGAATGGAAGTACAAAACTGTCGAGCCGTCACAGACCACCAATTTCTACCATCCCACCTACTGCCAATGCCTTATTTACCGGCTAATCAACTTAACACAATATCCACTTAGATTGAATAATTATAATCGGCCGGAGCTGAGGGAGCAAATTATTACATTAATTAATCTTCGAATTCTTTTTCCACCGTCTTAATTAATTTGGGTTGAAAAGGGATCACCTCACTGTTTCCCATCCATGTCCCTAAACCTCTTAGATACACCATGAGAGTCGTCAACATCAAACCATCGTCGTTGATCCGTTTTCTCTTCTCGCATTGACACTTGTCAGACGCCTCACCGGTGATGAAGCTGATGAACTCCGACATGCAAAATATATTAGAAATTCATGATAAAAGCTTCATAATTGCTCTGATGATATTTCGGCGACAGAAAAGGAATTACAGAAGCATAGCTGAGATTCACCACACTCCTAACATTCCCATTTCATCTCCATCTACTTAATTACTACTGCCACTGTCCTAATCTAATATTAATCACCTTTCTCTAGTCTAATCTGTTGTCTAATCCATCAGCCTAATCCATCAGCAAGCTTACTACTCTTCTCCATCTACTTATCTTTAATTCCAACCAAATCTCCTTTTAAAAAATAAACCATTTCCTAAAGTGAATAAAATGGGTTCAACCCAACCGGAATGGTTTAGTAAGTCCATTCTTGAGGTAGCCGAAGCTCTTGATTCATCGCCACGGGTGGAACATAGGTTCTCCTTTGTTGTGCCACCAGGGTCCTTTTAACCCATTTTAATTAAAAGGGGACAAAAAAAATTATTTTGACATTTAATTTTCTAAAAAACTGTGTTATTTGAACTTAAAAAAATAGATATGGGGCTTACATGAACATAAACAAAGATGAGGGGCAAATATGATGTTATGAATTAAGTTTAGGGTCCAATTTGATCTTTTGCTCATTAATTTTCTTATCCAATAAAAAATTACTCCCTCCCTCAGTCCCATAAAATTGGTCACCTTAACTATACTATGAATATTATGAAAATACTCCATCCGTCCCATCAAAGTTGTGACATTTTCCTTTCTGAGTTGTCATACTTCCTAAAATAGGAAAAAATTATTACCAAAATATCATCTCAATATATCAAATATTTCAAATTGTCACTCCATTTAATTACATTAACAACACAATTAAACATTTAAATTAATTTATAACTAATATAATGTTGGCATTTGATCGTTTGGTTAACGTGAACCGTTAGGGTTCCATGCAATTCTATATCAGTGGAAGTAAGATTATAAAATTTACATTACCTTTCACCAGGGTATGTTGAAGAAGAGAAAATTCTCGCCGACAGCTTGCACGACCTCACGACTTTGAGCATAACTTCCTCATCCAATCTCCGATTTGAGTGATTTTTGCAATAAAATAATCCTCTTTTCCGTGGCTTTCCAACCATGTATCTGATGTGCGTTTTCTACGTACATCAATTTAATGCCCAAGTGTGAAGGATATCAATTATAGCAGCAAGCAATCAAGTTAAATTATCGATCCCAAAAGGACAATTAATTATTTATCTTCTAAATATTACTAGTTTAATCAGAATAGGGTAATCGATTTCCAATTTTGAGAATTTAATTACTATCTAAAGACTTAAAATAATAAATAACTAATAAAATCACAAAAGAAGGAATTTAAGATTAATTCAAGAGAGATCAACAGTTCTAAGGTAATCCGGTATAGACCAATTAATTTGAATTCCTAGACTTCCAATTGTTCATTCATGCTGATTCTATGAAAATACACCACATAATCCCATTTTTCCACCGGATATGATCCAATTCAAAGATAACAGTATAATCTGGTTTTAACCCTAAGGTGCGTAAATATTACCAAGCTCCCTTCCTAGATACTAATCAAAGCAAACAACAATACCTCCGGATGGCAAGTTTAACTAACAAGATATTTTCTGAAAGTACTACAAGGCTTTATTCACTTTCTACTTGAATGTCTAATTGTATTGTTCCACTAAACAATTCAAGTATCTGATTTACCTGTTCTTAGAATTAACGTGTTTATAGACAGACTACTTTAATTCCCAATAGATAGACAAAATAATTCATGAACGCACACAAGCTAACATATTAAATAAAGCATCGCGGGCAATGACATGAATTTACTATGAAGACGTTACGAAGCATATAAGTAAAGTCTGAATAAATTAAGTAAAATCAGAATATTAACTGCATGAATTCACAAAATTGGTCTAGGTCTCCAAATCAATTAAATCTAACCGTCAAACTTAAAACTGTAAACAAAATTAGCCTATGGGGTTACAAGCAATTCCCATGGCTATCAAAGTCATACCAGAAGTCTTGACAAAAGAAAATAAAAGAAAGGAATAGAAAAACCCTAGTGTTGGCGTTATTCTGCTTTCTTTCTCCATCTCTCCGATTAACTGATCTCCCTCTTGAATAGCTCTTGAATCTCCTTCGATGTGGATGGATGTGGATGATGTATGGTAGGGGGTGATCCCCTTATGGAGGGTGGTGTCTCTTATGAATAATGATGTGAAATATATATATGTGTGAGAAGGGAATGATATAAGGAAATTAATTGTACTCTAAGAAATAGGAAAGATGGGCTAATTTTCGGAAATTTTTGGAAATTCCCATTGGCAGCTGCGCGACCTCACAATTTTGAGCATAACTTCCTCATCCGAATTCCAATTTGAGTTATTTTTGTGTCAAAACGATTCTCTTTTCCGTGGCTTTCCAACCATGTATCACACCAGTAGTTTTCAATTCTACACGAATACAGAAAAATTATACAATGTGAGCATGCATTTTCCAGCATTCTTTCACCCTTTCACTCTTCATTCCAACTTTGAACTTTTGATCATGTTTTACCCTTAAAAACTCAACAAAACACCTTAGTAGCATCTTAATTATGCAAGATATGAAAACCACTCAATTCTACATAAAATCATAGCCACATTCTATCAAAAACGTGTAGTGTGAGACCTAAAATACGTGAAATTTCACTCTCAACAAACCTCCAAACTTACATGTTGCTCATCCCGAGGCAACGACATAGAAAACCAATAGAGTAATTGAGAGAAAATTTCATATCATTACACATCCAAGACAATATGACAATTCAAAAATCATACTTCAAATACTAAGATAACCATTCATCTAAGAACATACAATTCAAATCAACTACTTCACTTTTTCGGAATGCTCATCCACCCATTCTCATGGGTAGTATTTACGATCATCGCCCAAGTGTGAAATATATACTTCAGGGTAAAGTTTTTACACTCAAAATCAATTCAAATACACGTGTAACCATATGTTTGGAAATCATCTCAACTCTTGACTAAAGGAATAATTTCAACAATAGGATCACAAAGCTCTTTCATTAGGGTGTAATGTTGGGTCTTTAATAAAAGTAGGAAATATATGGATAAAGTGACTCAATCACTAGTAGAGAATCAAAGAAGCTTACAACTTTTCAACAAACAGCTTCACTTTCTTCTTTCTCCTTCAATGCTCTTCAACTTTTCTTGCAATGCTCTTTAACTTTTCTTGCAATTTGATGAGACTGCGCAAGGTGGTTCAACCTCACTGATCTGGTTCGACCCGAACTAGGAATCTGAAAATTTGTTACACTGTGGTTCGACCTTGATGACATGGTTCGACCATCCATGAAGGTCGAACCAAATGCCTGAGACTATGTTAAAATAGCTCCAGATTCGTATTTTTACACCCAGTGTGTGTATTTTTGTGTTTTCCAAGAAAAAGCTCATCCAAGGTCCATAAGGAGAGCTTACAAGTATAAAAGGGGATGTAGATCACACCAAAGAGAGACGAAAACACATCCATCCTACACCACCCCACAAGGGGGGATCACCTCCCAACCATCATCCATATCCTTTCCTTCATCCATCCATCACTATGAATATTCGTATGTGGAATCAAGAAGGAGAACCAAGAGGATTTGAAGAGACAAAAGAGAGAAGGAAGGAGACTTCTACACCAAGGGTTTTCCTAATTATTTTCTTCTACTTTCTAATTTTTCGGACATATGGTAAGATTTATCCAACTGCCATGATTATTCTTCGCAACATCATGGGCAAGAACTATTTTGGTAGATCTAGGGTTTTGAAGGTTCTTATGAATTAAGTAAACTTTCGTGTGTATACTTCGTACAACACTACTTGTGGATTTATTTTATATAAGAATATGCTTTATTAATTCATACTCAGAGTTGTTTTGTGCATCATTAATTGTTATGTAGAGTCTGAATATATATCTTGATTATTGATTGAGTGCGTTCACTGCTGAGCAAGATTTTATGTTATGATTCTAAGTGAGGGGACTCCGAAGCTTCATTAGAACTATCTTATATGAATAATTGTTAATTGAATCTGATTCGGGTTAATAAGTAGGACAAAGAGGATAATTTCATAGTACCTATAAAGGAAGATCATATCGGGTTAGAGTACCAATTGGCCAGGGAAATAATTGATACTGATAGTTCCTAGAAAGGGGGTGGGTTATATCTCTTGCTCCAAGGTTCTTCACACATGTTACACGCATATTTATTTGTGTCTATATAGTAGATTTGCATGGCTTAGTGATGCATCCATATTCCACAAGACAGAGTCGAACATTGATACATAAAAGGGAGATTAATGAGTGAAACCGAATTATCTTAGAGCTACCTATTCTCCATTCTTGAGTCACTTTTGAATTCTTCTAAGTGCTTTTATTTTAATTGTTATTTTAATAAGTTTGTTAGCAGATTGATAATTAAATTCTCAAACTTAATTGCCACTTTTCTTAATTAATTTATTAAATAATTAAATTGATAATACGACATCCTTTGTGTTCAATATTTAACTTGGTCGCTTGCTTAAGCTGCAACTGATATCCTTAATACTTGGGGATTAATTTTGCGTGCAAAGAAAATGCGCATCCAGTTTTTGGTGTCGTTGCCGGGGACGACTGTTATTATTGGTTTTATTATTTTTAGTTTAATTAAGACCTTTATTTGTGATTATTTATTTCTATCTAACCTTAAATTTTTCTAAGGTACTTGCACTAGGAAAAGGAAAGGAAGGAAAGGAAGAAATAACACACTGAGCTGGACATGGCCGGAGCAGAGCAGAATCCAGATAATGTTGCCATACGTGAAATTTTCACGAACAATGGAATTGGTAACATGGGGTTGATAGGAGTAAGAGGGAAGATAATGATTTTGAGATAAATCCTGCTCTTATTAACATGGTGGAGAAGAATTCCTTTTCTAAAGGTTGTTTTGAAGATCTATATCAGCACCTCAAAAGATTTCTTGGTTATGCAAATACTCAAAAGGGTGTTGGAGCTAATGATCATGCTAGGTGGATCGCCCTATTCAAATTTTCCTTGATTGATAAGGCGAAGGCTTGGTATGAGACTCTTGATGCAGCAGACTGCACTACATGGGACCAACTGCAGTAGAAGTTTTTGGAGAGATACATACCACCCTCAAAGGTTTTCAGAATGAGGCAAGAGATCACCCAATTTGTTATGAATCAAGGTGAGAAATTTCATGAGGCGTGAGATAGATTTAAAGATATGCTCAGGAGGTGTCCACAGCATGGAATGTCTAAGGCTCAGTACATAAGCATCTTCTACTATGGATTGGATTGTGAGTCGCATATTCTTATTGATGCATTATCAGGAGGAACGCTGTTATCTAAGATAGAAATATAATCAAAAAGGTTGTTTGAAGACATCTCTATTAATTAACGTGACTGGCCTACGGAAAGAGTAAGAGGATCTTATGTACTAGGTAAGGTAGCACAAGTTGAACATCAAGTGGTGAAGCCGAATAGGGATGATGAGATCGTCTCTAGTCTAGCTAACATCAACAAGCTACTAAAGTCCCAGTAGAAGCAGATTATAGAGTTGACACAAAGGGGGCCTAGTATGCAGCAGCAAGAAGTGAAGAGTGTTGAAGATACCTTCAATCGATACATGGCTAAGAATGATGCAAGAGTGGATAGACTTGAGGCTACTATGAATTCTACCTATGCAGATTTGTCTAAGCAGTTGAATGACCTTACTTTGTTGATGGGGCAGATAGCCGGGAATGTGAATCAAGTAACGCAGACATTAGAGAAAGGAAAGTTCTCGTCTCAAGGCATAATGAACCCGAATGAGTGCAAAGTCATCACGTTGACATCCGAAATACAGTACGATGGTCCAATGATGCCAGCAATGGATTCGGAAGCTTCAGGGAGCCAGATCGACCCTGGTTCGGCCAAGGTCCTTGGTCGAACCACCCCTAATACAATTCGAATTCGTCCTTCACTTTCAAGCTCAACTTCCTTACTTGAATTTTTTGTTCTCTATAATTTTTTTTTTCAAATAAGGATACCAGTTTTAGGCACTACCCTTTTTCATGGGGTATCAGTTTTTGGCACTATCCCTTCATGCAAATTTTAACCATTTTCTCCAATAATTTTCATTACTTCCACATTATTCCTCCTCTTGTATTCTTCTTCACAAGACACCAACTTGACTCCTTCAACTCTCTATTAGGTAGGAATTTTTAAGCCTAGCAAAGGGATCAATTAACTAATCACGTATGCTTCCAACAAATAAGGCTTTTAGGCTCAAAAGGGTTGACTACGAATAATTTCTTTAGGTAGGAAAATAATTTGGCTAGTGACTAATAAATAACAAAGATGGCTTAAGATCATCTCCTATTGTCTAATCAAATACGTAGCTTCAAGCAAGATATAAAACCAAGTTCTAGAATACGTGTGTATGTACGACACTCACAAGAATAAACTAAATCATGCAACTTGACATGATTTCAAAAGGCTCAAATCTCACATGGCTATAGGAATGAACGAGCAATCCTAATAAAGCTACATAGCTAATCTTCCATGCATATACTTAAACTTCAAGCATCTCAATACCAAAGCACGATATCAAATCGCTTCTCAAACACAATCACACATATAATACCATCAAGTGTAAGAAAAATTAGAAAATCATCCTAGAGAACCAAAAATTCACTATACCGACACCAGGATCAACACACAATAAATAAACAGTAACAAACACCTGGAAAATCGCAAAAATAAAAAAAAATTAACATTTACGAATAAATCGAAAACATCAATTAATCACAAAAAATCGACCCTTCAAGAAAATAAAAGAAAACAATACTGGAAAAAATTTACTTCAGTGCAGCAAGACAAGGTATGTACGTAACCCCCCAAACTTAGATCAAATAAGATGAGAGGCTAAGTTTGCAAAGAAGTATATACATAGTCGAGCAGCACCTAATAAAATTCCTACACCACACAAACACATAAAAACAATTAAAACAGGAGGGTACGACCCCAATAGGCGCTCATGTTTAACATCGGAGAGTCACGGTGGAATACCTCAGGTTTATCGGAATGGTCATGGATATCTTTCATCCTTGCCATCGTATTCTAATCGATGTGCTTCTTCATCAATCCAATACATGGTAAGGGATGGCCTCATTGGCATTCTTAAAATTTATTTTGACCTTGTCGACCATGTTAAGATCATTCATCAACCTCTTCATTCTACTCCACCACTTATTCCTTTTCGCGATGAAAATTCCCAACTTCTCTTCTAACTCCTTTCTATCCCTAAGAATATGTGATGAATCATTAGGTGAAACAAAGTCAATAGAAACAATATCATCAAATTCAATGTAACTTAAAGAGTTTAAAGGTTTAGAAATGTTCATTTCATTCTTCAAGTCCTCTTCGGTTGCTTCTTGGCTTTGCTCTTCTTCTTTCTTTTCTTCCTCAACATCCTCAAATTCTTCATCAATCTCTTCTTCTGCCTCAAAAATTGACTCCAGTTGATAGCTCAATTCAAGTGGAGCCACTTGACTTAATCGAGTGGACTCCTCTTCATTTTCTTCTTCCTTAAACGACAACATAGGACCTTCAAACTGCATTCAAGGGCACAATGGAACAACAATATCTTCCTCAAACTCTTCTTCATCCATTCTTTCCTCTCGTTGAAGTTGAGTATTTAAACTTGAAGTGATGTTCGTAAGAAGATTGTTAGTCTCTCTCATTCTTTTATGAAACTCATGTGATGCAACTTCCCTCTCCTGCGATAGAACTTTCATCTTTCTTTCTAGAACTTTCATAATTTCCATGGTTTCTTCATGCTTCTTAATGGAGGACTCAAATGCACCTTGCAATCCTTGGGAAACTCCGGTCGAACAAGAATAAGTGTTCTCATGATAAGGTTGATAAGAATTTTCATTGTAACCATAATATCATTCATCTTCATATCTGACTTGATTGTAGTACTAAGAAGGACTTTGATTCACTAGAGAATCATAACCATAATTCCTCTCATCCATTTAATATGGAGAAGGAACCATAGCATTCTGATTCTCATAGCTTTTCAATATTTTGTCTATGCATGGAGAAGGATCAATAACATTTTGATTTCCATAGCGTTTCAATATTTCGTCCATCTCATATACCTCAAAATAATTTATAGTCAAAATATATCCAAATAAAAAAATTAAAAATAAAGCAATAAAAGTCCTAATTAAACTAGCAATAAAAGAAAGTAAATAATTAAAACTGTCCCCGGCACATGGCACCAAAAAACTTGATAGGCATTTTTTACGCACCTCAATTTAATCATCAAGTGTAAGGATGTCAATTGTAATGACAAGCGACCAAGTTTAAATATCGAACCCACAGGAAAATCAATTATCTACTTCTAAAATTACTAAATTAACTAGGATAGATAACTGATTTCCAATTTTGAGAATTTAATTATTATCTAAAGACTGAAAATAACAAATAACTAATAAAATAAAATCACAAAAGAAAAAATTTAAGATTAATTCAAGAGAGATCAACAGTTCTAAGGTAATCCAGTATAGACCAATTAATTTGAATTCCTAGACTTCCAATTGTTCATTCATGCAAATTCTATGAAAATACACCACATAACCCTATTTTTCCATCGGATATGATCTGATTCAAAGATAACAGTATTATCTAGTTTTAACCCTAAGGTGCATAAATATTACCAAGCCCCATTCCTAAATACTAATCAATGCAAACAACAATACCTCTTGATGACAAGTTTAACTAACAAGATATTTTCTGAAAGTACTACAAGGCTTTATTCACTTTCTACTTGAATGTCTAACTGTATTGTTCCACTAAACAATTCAAGTCTCTGATTTACCGGTTCTTAGAATTAACATGTGTATGGACAGACTACTTTAATTCCTAACAAATAGACAAAACAATTTATGAATGCACACAAGATAACATATTAAATCAAGTATCACGGGCAATGACATGAATTTACTATGAAGACGTTACGAAGCATAAAAGTAAAGTCTGAATAAATTAAGTAAAATCAGAATATTAACTGCATGGATTCATAAAATTGGTCTAGGTCTCCAGATCAGTTAAATCTAACCCTCAAACCTAAAACTGTAAACAAAATTAGCCTATGGGGTTACAAGTAACTCCCATGGCTATCAAAGTCATACTACAAATCTTGACAAATGAAAATAAAAGAAAGGAATAGAAAAACCCTAGTGTTGGCATTATTCCGCTTTCCTTTTTTGTCTCTCCGACTGACTGATCTCACTCTTGAATAGCTCTTGAATCTCCTTCAGTGTGGATAGATGTGGATGATGGAGGGTAGGAGGTGATCCCCTTATGGAGGGTGGTGTCTCTTATAAATAATGATGTGAAATATATATAGGTGTAAGAAGGGAATGAGATAAGAAAATTAATTGTTCTCCAAGAAATAGGAATGATGGGCTAATTTTTGGAAATTTTCGGAAATTCCCATCGGCAGCTGCGCGACCTTACAATTTTGAGCATAATTTTCTCATCCGAATTCCGATTTGAGTGATTTTTGTACCCAAATGATTCTTTCTTCCGTGGCTTTCCAACCATATATCACACTAGTAGTTTTGAATTCCACACGAATACAGAAAAATTACGCAATGTGAGCATGCATTTTTCAGCATTCTTTCACCCTTCACTCTTCATTCCAACTTTGAATTTTTGATCATGTTTTACCCTTCAAAACTCAACAAAACACCTTAGTAGCATCTTAATTATGCAAGATATGAAAACCACACAATTCTACACAAAATCATGTCTACATTCTATCAAAAATGGTGTAATGTAAGACCTAAAATATGTAAAATTCCACTCTCAACAGTATCACACCACTAGTTTTGTATTCCACTCAGATACAGAAAAATTGTGGAAGTTGAGCGTGCATAGAGATCGAACAGCGGCAGTAAACAACCTCTTAATCTTCTGTTGTATTCCCAAGTCCAATTTTGACGTCGTGTGGGCAACGATCTTCAAGATCCTCTCAATCTGCTTTCTCCCTACTCTCCTCATGATTTTAGGTGTTGGAATTAGGGTTCCAGGAAGTTGAGATGACTTATTTATAGGCTACAGCAGGGACCAGAAGGAGAAAATAAAATCAGACATCCATTGGGCTTAAGTATCCAAGTTTAGCCCCAAAACTTATACTTAAGTCCAATAATTATAATAATACAGTCCACTAAAGTATTATTACTGCACTGCCGCTCTAATTCCATATTATGTTATGGGCTCATTCTTATTATGAGCCCGTTAGTCCCCCATGTTTAAGATATACAATATCCATTAATTAATTAAGTTACTGACAACTCCATTAATTAATATCTCATCAGAGAGTAGTACCCAACCTTGTTATCATGCCGGAATAAATCCACCTGCAGGGTTTACATGATAATCCTTATGAGCTCCTCAAGAGGACATCATCAACATATTTAATAGGACATGGATTCCTTCTACAATTAACAACACACCATAGAGACAGCACTATCTCTTAACTCACCGAGTTTGTTGATTTAATATATAAATCTCACCCGTTGATGAATCAAAGAGATATATACTGGCTTACTTGTCAATATTATTGTATAAGGATTAAGATGAACATTCATAGTAACTGAGATCAAGTTCTCCTATATAGTCAGTATAAGTTGAACGATCTCAAGCGATCCTGCTCAATACACATAAAGCATACTAATTTGATTTTATAGTCAAGACAAACTAATACCAAATTACACTACAACCATCCCGATAGATTATCCCCATCTATCTTGGTTGTGAGCTTCTGTTTATACTTTATATGGAGCCGACAATATGATCTTCCGTGCGACGCCGTACACCATATTATCTACAGTATAAAGTAAGTGGACTTTTGCCATAACATATAAGTAAATTATAATATGCAAAATGTTTGATCATATGATTCTCATTTCAAATTAATTGTTATAACATTGTTCATTCAAAAAGCTAGACTTTTAGTATATAATCCAACACCTACCACCTAATTAAACTTACCCAACCCATCTTCATAATCAAATTACCCAACCATTTTGGACCCAGCATCCGATCTCTCTCTTTCCCACAAATCCAGCCTCTATCTTCTCTCTTTCTCACAAACCCTAGCCTCCATCTTCTTCTTTCTTCTCGCCGCAAGGATCCACGGCTTTCACAAACCTTAATATCTATCTTCTTCTCATTTCCCACTGCACGGAGCACCTTTCATCTCTGATTCAACCCTTTCTCTTCATAGTCATGTTGCCTGATACATTTTCTCACGAAGAAATTGGGAATAATCCGATAGTGACTCCTAATTCTTTATCTACGGTGAGTGAATCAGAGATTTGGTTCAAATACCCTCATTTAGTTGGCAATCTTTCTGGGATCTTGATGAAAGAGCTTGAGGGTGACAGATCTTACGGGTTCGAGAAGAATGAGAGGTTTGGGGGCTATTCCGACCTCGAATCAATGGTCTTGGAGTCTTCCTTGGGGGAATCAGAGTCGATGGTGTCCAAATCACCGTTACGGGATTATGACTTAGCAAACACGGTCATTTCTGACACTTAGTCGCCGAAGACATGTGAGCTGGTCATCCCGACACTCAGTCACTAAAGATCTGTGAGCTCTTCGTTCCTGATACTCAATTACCAAAAAATTATGAGCAACTTGTTCATGACCCTCACTCATCTCCTCCTTGGCATGGCCATCAGATTGAATGTCCTAAAACATGAGCCTTCATCTATGAACTCAACTGAATTATTTTTCCAGCATATTTGGTATAAATCTTCAACCCAATATTTTTGTCTGTCCATCTTGATTTTCTTTAAGGTGTTTAATGTGTTATGTGATTTGTGTGCATTTGTAATGCCTTGTGAGGCACTTGGATTGAGAATTTAGTTTTTAGATTATTATTCATGCTAATTGTTGTGTTTATTTTATATGTATGATGCCCTATGAGGCTAATGTCATGCTGATTATGGATTGTTAATGTTCTGTATATTTTGTGTCTTTGTGATGATGCCCTGAGAAACTGTGATTTTTGTCGCTCTGTGATGATGCCCTGTGAAGCATTGTGGTGATGATGAGTGTTTAGTGAAAAAATCTGCATATTTTAAGGTCTGATTTAGCATAGTTTTATGGAATTTATATCCATATTTGAGCATCTTTTAGTTAAATTTTATATATTTGTGTTATAGATGCTTGTGAGGTATTATTTTGTGTTTTCGGTGAAAAACAGGACTAAAAAGAGCAAAATCGAAAGTTAGGGTCAAAATTGAACGAAAGGAGAAATTGGTGTAGCAAGGCACGACTCGTGACAGCCATGGCACAGGTCGTGTCGCCCTCATGAATCACTAATGCCGGCCACGATCAGCACAACCTCCCAGCACGTCCTGCAAGAGCATGACTCGTGCCATACTCAAATGGTTGAATTTTTAGAATTTCTTTATATGGTTAGAAATCCAAAGAAGAGAGGATCGCGAGAGTACAAAAATTACCTCAATCGGAGTCCAGATGAAGATGTTATGAGCAAAACAGTGAGGTCGCTCAAGCTGCTAATGGGTGGCACAACCCGTGCCATGTCTGGCATGACTCGTGCTGTGTGTTCAGCCAGCGCCTGTGCCGCCCATCCGTGCCAGTAGCTGTCGAGGAATGGCGCAAGGGAGTGGTCGGCACGACTCGTGCCACTGTCCAGCGAGGCCCAATCGTCGTTTTCTCGGCCCTTTCATATTTTTGACGTGAAAATCTCACTTTTGAGTCAGAACTCGGGAATTATCAGTCCTCAACTATAAAAGGAGCCATTGGCATGTTCCAAACAATAACTCTCTACCAAACCCTTTGGGCTACACAATCCTAAACCATCAAATTCCGCCATCCATCTCTACCCTTCACCCGCTTTTCACCTATCACCCTCACATTCAATCACGGTGTTTGCTACTTGAGAAGGAGAACGGGAGAGAATCATCAAGACGGAAAGAGAAGACAGAGAATTATTCTATACAAGGGTTTTTCTTCCTTCTTTCATTTCTTAGTGTTGATTTATAGACTCATGGGTAGGTTTCATTCTATAGACATGGTTGTTGCTTGTAACACCATGGGCTAATACTTTTCTGGATAGTTTTAGGTTTTGAAGGTTGAATTAGATTGAATTGGTGACCAAGACTAGGTTATGGATTTTTGCAGTATTCTTATTCTTTTATTAATGCTTTGAATTTAGACTTATTTTTGTCTGCCCTCATTCATGATATGTCATTGTCTTATGCATATTTATGTTTGTTGCTTGTGCCATAAAGTGATTATATTGGTCTATCTGTTATGGGTAAAGGGAATCTAACCATAAAACATTTATTCATAGAATAATTAATATTGGACACCTAATATATCTATTAATTACCATTATAGAGGATTTGGTTTCTTAGATTGTTTGGTGAAAATTGAGGTTTAATTCTTAAGTACCTATGAAGGGAAGTCTAGTGCTCTAACCTTTAATGAAATTTTGCATGAAGTAATTAGAAATAGAGTAGGAATTATTCTTCTATATCTGAGGGTTTGAACCAGATTTATGTGTTAAGTTTACTTTAATAGAGGGATTTAACATAGCTATGTGATTGCTTCGATAAAATCTGCAGGAATTATAACCGATTGTCTAGTGATTTAATTTGACTAATTTAAAGTGGATTTTCTAGAGCTATCTTGTCTTCTCTCTTGAAACACTTATGATTGTTAGTGGTTTTTTATTTTATTTATTTTATTTAGTATTTATTTTTTGCATAACTAGTTATTAATCTCCAAACTCTTGAAAAATCACTTGTCTTGATTATTAGTAGTTTGAATTATTTAGTGCGTATCTTATTTAACGCTAATCCTTTGAGTTTGATATTTTTACTTAGTCACACGCTGAACTGCAATTAATTTTCTACACTTGAGGACACATAAAAAGGTGAACGAGCAAATGACGCCCTTGCCGGGGATTAGATTATTTAAATAGGAGACCACTAAATTATTTGTTATCACTTTTAATTAGGATTTTTTTATTTACTTTTATTTTTATTTTCATTTATTTATTTGAAGATATTCTGACTCTGAATTATTTTTGAGGTACAAGAGATGTAATTCTATAGAAATCAGAATATTATGGTTCCTCTTCCATATTACATGGATGAAAGGTATTATGGTTATGATTTTTCAATGAATCAAGTTCTTACTCAGTACTACAATCAAGTCAGATCTGAAGATGAATGGTCTTGTGCTTACAATGGAAATTCATATCAACCTTATCAAGAGAACACTTATTCTACTTCAATCAAAATTTTCCATGGATCCAAGAATTTGTTTGAAGAGTTGAAGAAGCAACAAGAAGAGATGAAGAAGGAAATAGGAGAGGGACAAAAGATCTTGGATATGCTTATGCTACGTCTACGTCAACAAGAGGAAAGAGTAGAGGTTGAAGAAAAGTTTCAGGAAAAAAATTGTTGTTCCATTGCACAGTGGAATGTAGTCTGAAGGTCCTATGTTGTCGTTTGAAGAGTGCAAAAGCATTGACTTAGTATAGGAAATCACTAAGGAGAGCTTACCCATAAGCCTTTCTAAGGATCCCTTAGAAACAAGCCTAAGTGAATTTCTTACTCTTCCTACTACTATTACTGATGATTTTTCTAATGAGCTTTGTCTTAAATTTCTTCAATGCTTACATGAATCAAATAATTGCAGGGACTTAAAAGGAAAAGAAGCAAGAGTTGAGAAACTAAAGTGGAAGGAGCGATTCCTTCCACTCGAGGATGAAGTTACCGAGCACCTAAGGAGAAAAAGGCAGAGGAAGAAGATAAAGAAGAAAATCAAAGTCAAGAAGCAACCAAAGATGACTTAAAGAATGAAATGAGCATTTCTAAACCTTCAAATTCTTTAAGTTGCATTGAATTTGATGATACTGTTTTTATTGATTTTGTTTTACCAAATGAATCCTCTCATATTCTTGTGGACAAGGTGTTAGAAGAGAAGTTGGGAATTTTTGTTAGAAGAAAGAATAAGTGGTGGAGTAGAATAGAGAAGTTGATGAGATGTGGTCAAAACATTGTTGGCAAAGTAAAGATAAATTTTAAGAATGTGAACGAGGCTATCCCTTGCCACAAGTACATGATTAATGAAGAAGCACAAAGATTAGAGTACAATGGCAAGGATGAAAGATATCCATGGCCATTCCGATAAGCCTATTGATTTCGTCGAGCTCATCGACATTAAACAAGAGCGCTTGGTGGGAGGCAACCCATCATTTTAGTGCTTTTATTTTATTTCGTTTGCTGTGTCTTGTATTATGTGATTTATACTCCAGGTGCGTGCTTACACTTAAGGTAATTACATCTTTTGAAATTTAGATTCAACTCACGTTTTCATCTAAGTTTGGGGGGGAGAGTGTGATGTTCTTCCCTTATTCCATCCGCACGTAGGTATGTTCACTGTGTGTGTGATACTTGAAGGTTGATTTTTTTTAGAATTTTTAAAATTTATTTCGATCTTTCGAATTTTTTGCGACTTTCCAAGTGTCTTGTTTGTTTCTTAAATTTGGTGTGATTTTATTTTTGGTTGAATTTTTTAGTTCTCCTATGATTTTACTAATGAGAAATGTTTGAGTGGTGATGAAAAAGAAGTGAGTTCTATCTGAGGCCTACGCTTAACCGAGTTGAATAACTCGAGGAGTTTGCAAGATGTGGAGGAAATAAATCAGGTGCCTTCGTTTTCTTATTGTAATCTTTTATGTGATAAATGATGTTGATTCTTGAGTGGTTGAGGTACTTATGTTTGAGTTTCTGATTTTGTGCTTAGTAAGGATTTATTTATTAGATTTCTGCCAGAAATTCATATGCTCTTGAAATTGATTAACGGATTGTATTTAAGTTATATTGTGATATGAAGTTCTATGTGTACTTGTGGGATATTGCTTACCATAAAGAATGCTCTGTTACTTGTTAAAACCATGTGAGATTTTGAGCCTTTTTCATGTACATGTGTTTACTCTCGCTCTTAAGTGTAAAGTACACTTAAATAGGTTAATATATACGCTCATACTCAATTCATATTTCCGCATAACCATAAGCTTGGTAAACGCTTCAAAAATCAACTTATAATCATTTCGTTACTATGATCACAAAGGACTTGATTTTGGGTTGTAATGTTTGCTCTTTGGTAAAGGTAGGAAAATATAGACAAAGTGACTAATTCACCAGTAGAGAATAACCTTGGGATTTTGCTTTTCATCAAAAAGCTTCATCTTCTCCATCTTATTCTCATGATCTTTGCAATTCCTCTTTTCCTTCTTTTCCTTGGCATCAACATTTTCTTTCTTCAAAGTACAAGGGAACCAATTTCGGACACTACCCTTCTAAGCAGTCGGGGTACCAGTTTTAGGCACTTACCCTAAACAAGATTTAACCATAATTTTTCTTATCTTCATATCGCTCAACCAAAATTTTCTTCCTTTCTTTCTTCTCTTCTTCAAATTCAAGCTAGCATTTATTCACCTCAACTCTCTACTAATGAATAGGGTATTCAACAAGGCTTAAGTAAAGGATAAATAAAGGCTTTTATCAAGGCTTGCGAAAGAAAAAGCTTTTAAAGTTTCAACAGGGCTTCCAATGATTTATACAGTATATGGGAAAGTAAAATTTGACTAAGTAACTCAAATAAACAATAATGGCCTAAGATCATGTCTTAATAACTAATCAATCATAAGTTTCACACAAGACTCTAAGTCAAGTTCTAGAATACGGTCATATGAACGATTCTCACAAGAATAAACTATCATGCTTGATGTAGCATGATTTCATAAGGCTCAAATTCTCACATGGAAAATAAGATTCCTAAGGACTCCTCACAGCATATAATCAAGATCAATTCCACAATGAACTCCACATATTTAACAAGTTATACGTGCTTCTCATCAACAAAATCAACACATGCAACATACGACTGCAACATACTAATCAAGAACCCATCATATCAATCCAAATCAGGTATCACCAATCCAATCTAACATCAGAATCAATATAGAATATAAGTACATGCCACTCATACCACCAAATACCCATCCTGTAAAGAGAAAAGAGAAGAGTGATAAGATGAAGCAGATAAGATGAAAACCTGGGACCCTCTACTCCTGTGGAGCATCATCATCATCTTGGTGCCAATCATCAAAATCTCTCTATAGTGTGTCTACCTTTCTATCCAATGCTTCATAATTGTCATTCAAATCCCCTAATCTCTGATCCATCACTACTTAGTTGGCATGCAGCGCGTTGTAATGCATATCGAGTCCGGCATAGCTCGTAATCAACAAACCCAATTGACGGTTTTTCTCCTTCTGATTGTTGTTCATGTTGACAAGGTACTCATTCATCAACCGAAACTGCTCCCTTTAATACTCGTCAGGGCCAGAGTGTACATCAACTGATTATCATCATTCCAGATTATAGTCAAAGCCCTCACATCATATGGAAACATGAAAGAAAAGGGTTTAGAACCCCTAGTGTAAAGCCAGACTTCATCTCGATGATAAGCAAATCTAGCTTTAACACATGCACTCATCATTAGGTCCGGATCCTCCAAGATAGGTGTAATGCCAGTGAAGTCTATGTGGTACGACTCAGACACAGGAGTATACAATCGTCCTATATTCACACTCTGAGAAAAGGAATTCCTAAATTTGTAGAGCTGCTGAATAAAATATAATCCCACATTAAACTGCACTCTATTCATCATACACCAAAGAGCATACAACTCTCCCTTAGATACACAACTATCCTCAAATCGGGCAAAAAATGTGTTACCCAAAATTCTATCCATGTATCTAAGGACAGGGTTACGAATCAAAGCAGCACAAGCTTCCTTCATCTTGAAATCCATGTCCTCACCCGAAATAGCTCTCTAAAAGGCATTTGGTCTGAAGTACCCGTTCTCGTGTATAGAAATCCCCTTCGGAGTTCCTAATAGAATATTGAAATCCTCAGTTGTCCAAGTTCTCTTCACGCCTCCCAGCTGGAATGAACACTTATAAGGAAGGGAACTAGAACCCTTCACAACACCTCCGCAGTCACATGAAAGTACGTCGGCCTCTTCAACTCCATGAAGTGACGGATGCCCACTTGATCGAACATCCACATAATGTCATCATGGATATTCATTGTAATCATGGCCCCATCATCCTGGTACCTTGTGCGAGCAATCTTATCGGACATCGCACCCTATCGATCCTTTATCTTCTCCCAATTCTCCATCCGTATGTGGAAGTTCTTAGGCAGCCTCTCCTTAAGGCATAATTTCTTTGTGACCTTGTCTTCACGAGGCTGCCTGTCCTCCCTCTTCTTATAGCGAATTTCAGTTGCCTTTCCTTTTCCTACAAAACAATACTTCAATACCAAACAATTGTAAGAAAAGCAACCAATTTTAGTTCAAAACCAACTATACATGAAACTCCACTCAAGGCTTCAAGCTATACATGTATAATCAATTACAAATAATCATGCTCCCAATCTCCACGTGTTCTTAAAATTTAACAATGAATCACACACAAGCTAATCCAATTTCAGTTCAAATTCAACTCCTCAACAAGAATTTTTAAACAATTGCATCATCACTTCACTTTCTTGAGCATGCATTTATAAAATTCAACTCAAAATTCTAACATGCTTCACTTCACCACTCAAATTACTCAACAACTTCACATAAACATCAAGGTCTAACAACAAATCAACAATTAAAATTGACCCATTACTTGTTCGTATGAGATTTCAAACTAAAATTCAAATTACACCATGAATCCATATAAACGAGTTCAATCAACTTACCCACTTAAAATCAAGCAATAGAACTTCAATCCTAGGGTAATAGGGTCAAGAGAATGTACCTTTCGATCCAGCCATGGTTTAGTATTAACAAAGTATGAAAATCCCCAAATTGGATGGAAAACCCTGAGTTTTGCAACTGAAATGCTCCAAATCCATGAGAATTAGAGTGTGGGAAGGGTGAAAAGTGGTTTGATCGGAGTAGAATGAAGTAAAATCAAAGTTTGGAAAAGACGGTTTTTGGTTCGGAGAGGATTCGAGTAAGGGTGGTGTGAAGAATATATGGAACAGGGGTGAAAATCAGACTTAAATACGACTTACCTGTGCGGTTCGACTTGAACCAGGTGGTCGAACCACCTCATCGTGGTCGAACCACGCTTCTGGACAACTTCAGCACTATGGTTTGATTCGAATCGTTGGTCGAATCAGGACGTCAAGGTGGTACCAGCCTGTAACAAACTATCAGGTGGCTGGTTCGACTCGAACCCTTGGTTGAACCATAGCCTTTGGTCGAACCAGCCTGTAACATTTTCTCTGATTGCTAGTTCGATCTTCACCAGTGGTCGAACCGGCCTCCTGCTCCTTCAAACTCGATTCCTCTTCATCCCCTGCAAACTTTAAGCTCAAAAATGATCATTAGGTATCAAAACAGAGCAAAACTATAGCTAGAGAACCACCATTAAGACTCAATAATAATTGTATATACTCCGCATACGACACAATAAATAAAAAAACACTGAACATTAGGCAACTTGTAAAAAAGCGACACATCAACACCGATTAAAGTATTAATATGCTGCAAAAAATCAACTCCCTAATGAAAGTAAAAATAATAAAAGTGAAAATAAACGTGTTTTAGTATCCAATTTAACACCTTTTTTATAGGAATTATTGTCATATATTAGCAAAAGTGTCTTATATTTGATATATGTGAGAAAAATGTGCACTTGAGGTGTTTGTGTTTTAGGTGGAAAAATGATCAAAAGTGCAAAGTTGGAGAAAAAGGTGCAACTTGTGTAGGAATGCTGAAAAATGCACGTTCAACTTGAGTAATTTTTTTGTGTTCTTGTAGAACTCTGAACTAGAAGTGTGATACATGGTTAGAAAGCCACAGAAGAGAGGATCGATTTGGCATAAGGAACAGCTCAATCGGATTCCAAACGAGAAAGTTATGATCAAAATGGTGACGTCGCGCAAGCTATTTCTGCTCAGCACGATGGTGTCACTTTGCATGACTTGTTATACATTCAAACGTTGGATTTTCTGAGAGTTCATCTTAAGAATAGAAAGCCAAGGAAGAGAGGATGGCGTGAGCGCAAGAATCACTCAAATCGGAGTTCGGAGGTAGAGTTACGCGCGAAATGGTGAGATTGCGGAAGCCCACTCAACCACCGCTCGACCAAGACATTTGGTCGAACAACAGTCGAGCGGAGTGAAATTTTTGTATCCACGAATAGGTATGCCACTCGACCTCCACTCGACCAAAGCCAATCTCGCTCGACCCAGAGCAGTTTGGTCGAGCAGGGACACAGAATCTTATTTTTGATAATTCCGCACTTCTAGTAGCATGTATTTTCGTGTTTTCCAAGAAAAAGCTCATCCAAGGTCCATAAGGAAAGCTTACAACTATAAAAGGGGATGTAGATCACATCATTATTCATTGTAGAGAACCACAACATACTACACCCCACAAGGAGGGATCACCCTCCAACCATCATCCACATCCTTTCCACCATCCATCCATCACTACGAAGATTTGTCTGAGGAATCAAGAAGGAGAACCAAGAGGATTTGAAGAGACGGAAGAGAGAAGGAAGGAGACTTCTACACCAAGGGTTTTCCTAATTCTTTTCTTCTACTTTCTAATTTTCCAGACATATGGGTAAGATCTATTCAACCCCTATGATTGTTCTTTATAACATCATGGGCTAGAACCTTTTTGATAGATCTAGGATTTTTGAAGGTTTTTATGAATTAATTGAACTTCGTGTGTATACTCCGTACAACACTACTTGTGGATTTATTTTATGTAGGACTATGCTTTATTAATTCATACTCAGAGTTGTTTTGTCCATCATTAACTGTCATGTAGAGTCTGAATACATATCTTGGTTATTGATTGAGTGCGTTCACTGTTGAGCAGGATTCCATGTTATTATTCTAAGTAAGGGGACTCCGAAATTTCATTAGAACTATCTTATATGAATACTTATTAATTGAATTGAATTCGGGTTAGTAAGTAGGATAAAGAGGGTAATTTTATAGTACCTATAAAGGGAGATCATATCGGGTTAGAGTACCAATTGACCAGGAAAATAATTGATACTGATAGTACCTAGAAAGGGGGTGAAGTTATATCTCTTGCTCCAAGGTTATTCACACGTTTTATACGCATGTTTGCTTGTGTTTATAGAGTAAATATGCATGGCTTAGTGATGCGTCCATATTTCACAAGGTAGAGTCGGACATTGATACACGAAAGAGAAGTTAAGTAGTAAAACTGGATTACCCTAGAGCTACCTATTCTCCATTCTTGAGTCACTTTCGTATTCTTCTAGTGTTTAATTTATTGTATTTGTTATTTTAAATTAATTGTTTATTAGTCAATAATTCAAATCTCAAACTTAATTGTCTTATCTTAAATAATTTATTAAATAATTAAATTGTTAATATGTCATCCTTTGGGTTCGATATTTAACTTGATCGCTTGCTTAAGCTGCAATGTTATCCTTAATACTTGGGGATTTATTTTGCGTGTAAAGAAAACGCGCATCACTCCCCTAACAAAAGTTACAAAGAAAAGATTATAATCTCGGTGCTACAATGAGGTAAGTACATCGTACTCCCCAAACTTAGTAGAAACTATAGTCGAAACTAAGTTTGCAAAGAGATGTAATTTCTGATAAGTAAGCACGTCAAATATAAAAATTTCTTAATCACACTAATGAAATAAAGAAATAAAACAGGAGGAAAAGCCCCTAACAGGCACTCTTGTTTAGCGTCGGAGAGTCACGACGGTACCATATCAATGCAAGTATCCTCCTCACATGGGTAATAGAATCCTAAGCACTCTTCAAAGCATGTAATCAATATCAATTTTCTATGAACTACAAGTAAAAATAGAACATGCTCGTCATCAACAAATCAACATGTATCAAAATAAGGCACATGCATAACATGAAGAATCCTCAAGGCATTAAGCAATCCCAAGCACATCAAATAATCCAACATCAATCATCAATCGCCCAAGAATAACATCAATATCAAATACATGCCACCCACACATGAATCATATAGTACACCCACAACAATCAAGTCTCTACCTTTAAAATCTAATTCCGGACTCCACTCGACTTAACTGGTGAAGTCGAGCAATGGTTGCAAGTCGAGCAACATGCCAGTCACGCCTCTTGTTCTTCTCTGTCTTGCTCGACCTCCGTTCGACTTGGAGCCTTTGGTCGAGCAAACTTGTCAAAGACGAGCAATCTCTCTGTAAGATTTGTGCATTTTGCTCGATTTTTTCTCGACCAAAACACCTTAGTCGAGCAATCCTGTCCTGGTCGAGTAAGCTCTCTGGAAGATTTGCACATTTTGCTTGACCATTACTCGACCAAGTCACTTGGTGAAAGTCGAGCAACCCTCCAAATTCTCAAAAATTCATGTCCTTCTCGTCTTTCCCTACAACAATTAACTATATGACAACATTAAGTATCAAGATAGTAATTTCTAAGCTCGAGAACCACATATATACCATATAACATCAAGTGTAACTCCGCAATGACACTTAAAAATAAAACACCACTAAACACTAGGTAAATTGAAAAAAATCGATATGTCAAAACCGGTTAAAGATTTAATATACCGCAAAAAATCAACTCCCCTAGCAAATGTTACAAAGAAAAGATTATACTCTCCGTGCTATGATGAGGTAAGTACATCACACCCCCATCCCCCAAACTTAGTAGAAACTATAGTGAAAACTAAGTTTGCAAAGGGATGTAATTTCTGAATAATAAGCACATTGAATATAAAAATTTTTACTCACACCAATGAAAATAAAGTAATAAAACAGGAGGGAGAGTCCTCGACAGGCGCTCTTGTTTAACGTCGTAGAGTCACGACGATATCAATCTAGTGCAAGGTATCTTCAAAGACGATGCAAGCATCATCAGGTGAATTGTAATACTTCAATTGATGCCCATTCGCCGCTATGATGTCTCTGCCTTTGTCCATAAGTTCAAAACTCCCCCTCCACAGGCTCTATGGATAATGAACGGCCCTGTCCACTTCTATTTTAATTTCCCTGCAAAGAACTTCAAACGAGAGTTAAAAAGTAATACCTCATCACCTTGCTTGAACTCCTTGTATGAGATCTTTGAATCATACCATTTCTTCATTCTCTCCTTATAGATCTCCAAATTCTTGTAAGCACAATTTCTGAACTCGTCCAATTGATTAATATGAGTCATTCTCAACTCCTTTTGATTCTTAAGAGACATGTTCAAACTCCTCAATGTCCAAAAAGCTCGGTACTGAATCTCAACGAGTAAGTGACATGGCTTTCCATAGACAATTTGATATGGTGACATATCCAACACCGTCTTATAAGCAGTCCGGAACCCCCACAAAATATCATCGAGCTTCACAATCCAATCCTTCCTATTGGTAACGACTACTTTCTCCAAAATTTGCTTCACTTGTCGGTTGGAGACTTCAGCTTGCCCATTTGCTTGAGGGTGATAGGGTGTAGTAATCCTATGCTTGACACCATAATCTTTTAGAACCTTTTCAAGAAGCTAATTGATGAAGTGAGCGCCTCCATCACTTACTAGTGCTCTAGGAACTCCATAGCAGGCAAAGATATGTTTCTTCAAGAAAGATAAAACAGTCCTTGAATCATTCACACGAGTGAGAATGACTTCCACCCACTTAGAAACATAATCCACTGCTAAAAGGATGTAGAGAAATCCATTAAATGGGAAAAAAGGCCCCATAAAATCGATCCCCCATACATCGAAGATCTCAACGACAATGCTCGACTTAAGTGGCATCTCATCTCTCATACTTATGTTCCTCATCCTTTGACATCTATCTCATGCCGCCATATAGGTCTCACAATCTTTAAACAAAGTAGGCAAATAAAGAGCATATTGAAGTACCTTCGCTGCCGTCTTTTGAGCTCAGAAGTGCCCCTGTTAGGTTGTGCATGGCAAAAATCAAGAACACTGTCCATCTCTATCTCAGGCAAACACCTACGAACTATGGAATCTGTACATATCTTGTAGACAAATGGATCATACCATATCAAAGTCTCAACATCCCTCTTGAATTTTGCAAGTTGATAACGGTTGAGATCTCTTGTAATTTCTCCTACGACAATGTAATTCACATAATCCGCTTACCATGGATCCATTCCTTGCGCAGCCACTACGCATGCTCTTTCCGCTCCTTCAACAAACACCGCCATGATCTTCTCATCAGGGAACATCTCTTCTACGTACTCGAAAGAATCATCACAGTGCTCCCTTGTCTCCAACCTCGATAGGTGATTCGCCAAAATGTTTTCCGTACCCTTCTTATCTCTGATCTCCATATCGAACTCCTACAAAAGAAGAATCCATCTTATGATCCTTGGCTTTGTTTCCTTCTTCTCCATCAAGTACCGGATCCCAGAATGATCCATATACACTATCGTTTTCATGCTAACCAAATATTGTCGAAACTTATTGAATGCATACACCACAGCTAGAAAGTCCTTTTCAGTCACCGTGTAGTTCTTTTGTGTAGCATCAAAAGTCTTACTCGCATAGAGAATGGTGCAAAACTTCTTATCCCTCAACTGCCCAAGCATCACTCCAAGTGCTAAATCACTCGCATCACACATAAGTACAAAAGGCTGAGTCCAATCCAGTGTGATCATGATCGGTGCAGTAATAAGCGCCTCTTTCAAAACCTGAAAAGCTGTTAGACACTCTTCATCAAAAACAAAAGGAACATCCTTTTCAAGTAAATGAGATAAGGGCTTGGAGTATTTCGAGAAGTCTTTTATGAATCTTCTATAAAAACCAGCGTGTCCAAGGAATGACCGAACTCCCTTTTCATTTGTAGGTGGGAGAAGATTCTCAATTGCCACCACCTTTGCTCTATCAACCAGCAATCCCTTGGCCGAAATATGATGGCCAAGAATAATCCCATCTCTTACCATGAAGTGACACTTCTTCCAATTCAAGACAAGATTAGTATCTTGACATCTCCTCAAAACAGTAGCAAGGTTAGATAAACAAATATCAAAGGATGAACCAAACACAGAAAAATCATTCATAAACACCTCCATGATATTTTCTATCAAACCATGAAATATGGCCATCATGCAACGCTGCAATGTAGCGGTACATTACATAATCCAAAAGGCATCTTTCTAAAGGCAAAAGTCCCATATGGGCAAGTGAAAGTAGTCTTTTTTTTAACCTCGGGTGAAATCATAATCTGATTATAACCTGAGTACCCATCCAAGAAACAATAAAACTCATACCCTGCAAGACGATCAAGCATTTGATCCATGAAAGGAAGGGGAAAATAGCCTTTGCATGTATTTTTATTCAGTTTCCTGTAATACATACACACACGCCATCCCGTAGGAATCCTAGTGGCTAATGTCTCTCCATCCTCGGCTTTCACAATAGTCATGTCCCCTTTTTAGCTACAACATGCAATTGACTCACATGGGGACTATCACTAATGGGATAAATAATTCCTGCATCGAGCCACATTAGGATTTGCTTCCTAATCACTTCTTGAATAGCGGGATTCACCCTCCGCTAATTCTGTATACTACTCTTGGCCTCATCTGATAATCTTATTCTATACATGCAATATGAAGGACTAATACCTTTTAAATCATCAAGAGACCAACCAATCGCAGACTTATACTTCCTAAGCACATCTAACAATTCCTCAAGTTGATCATCATCAAAAGAAGAAGATACAATTATTGGATATTTTCCATTGTCACCTAGATAGGCATACTTCAAGTGCTCAGGTAGCGGTTTCAACTCCTTTTTCTTCTCTTCTTGGGGTGCACTCTCTCTATCCAAAGGTAAGTACTTCCTAGTCCACTTGACCTCTTCAACCTTTGTCCTCTCCGATTGATACCTGTCTTCACCCAAAGCAAGAAAGTTTTCAAGAAAATCAATGCATACCTCGTTGGAGAGTTCATCTAGCTCCGTGGTGAAAAAAGTAAGAGACTTCGCTAAGTATGTCTCAAGAGTATCATTTGAGAGGATCAAGGACATATCTTCCTTTACGATCTCATCTACCACGTCTATACTATGACATTGCGTCTCCATGGGCATCTTCATTGCTTTGTCAAAGTTAAATAAGATCTTTTCTTTATCCATTCTCAACCGTAACTCACCCTTTTGCACATCTATCATAGCTCTCGTAGTTGCAAGGAAAGGTCTCCATAAGATTAGAGGGATATTATCCTTGTCATCTTCCAACTCAAGCACAAGAAAGTCCACAGGGAAGACAAGCTTCTCTACTTTGACAAGCACATCTTCAATAACCCCCTACGCAAAAATCATAGACCTATCCGCCAATTGAAGAGCCACCGATGTAGGAGTTATCTTCCCCAAACCAAGCCTTTTAAAAATGGACAAAGGCATCAAATTAATGTTTTCCCCAAGATGCACAAGGCTCGTCGTACCGGCCTCTTTCCAATTTCACACAAGATAGTGAAGCTTCCCAGATCTTTCAACTTAGCTGGCAGCTTCCTCTGAATGATCGAGCTATAATTATCCGACAAATTCATTATTTCAATTTCGTTCAAGCTTCTCCTCTTCAAAAGTATATCCTTCAGAAAATGGGCATAATACGGCATCTCCAAGATCGCTTCCGAGAAATGAATGTTCAAGCTTATCTTGTTTATGATGTCTGAAAACCTCTTGAACTTTTCTTCCAATCCCTTTTTGACTAGCTTGAAAAGAAACAGAGGTGGTATCTTGGTTTTAGGAATTCCTCATTCATCATGCTCAACCTTCTCCGTTTTATCCTTTTCGGCTCTCAATCTCTTGGCTCTTTCCCACTTCTTCTACGTTGTAAGCTCAGTATTCGGCCCTTGAGAAGGTACTAAATTATTCTGATCAAGAGGTGCAGCATTTGGTATCGAATCGAGCGCAAAATGGGACAGCTGGGTAAGTTGGTCGAGCAACTTATTCTTGGTCGAATGACGTAGGCGATCGCGACCTATGCTCCTTCATGTGTTGCTCGACTTCTGCTTGACTTAGGTGGTCTGGTCGAGCAACTTGGTCCAAGTTGAGCAAACCTCCCGATCGAGAGCTATCTGTGGCCAGGTGCTGCTCGACTTTCGCTTGACTTGGATGGTCGAATCGAGCGAAAAGGTGCTGGTCGAGCAACAAACCTGAAAATAGAGTGTCATGATTCTGTTTTTCTGGAGTCTGCTCGACCTCTGCTCAACTTGCAGGTCTGGTCGAACAACTGAGGCCTGGTCGAGCAACTCCCCTGCTTCCTTCGTTTTCACTCGCTGGCATCATCGGACCTTCATACTGCGTTCCCAATCTCAATGTGATGGTGTGGCAAGACTTTGGATTCTCGATACTTTGAGATGGAAACTTTCCTTTCTCAATAGTTTTAGTCAATTTGTCCACGTTTTCTGCCATCTCCCCCATCAACAAAATAAGGTCTTTCACTTGTTTAGACAAATCCTCATGATTAGCATCAATCTTCTTTTCTAACTTGGCCTCAAGACGATCCACTCTTGCATCGTTCCTCGCCATGTACCTGTTCACCAATCCTCGAAACTCGGTTTCCCTTCTTTCACCTTAGCTCCTGGATCAACACCAACAGGAGGTTACACCATATTATTCAGATTACTCCAAGAATATTTTGGCCTCCTTGGTTGTTGGGAATTACCCAGGGGAGCACGATTGATGTAATTCCCTTGATAATTCTGGTTTTCTTGATTTTGGTACCTAGTTCCTTGAATACTTTGACCCATGGCATAGTTTGCCTACTCGATCTCCTCTTGGCTAGCTCCTTCATACCTACCATCTTGCTGCATCATTAGTACGCACTGAGATAAGTCTGTGATTTGCTTTTGTTGAGACTCTAGTAGCTTGCTAATATTAGTCAAACTAGAGACGATCTCATCATCTCTTCCCGACTTCACCATAGTATGCTCAACCTATGAAACTTTACCAAGAACATAAGTGCCTCTCACTCTATCAGTCGACCAATCTCTTGAATTCATCGAAATATCCTCGAAAAGCTTCTCGGCCTCTATGGGTGACTTCGTAAGTAATGCTCCATTGGATGAAGCATCAAGCAACACGCGAGAATTGTTGGCGCTTGGATCATTTGGTTAACATGACTCATTAGGGTTCCATGCATTTCTATCATAGCGGAAGCAATAAATCATAGAAACGATTACCGTTCACCAGGGTATGTAGAAGATGAAGGATTCTCGTTGGCAGATTGTGCAGTCCCACGAGAATGGGCATAACTTGCTCGTCTAATGTCGGAATTGAATAATCTTTGTGCTCAGACGATCCTCTCTTCAACGGCTTTCCGACAGTATATTGATCATTGAATTCTGAGCACTGTACGATTTTATATAAATTTCTCAAGGTGGCAGACAGCAGCAGCAAACTACCTTCTGATCTTCTGCTGTATGTCCCAAGTCCGATCTCGACGTCGTGTGGGCGACGATCTACGAGACCTCCTCAATCTGCTCTCAACCCTAATCACACGTGAATAATGAATAAGATTAGGGTTCCAGATAAGTTGAGGTGACTTATATACATGGGCTACAGCAGAGACCATGAGGAGAAATTGGGTTGGGCCTCCATTAGGCTTAAGTATCCAAGCTTAGCCCAAAGCTTATACTTAAGTCCAATAATAATAATATATTCCACTAAAATATTATTACTGCACTGCCTTTCCAATCCCAAAATTACGTTTTGGGCTCCTTCTTATTATGAGCCCGTTAGTCTCCCCATGTTTAAGATATACAATGTCCATTAATTAATTTAAGTTACTGACAACTCAATTAATTAATATTTCATCCAAGAGTAGTACCACTCAACCTCATTATCATGCCGGAATAAATTCCACCTGTAGGGTTTACATGATAATCCTTATGAGCTGCTCAAGGGGACATCATCAACCTATGACGGACACGAATTCCTTCTATAATCAACAGCACACCATAAAGACAATATTACTTCCCTACTCACCGAGTTTGTTGATTTAATTACATGTAAATCTCACTCATTGATGAATCAAAGAAATACATACTGCCCTACATGTCGAGGTTATTGTATAGGGATTAAGAGCATGAACTTCCATAATAACTGAGATCAAGTTCTCCTATAAGTCAATATAAGTCGAACGATCTCAAGCGGTCCTGCTCAATACATACAAGTGCACTAATGTGATTCTATAGCCAAGACAAGCTAATACCAAACCACACTACAACCATCCCGATAGAGAGTCCTCGTCTATCTCGGTTGTGAGCATCTGTTTATACTTTATAAGGAAACCGATAATATGATCTTCCGCGTGTTGTCGCACAACATATTATCTACAGTATAAAGTAAGTGGACTATTGCATCGTGCATATAAATAAATTATAAGACGCAATTATTTGATCATATGATTCTCATTTCAAATTAATTGTTATAACATTGTTAATACAAAAAGCTAGACTTTTAGTATATAATCCAACAATCTACCACTTATACTAAAAGACTATGCTGTCATGTCTTCCGCCATACATCTGATTCCCACTCCTACTACACGACCATCGAAAGCTTTCGCTTTAAGATCCTTGTAAATGGATTTACTAGGTTATCATCTGATGCAATCTAGGCGACAACAACCTTCCCCTCATCATACAATTTCTCGTAACAGGTGGTACTCGCGTTCCATGTGTTTAATTGCCTTATAGACTCGTGATTCCTTCAAGTTTGCAACTGCACCAATATCATTAATTTAAATTGTGATAATCTTAGGCAAACTTAGAAATACTTCAAAGTCCATCATGAAGTTTCTAGAGTCATATAGATAATTTGGCTGCCTTATAGGCTCCAATTTATTATCTTTCCATGATGAAGTCCGGAGTTCGAAATATATTTCTATATAACACTCCTCCATATTATGACTCTACTTCTTAAAATTAAACACATAACCTTGAGGTGGATTTACTGCCATCCCTATCTGATTTGAAAAATCCGAATCTACGCAACTCATAAGAAGCAGCAAATCTGTCTGGTAAGCCTACATATAATTTCTAGTCCTTTTCAGGTACATAAATATATGTCTTACCACAGTTCAACATTCTTATTTCGAGTTACCTTGATACTCACTATCTATGCAATTGACAATACAATTATCCACTCTCATGCATAGCATTCCTTAGATTAAGCTTCCTTATTCGCCGAAGCATAAGGAACCGCTTTCATCACCTTTATCTCTTTTTGTGTCTCAAGACACATTCACTTAGAAAATTCACATACTAAATGAGTAAGGATCGTATCATTTTGCTAAACTTGGGCTAAGCCTAACATCCTTTTTTGTGATCCGTATTACTGTGATCAAAAGGATATTTTTATTCTTCTTAAGTCCTTCATTTCATACTGCTTTATTAACCATACTCATACGCCCGACAATACTCTTTCATTGTCTCCAATGAGCAATATATCATCTACGTATAGTACAAAAATACCACCACATTTCCATCACTCTTTTCAATACACAAGACATATCCGAGCATTGATAAAATCCATATCACTGGATTTCTTCATCAAAACGGATGTTCTATGATCTTGAAGCTTGCTTTAGTCCATCGATGGACACTTTTAAGCTTACTATCACAATGCTCTTAGCCCTTTGCAATGAATCACTCTGGTTGCTATATGTTTTCCTCAAGACTTCCAATTGGGAAAGCTATCTTGACATCTATTTTCTATCCCTCATATTTCATATGAGTGGCAACAGATAAAAGAGTATGGATCAACTTAGGCATAGCTACCGGCGAACAAGTTATCTCATAATCGAACCCTTTCTTTTTGAGTATACCTTTTTCGCAACAAGCTTTGCTTCCAAGGTTTTCACCTTACCATATGATCCTCTTTTATTTTGTATGACCACTTCCAATGGCTTTTACACCAGTCTTACAAGCTCCCAGATTTAATTTAGAATTCATCAAATCTATTTCAACATCATTGCACTAGCTAAGATATCGCATTTCGATCTTGTAGTGCTTCGTCGTATCCGTGGGTTCAATCCATGTTTACTAGGGACTAAGTCTCACGACTCTCCCAAATATATATCTTACAAGTTGTCGAACAACCCTCCTACTACGACAAGGCACTACACGCAATTGTGTATCAGACGTGACACGCGTTGCAGTTTAACTTGTGGTATATCCTCTTATACACTTGGTACTAATACTTTGTGTTTTCCCTCTCACTTCCTTTAGAACAATTTATACATGGGTTTATGATTTAATACATAGTCCTTTTCCAAATAAACTAGTGTTTGTGTTAACAATCACCCTTTGATCTTTTGGATTAAATAAATCATCACCCTTCATTTTTCTAGAATATCCCACAAACAGAAAAACGTTACACGACATGCTGTTTCTAGGGTATACCCATAAAATAAATTTAGTAATTCCAAATAATTCATCATCTATCTAATCATTTGCATAAGAGTCATTCTCTTATTAGGATTAAAAGACGCATTATTAATTACTATTTATTGCATCCGTGGTATAAACGTGATTTAAGAGTTTACAAATTGTCACTAACGTACCTTAACAGATTATAGCTCCATCCTTCATTACTATGACCATGTCATTTAAATGAAACTGAAATAAAATTCTTTCTATGAAAACGTACGTAAAGACAATTTCTCATAATCAAACGTTTATTCATATCGTAAGATAAATAAATAACTCCTACTGCAACAACCACTACTCTCGTAGTTTTACCCATGTATATTATTATTTCATCATCACTTAGTTACAGGCTTTTAGTGATTCCGGTATCTACACACAACATGTCAGTAAATGCCAACGCTAATCATGCTTCAACAACTAGTGAATGAGATACTAACCTTGTTCACATCTTGATGAAATTGGATTTTCTTCGCCATATATTTTGTCAGAAGTTCCCCACCATATACAGCCTCTTTGTAATTCAGGTGGAACTTGCTCAAAACATTTAGGCAAACAATGAAGAATAAAATTGACTTAGGTTTCCCCTTCAACTTCTATTCCATGTATTTCCAATTCATTCATCAAATTCAATCATGACCTACCGCCTTTTAACTTACTCAAGTATCCGAAGAGTTACAAGAGACCATCATATTTCTATGAATCTCTTATCTCTTCACCAGAGACTTTAATATGCATCATGATAAGTCTTTTTGTGAGAACACACATGTATTTCTTAAGCAATAAAATTAGAATCCAAGATTCTTTTCTAATCATCTAATTTTGGACCGTAAATATATTTTCTTTTGGTCAACCATAAGTGAAATAAAACTATTCAAAATTCAGAAAATCATAAAATATATATACTGATCAAATCTTCGAATTTATCCATTTATATTGATTCCCTCAAAACAATATAAAATATAAATTCACCGACATCTCAAGCACCGTGAGTTTGCAAGCCACGATAGTGTGGACGTTTACAAACCCGAACATTTACAAGAGAATGTTTTACCCATTAATTTCATTTGTCAACCTAACTTTATGACAAAATAATTAATAGTCGGTTCCTCTTTAGCCATGCAAATAAAAGCAGTGACTCCAATGGGGAGGATACTTATTATTTGTATCTAAGTGTACACCATTATTTGACCCCAAGTCCATTGCGCAAGCTTATGTGCCTTACAGATGGAGAAGTACACACGCGCTTGGATAACTTCCTACAGTCATCAATTATAAGTTTGTACCAGTGAATCGCATATAAGCTCATCCGATAGGGAGGAAGGTCTATGCCAACGCGCAAGTTCATATGCATCACATTACAAACATAATTATTTAATGAAGTCTGTTCCAGCAATCTATGAATAAACTCATCCGATGGGGAGAAAGACTCTAATGCCGACGCGCAAGTTTATTCACATTACTAACAAACCAATAATAGAGGACGCAGGAATTAATTACCAATCCCCTCTCTCACTTAGTTATTTAAAACCAAGGGTTTTTACATGCATATAATATTCAGAATAATATACGCAACCTAGCATGCTCCTATTACGGCACATAAGGCAGTAAATCACAAAAAGCATGCATACATATATAACAATAATCAATTAATAAATAAATTATAACAGTTATATAACAGCGATTTCGATTGTTCGCCACCAATCACGAATGCGGACAACTGCGACGGGGATCGACCTCCCGTAGCCTGCTCTACCACTCCGGCACCCTGCCCGATCACATTGTGAAGACTCACACAGAACCTGATGCAGACCAGTCGAACTTGATGTAGACCAGTCGAACCTGATGCAAATCCGCTCGAACCTGGTGCAGAGTCGATCGAACCTAATGCAGATCAATCGAACCTGATGTGAATCCGCTCGAACCTGGTGCATCATCGATCGAACCTGATGCAGACCAATCGAACCTGATGTGAATCCGCTTGAACCTAGTGCAGCATCGATCGAAACTGATGCAGACCAATCGAACCTGATGTGAATCCGCTCAAACCTGATGCAGCATCGATCGAACCTGATGCAGATCAATCGAACTTGATGTGAATCCGCTCGAGCCTAGTGCAACATCGATCGAAACTGATGCAAATCCGCTCAAACCTGATGCAGTATCGATCAAACCTGATGCAGACCAATCGAACCTGATGTGAATCCGCTCGAACCTGGTGCAGCATCGATCGAACCTGATGCAGACCAATCGAACCTAATATGAATCCACTCGAACATGATGCAACATCGATTGAACCTGATGCAGACCAATCAAACCTGATGTGAATTCGCTCGAACCTGGTGCAGCATCGATCGAACCTGATGCAGACCAATCGAACCTGATGTGAATCCGCTCGAACCTGATGCAACATCGATCGAACCTGGTGCAGACCAATCTAACCTGATGCAAATCAAACGAACCTAATGTGAATCCGCTCGAACCTGATGCAGCATCGATAGAACCTTCATCCACGCAGCCTCACACAGTGTTTCGCGCGCCACATGGAACGCCACCATGCATGCCATCCCAGCGTCCAGCAAGCCAACGTGTGCGACTCCTCTCCAACGTTGAAGATTTACACGTCACGCCCCGAGCTCCCAACAAGCACCAATGCCCATCAGGCCGCCCGATACTCAGCACGCTGCTCCGCATGCCAATGAGCAGCACACGCCCAGCATTTGATCGTTCCTTGCCCGGTTCAAAACGCGCCCCAGCCGTGCCATTCGCTTGATGCTGTTCACAACACCATGTGCCTTGACGAGCGCTCCTCGCTCGGGCTGTCGTTCATCCAAGGGCCTACTTGCACGGAACCAAGTTCAGCGTTCCCAATGCGCAAAACCAAACTACACCAACTTTCGTTCAGGGTTCGCAACTGTAGACACCTTAGAATCCCATCTTCACCGTTCAGAATCTAATCCTGTGAGTTCTGAACATGCTGTCCAAATTACAGGCGATCCAACGGTTAGTTTGTGAGAAACGGCTCTTTTCCCTCGACTGCGCAGAACAGAATCGCCCAAAAACCTGCTTCTGTTTTCGGCGTATTACCGACAACAGAAAGCACCAAATACGATCTTCTACGTTCAGAATGTACATCCCCAAAATCCGAACGGGCTGACCAAAATTCAGCTTGATCCGATGGTTGAAATTCCGGTTATTGCCTCTGCAATATCACTGCGCTGGTTTTTCTCTCAAAAATGTGAATCTGTTTTTGCCCACTTTTTCTTCCTTCCATGTGAAATTAACGAACAGTTTTCGTCGAATCCTCTCACACTCAACCATCAAAAAAATAGGTATGATACAGGGTATATATCACATAGGGATATTCATGGTTTAGCAGTAAAACCAAAACCCTAAACATGTGAAACTAATTTCAAAAAACTAACCACATAAACCCTAACCTAATGTGTCACGTTTCACCACGAAACCGAAGCTTTGATACCAATTGTTGGCGCTTGGATCGTTTGGTTAACATGACTTGTTAGGGTTCCATGTGTTTCTATTATAGCTGAAGCAATAAATCATAGAAATGATTACCGTTCACCAGGGTATGTAGAAGATGAAGGATTCTCACTGGCAGACTGTGCAGTCCCACGAGAATGGCCATAACTTCCTCGTCTAATGTCGGAATTGAATGATCTTTGTGCTCAGACGATTGACTCTTCAACTGCTTTACGACAGTATATTGATCATCGAATTCTAAGTACTGTAAGATTTTATATAAATTTCTCAAGGTGGCAGACAGCAGCAACAAACTACCTTCTGATCTTCTGCTATATGTCCCAAGTCCGATCTCGATGTCGTGTGGGCGACGATCTACGAGACCTCCTCAATCTGCTCTCAACCCTCATCACACATGAATAATGAATAAGATTAGGGTTCCAGATAAGCTGATGTGACTTATATACATGGGCTACAGCAGAGACCAGGAGGAAAAATTGGGTTGGGCCTCCAATGGGCTTAAGTATCCAAGCTTAGCTCAAAGTTTATACTTAAGTCCAATAATAATAATATATTCCACTAAAATATTATTACTGCACTGCCTTTCCAATCCCAAAATTACGTTTTGGGCTCCTTCTTATTATGAGCCCGTTAGTCTCTTCATATTTAAGATATACAATGTCCATTAATTAATTTAAGTTACTAACAAATCAATTAATTAATATCTCATCCAAGAGTAGTACCACTCAACCTCATTATCATGCCGGAATAAATTCCACCTGCAGGGTTTACATGATAATCCTTATGAGCTCCTCAAGGGGACATCATCAACCTATGACGGACACGGATTCCTTCTACAATCAACAGCACACCATAGAGATAGCATTACTTCCCAACTCACCGAATTTGTTGATTTAATTACATGTAAATCTCACTCATTGATGAATCAAAGAAATACATATTGCCCTACGTGTCGAGGTTATTGTATAGGGATTAAGAACACGAACTTCCATAATAACTGAGATCAAGTTCTCCTATAAGTCAGTATAAGTCGAACGATCACAAGCGGTCCTGCTCAATACAAACAAGTGCACTAATGTGATTCTATAGCCAAGACAAGCTAATACCAAACCACACTACAACCATCCCGATAGAGAGTCCCCGTCTATCTCTGTTGTGAGCATCTTTTTATACTTTTTAAGGAAACCGATAATATGATCTTCCGCGTGTTGTCGCACAACATATTATCTACAGTATAAAGTAAGTGGACTATTGCATCGTGCATATAAATAAATTATAAGATGCAATCATTTGATCATATGATTCTCATTTCAAATTAATTGTTATAACATTGTTCATACAAAAAGCTAGACTTTTAGTATATAATCCAACAAGAATCGCATTCCAACCCATTGTAGAATATACTAATATATTGAGCTTTAAATAGCCCATACTGTGGACACTTACGAAACATGTTCTTGAATCTGTCCCAAGCTTCATGAAACTTTTCATTACCATGGATAGCAAATTGATTGATTCCTTGCTTCATCTTGAACACCTCTGAAGGTGGCATGTATCTCTCCAAGAATTTCACTTTTAACTTTTCCCATGTATCACATTCAGCAACATCAAGATTATCGTACCAATCTCTCGCTTTTTCATTCTGCGAGAACTTAAACAATATACTCTCCCTCGCATCCTCATGAGCTCCTGCATCTTTTTGTGTGCTTGCATACCCAAGGAACTTATTTAGATGTTGCTGAGGATCTTCAAAGGTTCCCCCAGAGAAGTGACTCCTTTCAATCATGGTGATAAGAGTAGGATGTAAATCGAAATTGGCTCCGGTCCCTCTTGCTCCTAACTAATCCGCATTGCCTCCTCCGTTGTTCTTAAAGACTTCACAGATGGCAAGTGTATCCGGATTCGCTGCCATGTTGACTGCCTCTACTTCCAAATTAACTTCGGTTGCAGCTTCAATCATTTGCGAATTCAGCACATCAACTTCAACTCTTAAATTCAGAGCCTCAGTTGGGTCTACGTTCTTGTTCTTATTCTTCTTCTTCTTTTTCTTCCTCGACGATGCTCCAATCTTCAGATTATAAGGCTCTAATTCACATGTTTTAGATCTCGTGAGCATACAACTAAGAAGAATAAATATTAGAAATTAAAGTCAAGAATAATATAATCTCTATTAAACTAGATATAATAAACTAATAATTAATGCCGTCCCCGGCAACTACATCAAGAAATTGATTAGCGTTTTCTCAACACACAAAATTAATCCTCAAGTATAAGGATATTAATTGTAGTCTCGATAGGTGACCAAGTGATTATCGAACCCGAGAGACGAATTATTATCAGTTTATTTATATTCTAATTTACTAAGACTATGTTGGCAAATTTATCTGGAATAGTTACGAACTAATTAACGAAGAATTTAGATAGCAAATTAAATAAACAAGCAATAGGTAAAATACGGTTGTGATCAAGTAAGAAATTAGGTAGTTCTTCAGGTCATCCTGTTTTACTTGTTAACTTCCTTTCTATGCGTTGATGTCCAACTCTACCTTGTGGTCTATGGATGCATCAATAAACCATGCAAGTTCACTCTATAGACACAAGCAAACATACGTATGACACGGTGAATATCCTCGGAACAAGAGATATAAACCACCCCCCTTTCTAGGTACTATCAATATCATTATTTCCCATGCACTTAGTACTCTAACCCGATATGATCTCCCTTTATATGTACTATGACATTATACCCTTTATCGTACTTATTAACTCGAATAATATTCAATTAACAAGTATCAATATAAGATAGTTCTAATAAGACTTCGGAATCCCATCACTTAGAATTATAACAAGTAATCCTGCTCAGCAGTGAACGTACTCAATCAATAACCAAGCTATGTATCAGACTTTACATAACAGATGATGCACAAAACGACCGTGAGTATAAATTAAAAAGTCGTAATGTTATATAAAATAAACCACAAGTAGTGTTGTACGGAGTCTATACATAGAAATTCAATTAACTCATAAAACTTTCATAACACTAGAACTACCGGAGCGGTTCTAGACCATAATTGATCTATGAACAATAATGGTTAATTGGTATGATCTTACTTGACGCGCCAGACGAATCTCTCTTCACGACTCCTTCAGATGATGGTAGGGTTTCGGTGGTGGATGGATGATGAATGATGTGTGTCGTGTGTTACTCCTGCGAAAGCTCTTCTTTTATACTCGTGGAACCTCCTTACGGGCTTTTGCTTGAGGCATATATCAAATTTGGTTAGAAAACTCCAGAATTAACATAAATAGAAGCAGCGAGAATCCGCTCAACAACACCTGAACAAGTCGAGCAAGCCTTCCAAATCGAGCAATGGTCGAGCAAACTCTCTGTACAAGTTTGCATATTTTGCTCGATTTGACCTCATCTGCTCGACCAAAGTGATGCTGGTCGAGCAACATCTCCTAGTTGAGCAAGCTTTTTGTAAGAATTGTGCATTCTGTTCTATTTGACCACCTCTACTCGACCAAATTAATGATGGTCGAGCAACACCTAGAGGTCGAGCAATCCTCGAAAATTACCTCAAAAATCGTGTCTTCCAATTTCGATCCCTTTCGATCCTTTTTCCTGTACAAATACACTAAAAAGCATTGTATTCTCTAATTCGTGGCTTTTCCGAAAATATTCTAATCCGTCTTAATAAAAGACTCAATCGTACTCAATTTCCACATAAATCACAGCCTAAAATACGTGAATTTATACTCTCATCAAAGAGATTTAGAGAATAATGCACGGTGCTTATTTATGGTTAGCATTCCTTTTCTATATGTAACTTTTCTATCTGTATTTATGGTTGTTATATTTATGGTTAGCAGTGCTTGCTTTTTTTTACGGATCTTTTTATACGGCAAGTACTCTTTAATTCTCTACCAATCTATGTACTCTTTTATTCTATGCACCCTTTTATTCTCTACCAAACTATACACTATTCTATTCTATGCACCCATGCACCCTTCTATACTCTACCACCGAAGAGTGCACCCTTCTATACTTTATCACCGAAGAGTGCACCTTTTTATACTCTACCACCGTCATGTATGTAGTTGTCACGCCCCGACCCCAGACAGAACGCGACAACCGCCACGTTAACCATAAATTTCGCAGAATGGGTGCACTCCACTCCACAAAGTTTATAGAAAATGTAAGGCTTGCTATCAAGTACCTGTAGAGCTGAACAACTGATAACAACGGGTACAACCCGAGGACATCATCTCAAAAAGTATCAACAAGGATTTACAAAGGTACAAAATACAACGGTGTAACTTAGTGTAAAGAAAATATACATGAACGATATAACATCGCGAAGGTACAAAAAGAACATCAAGGGGGTCACCAAATATAAACTATACAATCTCGCCAATGAATCCGTCAATTTACATAAAAGAGAAAGTACCCAAAACACGGATTGGACGACGAGCAAACGATAGGAAAACCTCCAACCAAAACGATATCAACAGCCTGAAAAGGAAAGAATGATGGGGGTGAGCAAAACCACTAGCTCAGTGAGGTGATAAGCCGGTCACCCCGACCCTTATACGAAGCATGTATTCCACTCGCGGTTCATAACATAAAATCCCACATTTCGTCCCACAATAACTATTTCTCACTCAGTATACATATTAATGAAAATAAAAACCTTAGTGCACATTTACGAATAACACAATTATTCAAACAACATGTTATCACATAAAAGACGCGTGGGTAGTCAATATCCTCCTCGAACTGAGCTCTCCGTCGAGAGACAGTCCAAGCCCGTCACCGTTACTCTAGATAAAATGCACATTAATATTCTTTCTCAATACGCCAAGTGCTAAAGTTCACAATTCAATATCGACGTGAATACTTGAAATGATCAAACATATAAACATATATGACATGCATGTCCCACACCGGTGACGTTGACTGAGCCTATAATAGACTGATCCATCTAACGATCACCCTCCAGAGTATCAGTATTTGGCAAATGGACAGGTGCCCCGTTAGATCTAACTCACCCAGGTTTGCCAATCACGGGCAACTTGGTTGTCACTCTAACTCACCCGAACCGCGACAATTCGGGCTACTTAATCAATGTCGCTCCAACTCACCCGAACCGTGACCAATTCGGGCTACTTAACCTTGGTACCAGGCATACATATGCATGTGCATCATAAGATGAATAACGACTCAAGTTAGAGTCTTAATTGGCACACAAGAATAACCAGAAATCAATAATACTCATAAAATGGCTAACATGACTCTAACCAGAGCAATTGAGCCAATCAGGCTCTTTACCACATAACATAATACCAAATAATTTTCTTATCAATTAACTAAAACTAAAACAAATGCACATTTATCGAGGGTCCACACTTCCCACAAGAGAAGGCGTTCCCGAATTATCAACTCACAAGGAAGTGATTAACTCTCTCCGGAATCTGAAGTCGGTCCCTTGCCCTTCGTCGATGGTTCTTTACCTAGAAAGGAGATGAGCAATTAAAGACAAATTAAATATAACTAACTATTAGCGTTAACATCCCTTTCATTGCTAAAAACAAATCCTAATCGAGTTCGAACGAGTCGATATTAAATAAAAATGGCATGTAACTCCTTAACATCAGTTCCCAATCCCATATAACCGTTTCAATACATTAACTAAACGAAACGATAAAAAAATAAGTTTGAATTCGACATAAAAATTCTGAAATTTTCCAGCTAGCGGCAGTTTACGAGAAAAATCATAACTAATTGTAGAATAATCGGATTGAGGCGTTTCAAGTGGCTACGGAAAGCTAACGAGTTCAGCTACGTACAGAAATTAAGTTTGCAAACTTTCAAGGGTAATAGCTATGTCAAAATCAGTTCGAACAGTCTGCAAATTACCCACATACCAAAAAGAAAAACCCCACAAAATTACAAAATCATGGAAGAAGGAAGCTTAATTCACACACCACTTACCTCAAAACAACTTAGAAACCACCTAGGATGAGGGTTGTAAGGGAGAATTTGATCAACAAGGTTTTCTCCTCGTACTCTTCTATAGTATGGTATACACTCTTCTATTCTCTATCATACTCTTCTATGCACCCTTCCCGTGTTCATTCTTCGTATTCTCCACCATGTATGCACTCTCTTCTATTCTCTACCATACTCTTCTATGCACCTTTCTATACTCTACCACTTTGTATTCTTCACCATGTATGCACTCTCTTCTATCTCTACCATACTCTTCTATACTCTACCACCGTGTGCACTCTTCGTATTCTCTACCATGTATGCACTCTCTTCTATTATCTACCATGTGCATAGATCCTATACACTATTATATTCTCCATCATGGTGTCGTATTCACCCTCTTAATGTGCATAGATCCTATACACTATTCTATTCTCCACCATTGGTGTCGTATTTACCTTTTTATTCTCTATCCGATGTCTTCACTCTGCATCTCTTTTCAAAAGTATCATTTTTTCTCTTCAATGTATCTTTTAAGTATTTTTTTATAAATAATATAGATGTTTAATTAAAATTTTTGAAAAAATAATTTATTTGATATAATATACTTATCAATATTATTTGAGTTGATATGTTGTGTATTTGAGTTTACACTTATATATATATATATATATATATATATATATATATATATATATATATATATATATATATATATATATATATATATATATATTTGGATAGATCTTGGCCTGGGTGAAATCGTCTCACAAATCTTTTAATGATCCTATTCTATCCAATATAAAATAAAAATAATAATAATAATAAAAATAAAAGAGAATTAAAGAAAAATAATATAAATAAGGCAAAGACTTGTGTGAGAGCGTCTCACGTAAGTCTTTACGTGAAACGACCAGAAAATGATAATTTTATTGAAGAAAAGTGATAATAAATTAATGAAAAGTGATAATGTTCTTTCATGAACAATTTATATCATAAATAAAAAGTTATAACATTTTATAACGAAAGTGATAATGATTTATAGCGAAAGTGAAAAATGGTGTCATGTGAGATGGTCTCACGCAAGACCTACCATATAAATAATATATATGTTTAATTAAAATTTTTGAAAAAATAATTTATTTGATATAATATACTTATCAATATTATTTGAGTTGATATCTTGTGTATTTGGGTATACACTTGCATCCATATATATAAATTTGGATAAATTTTGGGTAAAACCGTCTCACAGATCTTTTTACAGGAGACGAATCCTATCCTATCCATTAATATAAAATAAAAGTAAAAAATAAAAGAGAATTAAAGAAAAACAAGGGTCTTGTTTGGTTTCATTAATTAAAATTACCTCAATTTAACAAAATGACGGCTAACCTTTTACGCATATTACGGCAAATTACTATGCTATTTCGAATAAATTATTTTTCAATTTTAATAAAAATTATTATCTGTTATTATTATTATTAAATGTTCATTAATTAAATTGTTCATGAACGGTTTTATTATCACTTTATTTTAATTAGTATCACTTTATATTAAAAATATTATCATTTTTTATTCATCATACGAATTGTTCATAAAGTACTTAAATTAAATTGATATCATTTTTTCTTTATCATGCATCACTTTTTATTAAGCATGTTATCACTTTTTATTCAAATGAACGTTGGATAATTTAATTAGACAGAATTTGATTAGGAATAATTTTTTTATTAAAATGTTATCACTTTTTATTTTTTCAGTAAATTATTCGTGAAATACACTTTTTTTATAAAAGATGTTATCACTTTTCTTTTAAAAATCACTTTTTATTTATATTATAAATTTTTCATGAAATATAATTCACAACAAAGTTATCACTTTTCATCAATTGACTATCACATTGTATAATTTATAAATTTTAAATTGAAAATAAAATTAAATGAATAACAAAATTTAAATTAATAAAATTTTAAATTATAATAAAAAATATAAATTAAAAGAAAAAACATCATATATAAATATTTATTTATAATATAAAGGACCTACTTAATTTAGTTTCATAACTAATTTCTCAATTTTCTAATTTAATAAAAACCAAACAGAGCTCTTTAAAGGATTTTTTTTTATCAGACAAAGTTAGTTGTCAGTATAGTTAGTTCACTAAGTCTCCATACATCCTTATTCTCTCAAGCTCTCCTTATAACTCCCCTCATATTCGTTCCCAATGAGAATCCAACCCGGGTCACTCACTTGAGTGAGGAGCCCGGTGGCCAAGTGGGCTAGCCCACTTGGTTAAAAATATATTTAATGGGTTAATAATGTGAGACGGTCTTATCCAAGTATTTACCTATAAGTTTTTATAAAATTTCATTCATTAGAATATAAGTTTTGAATAAATAAAAATATGTACAGAATGTTTAATTTGTCCTTTAATAATAATAATTTTTATTAATTTATTATTAATTTATATTGTATTTAATATTTTTGTATTCAATTTTTCTTTTTATTATAATAGAAATTTATACTTTAAAATTTACGTATATATTTTATAAATAAGATTTAATAGAAGAGACCAACCAAATCAAATAAGAATCCCTAAAAAAACTAAAATCTCCTATAAAGTGTAATAAAGAATCGCTGAGTGTGCAGTAGACATGCACCCTGGTTCGGAACCACCAGTTTTGGTTCCAATGGAGAGGAAACCAGAATCGAATCCGGGGTCTTAAGGTTTCGGTTCTCGAACCGACGGTTCCGGTTCCAGTTCGGAACCGCCGGTTTTCCAATTTTTTTTTTAGTTTTATTTTTTTTGTTATTATGTGTAATTTATTTATTAAATAACTAAATATGTAAAACATGTGTAATTGAAATATTGAATTTGAGTATGTGTAATTTCATTAAAATTGAAAACATGATGTATGCAATATTCAATAATGCAAATAAAAATTTGAAAGTTGATATTAAATTCATAATCATACAATATTAATTAATGTGATCACATTATAATTTAAATATTAAAGTCTAAACCATTACAATTTACAAATGTAGAACACTACAAGTTTACAACCATATCAACTAATCTATTTTTACTATATAAAAATTTGAAAAATAAAAACTTTATAAGCTAAAATACAACAACATAATAGGGAGGGAAAAAAAGGACTTGAGCTTAAATTTAGTGTTAAAGTTGAAAATTTAAGTTCAACTTAAATTTAAGTTGTCTACGTATCCTCGAAAAGAATCAAAGCCCATGTAGTTCTCTTAACTTATCTCAACTTACCTCTTTGGCTCGGTGGAGGTGAATGGTGATGGCCTTTTTTGTTTACTCTACCAGTCTACATCGCTTCTATATTCCGTAATGTCATCATCTGTATGGTCTTCTTCATTTTGATTTTGAATCCGTCTTTCCGCCTTTGACCAATCATCAAGCAAACACAAATTTTCTAAATTTGTCACACTTAAATTGGATCGTGTCGGATCCAAAGTGAGATTACCAAGACTAAATGCTTGTTCGACGGCGACCGTAGAGGCGGGAGATGCAAAAATCGCCCTTACAATCAATGATAAAATAGGGAAGGAATTTGTTCTCCTTGACCACCACTTCAAAATATCAAAACTAGTTCCGCTTGTATCAAACTCAAAAGTGTTAGTAAAATAAGAATCAAGTTCTTGAAAATGATTAGATATAACTCATACGCGTTTTTGAGATCTAGCATCATAAAAACTATAAAATTTTTGAAGAGCATCATATTTTCTAGAATTATCACCACTATCACTACTATCATCACTACTAGATTGATCATCATTCATACCATTTTGTTCTTTATACTCCTTAAAAGGTTCTTTTAGTAGATTATATGTAGTTACAACTATGTCTTTAGGATTAGAAGCTTGTTGTCTAGTAGGAGAATCACAATTAACATACAATGAATCATAGTAAAGCGTTAAAAATTCTTCTAAACCATCCATTCTAATACGTTGATCTAACAATTTAGCAACTAAACACAAGTCCAGAATTTGAAAAAAATATTTTGACCACTTAGATTTCATGGAAAGAATAGCATTTGACAATAACGGGTGTGCTTCATTAGCACTAAAAACCAATAGCAATTTTAACACAATTATCAACATCTAAATTTGAAGTAAGAAAATAAACACCGGACCGTAGCATCATTAAAAATTTGCAAAACATCACATAAAGTATAACATATGTCCCATTGATTAGCAAACAAGACTTGACCACCCGCATCTTGTGAGTAAAAAGCACAAATATGTTCTTTATAATCAAAAGAGTCATGCAACATTTTATACGTCGAATTCCAACGAGTTGAAACATCTAAAGGAAATTTTTTTGGGTGAAATATTCACAGAGTGACAATATCTTTTCCACCTTTTAGTCACGGAAGGGTTTCTCATTATATACCATAAAGCACTTTTAATAGGTTGAATGTGTACTTTCAAAGCACTTATACAATCTTGAACATATAAATTCAATATATGACTGATGAGAGTGAAAATAAGCGTGTTTTAGTGTCCAATTTAATACCTTTTTTATGAGAATTATTATCATTTATTAGCATAAGTATCTTATATTCAATATATGTGAGAAAAAGGAGCACTTGAGGTGTTTTATTGTGTTTTACGTGGAAAAAGAATCAAAAGTGCGAAGTTGGAGAAAATATGCAATTTGTGCATGAATGCTAAAAAATGCACGTCCAACTTATGTAATTTTTTTGTATTTATGTGGAGATTAAAACTTGAAGTGTGATACATGGTTAGAAAGCCAGGGAAGAGAGGGTCGTTTTGGCATAAGGAACACCTCAATCAAAGTCCAAACGAGAAAGTTATGATCGAAATGGTGACGTCGCGCAAGCTATTTCTACTCAGCATGACTGTTCCACTTTACATGACTTGTTACATCTTCAAATGTTGAACTTTTGGTTAGATCTTTATATTCTGAGAAATCCAAGGAAAAGAGGATCACGTGAGCACAAGAATTACTAAAATCAAAGATCGAACGAGGAAGTTATGGTTAAAATCGTGAAGTCGCGCAGCCGCCAGCGAGAATTTCCGAGAATTTTCGAAAATTACCTATTTCTTGGAGTACAATTAATCTCCTTATCACATAATCTTCCATGATTCACCCATATCTTTTATTTTCTTATTTAATTCTCTTCTCACATATATATATTTTACATCATTATTCATGTAAGTAGAGAGCCACAAATCCATCCTACACCCCACAAGGGGGATCACCCCCCAACTATCATTCATATCCTTTCCTCCATCCATCCATCACTGTGAATATTCATCTGTGGATCCAAGAAGGAGAATAAAGAGGAATTGAAGAGACGGAAGAAAGAAGGAAGGAGACTTCTACACCAAGGGTTTTCCTAATTCTTTTCTTCTATTTTTTTATTTTTCAGACTATGGGTAAGATCTATCCAACCCCATGATTGTTCTTCATAACAACATGGGCTAGAACCGTTTTAGTAGATCTAGGGTTTTGAAGGTTTTATGAATTAATTAAACTCTCTTGAGTGTCCTCCGTACAACACTACTTGTTGATTGATTTTATATATGATTGTACTTTCTTAATCCATATTCACGGTCGTTTTGTGCATCTTCAATTGATATATAGAGTCTGAATATATATCTTGATTGCAGATTGAGTGCGTTCACCGCTGAACAGAATTCCATATTATGATTCTAAGTGAGGGTACTCCGAAGCTTCATTAGAACTATCATATATGAATGTTTAATAATTGAATTGAATTCGGGTTAGTAAGCAGGATAAAGAGGATAATTTTATTATATCTAAAAAGGGAGATCATATCGGGTTAGGTTCCAGATATGGTAAATAATTGATACTGATAGTACCTAAAAAGGGGGTGAAATTACGTCTCTTGCTCCGAGATTATTCACATGTGTTATACGCATATTTACTTGTATTTATAGAGTAGATTTGCATGGTTTAGAGATGCGTCCATAGTCCACAAGGCAGAGTCGGCCAGCACATGAGAGGGAAGTTAAGTAGTAAAACTGGATTACCCTAGAGCTACCTATTCTCTTACTTGATCCACTTTCGTATTCTTCCAGTGTTATTTATTTAAATTAATATTTAATTTAATTGTTTAGTAGTTGTTAATTAAATCCATCAACTTTATTGCCTTTCGTCTTAATTAATTTAGATAATAATTAAATTGATAATACGCCGTCATTGGGTTCGATATTCACTTGGTCACTTGCTTAAACTGCAATTGATATCCTTAATACTTCGGGATTAAATTTGCATGCAAAGAAAATGCCACTTCTTAAGAACTTATCTGTGCTGCCAAGAACTTGATGTGCGTTTTCTTTGCATGTAATTATAATCTCCAAGTATTAAGGATATCAATTGCAGTTTAAGCAAGTGACCAAGTGAATATCGAACCCATAGGACGGCATATTATCAATTTAATTATTATCTAAATTAATTAAGATGAAAGGTAAAAAAGTTGATGGATTTAAGTAACAAATACTAAACAATTAAATTAAATAACAATTTAGATAAATAACACTGGAAGAATACGAAAGTGGAACAAGTAGGAGAATGGGTAGCTCTAGGGTAATCCAATTTTACGACTTAACTTCCCTCTCATGTGCTGGCCGACTCTGCCTTGTGGACTATGTACACATCACTAAACCATGCAAATCTACACTATAGACACAAGTAAATATGCGTGTAACACGTATAAATAATCTCGGAGCAAGAGACGTAATTTCATCCCCCTTTCTAGGTACTATCAGTATCAATTATTTCCCACATCTGGAACCTAACCCAATATGATCTCCCTTTATAGGTACTATAAAATTACCCTCTTTATCCTGCTTACTAACCCGAATTCAATTCAATTAATAAAAATTCATATATGATAGTTCTAATAAAGCTTCGGAGTACCCTTACTTAGAATCATAACATGGAATACTGTTCAGCGGTGAACGCACTCAATCTACCACCAAGATATATATTTAGACTCTATATACCAATTGAAGATGCACAAAACGACCGTGAATATGGACTAAGAAAGCACAATCATATATAAAATCAATCCTCAAGTAGTGTTGTTACGAATGCGGACACTCAAGAGAGTTTAATTAATTCATAAAATCTTCAAAACCCTAGATCTACCAAAATGGTTCTAGCCCATGTTGTTACGAAGAACAATCATGGGGTTGGATAGATCTTACTCATAGTCTGGAAAATTAGAAAAAGAAGAAAAGAATTAGGAAAACCTTTGCTGTAGAAGTCTCCTTCCTTCTCTCTTGCGTCTCTTCAATTCCTCTTGATTCTCCTTTTTTGATCCACAGACGAATCTTCACAGTGATGGATGGATGGAGAAAAGGATGTGGATGATAGTTGGGGGTGATCCCTCTTGTGGGGTGTAGGATGGATTTGTGGCTCTCTACTTACATGAATAATGATATAAAATATATATATGTGAGAAGGGAATTAAATAAAAAAATAAAAGATATGAGTGAATTATTGAGGATTATGTGATAAGGAGATTAATTGTGCTCCAAGAAATATGTAATTTTCGGAAATTCTCAGAAATTCTCGCTGGCAGCTGCACGACTTCACGATTTTAAGCATAACTTCCTCGTCCGATCTCCAATTTTAGTGATTCTTATGCTCACGTGATCCTCTTTTCCTTGGATTTCTCTGAATATACAGAGCTCACCAAAATTACAATATTTGAAGATGTAACAAGTCATGTAAAATGGAACAGTCGTGCTGAATAGAAACAGCTTGTGCGACGTCACCATTTTGATCATAACTTTCTCGTTTGGACTTCGATTGAGGTGTTCCTTATGCCAAAACGACCCTCTCTTCCGTGGCTTTTAGTCACACTTCCAGTTCTGAGTTTCATATGAATATAGAAAAATTACACAAGTTGTACTTGCATTTTTCAGCATTCATGCACAAATTGCACATTTTCTCCAACTTCGCACTTTTGATTCTTTTTCCACCTAAAACATAATAAAACACCTCAAGTGCACCTTTTTCTCACATATATTGAATATAAGATACTTATGCTAATAAATGACAACAGTTCTCATCAAAAAGGTGTTAAATTGGACACTAAAACATGCTTATTTTCACTCTCATCAATCCCCCAAACTTACCCGTTGCTCGTCCCGAGGCAACAAAATAAAATAAAGAGAGAGAGAGTAAGAAAATTAGCGGAGAAACAAGAACTATGACACATACCCCATTTAAAATACAATTGTCCTGAACTTAGGTCATGTAACTCTCATTACATGTAATTATCAATTCATAGCATACAAGATACGACAATCACCACCAATTCAAATGCTCCATTGACATATTCTCACGGGAAGTATATATCACTCGCACTCAAGTGTAAAGTATGTATACTTATGGGTTAAGGTATTTACGCTCAATTTCAATTCAAGTGCATGCATAACCATAAGCTTGCCAAACGTCTCAAACTCTCCACCACTTAAAGTATGATTCGACAATGAGATCAAAAAGGACTTTTAATAGGATGTAATGTCGGCTCTTTGGTAAAGGTAGGAAACATATGGATAAAGTAACTAAATTAGTAGAGAATCAAAATCGGAGATCTTTTGTACTGCAGATTTTTACACTTCAAGGTTATCCATCTTCATGCTCTTCTATTTTTCTTTTCTCTCATTTCCTTCAAGCTCAACATACTTTTTCTTTCCTTTCTTTTTTTTCTCGAGGTACCAATTTGGGGCACTACCTCTAACATCTCAGGGTACCGGTTTTGGGCACTACCCCTCATCAACTTATTTTTAAGCTCATAATCACTTTTACAGCTCCAAATATTTTATTCTTTCCAAACTCCATCAAAATCAACTTCCACACTTTGACAGTATTTAATTCTCCACTAAATATAGGAATTTAAGGCTCTAATAGGATATCAAAGTGGTTATCTTCTTAGGTTACCAAAGAAATAAGGCTTTTAGGCTCAACGGGACTAACTACGGATAAACATCATTTGGTAGGAAATTATTTGGTTAAGTGACTTATAAATTCAAGGATGGCCTAAATTCATCTCCCATCATCTAACACACATGTAGTTTCAAGTAAGACAAGAGACAAGTTCTAGAATACACACACAAGAACGATACTCACCAGAAAGAAATCATGTGATTATGTACATGATCAACAAGGCTCAAAATCTCACATGGGTTTTAATAAGTAACAGAGCACTCTTCATGGTAAGCAATATCCCACAAGTACACAAGAAATTCATACCAAAATATAACTTAAGTACACTTCCTTCATCAATTTCAAGAGCATATGAATTTTAGGCACAATTTAAAAATATAAGCTCACATGGATCACCACCTTAAACATAATCCTTCCACTCCTATAAATTAAAAGAACACATAAAAATTAGAAAAAGGAAATGAGGGCACCTGATTTCTCTTCAAAATGCTTACGAGCTCCTCGAGTTGTTCAACTCGGTCAGGTCAAAGCCTCAGTGTAGAACTCTTCTTTCCCCTCTTGAACCTTTTCTATCATCAATAGTCAACCACACATCATCATCACATGATTCATCAATAATAATATAGGAGAACTATAAGAAAGACTCAATTGACTATCTAATCGACTCCAAACACTAGACACACCACTGAACACTAGGCAAATTGTAAAAAATTGACACATCCAAACCGATTAAAGTTTCAACATACCGCAAAAAATCTACTCCCCTAGCAAACATTACAAAGAAAAGATTATACTCTTAGTACTTCAATGAGGTAATAACATCACACCTCCCAAACTTAATAAAAACGTAAGTTGAGACTAAGTTTGTAAAGAGATGTAATTGTCGATTAGTAAGCACCTTAAATATAAAAATTTCTTACTCACATGAAAGAAATAAAATAATAAAATGGAAGGGCAAACCCCCAACAAGCGCTCATGTTTAACGTCGGACCGCTTTAGACTACTGGATCAGATGGCGGTCTTCTCGCATCCTCACCTTCAAGTACTTTCTTTCCCTCTTCTTGTCTACACTCAACACCTCACCTTTCTTGGTCATAAAAATATGATCCTTGGAATTACCTTCCTCCCATGGTTGTCTAGACGCCTCCTTGTCAATCTTCCACTTAAATTCAAAATCATTTGTCTTAGAAAAATCAAGATTAAACAAGTTAGAAACCGCATCTATGCTCTCGCAAGATTGAGTCTCCATGGGCATCTTCATCGCTTGATCAAGGGAGAAAACCATATCTTCATTATCCATCTGTAGTCTAAGCTTCTCAACTCTCAACCTCTTTACTCTTTCCCACTTCTTCTCAACTATAAGCTCAGTATTCTGCTCTTGGGATGGCTCTGAAGTGTTTTGAACAACAAGTGTAGCATTTGGTATCGAATTGGGCACTGAACTAAGTTGTTCAACCTCTGTTCGACCAAGTGTGTCAGGTCGAACAGACTGAGTTTGGTCGAACAAGGTTGCTGATCGCGGACTCTCTTTCTCCAGTTGTTGTTCGACCACCATTCAACCTGTGTGGTCTAGTCGAACAACAATGCTCTGGTCAAACGATGGCTGTGATCGCGAAGTCATCTCCATCCTGCATTGTTCGACCAGCGTTCGACCAAGATATTCTAGTCGAACGGAAGTGCTTTGATCAAACGGAGAGGCATAAAATAGAGCATCAGGATTCTATTTTTTCGGAACTCGTTCGACCACTGTTCGACCATCAGGTCTGGTCGAACGGCATAAGCTTGGTCGAACGGGAGCCCTGCCTTCATCATTTTTGTCCACCGACTTCATTGGACCTTCGTACTGCATCCCGGACCTCAATATGATGGCATTATCTCCAATATTTGTGTCAATTGATTAACATTCATGGCCATCTGCCTCATGATCAAGGTAAGGTCCTTCAACTGCTTAGATAAATCTGCATGATCAACATTCATGGAAGCCTCAATGCGGTAAACTCTTGCATCATTCTCAACCATATATCGATTGAAGGTATCTTCAACACTCTTCACTTTGTATTGCTGCATACTAGGCCCCCTTAGTGTCAACTCTATAATCTGCTTCTGCTGGGACTCTAGTAGCTTGTTGATGTTAGCTAAACTAGAGACAATCTCATCATTCCTATTCGGCTTAACCACTTGATGCTCAACCTGTGCCACCATACCAAGTACATATGATCCTCTTACTCTTTCCGTAGGCCAATCATGTGAATTCATAGAGATGTCTTCAAACAACTTTTTTGCTTCAAGCGCTGTCTTAGATAACAGCGCTCCTCCTGATGATGCATTAATAAAAACACGTGACTCATAATTCAATCCATAATAGAAGATGCTTATGTACTCAGCCTTAGACATCCCATGCAGTGGGCACCTCCTGAGCATGTCTTTAAACCTATCCCACGCCTCATGAAATTTCTCACCCTGATTCATAACAAATTGGGTGATCTCTTGCTTCATTCTTAAGATCCTTGAGTGTGACATGCATCACTCCAAGAACATCTGCTGCAGTTGGTCCCATGTAGTGCAGTATGTGGCATCAAGAGTCTCATACCAAGCTTTCGCCCTATCAATCAAAGAGAACTTAAATAGGGCGATCCGCCCAGCATTATCATTAGCTCCAGCACCCTTCTGAGTGTTTGCATAACCAAGGAATATTCTGAGATGTTGACATGGATCTTCAAAGTAACTTCCAGAAAGGGGATTCTTCTCTACCATACTGATAAGAGCGGGATGTATCTCAAAATCATCATCTTCCCCCCTTGCTCCTATCAACCCCATGTTACCAATTCAATAGTTCATGAAAATTTCACGTATGTCAATATTATCCGAATCTTGTCATGCTCCGGCCATGTTTAGCACAGTGTGTTATTCGTTCCTTTCCTTCCTCTCCTTTTCCTAGTGTACAAGTACCTCAGAAAAATTCAAGGTTAGATGGAAATAAATAATCACAAATAAAAGTCTTAATCAAACTAGAAATAATAAACTAATAATAACAGCCGTCTCCGGCAATGGCGCCAAGAATTTGATGTGCATTTTCTTTGCATGAAAATTTAATCTCCAAGTATTAAGGATATCAATTGTAGCTTAAGCAAGTGACCAAGTGAATATCGAACCCAAAGGATGGCGTATTATCAATTTAATTATTATTTAAATTAATTAAGACGAAAGGTAATAAAGTTGATGGATTTAATTAACAACTACTAAACAATCAAATTAAATAACAATTTAAATAAATAACACTGGAAGAATACGAAAGTGGATCAAGTAGGAGAATAGGTAGTTCTAGGGTAATCCAGTTTTACTACTTAACTTCCCTCTCATGTGCTGGCCGACTCTGCCTTGTGGATTATGGACGCATCACTAGACCATGCAAATCTACTCTATAGACATAAGTAAATATGTGTGTAACATGTGTGAATAATCTCAGAGCAAGAGACGTAATTTCACCCCCTTTCTAGGTACTATCAGTATCAATTATTTCCCACGTCTAGAACCTAACCCGATATGATCTCCCTTTGTAGGTACTATAAAATTACCCTCTTTATCCTGTTTACTAACCCGAATTCAATTCAATTAATAAATATTCATATATGATAGTTCTAATGAAGCTTTGGAGTACCCTAACTTACAATAGTAACATGGAATCCTGTTCAGCGGTGGACGCACTCAATCTACAACCAAGATATATGTTCAGACTCTATATATCAATTGAAGATGCACAAAACGACCGTGAATATGGATTAAGAAAGTACAATCATATATAAAATCAATCCACAAGTAGTGTTGTACGGAGGATACTCAAGGGAGTTTAATTAATTCATAAAACCTTCAAAACCCTAGATCTACCAAAACGGTTCTAGCCCATGTTGTTACGAAGAACAATCATTGGGTTGGATAGATCTTACCCATAGTCTGGAAAATTAGAAAATAGAAGAAAAGAATTAGGAAAACCCTTGGTGTAGAAGTCTCATTCCTTCTCTCTTGCGTCTCTTCAATTCCTTTTGATTCTCCTTCTTGGATCCACAGACGAATCTTCACAGTGATGGATGGATGGAGAAAAGAATGTGGATAATGGTTGGGGGTGATCCCACTTGTGGGGTGTAGGATGGATTTGTGGCTCTCTACTTACATGAATAATGATGTAAAAAAAAAAATATATATATATATATATATATATATATATATATATATATATATATATATATATATATATATATATATATGTGTGTGTGTGTGTGTGTGTGTGTGTGTGTGTGTGAGAAGGCAATTAAATAAGGAAATAAAAGATATGGGTGAATCATGGAGGATTATGTGATAAGGAGATTAATTGTACTCCAAGGAACAGATATTTTCCGAAATTCTCGCTGGCAGCTGTGCGACTTCATGATTGTAAGCATAACTTCCTCGTCCGATCTCCGATTTTAGTGATTCTTATACTCCTGTGATCGTCTTTTACTTGGATTTCTCTGAATATAAAGATCTCACCAAAAGTCTAACATTTGAAGATGTAACAAGTCATGTAAAGTGGAACAGTCGTGCTGAGTAGAAACATCTTGTGCGACGTCACCATTTCTATCATAACTTTCTCGTTTGGACTTCGATTGAGGTGTTCCTTATGCCAAAACGACCCTCTCTTCCGTGGATTTCTAACTATGTATCACAATTCTAGTTCTGATCTCCACATGAATACAGAAAAATTACAAAAGTTGGATGTGCGTTTTTCAGCATTCGTGCACAAATTGCACCTTTTCTCCAACTTCTCACTTTTGATTCTTTTTCCATCTAATACACAGTAAAAAACATCAAGTACACCTTTTTCTCACATATATTGAATATAAGATACTTATGCTATTAAATGACAATAATTCTCATTAAAAAGGTGTTAAATTGGACACTAAAACACGCTTATTTCACTCTCATCAATGACAAATACATCTAACATTAAAAAATCTACCACCAATTGAGGGTTTGCAAATATCAATAAGACTTTATAAACTAGCCGTATTAGCACTAGCATTATCAAATGAGATTGTAAAAATCTTTGTAACTAAACCATATTCTTGCAAAATAGTACTAATTTTGTGAGCTATATTAACGGTTGTATGAGGAACATCAAATGATCTATAAGCAATTAATATTTTTTGCATATTCCATGAACTATCAATCCAATGACAAGTAATACTCATATTATCCGCTTTTTGCCAAAATTTCTCCAAATATCCGAACATATAGACACTTTATGAGGTAATTGTTGCAAATTTTATTTTAAAACCAAACCATACTCTTTAACAACTTTAGCAACACCAAGTTTATATTTATTACGATGCAAAGGTGGGGCTTGAGGATTTAAAGTGAGATTAACCCAATCTTGAAAAAAACATTATCGGCAAAGTTAAATGGCAAATGTTTGGTGCACATAAGTTTAAGGTATAATCTCAAATAATTAGATTCATCAAATTTAAAAAGAGTGTTACCCGACGCCGATGAACCTTCTCCTCTGGAAGACGCCGTGAACCCTCATTCTATTTGTGTTTGACCAGTTGAGATGTCAATCTTGTCCAGATACTTTGAGTTGATGTGCTTGATGAACGTTCCATATCCTCCGCCAAGCTTGAATTTATACTTCGTGCCACAATAGTTGCAAATAACTTTGAATTCATTCGAATTCTCAATCGCCTCCTTCTTGAAATGAATGAAAAATATATCGAAACGTAACACTTGTGGGGAACTTCGAGTCGATTCTCCGCCTTCGCTAGAGCCTCTGGCTCTGTCTCCGGTACCTGTACTACCCGAGGTTGGTTGACTTCCACTCGCCCTTTGTTGTGATTGACCTTGAGTATTATCGTCGTCGGAGGGGAAATCATCTCCAAGTATCTCCCTAAAATTCAAGTTGAACAAATGAGGGGATATTTCTTCATCTGAAAGAATATTTTCAAGTTCAACATCTTCTAGAGTTGGTGGAAGTTGACGTGGAGGTGGTGGAGGACAATTTAAGGTGTTGGGTATGGATTTTCCTCTAGAAGAAGAAGGTGAGGCACCGGATGAAGAAGAACCTCTTCTAGGCATATTTTTTTAGATTGAAAATAGGATGAATATACATATTTATGAACTAAAACAAAAAGACTATAAGTATAATAATTAGTAGTATATGGGGGAAAGAATAGAAAATGGTAATGAGAGAATTGAAATGAAAGTGATAATGAGATAATTGAAATAAAAGACTACAACTATTAATTTTTTTTTTAGTTTGATATATATGAACTAAAAAAAGAAACTTGAGAGTTGAAAACTTGAATCGAGAAAGTGTATTGTGTAGAGTAGAAGTAGAATCAACTATCAAGAATGTAGAATAGAAGAAGTAGTGTAGTAGAAGTAGAGTAGATTGAATGTTGTGTGTTCAAATTGATCACACTTGGGGGTATTTATAGATGATCGGAATTGATCTCATCCATCCATTTTAAATTTTGAACACAAAAAAAATCTCTGCCCTTGAATTTAAGAAAAAAAATTCGGCGGAACCCCCGGTTTAAACCGGAACCGCCGGTTTCTAGATCAATCTCAGCCATTGATCTTCAATGTCCACACAATCTCGGCTGCCCGCCTGAACCTCCGGTTTGAACTGGCTAATCGTGAACCGGCGATTTACCCGCCTGAACCGCCGGTTTACAACCCAACGGTCATTTTTTGGGACCGTCGGATCTCCAACGGATAGACGATCTTGGCCATTCAAAAAATAAATAAATAAATAAAAAACTGAGGAACTGCCGGTTTGAATCGTGAATCGGCGAACCGGCAGTTCCGGTTCGAGAGTAGTAGGAACCAAAACCGAACCGTGTTCTACCGATTTCGGTTTATTTTTTGCCAGTTCCGGAACTGCCGGTTCCGATTCCGGTTAAAACCGGCGGTTCACCGGTTCGAACCGACAGTTCCGGTTAATTGGTGCATGTCTAGTGTGCAGTATATTAAAAATTTAATAGAGAACAATTAATGCAAAAGAAGTAATGGTGCATACAAAGAAGGTAAAAAAAATTAATAGAGAATGTAGAGAAATAATTGTGCATACAAGGAATGAATGATGCGTACAAGAAAAGTGGTGCATACAAGGAATAAAAGTGTGGACCCTATTAAACTTGCTACCTGCTGTTACCTGGGTCATGTGTTAACCTGAGTCAGCTAAGAATCTCCCTATATTTTATACCAAGTTTGAGAAAAATTATATAATTTCTTCTTGGATTGATTTAGTGATAGATATATTTTAGTGGTAGGTATTGCCAAAGAGAAAATGACTGCCAAACAATTCCAGGTGCTTAGAAGGTGAAGAGAAAAAAACGAAAATTTAGGTGCTTTTTTATTAAGGAATATATTAACAATGTACTTGCTTTGTTTCTTATGATGATAATATTGAAGGATTATTTATTCAACACGTATGTATCATACTAATCATATGCTAATTGATTTACTCTCATCTAATGATGATATCAAAAATATTTTACAAGTAACACTGTATCACTTAGTAGTTATTACAAGCACATATAAATGAGTTCCCTGAAAATTTAGAATTTGCAAAATATTTTCAAAAAAAATGAAAAATTAAAATGATAATTATAATAATTATGTTGATTTTGAAGAAAAAAAAAATTAAAAAAGCATTCAGAGAGAGAGAGTGAGAGAGTGAGTTGAATTCATTAAAATCTTATAGTGAAATGTTGGAGATGAATTTAAGATAATGGGGAGAGTATGGTCCTTTCACAAGAAAGGGGGATCAAGTCATCAAAGTGGTTTGAGGATTTGGATATGTTTAGTACCGTGTCGGAAATATTAATTTGGGTATATTGTAAACAAATATCATCTTCTAAAAATATGTTTATTATAAATTCATACATAATCACAAAGACTAATTTTATTGAAATTATAATAATGAAAAGAAGAATTAATATTAAGTGTACAATGAATACAGATGCAAGAATGATTTGCCCATCTAAAATATAGAGTAAATGATAAAACTTGAACAGACTTTAAGTTGATGGTTTTTAATTAAGATTTTTTTTAAGTTTATTATAAAAATATTTGATAATACCATGAATGTAACTTAATTTAACATCTGAATTTATGTACTCTATTTACGAATTTATCTAATGTTACACTAAAATTAAAAATGAAAATATAATTTAATTCTTGCTCAAGCAAATTGCCTTAATAATTACTTTAACAAATTGCGAAAACTTTCAATTTTTTTTTAATTATCAAATCATGCAAATTTGTTTGATTTACACGCACGTTAAATTCCAAATTATTAAAAAATACATATGCATTATTGAATAAAAATCAATACAAATATTAGTACACGTACACACCCACATGCACAGTATATTAATTTAAATTGATGCACAGAATATCAATTCATTTTAAATTGCTTTTAAACAAAAACTATGTCAAATTAATCAATAATCATATTTTCAAGATCTTTATTTTCACATTCATATATATTGTCAATATAATTATAAAAATAATAGATATTTAAATTTAATAACAACTTTATATTTTAAATGATTTTTAATCAACTTTATTATTAAATAAAAATTTTAAAGACAAAATTTTATATTTTAAATGATTTTTATTATAACAATAATAATTTAACTCTTCTCACATGTATTGTCTCCCAAAATACTTTTTTTATTATATTTATATATTATTTTACAATTTTTTATATAATAATTTATACATAATATTTTTTCGAGCATTGCTCGGGTGTATTACTAGTATGATTAAAATACTAGTCAATAATTTAAAAATATATTTCCAAAAAACTTTAAATTACTTTAAATTGTTATTTTATTATTTTTTATTATCTTATTGTATTATTATAGTATCGTGTCAGAACATATTCTTATTTTATCACGTTCGAATTACTCGTGCATCGTGCGGGTATATTACTAGTATGATTAAAATACTCATTAATAATTTAAAAATATATTTCCAAAAAACTTTAAATTGTTATTTTATTATTTTTTATTATCTTATTGTATTATTATCGTATCGTGTCAGAACACATTCTTATTTTGTCGTGTTCAAATTACTCTTATTGTATTGACATGAAACACGATTCGTTAGCATGAATCGTTACCCTAGTTCATAGGTGTGTGGATAAATATATATTGGGTAGGTCTTGGGTGAGATCGTCTCACGAATCTCCTAAGACGGATCATTCATGGATAAAAAAAGAAAAAAATAAATTAATTAAAAAATAATTAAATTAGAGTTTGGGCATATTTGGGTTGTGATTAATTAAAATGGAAATCTAACTAAATCAGCGAAAATCTTGCTTTGTGGCTTGTTTATTTGAATTTATATCAGGATATTATTATTATTATTATTGTTAAAAAAAATTTATTAAAAAATACTTGGAAAAATTACTCTTATGTATACACTTTGTACCCATAATTGCTATGAGATACATTGATTTAAAAAAATTACTCTCACATACAAAATATTAAAGTAAAATATCAAATATAACCCTAAACTCATACACTTTTAAACCACAAACCCTAAAAATCCTTCACCCACCCACCGCCGCCGCCGGCCGGTCGCCAGACCACCGTTGGACCGCTACTGACCAGTTGCACGGACCACCGCCGGCCGATCGCCAGACCTCGCCGGACCGCCGCCGGGATATATACTTTTTTTGCTGCACACACTTTTTCTGCACATGAATTTTCATGTTGCACACAAAAATTTATGTGCAGCACATTGTAAGGGTAATATTAAAATATCATTATATATTTTTGTAGCTAGTAGTAATATTTTTATATGTTTGTATCTCATGGTAATAAAGGAATTTTTAATGTACCTAGTAGTAAGTAACCCTAAATACTTTAACTTTTCTATTACTATTTTTTTTTGATCGAGTATCACTTTATATTAAAAATGTTAACACTATTTATTAATTTTACGAATTTTTATAAAATAATTTAATTAAATAGTTATCAATTTTTCTTTATTATGAATTATTTTAATTAAAAATGTTATCACTTTTTATTATTCAAGTGAAATGTTCGTCAAATAATTTAATTAAATATATATATTTTTTAAATTAGAAATCTTTTTATTAAAAATATTATCACGTTTTATCCATTCTATAAATTTTTTGTGAAATACTTTTTCATAATTAGTATCACTTTTTATTAAAAATATTATCACTTTTCTTTTATAAATTAATTAAAAGGAAAAAGAAAAAGAGAATACAATAAGTAAAAAATTGACAAATGTCAAATGAGTAAGCCAAGCGGCTGTGAAAAAAAGGTCAAATGGGCTGCCTTGTGATAAACGCAGCTAACTTTAATAATTTAAAATCCATATGCGCTGCTGAAATAACTTAAAGAAGCTAGTGGACTGTCCCCAAAAGTATTTCAGTATCTATCCCACGGTCCACAAAAGATAAGGCAAAACAGATAGCCCTTTGTAAAAAGGGCCTAACATGCGGCTGATATATCCAAACAAATCTGTGGAATCCAATCTAGCCACAGCACATACACATCACAAGACATAGGATACAGCAAGGCGTTAGACACCTTCATTAGCAAACCAATTCTTGGAGTCCATAAACTACGGGAGCAAAACCAATCCAAGAATGTTTTGCAAAACCAATCCAAGAATGTAAAACAAAAAGGACTCATTTGTTGGAAATTATTAATTTCCATTATAATCTAATTGTGGGCAATATATTATTATGCAATTATATTAGCTATTTAATTATATTATGGACTTAATTAAGTGATCCAATTAAGGTTAAAGGTCCATGGACTATAATAATAAATGATATGGGCTTATTGAGTAGATACCCAATACTACATGATTAGGTGATTATGGGTGGTCTAGTCAAGTAGTATATAAAGGCTCCCAGGTTATGGTCCCCAACATACTAAGCCGTACATGATCTTCCCTTCTCCCCATCGGGAGGGATTACTACGGTCCCCATAAGGAATAAGGAGGCTTAGTTGAGGAAGGTCTTATAACCATTGATCCTGAGTTCGTATTCCGCCTAGAGACTCATTGGATCAGGTACGCTTCCGCATTACAATTTGATCTCAGTTTATCATAATAAAGTTAAGGTTTTAAAGGATTTATTCCTACAAGTGATATCAGAGTCACTCTATTTATGATTATCTGAGATATGATGGAATTATGTCAATAATCATATTATTGAATATTGTTTTTAATGTTATGTGCTCATTATACAGAGAAGGAAAATAGACTTTATGATTGTTATTTTCAGAATAAAATATCAATTAGCAAATGATTTGGAATGGATGGTGTGCTGTCATGCCCCGACCCCAGACAGAACGCGTCAACCACCACATTAACAATAAATTTCGCAGAATGGATGCACTCCACTCCACAAAGTTTATAGAAAACGTAAGGCTTGCTATCAAGTACCTATAGAGCTGAACAACTGATAACAACGGGTATAACCCGAGGACATCATATCAAAAAGTATCAACAAGGATTTACAAAGGTACAAAATACAACGGTGTAACTTAGTTTAAAGAAAATATACATGAACGATATAACATCGCGAAGGTACAAAAAGAACATCAAGGGGGTCACCAAATATAAACAATACAATCTCGCCAATGAATCCGTCAATTTACATAAAAGAGAAAGTACCCAAAACACGGATTGGATGACGAGCAAACGATAGGAAAACCTCCAACCAAAACGATATCAACAGCCTGAAAAGGAAAGAATGATGGAGGTGAGCAAAACCACTAGCTCAGTGAGGTGATAAGCCGGTCACCCCGACCCTTATACGAAGCATGTATTCCACTCGCGGTTCATAACATAAAATCCCACATTTCGTCCCACAATAACTATTTCTCACTCAGTATACATATTAATGAAAATAAAACCTTAGTGCACATTTACGAATAACACAATTAGTTCAAACAACAAGTTATCACATAAAAGACGCGTGGGTAGTAAATATCCTCCTCGAACTGAGCTCTCCGTCGAGAGACAGTCCAAGCCCGTCAGCGTTACTCTAGATAAAATGCACATTAATATTCTTTCTCAACACGCCAAGTGCTAAAGTTCACAATTCAATATCGACGTGAATACTTGAAATGATCAAACATATAAACATATATGACATGCATGTCCCACACCGGTGACGTTGACTGAGCCTATAATAGACTGATCCATCTAACGATCACCCTCCAGAGTATCAGTATTTGGTAAATGGACAGGTGCCCCGTTAGATCTAACTCACCCAGGTTTGTCAATCACGGGCAACTTGGTTGTCACTCTAACTCACCCGAACCGCGACAATTCGGGCTACTTAATCAATATCGCTCCAACTCACCCGAACCGTGACCAATTCGGGCTACTTAACCTTGGTACCAGGCATACATATGCATGTGCATCATAAGATGAATAACGACTCAAGTTAGAGTCTTAATTGGCACACAAGAATAACCAGAAATCAATAATACTCATAAAATGGCTAACATGACTCTAACCAAAGCAATCGAGCCAATCAGGCTCTTTACCACATAACATAATACCAAATAATTTTCTTATCAATTAACTAAAACTAAAATAAATGCACATTTATCGAGGGTCCACACTTCCCACAAGAGAAGGCGTTCCCGAATTATCAACTCACAAGGAAGTGATTAACTCTCTCCGGAATCTGAAGTCGGTCCCTTGCCCTTCGTCGATGGTTCTTTACCTAGAACGGAGATGAGCAATTAAAGACAAATTAAATATAACTAACTATTAGCGGTAACATCCCTTTCATTGCTAAAAACAAATCCTAATCAAGTTCGAACGAGTCGATATTAAATAAAAATGGTATGTAACTCCTTAACATCAGTTCCCAATCCCACATAACCCATTTCAATACATTAACTAAACGAAACGATAGAAAATAAGTTTGAATTCGACATAAAAATTCTGAAATTTTCCATCTAGCGGCAGTTTACGAGAAAAATCATAACTAATTGTAGAATAATCGGATTGAGGCGTTTCAAGTGGCTACGGAAAGCTAAAGAGTTCAGCTACATACAGAAATTAAGTTTGCAAACTTTTGATGGCAATAGCTATGTCAAAATCAGTTCGAACAGTCTGCGAATTACCCACATACCAAAAAGAAAAATCCCACAAAATTACAAAACCATGGAAGAAGGAAGCTTAATTCACACACCACTTACCTCAAAATAACTTAGAAACCACCTAGGATGAGGGTTGTAAGGGAAAATTTGATCAACAAGGGTTTCTCCTCTTCACTCTCTTCTTTCCCCTCTTTTGTTTTTCTTCTCCCGTTCTTCTCTCTCTTTTTTTTAACTTTAGCCTTAATAATTATATATATCAAGCCATTTAAGTGGGCTGAAACTTTGGGCCACAAAATAAATAAATAAATAAGTTTGGGCTTTCTAAAAAAAATCTAGTTGGACTAAGATAAGGCGGGGCCATATAAATAAATAAATAGGTTTTAGGCTTTCTAAAATAAATCTAGTTGGGCTAAGATAGGGCTGGCCTTTTGGGCCATAAAAATAAATAAATAGGTTTTGGGCTTTCTAAAAAAAAATCTAGTTGAGCTAAGATATTATATGTGCCATCCAGTTTCATTTATATGCACATAAATGTATACGTGTATATGATTTCATTTTCGTAATATTTATTTCATCGTGATTTGGTTTAAGGTATAATTATGATACCGATAATGATAATATTTACAATGACTTTTGATAATTAAAGTATATAGTAAATATTTTCTTCTCCATTTATTCGACTGATTTGGATTATGGTTTAAATTCATTGCGATTAATTGAGCATTGTCATGAAGCATGGTGATTTATTTGGGGCCAATTATTGTTTTATGGAAAGATTGTTGAGAATTTGTGAACTCCGTCTCCATTAATTTATTGGCTGATAATTTCTTGAGTCGGCATATTTTTGCATCCATTTAATTATCAAATACTGTCATTAATATTGCAAGTGAATTCAAATGGTATAATTCATTGCATGGAATAAGATGGGTGTGCCTATATTTACTCTTAAATATTGGCTAGAGTGTAATGACAAATGGTTGCTTAAGTATATCGTATTGACGTGTGAATTCTATTGAAACTTTATCGAGAATGAATATTGTACAAAATTATGAATACATAAGTGCCTTTGCATTAATTTTGTATATTGGAGTGTATTTGAGGATTGAAATAGTGACACATTCAGTATAATTAATTCAATTAAATTATTTATTAATTTAAATCAAGGATTCAGTGATTATTAATAATAATAAAATATTTGTCAAATTCAGTTTATATTAAATTGGGATTTTGGAATCCCTAATTAAGTAAAGGAGATCTTTCATCATTATAGGGCAATGAATCATCTAATATTCCTATTTGGTTTGAGGAATAAAATTAAATTAAATTGGGAAGACAATTAAATATCGTTTAATTAAATTAAATATTTTAATATTTATTTAATTAATCTAGTAAACATTCAATCTAGTCAATCGAAGCACCATGTTGCCACAGCAATATCGTGTGTGGAGAAAAGATTTATTGAAATTACATAAATGAGTGTAGTATTATTTATGTGTTCTGTGTTCGGCCTACAGGTAGGCACATTTTGACAAAATAATAACACACATGTGATAATAAGTATGTGATAATTATTTGGATTATTCATGTGAACATGAGTCGGTCCACAGATAGACTCTTGTTTGATAGAACTTATTGTCAATACTTTATTGTTACACCAAGATTACCCCTGCAGTTAATTTTTGTCCATAGACGAGGTTAATGTTGCACAAGGTGTCTTGTGATGGGTCCCTAATTAATAATTTTTTGCAAGTGTATCTTCATGTGGGTATTGATCGGCCCATAGGTAGATTAATATTTGGCAGAAATACACAAGCACCTGTGGTGGTAAATATGTGACGATTATTTATTTAACATGTGAGTAATAAGTCGGCCCAAAGGAATGTTATTGCTTGACAGTTTTATTGTCAGTATTTGACTACTACGTAGAGAGTGTCACTTACAAGTTGGTATTAATACTAATGATGTGATAGATTCCTTGAAATGATTCTAAACTATTTAAAATTTGAAAGATTATAAAGTTTAGTGCAAGCATGATAATCATTTTGGATTAATTCTCTGTACAATTAAGAAGTCTGTTAATTAAGTTTAACCTATGTCAACAACAAAATTATACATGATGAGAACTTCAATAATAAGAATGAACTAATAAGTTTCTAACAAACTCTGTCTCAATAAAGTATAAGGGCAACAAAGAAAAACCCGTTTGGAAAGCTGTTAAAAAGGAAACTAAAGTATAATCTTTCGTTTTCTCCTAAAGGCTTGTGGAATTATTTTATAATACACCACATTAAGATTACTTAGTATGAATGGTGTTGTGGTGTAGTTAAAAGACAAAAATAATACTCCACAATATATGATTACTAATTGGAGAAATACTAAAGATTGCAGCTTATGGTCTCAATAAAGTTCCAACCAAAGTAGTTGTGAGAACTCTTTGAGTTTCACATATGGTGATATCCAACTAAGGCTAGATCATTGGGATCTACCAAAGAAAATTGGATTCAAATAGATACAAGCTACTTTATTGGTATTAAATAAAGATAATAAGTTTATGATCCAATTGATCGGATCATATTTGAGACGGGTAATACGGTATTATGTGAGGATATTGATTTTGGGGGAAGAATAATATTAAAGACATTGTCCTTAAGGGAGAGTCGATTCGATCCCCACTTATGCTTTAAAGAATTGGTGCAAATTCAAAATAACGATATGACAATGTCAATAATATTTAAGGAATAACAAATTCAACAACCTTAAGAATTAATGTCACTAAGAAAACCACTAGAGTTGGGTGAAAGACAATTCGAATGATTATGTAGTTTTTCTCTTAAATAATGAGGACACTATAGAATTAATAGTCGAACATTCAAACAATGTTCATCAAACAATGAAAAGTCCAATTACTCCAAAATGTGTTAATGCTATAAGTTATGAGTATAAATCAATAAAAGATGATTAGGTTTGCATCTTGATATAGGATTGTACTCAAAAGGGAAGGAAGTCATTATTATAAGATAATCGTGACATTAGTAGCACATTTTGATCTTGAATCATATTAGATGGATGTAAAGATAAAGTTCCTTGATCGCAACATTGATGATACGATCTAAATGGTTTAAGAACTAATAGGAAATCCATCTATGCATTCAAGCAAATTTTTTTTCGTAAAGGAATTACAAGTATCATCATGAAGTAAGTGTCTCATTTGGTTTTGAGACAAATGTAGATGATTATGTGATTCAGTGGGAGAATATTTAAGTTAAACTAAAGGAGATAAGTGCAGTCTCAATCAGGTGCCCTAAAGTTAAATTAAAAATTTAAGAAATGTAGAAACATTCCATATTCATTGGTTGTTGGAAGTTATTGTATGATGAGGTCTCTACAAGACCTAATTTGGCTTATGTTGTTGGTATATTAAGTAGACATTTAAGTAACTCTAGTATGGATCTTTATAAAGTATGTATAGAGAACTAAGAATAATATGCCTGTACATCAGGGATCAGATTTGTTAGAGATCATGAGGAATTCTGATTCTAAGTTTGTTGGATGTCAATACAGTATAAGATCCACTTCAAGCTATATTTTCTGTTGGTCGGAGAGCTATACAAGTAAAAGTATTAAGCAAACACTTTAGCTCATTAATCATGACAACAGAATAAGTAGCACACTAAGGACATTCAAACATGAAATAAAGGTTGCGAAGATTTGTCACATAAAGTTCATTGTGACAGTTAGTTCGCAGTAAAGTATTTATGACAAGAATACTTATAAGTCAAACAAATTGACATAGAATTCTTAGTTGTTAAAAGGTGTTTTGTGTAGATAAAATTTTAGAAGAGCATATTATGATAGACTCTAAATATGGATCCACCAATTATGTATTCAACGCCCTGCAATTTTATGAGCTAGCTAATTATGTAGGTGTTATATGGTTTTAGAATACATTAGTTCAGTGAGAGTCTATATTTATTGTTCTTTAAAGTTTTCAAAACACTTTGATTTGGATAATTCAGTTTTCTGCAGAATAAAGTTAATGACTTTGAATTCATTGTGAATTCACTTAAGTAATTTCATTTTGTAATATTTTACATTATGGATTGATCTCACTAAAGTTTAAAGTTGGACTAGTTGGAAATAGACATGATGTTGATCACATTTGACATGTAATTTCCATGTTACTCACCATATTTCATCTATGTCATTGAGTATATTGATATTGGTAATTGTCGGGGTTTAACCACGATTTATAATGTGGTGAATACCGCGGTAATTCCATATGAGTATATGAGATGGACCAAATTGTTAAGTATAGCCTGAAGAGGAATAGCATAAAGTTGCGCAACTAAGGACTCTTGATATAATTGCTAACGGAAAATATATAGCTCAAGTGGGAGATTGTTGGAAATTATTAATTTCCATTATAATCTAATTGTGGGCAATATATTATTATGCAATTATATTAGCTATTCAATTATATTATGGACTTAATTAAGTGATCCAATTAAGGTTAAAGGTCCATGGGCTATAATAATAAATGATATGAGCTTATTGAGTAGATACCCAATACTACATGATTAGGTGATTATGGATGATCTATTCAAGTAGTATATAAAGGCTCCCAGGTTATGGTCCCAACATACTAAGCTGCACATGGTCTTCCCTTCTCCCCATCGGGAGGGATTACTACGGTCCCCATAAGGAATAAGGAGGCTTAGTTGAGAAAGGTCATATAACCATTGATCATGAGTTCGTGTTTCGCCTAGAGACTCATTGGATCAGGTACGCTTCCGCATTACAGTTTGATCTCAGTTTATCATAATAGAGTTACGGTTTTAAAGGATTTATTCCTACATCATTCAAATCATTCTACCATTCATACAAGCCCCCATTAAACAGGGAATGCTGTCATCAAACCAGCAACCCTAAGTAGAAAAAACGGAGTTGAAAAAACAAACTCAGTTTAAGAATAGACCCCTAAATATCCCAATCAAATCATCACGGGGGTCATAAACATCAAGAGGTGAGAACCACCAAACCATAAGATGCAACATGATAATAATTAAACTGTTAAGCACAAGCAGATGCATCAAAAGCAAACAGATCCACAGGTATAGTCTGTGAACTGTGTGAAGTGAAAGGAGTAAACCCAGCGCAGCTGTTGCAAAATATCTAGCAATCCAAAACCAAAACTAGCCACACCATAAAGTATGAAAGAGGAGAAGCAGGGGCACAGCACAGTGCACTATTACCCCCAATCCATCCAGATAATCCGTTAGGGCCAAACCAATTAAAACATATAGGAGCAGTGGCCCATCCGGAATTTGAGAAATCTTCGGCAAAGGACGCACAAAACGATTTGCACACCAGCGAGGAATCAACAAAGTCCCAACGCAGCCCCCACAAGTATAGTAATCCAAAGCATGGCGTTATAGACGAAGAATACCATGAATTCAAAACAGACGAAGCTGCAAGAAGAACAAATAAACAGGAATTCCGGCTAAAAGTAAACCAAGGCCACCAGGTTCTGAAATCGTGCAAGACACACACTGATAGTTACGCAACTGGCGGCACTGGAGGATATCATAACTGCTCTTGGCAGGAGAAGCTGCCTTAGGCAGTGACAGCGATTGAGGCTCGCATCTGGCAGGCGGCTGATAAGCTACGTTGGAGCGCACTTCCAACACCAGATGGTTGAGCCGGATGGAACATCAATCTGCGGAGGGGTGCTCAAGCAAAATCCCCAAATTGACAAATCGTATGGTCGGCCTGTGAATAGGAGCTTCCAATCAGGAATCTCTGGCATCTGTGGCCACCAATGATTTAAATCAGGACGGCCGATAGGATCGGCGTAGTCGATGACATGACAGAAACGGAAGCCCTAGGCGACGCTGGGCGTGTGGTCAGCGGGCCATAGATGTGAGCCCCAGGCGGAAAGCAGGGGCCGATTCTGGTGAAGAGGGAGCCTTAAGGCGTGAGGAGACGCGACGACCAAAGAGGCGTTGAGGGTCGCGCACCAGTAGGTGGCAGCGATGCCCCCGTTCGTCAGATTCACAGAAGAAAATCGGTGAAAAGAATTGAAGGGAAGATCCCAACGATTCGCGGTCAATCTGATATGTAGAATGAGAACGATCTTGACCGATAGAAACCAAAGACAGCACAGCGGCGCGAGAGGCCCAGATTCAGCGCAAGCCCTAGGGCTCCGATTGGGGGCTTCACGTCGGAGGCAGGACCCGTCAATGATCATCTTGATAGTAGGCAACTGGAGATCAACCATGGACGGCGGTCTTTTAGGTCAAAAGCTTAGAGAGAGTGACTGGAGATCAACCATGGACGGCGGTCTTTTAGGTCAAAAGCTTAGAGAGAGGGTCCCTCAGTCAGGACGGAGCTTGGTATACCAATTTCATCACTTTTCTTTTAAAATGTTATCAGTTATCTTTTAAAATGTTATCAATTACTATCATTTATAATATAAGCTGTTCATGAAATAGTTCACATTACTTTTATCACATTTCATTAATTGAGTGTCACTTTTCCTTGTGAAGGTTATCACTTCTTATACCTCTCACATAAGTAAGACAGATTCACATAAATCTTTTAACATTATTATAAATTATGAATTATTCATAACATAATTCAAATGAAAAATTATCATTTTTTATTTAATCACTAATTTTTTATATTAAAAAAATGTTACTACTTTTAAAAATATTATCACATTTTATAAATTTATAGTTTAAATTTAAAAAATAAATTAAATAAATAACAAATTTTAAATTATTACATTTTCAAATAATACAAAATATAAATTAGATTAAAAAAAAGCAAAATAAGTATAGATTTATATAGGCTGTAATTAATTTTTCCTTCACAATTAATTTTTAAAATTTATAATTTAATGTCAACCAAATAAAACCCTTTAAATTTATTTAGACCTAATTAATTTTGATGATGCTATTACCATCCGAAAGAGTATTAAGGGCACCAGAATCATTGAAAAACTCATAGCAAAAGTACACTTCAAACATCACTTTAAAACTATACTCCATACTCTTTATTACTAATTCCACCCATTCCATTTCCTATCCCCACCCACTAATGTATAATAACCCTAAATGGAGTTATTAATTACTCCATAGAACACAATAAGTAGATGTCTGTTAATAATTTCAACTTTTAATGGCCTCTATGGTGATATTCATTTCCCCACGGATTGACCCAGATTTGAAAAATTATTTTATTTTTAAAATTCTAAGATTAATGGTAAAATTGAGTTTATTAAAAAAAATCATTAATATTAAGTAGAATTTGAATGATACTATGCTCGCATACATATGGGAGTGAGTCTCTTGTGCGTCCGGGCACACGGATTCAGATCCGTGCCCCTTTATAATTTAAACTCCCTAACAATACATAGATTTAAATAGAATAGGAAGGGGAAAGATTGTGTTCACATGGAGACACGGACCGTGTCCCCGTGCCCCCGGGGGCACATGAGCTTTTGCCTACATATAGTTTAAGATTCAGTTTTTGCAATTTACCACCATTGCTCTGTCTCATCTCATTCTTTAATCCACGCACTAAGATCAAATTTTGTCCTAAAGCTCTACCTGTAGGTGGTGCCGTGGTGGTGTGTGACCCTTTACTGTCTTTCTCCATCTCTTGGACAGCGCTCGAGACTTCTTCAAAAAAGTATGGCCCTAAATTTAGATTAGCGTTGGAGATTATATTATGTTGGGTGAGGATAATAAATAGGATGGCTGATGTTAGTAATAAGAAATTTGAAATATAAGTTAAGGATTAGAGTTAAAATGGTATTTTTGCTATGAAAATTTATTTTCATGTAAAGACCAGAATTTAAGATAATGTTTCAAAATAAGTTCCAATTTAACATTTATCTCAAATCAAGATCTCATTTTTTTTTATCAAATTAAGATTTACATTAGTAAAGGGAATCTCAATCCAAGACACAGTCACAGAATTAATAGACGTTGTTAACTATTTATTTTATTTCTTCTCAATGAACATAAACCCTAAATAAATTCAATAAATTTCAAGCCATCAAGTAGCAATTCTTTTATTTGATTTCAGATCAATTGTTCAACTTTCAGATGACCGGTAATTTATTGATTTATATCAAATTCTTCATATTTTTCCCATCATGTTGACATTCACTGAAGAATAAATCACCATAAACAGCTTAATTAATCCTCATCAATTTATTTCATGATTATCCTATTTCTCTCCCAACTCTTAATTTATGATAAATATGATTTGATTAAGAGGAAGTTTCTTAGCTGATTGCCCAATAATATTTTCAATGCACAATAAAATTTTATACCGATCACTCAATGTTTTTCATACTAAGACTAAAGCAACTCTAGTTTTTCAAAAGTAAAGATATCAAAATTTTGGTTAGGATTGATTGAACTACTCTAATACAGAAGATTCCTTTAAAGTACTCATTGCACTTCATTTAGTTAATAAAAATTTTATAATTGTAGCTACTGAATTAAGCAGAACTTGAGGAGTACATGTTTTATGATTGTATATATATATATATATATATATATATATATATATATATATATATATATATATATATATATATATATATATATATAATCAATATTGATGTATTTTTTTCAATGGTTCTAATGGCAGATGATGCTTATTATACAATGGATGATATTGATTATCATTGTGCAGGCTCATCTATTGGTTCAATAAAATCACTAAGTAAATTGAGGACTATAGATGATTCTGATTCTTATACATCAGACAGCGGTGATGAAGTTGATTCAACTAGTGTCCTGAGCACATACAAACAAGTATGCTTTAAAGTTGGTCAAAAGTTCTCTTCCATTGATGAATTTTATTAAAATTTGAAAAGTTATAGTGCATACAACAACTATGAGTTATCATTTCTGAGAAAAGATAAGAAAAGTGTAGAGCACGGTGTGCAAATGATTGTTCTTGACTTATTTATTGTTCAAAAGTTGGTCACTTAGAAACTTATGAAATGAAAACGCTATGAAGAACATAATTGTAAGAAAGGTGCAAAAGCCAAGTTCATAGATGCCAAGTGGTTGAGCAACAAGGTGGTTGATGTCTTGAAAAAGTTTCCAAATTTGACCGGGTCAGAGTTGAAAGAACATATTGCTGAGAAATTCAAAATATAAATTAGTCGAGCAAAAGCATATAGAGTTAGAAATCTTACCTTTCAATCTATGAATGGCAATCACAATGAGCAATACTCAAGATTATGGGATTATCGTGAAGAATTATTAAGAACAAATCCTAGGACTACTTTTCAGATATTTGCTCCTGGTGTTCCTTCTAGATTTGATCGACTTTATATTTGCATAGATGCATGAGAAGGGATTTTTAGCAGGATGTCGACCTCTGATTTCCATTGATGGATGCTTCTTGAAGGGATATTATAGGGGCCAACTCTTATCAGCAGTAGCTCAAGATGGAAACAATAGTCTCTTTCTTACAGTATATGCTATCGTTTCTTCAGAAACTAAAGAGACATGGTCTTGATTTTTGACTAATCTATTGGCAGATATTGGAATTACATCCCCTCGTGGAGAAAAGTTGACATTTATTTCGGACCAAGGGAAGGTAATAAGCAACATTAATATCGTTCCTTCATTTCTCAATATGTTCATTCAATAATGTTTAACATTTTTATATTAACAGGGTCTTCTTTCTGCTTTGGATGATGTATATCCTTCCAAGCATCATAGATTATGTGTTTTACACTTGTTCTGTAATTTCAACAAAAGGTGGAAGGATAAACTAGTTTCGAATCAATTTTGGAAAGCTGTAAATGCCACCACCATTGTGGACTACGAAATTCACATGAATGAGATGCAACGAACTTGTAATGAAGCTTGGAAGCATTTTTCTAATATTGGTATGGAAAGATGGAGTAAGGCTGGCTTTGAAGCTCATGTCAAGTCTACGGCTGTTTGTAACAATATTGTGGAGTGTTTCAATGGAAAAATCTTAAAGTACCGAGGTGGTGGGGTTACTTTTTTAATAGAAAATATACGAGCTCAAACAATGACAAGAATGTATGAAAATGGAGAAAATATGAGGAAAAGAAATTGTGAAATATGCCCAAAGATACACTACAAGAAAATTTTCGAATTCCAACGACAAAAAATCATTGGAAAATGCAAAAATACCATTGGAATCATGATTCCAATAGATATTTCAACGAATTTTTTCTGTTGGAAAAGTGGTCGTTGGAATATCATTTTTCCAACAGCATTTCCAATGGTTTAAAAAATCCAATGATAAATCCAATGACATTTTTTGTTGGAATTTTTTTTATCTAAAAGTGATCCAAATAATTTTTCAATAAAATTTTCTTTTGGAATTACCATTGGAATAAATTCCAATGATCTTCGAACTCCGTTGAAAATTTCCAACGATAACAAAATTATTCGAATTCGAACCCTTGACCTCTTGCGTATATCACCTTATCATTTACAAACTTAACTAATATATATTTTATGTTATTAATTGACATTTAAATATATTGAAGTTTCTTTTTTTGATGGAATTTTAATAGGAATTTTCCAACGGCTTAAGTTTAATTGGAATTTTTATTGAAAATTTCCATTGGTTTATCAAGCTATTGGAATTAGTATTGGAATTTTCCAATGATTTAAATTTATATGGAAATTTTTGTTGGAACTTTTCAACAATTTTAGGTTTTACAGGAATTTTCGTTGGAATTTCCAATAGTTTATCAAACTATTAGAATTAGCATTAGAAATTTCCAACGGTTTAAATTTCCATGGGAATTTTTGCTGGAATTTTTCAATGATTTAAAGTTTCATTGGAAAATTCGTTGAAATTCTAAAATTTCCAACGGATTTGCTTTTCGTTGGAATTTTTCTGTTGGAATTTGACAGTTTTCTTGTAGTGATAATGGATAAGCTAAATGTGTCAATTATGGATAGTAAAGTGTGGATTGCAGCTCCATGTGGTGATTGGCAAAATGTTATCTTTGAGGTGTTACATAGGCCTGAAAAGTTTATTGTGAATCTTGATAAACACACATGTATTTGTATAAAATGGGATATTTCTGGAATCCCTTGCAAACATGTTGTTGCTGCTATAGAAAAGATCAATGGAAAACATGAAGATTATGTAAGTGAGTATTTCACAAGGGAGAGGTTCTTGAAAATTTTTGACCATTGCATCTATCCTTTGACGGGTTCTCATATTTGGCCAAAAAGTGACCACAAAGCCATTATGCCTCCTCTTTATAAAAGACCTGCAGGGAGGCCAAAGAAGCGAAGAGCAAAGGACCCAATTGAGTGTAAAGATAGTCATAAACCCAAAAGAAAATATGGACCAACTAAATATGGAGCATTTGACATTCTTGGCCATAATAAAAGAGGTTGTAAAAATAATAACCAAGAACAGGTATCACGTTTCATTTTTAGTATTAAAATGGAACTTGCTTTATTATTTGCTAAATATATTCTTACATTTCTTTCTTATTAGGAATGATCTTCAAGATTTGCAATTATTCAACTAAAAATGTTTCTTCATTTGATAGTGAAGATTTGGCAGATTGAGTTGAGCAATTTTTTTGTTGAGAAGATTCTAGTTGGACTGCGATTTAGTTGGGTTGTATTTTGTGGTGATTAAACCTTATGAGAGTTGCAAATTTTGTGAATTTCTAAAAGAGACTTGATCGTGGCGTATAAGTTTCTATTGCAATTACTTTTACTTGGAGATTTTATTATGATTTGGAATATTATTTATTTTGTGAGATAATTTTATTTATGTGTTCCGATGGTTTTTTTTTGTGAGTTCTTTGGATTATTACACAACTTGATTTGTAATTTATGTTTTTGTTGATTTTGCTGGACTTAATAGGAGTTTTATTTTGCTGATTAATATTAGATTGAGTGTCATGGCATACGGCGTGTAGCGTTAATGATCTCTAAGGAGATTAAGCTGGATCCAGATCACTGTGATGTTCATGAATTATACTTGACCGTCTATTATATTCATTGGCAGTAGTTATTTGCAGTAGGTTGATGACTAAGTTTCTTTGGTTGTGAAGGAGTATAAAATGAGATGGATTATTTTCTTGTAGTACTATTATTTTTTTTATTTAATAATAGGTTGATTAATTGTTGTGAAGACATTTAAACAATTTACAATAATTGTTGGCTAAAACTTAAGTCCATGAAGTAACATATATTCAAGGGAAAAGAAGAGTGAAACTTGTGTATTACATAGCAATTTCAAAAATAATACAAAGTAATCAAAATAACTAAAATTTTTTATTTGTGGTCTCTTAAGCAAATGTATTATAACTAAAGAATGAAATGGAAAATTCTGGAACTAGTGTGTTACATAAATGCTCCATTATGCTTCACTGTTTCTCTACAACCTCAGTAGAATACTTTATTGCTTCATTATGCTGCAATCTTCAGGTGAAAATATGGCCTGACCTGTTCAAAATTGACAATCATCTTAATGAAGTCTTCTATCATGTCAACGTCAATAGTCATGTCTAAAATAAATTAAGAAGAAACACAGTTAATGCCTCTGATGAATATAGTTGAGAAATTAATCGGAGATAAGAGTTCTTAAGTGTATGGAAATATATAATCCAATGAATTTCATGAGTTCTGTATCTTTCTATTTCAATTGATCAAATACCAATAGAAAGTTAGTGACTTTATTGAAAAGTCTAAAAATCTATACTATTGCAGAATAAATAAAGATAACACATGAATCATGACTTTGTAAACAATACTTGCTAAGATGCATCACGTAAGCTCAAGCATAAATATGTAGCCATAACCATTATTGGATAAACTTGATATAATCCACGTTTAAGTTTCCATTTACCATTCTTAAACACCTAATGTTCATTTCCCATCATTCTGATATATCTGCTGAATTCCATATTTCAAACATAGTAAAAAATAAAACATTTAAAGCAAAATCAACTCTAAGAGACATTTCCTGTGAATCCACTAGACAAAATCACATCTTCTTATATCAAGTAGAATGGAAATATATGTAATCTACATTAAATGAACATAACTAATTTGAATCATTGTTTTTAAGTGTTGATGTTAACCATTGATGTTTAGAAAAAGAAAATATTATGCAATTATTAAGAAAATGAATCACAAATCGAAAATTCCCAACTTACTAATGATTCTTCTTATTACTGTTTGAGAAATTGAATTGGTAATAACAATTTTATGAAGGCAAATGTAAATATGCAAGGCTTGGTGGACTTTGTTTCCAGTGTATTTCCCCTTCTCTTCTTTCTTTGGTGAACAGTTTTTACCACTAAGTTAATATTTGAAAAAGAAGGAAGAAAAGAAATAGTTAACGATGTCTATTAATTCCGTGATTTTGTTTTGGATTGAGATTCCCTTTACTAATGTAAATCTTAATTTGAGAAAAAATAAAAAATGAGATCTTGATTTGAGATAAATATTAAATTGGAGCTTATTTTGAGACATTATCTTAAATTTGGGCCTTCACATGAAAATCTTCCTTTTTAGAATTCGAGTGCCTTGGTATTCTTTTGTGTAGTAATAGCACTGTCCAGTTAATTTTACTTTGTAATTAATTTTTTAATTTTCTAATTCCATAAAAACCAAATAGGACCCTTTATAATTATTTAGTTGGGCTAATGGATGTCTCACATAAGAAGATTCGTGAGACACTCTCACCTAAATTTTTGCCATATATATTTTCATGGGCTCAAGTCAAAATTCTTGTCGTATGCATAGCAATAATAAAAAAAAATATGTAAAATGGGTAAAAAGTGATAATTTTTTAATAAAAAATAATATTTAATTGATGAAAAATGATAACTGTTTATTTATGTTATGAATAATTTATAAATGAAAAAAATATAATAATATTTTAATAAAAAGTGATAATATATTTATTAAAAAGTGAGAATTAATTAAAAAATGATATTATGTGAGACGATTTTACAAAAGTGTGACCTTAAATGGAATAGAATATATTCGTAAAATAAAGTAAATATAGGAATAGGAAAAAAGAAGTAAATAAGTAGATTATTCTCTAGCTAAATACTTGTGTGAGATCATCTCAGGGGATAATTTTCTTGAAAATGATAAAAAGTAATACTCTCTTCGTCTGCTAAAAAGGTATCAATTTTGTCATTTTGGTCTTCCACTCTAAATCTATTAATTTTTTATTTAATTTTAATTATTATTATTATTATTATTATTATTATTATTATTTTTGGCAAAAAGGTTCCTCACAGGGCCCATCACTCACCACTAATATATCTACTCACTTTATATAAAACAATGCTCCTTAATTCATATACTAAATGTAAATGAGTACATTATTTATAAACGGAAGGAGTAATAATTTTAGAAAAAGTGATAGTGATGTTGTAAAACATGAACATTTGTAGTATAAATAAAAGTGATATAATTTATAATAAAAAATTATTAATATTTATAATAAAAATTGATAACTAATAAAAAAATATAAAAAAGATCTCACATTAGATAGTTTCACGCAAGTGTCAAGTTGCCTCTAAAAGTGTAGTGTAGATTTAAACACTTCATAGTTGTAGCACAATACACGAATATCTATTAAAATATGTCCTTAGGTGTTAGTCATTACAAAGGTTTATAATAAATAATTAGTAGTATCATAATAATATCTAGTGTTTTTATAACTGAATTGAAGATCGAATCGATAGCCCCAGCTATTTGAGTTCAGCTGGTCAGACTGGCTGTTTAATCGAAAAAACCAAAATCACATATTTTTAATAATATTTCATTATTTTCTATATAATTTTACATTAGCATACCGCCTCCATCCCCTTTAAAGAGTCCATTTTTTCTATTTGGACGTCCCCCCTAAAGAGTATCATTTAATTTTTTACACACATGTGACCCACACCTTCCTACTAATACAACTACCAACTACACATTAAATAATAATAATTTTTAATTCAAGTGCAAAAGCAAAACACTCTATTTAAAAGGGACGGACGTAGTACTTAATTTACATAAAATAACACTACAAAGTACAAAATTTCTAATAAATGTAATAAAGCAACACATTACATTATCGAAATTATACTGCTATCAAAATTTTCAGGAAGTATGAGTTCTTCTTAACCACAGCGTGGACCACTGCAATGTGAATTAAAAGTTCAACATTACTCGAAGAAGAAGTATACAACAATATAGGAACCAAGGGGCTGTTAAATGATCACCTCATCTAATGATCACCTTATCTAAAAGTTTAAGCTTGTAGAGAGTTGAATCGTTTAATGCTTAATCAAATCACTCAAACACGCCCCTTATATGCAGGCGGGGTCATATTTTGCCTAAAGCCTTGCATGTGGAATTTTCTTATAAATGGGTGGCGATGAGGTTCAAACCTTGGACCTTTGCTAGGCTATGACTCTGATACCATGTTAAATGACCACTTCATCTAAAATGTTAAGTTGATAGAGAGGTAAATTGTTTAATATTGAATCAAGTTACTCTAACAGCCCTCTCACATGTAGGCGGGAAATTTTTTGCCTCAAGCTTTTAGATGAAGTGGTCATTTAACATGGTATCAGAGTTATAGGCTAGCAAAGATCCAGGGGTTCCAACCTCACTACATGAAGTGGTCATTTAACATGGTATCAGAGTTATAGGCTAGCAAAGATCCAGGGGTTCCAACCTCACTACCACCTATTTATAAAAAAATTCCACATGCATGGCTTGAGGCAAAAGTTAACACCGCCTGTATGTGAGGGGTCTGTTAGAGTGACTCGATTAAGTGTTAAACGGTTCATCTCTCTATCAGCTTAACCTTTTAGATGAAGTGGTCATTTAACTTAACTTTTAAAAAGGACTGACTATGCACAGAGAGATTAGAGATCTATGATGAGGGATCGAATGTTGGTAAAACAATATTCATAATTGATCCATATAAGAAAATCAATCATAAGTGATGTTGTGATTGATGACTAAGTTATTAAGAGCCTGCAATTTAAAATAGGGTATTTTCATACCAACTCATGACACAACACTTGTTTATTTCTTTCACACCCTTTTCTAGGGTAATCACCTTTGATTACCACCTCTCTTCCGGGAACACTCTTCTCAAACCCTTTCTAAATTTAATTTACCAAATTCTTGAACACAAATACATAACAATCATTTTTACTCATATCAATTGTCACATTCCTGCTTTGATTAAGTGTTACCTTGTTCTTAGAAGGGCATTATGTTGCAGGTGATCGTCCTTGAATTCACCTAGTTTTTAGGTCATTTCTGTGTTCGTTTCGTGTATTTTTGTGTCATATTTTGTGTGTTTTTGGTGAAAAAAGGTGGAAAATGCATATCTAATCTGAAACTTTCATGCACAGGTGCTAAGATGGTTATAACGAGCAAAAATAGAGAACATGGTGCAAAAATACTCAAGTTTGGTAAACTGTCACAAAAATTCGACCATCAGCAGAGAAATTTAGTCAAATTTTTGTGCAAAACAGGGTAGAAATAGAGCATCAGAGGCAAAGCACACTGTAAAAAAAATTGACCACACTTAGTTTTCTTCGGTCGAATTTTTCTGCACATTTTCAGGAAAATTCGACTACACTCAAGAAAATTCGGTCGAATTTTCCTGAGTTTGTGCCACCTATCTAAAAAATTAGGTTTAATTCCCCATTTGACTATTTAAATCCCCAATTCTCTTCCATTCATCAGTTTTGAAGCCATAAATTTGTAAAACACGCACTTCCTCACAATTTTCTCAAAACACTATCATTTTCCATCCAAATTTTACCCAATTTTTTTTATCATCGTCCATAGATTTTTCCATCATCCATCTACCCATTCCATTTTTAAGGAGGAATGAGGCTTGGAGAAGAGGATTCGAGCTTGAAGAATGAGATTTCCCCCAATCTAATTAGGGAAGTATTTTTGTCTCGAAGTTTGTAATTCAATTGAATTGTTGGAAACAATTGATTCATTGAAGCATATTTGTATTGTTGACTTGATGATGTTGGTTGGCTAGCCCTTCGTGAGGCTACCTACATGATGGATTGAGGAATTCTAGACTTGTTGGATTTTTAATGGTTTAATTGATGTGATTTTGGAATTTCTCTCTTGATTTATGAATTACTTAATCTATATCGTGATGTGTGTGATTAATTTCTCTAATCATGTTGTTAGAATGACCATTCCAATTATATGCTTAGGGTTTTGATTGAATCATGTTATGATGTGGATTATGTATGTTAGTATGTGAAGTGCGTTGTAACACCTTTGTATTCTTAGAGAATTCATTGGAGAACATTTAATTGATTGATCATATCTGATTGTTAATTGAGTGAGAGAAACTATTCTTATAATCATAGTACCTTTTAAGGGAATTGAAATGTGATACCATCTTATGTGCTTGAAACTTGTAATGAGTTGAGAGTTGAGAACCTAGTTGCCTTGGCCAAAGGATTTAGGGGGAGTTTTTGTGATTTTTTCTATCCATTATCATCGATATTTGCCCGTAGAATCTAATATGTCTAGGGAGTGTCCTTGATCATAAGAGTGGTTAGTCTTGCTCCTCTTTAGATTGTCACTTCATCTATTTTATTTCCATCTTTTCTACTTGGTATTCTACTTGATTGCTTTTAGTTGTTAATTGATTCTATTTGGTACTTGCATTAGATAATCGATAGTTTAATTGTTAGTTTAATTCTCAAACTCAAATTGTGATCACTTCTCTAAAGCATGATTAAAAATAAATCCGCATACACTTAAGGTATTAATCTCGCATGGATAGATATTTGACTTGATCACTCAAACTACTACGATAGAGTACACTTGCTCTAGTCGTAAGCAAATAATTTTGCGGTCAAGTTTTTAGCGTTGTTTCTGGGGAGATTAATAAATCTTGACGGAAATGAGTTTACGTTTTATTGGCTTTACTAGGAGTACTTTTTCTTGTTTTCTTATTTTTGTTTTGTGATCTAATTGGAAAATTCTTGCAGGTGTATGTGCACTAGATCAAGGTCTCAATCCATTGGACCTTTGGATTTGACATTAGAAGTTACACTTAAAAGAAGAAGAAGAAGAAAGTTGGTGCATCCTACGGAGGAAGAAATGAAGCACGGGTTGAACAATATGAATGGAAATGGTGAAGATTAAGGTAATGCAAGTAATTTTCAGCATGTTAATGAGAATCTTCATGGTGCAAGCTATGCAACAACGGATGCAAGAACAGTAAAATTAACAGTTGTAAGGGATAATTCAATATTTGCTAGCACAACAAGGAGTTGGAAACAATGCACAGGTTCCTCTGGTGCAAGGCCAAAATCAACCTCAAGCTCAAGGTTACAATGGTAATGGCATGAACATTCGTGATCATTTCTAGTCACGATTTGGAAACTACACGATGGGGCTATTGGATTGTATACTAAAAGCCTAGCTTTAGTATGAATAATATTTTAATAATATTTGAAATGAGAATCATTAATCAAATAATTGCATCTTATAATTTGTTTATACGTCGATGCAATAGTCCATTTACTTTATATTGTAGATAATATGGTGTTTGGTATCGCACGGAAGATCATATTATCAGTCATTTATAAAGTATAAACAGATGTTCATAACTGAGATAGACGGGGACAATCTATTGAGCTGATTGTAGTGTGATTTGGTATTAGTTTGTCTTGACTATAAAATTACACTAGTGCACTTTGTGTGTATTGAGCAGGACCGGTAAGGTTGTTTGATTTATACTGACTATATAAGGGAACTAGACCTCAGTTATTATGGATGTTCATACTCTTAATCCCTATATAATAATATCGACACGTAATTCAGTATTTATTTCTTTTATTCGCCAATGGGTAAGATTTAATTATTAAATCAATATGCTCGGTGAGTTGGGATATGGTATAGTCTCTATGGTGGAATATGTGTCCTAATAAATTAGGCTGATAATGTCCTCTTAAGGAGCTCATAAGGATTATCATGTAAACCCTGTAGGTGAATTTGTTCCAGCATGATAATAAGATGGAGTTGTACTACTCTTGGATAAGAGATTAATTAATTGTCTTGTCAGTAACTCATTTAATTAATGGGCATTGTATATCTTAAACACGGGGAGTTAAACAGGCTCATAATAAGAAGGAGCCCATAATGTAATTTAGGATTATGGTGACAATGTAATAATAATTCTTTAGTGGACTGAATTATTATTATGCTTAATTATAAGTTTTGGGCTAAACTTGGATGCTTTAGTCCAATGGGAGGCCTAACCTTAATTTTTCCTCCTGGTCCCTATTGTAGCCTATAAATAAGCCATCCCAGCAGTCTTAATGATCAGAAATCACGCATAAATCACTTTTTAGATGAGAAATCAGATTTCTCATCAGATAAGAGAGAACGTGAGAAATATGAGGAAGACTCTAGATTGGGATAGCCTAGAGGATTGTCGTCCATACAACATTTAGACGAGGCATAGGAATACAATAGAAGATCAAGAGGTCATTTCTGTAGTTTATTAAGACTTCTCTGCCAGTGTTCGATGAAAGATAATACATTTTATAATTTCGTTGCGTTAGATATACATGAAACCCGAACAGATTACGTTGACCATAAGATTCGGTCACCATCAGGGGCCACCTATAAATGCCAATAATTGTGAGATTAAGCCCAGATTGATTTAGATGGTATAAGCTAATTAGTTTAGTGGAGGTCCAATGGAGGACCCGAATTCTCATTTGGCACAATTCACGAAGATAGCTAATACCATCAATATCAACAGAGTGAGTGAAGATGTTGTCAATATGAAGCTCTTTTATTTTTCATTAAGGGACCGAGCGAGGGCTTGTTACAGTAAAATTGCTCTGGGTTCTTGCACTAAATGGAATGATTTGGCTCAAAGGTTCTTAAACAAGTTCTTTCCACCATCGAAGATGCTACATCTAAAGAGTCTGATTCTGGAGTTCAAACAAATGCCTCTTGAAACTTTTAGTGAGGCATGGGATCGCTTTAAAGAGTTTCTTAGGAGGTGTTCGCAACATGGGTTTCCCGAGGATCAACAAGTTGGTTTCTTCTATGCAGGATTGAATGGAGGGTCGAGGATATATATTGATGACTCAGTGGGAGGATCTATCTTGGGGCAGACTATGGAGCGGGCTATTATCATTTGTGAAGAGATAGCTTTAAACTCGGGACAGTGGCCTTTGGATCGATCTGTAGAAATGTAAGAGATGGAGAGGATAACTAAGATGGAGGAAGCGTGCATGCAATAAGTGAAACAAGTGTAAGCTAAAGAAGATGTGACTGAAAAGGCAATCTCGGAGACACTTAGACGGATGAATGCTAATTTGCAAGTGTCTCCAATTTATATGCCTATGATGAATCAACCTTCACAAAGCTCTATAGTTCACATTCCCGTTCCTATGCCTCAACAAGGGTCTTCTTCTAGCATGGGATTTCAAGAGTATTGGGGGAAACCTGAGATGACACTTGAGGAATTTGCCTTCATGCAATGAAGGAACTTCCAAGGGAATTATAGTGGTTACTTTTGCCATCAAGGAGAAGGGTACCCACCGAGACAAGGTGGATTTGGTCAAGGAAATTTTGGGGGCAATTATCAACAACCTCGTAGGTTTGATAATTTATCCTACGGAAATCAAGGAAATTCCCTTACACTTCCACTGGGGATTAATCTGGGAGCTAAGGCTTCTAACAATGAAAGGAAGCCAACGGTTGAAGATAAACGAGCAAGATGTTTGAACTATTAATTGAAGAATGAACATGATGAAAGAAAGTTGGAAAAAGAAGAGAGGAGACAAGAGAAAGAAGTGAATAATAGGAAATTTAAAACTTTGGAAATGCAAATGAGTCAAATGACAAGTGATATGGTTGATCTACATCAACAAGGGAAGTTTCCATCTACAATCATTACAAATCCTAAGAAGCATTGCAAGGCCATCGTTCTTCAAAGCGGTATTAAATATGATGGACCTCCAATGCCAAAGAAGATTGAGGAAGTAGAACGTGAACAAGAGCCCATGGAAGTTGAGGTTGAAGAAGGAATAGAGAAAGGAGTTGAAATTGATAAGAATGAAGGAGAGACTCCAACATTTGATGGAGAGGTAGCGAAATATCCAAAGAAGCGGGAAAAATTCAAAGAGTTTAAAAGGAAGGAGAAAAAGAAAGGTTTTGAAAGAGATAGTTGGGGGATTCCAAAATTTCCTGTGCCAATTCCGTTTCCACAATGATGTTTGAAGAAGGGCTTAGATAAGAAATTTTCTAAGTTTATGGAGATGTTGAAGAAGATCCATATAAACATCCCTTTTGTGGAAGAACTATTGCAAATGCCCAATTATGCAAATATTTTAAAGATATAATGGCGAAGAAGAGGAGTTTAGAGGAGCTTGAAACCGTGAAATCTTATGGAGGAGTGTAGCGCCTTCTTGCAAAAGAAGCTCCCGCCTAAGTAGAAAGATTTGGGGAGCTTCACTATCCCTTGTGAAATGGGGAAACATGAAAGCTACAAGGCTCTATGCGACTTGTGGGCAAGCATCAACTTGATGCCTTTGTCAATTTTAAATAGTTGGGCATTGGAGAGGTCAAGCCTACTTCGATCACTCTTCAATTGAGCGATAGGTTAATGATTTATCCATAGGGGATTGTGAAAGATGTTGGTGAAAGTGGGCAAGTTTGTGTTCCCAGTTGATTTTGTGGTATTAGATATGGATGGGGATTCTAACATTCCATTGATCCTTGGTCGTCCATTTCTAGCCACGGGGAAGACTTTGATTGATATAGAAAAGGGAGAGTTGACACTTAGAGTGAATGAAGAGGAAGCAATGTTTTCGTTGAAGGAGGCTGTGAGGTATCCAAGGGAGAAGGAGGAATGTAGAAGACTTGAAGTTGTGGAAAATCTTATTGATGAGCATCTACATTGCTTCCATTCCGAGGATCCGTTGGAGACCATAATAAGCCATTCTTACTCTCTTAATTTTAAATTTTCTGAATCTTCTTGTTGCTTTGATAATAATGAAATGGTCTATGATTTACATTACTCGAATTGTAGAAAGCTCACCTTGGAGGAAGCAAGAGAGGTGTTAGAGAAGAAGATTGATGAGGAGCCTAAGGAAGAGGTAAAATAAGAGAAAAAGGAGGAGTTAAAGCCTTTACCGGAGCACTTGATGTATGCTTACTTGGGAGAAAATGACACTTATCCGGTAATCATTTCTTCATCCTTAAATGATTTAGAATTGGAGAAATTTTTGAGAGTCTTAAGAGAGTACAAATCCTCCATTGCTTGGTCAATTAAGGACATGAAAGGTATAAGCCCTTCTCTATTATTGAGACTGAAAATCAGCGTGTTTAAGTGTCCGATTTAATGCCTTTTTGTGAGAATCATTGTCATATATTAGCACAAGTCTCTTACATGTCTATATATTGATAAAAATGTAAGTTTGAGGTGTTTTATTTTGTTATAGGTGGAAAAATGATCAAAGTTCAAAGTTGGAATGAAGAGTGAAAGTGTGAAGGAATGCTGAAAAACGCAAATCCATATTTCAAAATTTTTCTTAGTTTTTTTTAAAGTTCAAATTAATCATGTGATATACGGTTGGAAAACTGTGAAAGAGAGAATCGTTTTGGCTTAAGAATTACTATAATTGGAGTTTGGATAAGGAAGTTATGCATGAAACAGTGAAGTAGTGCGCGCTAGTCCGCGCCACCCGAGAACCCACTTGAGGGCTGCTTGAGCCGAGATGCACCAGGTATGGTCAAGACGGGTGCCGAGCTAGGTGTTTTTAGGCCCCAAAGTCGTATTTTTACACCCCTATTATGTGGAGGTGTGTGAGGGATGAAATTTAGGAAAAAAGACAGTTTTGAAGGACTACATCTATAAAAAGACTTGAATGGAGAGGAAAAAAAAGGAGATATCTAATTCCAAACATAAAATCCATCGCTCCTCACGCCTCCAATACCCTTCCTCATCCATCTTTCACTTCATCCGCATTCATCCAATCATCCATCCACACCGAAGGAGAATCAAATTCAAGTGTTGTTCAAGAGGGAGATCAATAAATCGGAGAGACGAAGAAGGAACATGGAACAACGCTGACACTAGAAATTTTCATTTCCTATCTTTACTTTTTGTTTTTCAAGACTTATGGCATGACTTTGATAGCTATGGGAGTTACTTGTAACCCTATGGGCTAACTTCGTTTATAATTTTAAGGTTTGAAGGATAGACGTCATTGGTTTGATAAACTAGACTGAATTAGTGAATTCATGTGGATTATTATTTTGGTTTATTTGATTCGTCTGGAGACTCAAAAATCATGATTTGTAACGTATTCATATTAAATTCATAACATTATCTGTGATGCTTGATTTATTATGTTAACTTGTGTGCGTTCATGAATTGAATTGTATATTTGTTGGGGATTGAAGTAGTTTGCCCATGAACATGTTAATTCTAAGGACTTGTAAACCAGATGTTTGAATAATCTAGTGGAACAATACAATTAGACTTTCAAGAAGGATATTGAATATAACCCTGTAGTACTTTTTAGAGATTCCTTGTTAGTCAAACTTACCATCTGGAGGTATTGTGTTTTCCTTGTTAGTATATAAAAAGGGGACAGGGTAGTATTCACGCACCTTAGGAATTAAATCAAATTTCACTGTTAGCTTTGAATCAGATCATATCTAATGGAATAATAGGTTTATGTGGTGTGTTTTCATAAAGTCTGCATGAATGAACAATTAGATGTCTAGGGATTCAGATTAATTATTTCGTACCATATTGCCTTAGAACTGTTGATCTCATCTTGAATTAAACTTAAATCTTTCTTCTGTAATTTATGTTATTAGTTATTTTATATTTTAGTCTCTTAGATTAATAAGATATTTAAAATTCGAAATTGGTTACCCGTCTTGATTAATTTAATAATTTGAGGAGTAGATAATTTGCTGTCTTTTGGGTTTGATAATTTAGCTTGGTTGATTGTCCACTCAATTGATATCCTTCACACTTGGGGTTCGTTTACTTTGATGGTTGGGGTTAAGGTTTATAAACCTTGAGTAAAGGTTTAGAAAAGGTTGAGTTAAGATTAACCACTTTAGTTAAGGTTGATGTATTGTGTTTACATTTAATGTTTACTTTTAAGGTTTTTACTATAGTACCCTTTAATTAAATATTCTAAAATTAAATAAATATGAGAGAGAAGAATTTATTTTCCTTAACAGATATCGTGATCTCCAATTCATAGAATGAAACATTGTTAATTTTGTCGATGATTTTTCAAATTCACAATCCTTGGTGTTCAAGTAAATCAAACAATACAATTTAGGAATGCATAAAATTCGAGATACCCAAAAGAGATACGGTCCAATACTACATTGAAGAGGAAAAAGTGTAATGCAGGAGGGAAGCTACAGAAGAGAAGAGGGGAGGAACCTGGTAAATCAAAGCCTCTGAGAATAGAGAGAGGTTGACATGAAAAGTGAAGATGAGAGTATTTTCAGGAATAACAATGTCTCCATAAACCCACAAACACCTAAAAGTGGAGAGGATGAAAGTTGACATATTTCTTATGTAAAAAGGAATTATATGCAGATCTGTGAAAAATGAGATAGATAGGAAGAGATCTAGCCCAACTATGTGCGCTGAGAATGAGATAGAAAGATTGAGGTCAAGAGATGATTCTATTATTAAAATAAGGTGAGAGATCATGATGCAAATGTTCAGATGGGAGAGGAAAAAGCAAAGAGAGAGATTGGTGAGAAAATTAAATTATTACAACGATGAAATCTTCCAAGTGAGAAGGAGAGCAAATATATGGTGAAGAAGATGACGACCTCCGCCTCCCCTCTCACCGACTCTACGGTCGACGTCGGTGGGATGTAGTGAATCGCCGGTAGTAGGCATCGCCGGCGGGAGACACGTTGCTTCGCCTAGGCCGGATCTTTCCAGAATGCGCATTGAAAATTGACACTCTTGGAATTATCTTGAAAATCAATCACCTCCCAATTTCGTCGGTTAACTAAGCCTTACTTTCTTCATTTTTCATCGCAGATTCAAATTTAATTTGAATGAAAGATATTTTAATTTTCAGATCAAGGGTAAAATATAATTTTACCTATTAATCCTGCAGTTGAGATTTATCCGTCTATTTCTTGAGGGTTACATGTACGCCGCTAACACATCGTTCAACCCAGGCCGACAAAAGCCCATGGATTGTCCTTTCCTCTAAACCTTAAATGTAAACAACCATTAACTAAGGTTGAGCAGAGGGTAATCCTCCTAAACCTTTAAAGTAAACGCGCCCTTAGGGATTAAATTAAAGTGCGTAGAAAACGTGCAACATCTATGTATGCATAAGATTTATTTACTTGATGATGAGAAATATTGTGTGCAAAATTAGCATCGTCTATAATGCAAGAGGTTGTGAGAGTATAGGTGCTAAAATGGCTCGATTCGGGTATCATTTTCCCGATCAGTGACAGTTCCTACGTGAGTCCCTTACATATGATAGGAATTGGAATTATACTAAAATTAACAACTAATGAAAATAAGTAAAATAGAATAACAAGCAAATAATCAAGGAACAAATGAGATGGATAATGGATGAAAATAGAACAATCTAAAAAGCATGCAAGACTTGCAACATCATGGTAAGGTTTCCTAAGGTCACACACGCGTGCTGATGAATGTCATGAATGGATCACTATAGGCTCTCACTAATAGAACTATATGCTCCTCTACTAGACATTCATAGACGTAGGCAGTTAGCATCTAAGCCACCCCAAAATAGCTCTTAGGAGAGTTTCACTATACTTCTCATTCCTTTATAAGGTACTAGAGTCCTCTAGAGAAGTCTTATCACAATGTATAAGTTTCGTTTTAAAGGCAACTCTCTCATATGCCCTATTGTGAAGTTTTAAGCATGCATTGACTTTACAATGTCAAGTCACACTTATAATAGAGTCATCTTATGTCATCAAGTGATTCAATCAATCAACCACAACATAAAACCAAGTTTACACTCTAATTAACATGCCATGATCAATTAACCACACAAGTAATAACATAAAATGAGATTATGCATTCACAATAGAAAGTAATTTAATCAATCAATTCATTAAACATATGGTGTGCAAAACCTAGAATCCCTATCCAATCCATATTCCTAGCCTACAAGAGGTCTAGCCTATTACAATCATTATGAATTCATTACAAAATAAAGCTTGCTCCACATGATCCATAGTAAGAAGAAAATAACAAAATAAAGGTTTATTGGCTTCTCTTTGAAGGTGAGATTCCTATAACTTGATCATGCCACAATCTTCAACAAGTGTAGATCTTTTTCTTAAATTGGCGGATGGTGATGGTATTATGGAGAATATTGATGGATGAAAGGTGTAAAGATGAAGGATGGATCAAAAGATGGAATGGAGAGAAAGTATGTGTGTTTTAAGGTGTAGAATAGGTGTAACTGCTCCCTATTATGATTCCTCCCGTTAAAATGACGCTAATTATGCATTTATAGACTTGGAACCTTCTAGAGTCTGCGCAGATTAATTTTCCAATTTTGAGCCGCAGTCGACTCGAGCAGGTGCTGATTTCTCGGTAGTTGAGCAGGCTTGACAGAGCTCGACTCAAGCACTGTGCTCGATGAACTGGGGAGGTCGTATAAAATTTTCAAATCTGTACAGGCGATGTTTAGACACAACTCGACTAGGACCTGCGCTACAAAGCTCGACTGGAGTAGCTGCATGAAGTTAAGTTTTAATGCCCATTGCCCATTTCTTTCCGTTTCGACTCCCAACTACATTTTGCTCCATTATCACCCGTTTCAATCACATTTAAGCCCATTTTCACACATTAACATTTTAATTTATTACTATATAGTACACACTTTCATAGTTAAATTAAATTTAAATACAATGGAATAAAAAATACTGTTAACAACACAATCTTCCTATAAAGAGATAGTAATACCCTTATCTATTAATATACGCCATTCATCAATTTGTTTTTGGATATCATAATAGACAGACCCATCCTAATTTCTCTCCTCTTTATCTCTCCAAAATGGCAGTCTCATTGGCAGATCTGCTGCATCACCGCCCTCTTGCTGTTTCTCCTTGCCCATCCTCATCGCAGTCATTAAGTTTCGCCATCAGTCTTTTTACTGGAATTGTAAAGACCTCTGGAGATCGCAGATCCGCCCGCCAGTCAAATCTACCACGCCACAATAGTTGTCGGAGTTCGTCGTTGTTGCAATGAGCCACCAGTCTTGTCAGCAGATCTGCCGCATCACTGTTCTACTCCCTTCTATTAGCGTGAAACCAACAATAGAATTTACGTCAAAATGCACTCAGGTTGCACTCGATGAAGTTGCTTTTTTATTAAATTTAGCTTCTATTCAAGAGACTTGGGATGAATGTGCTAAAAGGGTTGCTGAATGTTACAAACATGGCGGGCTTCATGACATTGCAACATATATTCTTTTTAGAGACTAATTTCTTTTTTGGGAATGGAATTTTGGCATCGCATCTAGTTTTTTCTTCATTTGGGCATTTATTTTGTATACTGAGATTTGTTTTGCCATAAGCCTAAATTTTCTGAGTATGCTTAAGGAATCATCAGATATTGATACTTGTTAGTGAAGAAATGTTTCTATAGGAAACTAGTATTATACATACAATTTTGATTCGTTCCGAGTGCCATAAGGAAATTCAACATTGAAATAAAAAATTGCTGCTAATGTATGTTCTTCAAATTATGCATATTTAAAAATTTATGCTCCATATGTGTTTAAATGTAAAAAAAATTGTGAAAAAAATATGTACAAAATGAAATGTGCTAAAAAAATATGTACAAAACAAAATTTGCACTCTGTTCAGAAATTGGATTTGCTGAAAATTTAATTAACTTCGTGCTGAAATTTCAATTCACATGAAAAATATGCATTTCTATGCTGAAATAATTGGTAGAAAATTCAGAATTTGGGGCAAATTTGGCAATCTGTAGTGAAATAGTGTAGTTGTGAGTAATGATTTTAGGATTGTGTATCTCATAGTAAGTTTGATATAAGTTGAGTATCTAATAGTAATTAACTCTTAACATTTTATAGCACAAATCTCCACATGAACAATAAACACCACCTAAAGCTACACAAAAGGGATAAAATAATATGAAAATATACATAAAAAGAAACTTAAATTTATGTGAAAATAACGACGATCAAAAAGTAATTAATTAATTATGAAAAAGTGATAACCATCTAATTAACTTATTTTTTTAAACAATTCATATGATGAATAAAAAATTATACTAATACTTTTAATAAAAAATGATTCTTTTTAAAAAATGTTGGTAATCATTAATTAAATTATTTTATGCATGAATAATTAATAGTACAAATAAAAAGTGATAACATCTAAAATGAGAAGTGATTTAAGATCATGGAAAAATGATAATTGTCCAGTTAAATTTTTGATAAATAATTCTAAGATTAAAAATGATTATAAATTCTAATTATAAATTATATCTATTTAATTTAACTTATATATATTCCCTCTCCCTTTCGTTGCTTTTTTGTTACCTTATTGGGAATGAGCTTGCAGCTCTTTTGCAGTTCATTACATTTTTTCTTACTCATTTCTGTCTTTGGTCGCTGACCATTTGACTCACAATAGAGACTTTGCATTTCATGTCTTTAACTTGTTATTTGTTAGTCTCTATTAGCTTCATCTCATTCCATTTTGATTATTTTCTATTGTCTTTGTAAACTACCTGTTTCACTCTTCTCATGAGACTATATACTCTTCAATTTTCCGTTTTCAACTTGGCCACAATGCATAATGCAGTCCCTGCACTTGTTATCCTTCGGTTGCATAACTCGTGGGATAACTTCGCACGGCCTCACCTATCGACTCCACATGACAGCGAGTATCTTTGAACTTTCATGGTTGCATCTGGAAAGTATTGCTACATCTTCTCTTCATTCACCATTATTTTAAACAAGAGTAAATTTCATGATCATATTTTCTTCATCCTCTTGTTTACTTAACGTGCTTTTGATGCCGCTTTTACCTCTTGGAGCAGATTCTCAGCCTCTTATTTATATTTGTGCTTCTTTTATGCGTCTCCTGTAGAGACTAGAGCTCCTTTCTAGTCTCTTTTTGATAGCTCGTTTCGAGCTCTTTTGGTCTTTGAGTTGGCACCAACTTGCATGGTGTTTGTGGAATTCGTTAACATAGGGGGAGAAGGGCTAGTCATTCCAGCGCGGCATCCCTCTGCCTATGGCTCGCTTACCAACATAAGCCCATTGCTGAAGTTAAAGCCCGAGATCAGCCTCTACTATTTTGCTCCACTCCACTGCCCACCGCCAGTCACGTGCCATGCTCTTGGCCAATCTCATGATTTTAATCGAGTTTATTTGTTTAAGTCATTTTTTGGCTCTCTTGATATACTAATTAATCATGTTTTTATTCTCTGTTTGTTCCTCGGAGCCACCAGTTTTGGCTTTTCTGGAAAGCCGCTTGTTTGGCTTTTTATTTTTATTTTTCCCCAGCTTCTTTTCATTTTGTCCCCCTTCTTATTTTCATTTGCCTTTTTTATAATATTGCGTAGTTTTATATATATATATACACACACACACACACACACACACAAATATTTAAGGAAATAAAAGACACAAAAGTTTCGCTTTAGATTTAGAAGAAAGAATTTATTTTGGATTATTGATTAACAGCACGCCGTGTTTTCTCTTTTTTATTTAATTATTTTATGTTAATATGTAGAATAGGATCCGTCTCACATGATTCGTGAGATGGTCTCACCAAAAATCAACCCTTTATTTAATATTTAAGTCTTGCATGAGACCGTCTCACGTGAGACCATTTTATAATTTTTTAATTAGTTATCACTATTGCTATAAATATACTGTAATTAAATTTTAATTATTTAATTTGCGTAAGGTAAAAAATACACAAATGAAAAAAATTTAAACTTTTCATCGTTAATGCCAAAATCAGATACATTAATTTTGCCATGAGTAGTTTTTATTTATGTATTAATTGGAATTAGATTGGATTGGTTGGTTCAATCGAGAACTGTTTTCGGAACCGATTTGGAACCCCTGATCGGTGTTTTCTTTTTGAAGAGCAAGTGTACTCTATTGTTTAGTAATGTCGGTGACCAAGTAATAAAATATCGAATCCAAAGGACAAAGGTATGGGTATTCGTGTTCAAGAAGTGTTCGCTCTAGAAGGACAAGATCGATTATTAGGGTTTGGATTATAATATCAATTACCAACTAATAAAGATAAGTAAAGAAACTAGCAAAACAAGATTAAAATAACAAGATATGTGGAATGAATGTAGGTAGAGTAATTAGAGAAGCATGCAAGGTTAACAACATCATGGTAAGGTTTTCTAAGTCACACCTCAAGTAATGCTGAAGGTCATGAATTGATCAATATAGGCTCTCACTATAAGCACTACATACTCTATCTTTCAAGCAACATGTAGATGTAGGCACTTAGCACCTAAGGTACCCCAAAATAGCCCCTAGGAGAGTCTTACTATATTCCCATTCCCTTAGAAGAAACTAGAGTCCATAGAAGGTCTTATCACAAGATTTAACTCTCATGTACTATTATGAGGTTCTAAGCATGCATTGGACGTATTTCAATCTCAATCCATACTAATATAGTCATCTCATGCCATCAATGATTCAATCGTATAATCATAACATACAATCAAAGTGTTACCCTTCTTTCTCACATGCAATGATCATATAACCACACAAGTAATAACATAAGATGAGAATACGCATTCATAATAGAAAGTAATTCAACTTATTCATTTCATCAAACACTTAGAGTGCATAAGCCTAGAATCCCTATCCAATCATATTGCTAGCCTCACAAGAGGTCTAGCCTATTACAATCATTGTCAAAACATTACAATAAAATGCTTGCTCCATGTGAGCCATGAATAGAAGAGAATTAACAAAACAAGGTTGAATGGCTTCCCTTTGAAGGTATGTTCTTCTTCCTTGATCATGCCAATTTCTTCACCAAGTGTAGTTTTTCTTCTCAAATTAGAGTGAAGTGATGGAAATGTGAGGAATGTGCGGAATTCAAGTGGAATTGATGGATGGATGTAGTGAAAATGGAGTATGGATCAAATGATAAAATGGAGAGGATGTGTGTATGTTCTAAAGTGTAGAATAGGTGTAACTGTTGTTCCAAATGAATTTCCCTATAAAATCAGCATTAAACGTGTATTTAAAGCCCATGAATCTTCTAGCATCTTGCTGAATTAATTTCCCAAAGTTGGCCACACTCGACTCAAGTGCAGCATGCGACACAAGTAGCAGCATTTTTCTCGGCAGTTCATGGCCCCAGAAACAACTCGACTCGAGCTCCGATCTCGAGCAACAAGGAAAGCTAAGCTTGCTGGCGTTCGATCGTTTGGTTAACGTGAATCGTTAGGGTTTCATGAAGCAAGAACATAGAAACGTATTACCTTGCACCAGGGTATATTGAAAAAGAACAGCTGCAGAAAACAACCTCTTGATCTTCTGTTATATTCCCAAGTCCAATCTTGACGTCGTGTGGGTGACGATCTTCAAGATCCTCTCAATCTTCTCTCCACTCTATTTCTCATGGTTTTACATATTGAATTAGGGTTTTCGGATCACTGAGATGACTTATATATAGGCTACAGTAGGGACCAGGAGGAGATATTAGAGTCGGGCATCCATTGGGCTTAAGTATCCAAGTTTAGCCCAAAACTTATACTTACGTCTAATAATAATAATATAGTCCACTAAAATACTATTACTGTACAGCCGCTCCAATCCCAAATTACGTTATGGGCTCCTTCTTATTATGAGCCTGATAGTCTCCCCATGTTTAAGATATACAATGTCCATTAATTAATTAAGTTACTGACAACACCATTAATTAATATCTCTTCCGAGAGTATTACCACTCAACCTCATTATCATGCCGGAATAAATTCACTTGCAAGATTTACATGATAATCCATATGAGCTCCTCAAGGGAGATATCATCAACCTATTTAATAGGACACGGATTCCTTCTACAATCAACATCACACCATAGAGACAATGCTATTTTCCAACTCACCGAGTTTGTTGATTTAATACATGTAAACCTCACCCATTGATGAATCAAAGAAACACATACTAGCTTACGTGTCCAGGTTATTGTAAAGGGATTAAGAGCACGAACATCCATAATAACGAAGATCAAGTTCTTCTATATAGTCAGTATAAGTCATATAATCTCAAGCGGTCTGGCTCAGTACACACAAAGCATACTAATGTCATTTTATAGTCAACACAAACTAATACCAAATTACACTACAACCATCCCGATAGATTGTCCTCGTCTATCTCTATTGTGAGCATCTGTTTATACTTTATAAGAAAACCAATAATATGTTCTTTCGCGTGTTGTCACATAATATATTATTCATAGTATAAAGTAAGTGGACTTTTGCACGGACATATAAATAATTATAATATGCAAAACATTTGATCATATGATTCTCATTTCAAATAAATTGTTAAAACATTGTTCATACAAAAGTTAGAATTTTAGTATACAATCTGACAATCTCCCACTTATATTAGAGACTACGCTGCTATATCTGCTGACACGCATCTAATCCCCATTCCTTCTACATGCCCATCAAACACTTTCGCTGGAAGGCTCTTAGTAAAAGGATGAGCTAGGATATCCTTATATGAAATATTAGCGACAATACCTCCCTTCTTTTAACGATTTCTAGTATCAGGTGGTACTTGCGTTCAATGTGTTTACTTGCCTTATGGGCTCGTGGTTCCTTCGAGTTTGCTACTACACCATTGTTATCACAATAAATTGTGATCGTTTTGGGCAAATTAGGAATCACATCCAAGTCCATTTAGAAGTTCCTGAGCCATACTGCTTCTTTAGCTGCCTCAGAGGCTGCTACATATTCAGCTTCCATGGTGGAGTCTACAACGCATTTCTGCTTTACACTCCTCCATATTATGGCTCCTCCTCTAAGAGTAAACACATAAACCGAGTTGGATTTTCTAACATCCCTATTTGACTAAAATCCAAATCAGTATAACCCAAAGGTAACAAAGTATCTGCCTAGTAAATCAGTATATAATCCCTAGTCTTTCGTAGGTACTTCAAAATATGTTTTACCGCAGTCCAATACCCTTGTCCTGGGTTACTTTGATACCTACTTACCATGCCCATGACATAACAGATATCCGGCTTAGTACATAGCATTTCATACATGATGCTTCCTACTGCCGAAGCATAAGGAATCAACTTTATTTCGTCTATTTCCTTTTGTGACTTTGGACACATTTCCTTAGACAGAGGAATTCCATGTCTGAAAGGCAGGAATCCTTTCTTGGCGTCTTGCATGCTAAAATAAGTCAGGATTGTATCAATGTATGAAGCTTGGGATAAGCACAAAATTCTTTTCTTAAGATCCCTTATCAATTGATTACTAGAATGTGTTCGGCTTCTCCTAAGTCCTTCATCTCAAATTGATTGGATAGCCATACCCTTACGCCAGACAATACCTTTACATTATTTTCAATGAGCAGGATATCATCCACGTAAAGTACAAGAAATACCACTACGTTTCCATCACACTTCTTGTACACACATGATTCATCCAGACATTGAATAAATCCATATGACTGGATTCTTCATCAAAACGAATGTTCCGTAATCTAGAAGCTTGTTTCAATCCATAAATGGGCCTATTAAGCTTACACACAAGATGTTCTTCCCATTCCGCAATGAATCCATCTGGTTACTTTATATAGATGTTTTCTTCAAGACTTCCATTCAGAAAAGCTGTCTTGACATCCATTTGCACCATACCTCATAGTCCATATGAGCAGCAATAGATAAAAGAATCTGGATTGACTTAAGCATGGCGACAGGATAGAAGGTTTCCTCATATTCGATTCCCTCTTTCTGAGTATATTCTTTTGCAACGAGCCTTGCTTTAAAGGTTTTCACCTTACCATCAAATCCTCTTTTTCTTTTGTAGACCCACTTGCATCCAATAGCTTTTACACCATTGGGTGGTTACCCAGACTTGATTAGAATACATGGATTCTATTTCAGATTTCATTACTTTTTTCCATGATTGAGCATCTTTATCATGCAGCGCTTCGTTGTAATTCCATGGGTCGATTTCATGTTCACCAGGGACCAAGTCGAATGACTCTCCTAATCCCATGAATCTATCTGGCTGTCTGACAACCCTCCCACTGCGATGAGGGTCCAAAGGCAATTGTGTATCAGGTATGATACGCGGTGCAGTGTCCTGTGGTATATATTCTTGTACAGTTGGTATTATATTTGGTGTTTCCCCTCTTACTTTTTCTAGAACATTTTTACTCATAGGTTTGTGGTTCATTATATAATCCTCTTCCAAAAATTTAGCGTTCGTGCTAATGATCACCTTTTGGTCTTTCAGACTACTCCATCCGGCCCACAGCAAGGGTAATTTTTGCTTTTTGGCACATGAATTAAGGAGTATTATTTAATGTGTAGTCGGTAGTTGTACTAGTGGGAGTGTGGGTTCCATATTTTAATTGTATTAGTGGGTGTGATTGGGTCCCATGTGTGTAAAAAAGGAAAGTGGACTCTTTGGGTGGGACGTCCAAAATGAAAAAAAGAGACTCTTTAGGTGGGATGGAGGAGGTATAAACAAACTTCCCTTCATTTCTTTAGGAAACCCTATAAACAGACAACATCCGTACGCGATTCTAACTTATCAGTATCTGCCTTTAACACATGTGCTGGAGCACCCCAAATCCGAATATGTTTTAGACTAGGCTTTCGCCCGGTCCATAGCTCAGTGGGTGTGAAAGCTACTAATTTAGAAGGTACTAAGTTCAGGATGTAAGCCGCTATTTCTAAGGCGTATCCCCAAAACAAATTTGGTAAATCCGAATAACTCATCATTGATCTTACCATTTTCATAAGAGTCATATTCCTTCTTTCCGCTACACCATTTTGCTGGGATGTGCACGATGCAGAAAATTGGGATTCAATCTATTCCTCTGATAAATAATTCCTAAACTCTCCCAAGAGGTATTCCCCACCATGATCAGATCGTAGTGTCTTGATACATTTTCCAAGTTGCTTTTCCACATCAGTCTTGTACTCTTTAAATTTATCAAAGCACTTAGAATTGCGGCGCATCAAATAAATGTATCCGTATATAGAATAATCGTCAATGAAAGTGATAAAGTATTCATAACCACCTCTTGCCTGGACAGACATAGGACCACATAAATCAGAATGAACCAATCCCAACAGATCCTTGGCTCTATACCCCTTTGGTTTAAAAGGTCTTTTGGTCATTTTTCCTTCCAAGTAGGATTTGCAAGTTGGATAATTTTCCATAACTAACGAACTCAAAGGTCCATCAGCTATCAACCTTTGAATCATAATTAAGTTAATATGACCTAGTCTTAGATGCCAAAGATATCTTTGGTACAATTTCGAAGGTTCTTTTCTCTTATTGGTAGATGTATTATTCAATTCAATTTGTTGCACTATGGGAGAAATTGGATTAAGAGTATACAAATTATCTATCAATGCACCATCACAGATAATAATTCTATTTTCCTAATAACAACCTTGTCATTAAAAGAAATAGAATATCCATCCATAAACAATTTAATAACCCAAATTAAATTCTTTCTAAAATGAGGTACATAAAGACAATTCCTCAAAACAAGAGTTTTATTCTTATTGAAAAATAAATAGACTTCTCCCACTGCAACAATCGCTACCCTTGTAGAATTCCCCATGAGTATGGTAATCTCTCCATCACTAAGCTGTCGGGTTTGGTGGAACCCCTGCAAAGAATTGTAGACATGGTCAGTGGCTCCCGTATCTACACACTAAGTGTTAGCAGATACAGCCGCTAAAGATGATTTAACAAGTAGTAAATAAGACTTACCGCCCCTTCATAAGAGGGCAGTCTGCCTTGTAGTGTCCCGGCTACTTGCATTTGAAGTACTTGCCTCTAGGCTTCTTGAACGTACCACCCTTTGCCTTCACTTGGTTCACCGGTACTGAATTTTCTTGCTTCTTCTTATTCCTACCACCTTTTTGCCTATGATAAGCAGAATTTTCAGCAACATGAACCTGAGGAGCTGTACAAAATAGTTCTTCCTCCGCCACAAGTTCTGTCAGAAGTTCCGATAATATGTACAAACATTTGTTTATACCGTAGTTCAGACGAAACTGCTCAAAACTCCAAGGCAAGCTCTGGAATATGTTATCGATTTGGGTTTCTCCATCGATTTCAGCTCCAAGAATCTCCAACTCATTAAGTTGGCCCATCATCCTAAGGACATATTTCCTTACGGGAGTGCCCTAAGCCATTTTAGTGTTCATCAGTATAGCCATGCCCCGCGACCTAGCAGGACGACTCTGGTTTCCGAAGAGTTCTTTAAGATTCTGCATCATATCATAGGCGAAAATCATAACTTGATGTTGATTCTGAAGCACATTTGACATAGAAGCCAAAATATAACACTTAGCCATCCTATCAGCCATAACTCATTTGTTATAAGCAACTTTTTCCTCTTCATTAGAGTCATCAGTAGGTGCCACAGGGAGCTCCTCAGTGAGTACAAAGATATAATCTTCAGCAGCTAAAACAATGTCCATGTTTTTTGTTTCCAGTGAACATAATTTGTGCCAGTAAGTTTGTGTTCTTTAAGTATGACAAAAAGTGAATTGAGTGCCATTTGAAAATCACAAAAAGTGAATTGAGTGCCATTTGAAAATCCTAAGAATCATAAAAAAATAAACAGATCAAACACTTCGAATTTATCAATTTATATTGATTCCCTTAAAGCAATATAAAATAAAATTCCCGATAGTGTGGATGTATACAAATTCGAACATTTACAAGAGAAGGTTTTACCCATTAATTTCATTTGTCAACTAACTTTATGACAAAATAATTAATAGTCGGTTCCTCTTTAGTCATACAAATAACAGCAATGACTCAGATGGGGAGGATACTTATTATTTGCACCTAAGTGTACACTATTATTTGATTCCAAGTCCATTGCGCAAGCTTGTGGGCCTTACAGATGGAGAAGCACACACGCGCTAGGGTAACTTCCTACAATCATCATAAAGAAGTTTGTATAAGTGATATGTGAACAAACTCATCTGATGGAGATGAAGGCATTATAGCCAATGCGCAAGTTTGTTCACATTACTTACAAACCAATAATGGAGGCCACGAGAATTATTTACCAATCCCCTCCCCCGCTTATTGATTTAACACCGAGGATTTTTACATGCATATAATATTCATCATAAAATACGTATCCTAGCATGATTCTATATTAAGTAATTTAAAGCAATAAATCACATAGAATATGCATATCATATATAATAAGAATTAGATAATTAAATCAAATTATGACAGTTATATATTACAATGAAAAACATAGGAAACACACGTCGAACAAAAAAATAAGACGTCCTGCCCAACACTGCACGTTGGCACGACTCGTACAGCTCACCCGCACGGGTCGTGCCACTGTCGTGCATCGTCATTCACGCCTGCACGCCATGCATCCGCCATTCGTGCCGATCACAGGCATGACTCATGTTGCAACTGCCCACCGCTTGTGCTACTCACGTCTGGTGCCCTGAAACCTTCGTTAGCCTTGCGATTTTCAAGCATAACTCTTGCGCAAGCCCCTGGCGACCCTCGCATCTACCGATCTATGGTCGTGTCGCTTCCCGGAGTAGAATCACCATGTCTCGTCGCTACAACACACCTTCAGCCAGCAGTGACACCAGCTGCGGCCACTCAAGTCCATCGAACCTAGCCAGTTGTGCAACTATCCAGCCATTCATGCCGTAAGCTCGCATAACTCTTGCCAATTGTGCCTACCAGTCGATGTGCCGATCAGCACCTACACCGCACTCCCGTCTACACAAATTGTGTTGCTCAAGCCGCACTCCAGCTAGTACGACTCGCGTCTCATGGTGCCGCTGCTCATCGCTCACATTGTATCACACTGGCACATCTCATGCCGATTATTGGTATGACTCGTGCCGCTACCCAGCACTGCTCGCTGACAACCGCTGTCATTCATCCGTCTTAAGTCGCCGTGTTCTACCATCGTCAAATGTATAAAGTATTAAGCAAGAAACATAATTTCTAAACCCTAATCCTCATTTGACACATAAATCCTAGCCTAACGTGTCACGTTTAGCTAAAAAACCAAAGCTCTGATACCAATTATTGGCGTTCGATCGTTTGGTTAACGTGAACCGTTAGGGTTCCATGCATTTCTAAATCAGCGAAAGCAAGAACATAGATACGTATTACCTTTCACCAAGGTATGTTGAAGAAGAACAGCTGCATAAAACAACCTCTTGATCTTCTGTTATATTCCCAAGTCCAATCTTGACATCGTGTGGGGGACGATCTTCAAGATCCTCTCAATCTGCTCTTCACTCTATTTCTCAAAGTTTTACACGTTGAATTAGGGTTTTTGGATCACTAAGATGACTTATATATAGGCTATAGCAGGGACCAGGAGGTGAAATTAGAGTCCAGCCTCCACTGGGCTTAAGTATCCAAGTTTAACCCAAAACTTATACTTAAGTCCAATAATAATAATATAGTCCACTAAAATATTATTACTGCACTGCTGCTCCAATCCCTAATTACGTTATGGGCTCCTTCTTATTATGAGCCCGTTAGTCTTCCCATTTTTAAGATATACAATGCACATTAATTAATTAAGTTACTGACAACCCCATTAATTAATATCTCATCTGAGAGTAGTACCACTCAACCTCAATATCATGCCAGAATAAATTCACTTGCAAGATTTACATGATAATACTTATGAACTCCTCAAGGGGACATCATCAATCTATTTAATAGGACACGGATTCCTTATACAGTCAATAACACACCATAGAGACAACATTGTTTCCAAATTCACTGAGTTTGTTGATTTAATACATGTAATCTCACCCATTCATGAATTAAAGAAATACATACTGACTTATGTTTCGAGGTTATTGTATAGGGATTAAGAGCACGAAGATCCATAATAACAAAGATCAAGTTCTTCTATATAGTCAGTATAAATCGAATGATCTCAGGCGGTCCGGATCAATACACACAGAGCATACTAATGTGATTTTATAGTCAAGACAAACTAATACCAAATCATACTACAACCATCCCGATAGATTGTCCCCGTCTATCTCGATTGTGAGCATCTATTTATACTTTATAAGGAAATTGATAATATGATCTTCCGCGTGTTGTCGCACAACATATTATCTACAGTATAAAGTAAGTGGACTTTTGCACAGACATATAAATAAATTATAATATGCAAAATGTTTGATCATATAATTCTCATTACAAATAAATTGTTAAAACATTGTTCGTACAAATGCTAGACTTTTAGTATACAATCTAACAAAGCTCATGTTGCGGAAGTGTACAGTCTGCATTTTGCACCAACTCGACATCGAGCTGTGCACCAGGACTCGAATCGAGTTCGTGCCCCGACTTCCTACTTTCTTCCATTAGGCTCCCGACTCTGTTTTGCTTTGATTTTCACTTGTTTTAAGCATATTTAAGCTCATTTTCACACATTAACTTTTCCAAATATAAATCTCAATATGAACATATAACACTACAAAATGCTACAAATTGCTATCTGTATCGGATAAAATCATACAGAAATACACATAAAAAGACACTAAAATCTAGGTGAAAATAGCTCCGATTAACCCCCTAAAACCATTTATATTTTTTAAACCAGGAAAAATTGGTTTGAACGGGTTGAACCGCCCAAACCGAAATCATTTGTGAGTTTTTTTCTAATCGGCATTTTTTTCTATCAACTTCTCAAGAATTGATAAATCTTATCTTATTTAACTTGATTTAATTAAATTATATTTTTATTATATTATTCATTGATAATTGACTAATTGATTTAGATTAATCAAATTATTTCCTTAATTAAATAATTTACTGCCATGATTTAGACAATTAAATAAAATAAAGATTGATCTTTCTAATTTTATTTTAATTCACTACATAATTAATATATTTTATTTTATTTTAGTCACGAATATTAAGCTTCATTAATAAATGTGTACTTATTAATAACTAATTGAATTAGTTATGATTGAGTAACGCAAAGTTCAAAATATTTTATGCTTAACGCAATGTAAAATATGCTTCTTGAATAAGTTGATTGATTTAATTGCTGAATAAAGTTTAATCTATTTCGTGGTGCTTTAGAAGATGGAATTGTGATTTTAGCAAAAGGAAAGAAAAGATAAAGTGAAATAATATTCATGATTGAAGCAATTTTATAAATAACTAATACAATTAGTTTATTATTCACGATTTTATTTTGCAACGCCGATATGGTCAGCTTCTCCGGCGTAAAGTAGAAGTAACCATCTTTTAATTCTTCACTTTCTCCACCAATCCATGCTTCGTGTTGTTGCATTGCAACTTCACAACTGCACCTGCAAATCAATATACCAATGTATTATGTGAATAAGTATACATATGTATGTGAATACCTATGTAATTTATGGGAAAAGAAGAAAATGACCTGGAATAGGAGTAGTTTTCAACCCCAAGACCTTGTCTTAACCTCCTTACTTGCAACATTTCCAGTATACGATGCCCTGGACATCCACTTTCTTTCGGTGGCTTCACGAGTGGATGAGTCGGTGGCTACACGGGTGGATGAGCTGGTAACTTCGTCGGTGGAGTAGTCGCCGGCTACGCAGGTGGATGAGTCGGTGGCTTCGCGGGTAGGTTTGAGTGTGGATGGGAGGTGGATGGAGGGTGGGTGTGGTTGTAGTGAGTAGGTGTGCAGGAGACAATACGTGAAGCAGAAGGGTTGTAATATCGCCATTAACGGCGAGGGAAATGCAGAGTAGAACTGATAGAAGCAAGAAACGAGTTATAGCTGAATTGTGTGTGAGATGAGGTGAATGGCTCAACGGCCTTTAATTTATAGCGATTTTCCAAGGGCAATTATGTAGTAATATTCATTTATTTTATTTAATTAAAAATTAATATAAAAAATAAAATAAAATACGAAACTGATGACTTGCACACCAATATTCTGGATTTTATTTCTAAATTCATAATCAATCAATGTATCTTTCTTTTAAAATTGAAATATTGCATTTAAAAATTATATTGTAATAAAATATTTTAATATTTAATTAGCGTCAAGTAAAAATACACAAATGTCATCGTTAATGCCAAAATTACATACATTAATTTTGCCAAAAGTTAGTTTTTATTTATTAATTAATTAGTGTGAAGTAGAAGTTGCCATTCTTGTCGGTCTTCACTTTCTCCACCAATCCATGCTTCGTGTTGTTGTGATTGCACCTGCAAATCAATATACCAATATATTATCTGAATACGTATACACATGTAGTTAAATATCTGTGTAATTTAGGTGAAAAGACAAAAAATGACCTGTAATAGGAGTGATTTTCAACCCCAAGACCTCTTTTCTAAACCTCTATACATGCAACATCTGCATTATACGATGCCCTGACATCCTCCTTCTTTCTCATTGGTGAATAAGTCGGCGGCTTCACATGTGGATGACCCGGTGGCTTCACGGGTGGATGAGTTGGCGGCTTCAAGGGTGGATGAGTTGGCGGCTTCATGGGTAGGTGTGGATGTAGTTGTGGTGAGTGGGTGTGCAGGAGACGGTGTGTGAAGCATAAGGGTGGTAATATCGCAACTAACGACGACAAAAATACATAGTAGAACAAATAGAAGCAAGAAATGAGCCATATCTGTATTGTGTATGAGGTGAGGTGCCTTTAATTTATAGAGCATTTCGAAGGGCAATTATGTAGTAATATATATTTATTTTATTAAATTGAAAATTAATAATAAAATAATATACAAAACATGACTTGCACACCAATATTCTGGATTTCTTTTCTATATTCATAATTAACCAATGGATCTTTCTTTTTGTATTTTTAAAATTATACTATAATTATATTTTTAAATATTTAATTAGTGTCAAGTCAAAAATACACAAATAAAAAAAATTTAAACTTGTCATCATTAATGCCAAAATCATATACATAAATTTTGACAGGACTTAGTTTTTATTTATTTATTAATTTGAATCAGATCGGATTGGTCAGTTCAATCGAGAACTGGTGTTGGAACGATTCAAAACCCCCTGAAAACATTTAAATGCTTAAACTAGAAAAAGTTCGATTTGAACCGATTGAACCGGCCAAATCAAAAACCATCGGCTTGTGAGTTTTTTTAAATCGGCATTTTTTCTATCAAATTCTCATAAATTGAAAAATCTTATCTTAATTACTCCATCCGTCCACTTTCAAGGGTTTCATTTAACCATTTACGGCGTTCGTACCAAGGGTCTCATTTCCATTTATGTACAATGAGGGACCCACTAATATTACTCCTACTAACCCTAAATGTATTTGCAAATTATCAATTTGCCCCTCCTCATATTAATAAGGTGGATGGGTAAAAAGGTAAAACTTATAATTACCAACCCACTACACATTAAATAACAATACTCCTTAATCTCCGTGCCTAAAAATAAATGATTCACTTGAAAGCGGACGGAGGTAGTAACTTGATTTAATTAAATTATTTTTAAATATATTATTGATTATTGACTAATTGATTTGATTCAATCAAATTATTTCTTTAATTAAATAATTTACTGACATGATTGAGACAAGTTAAATAAAATAAAGATTAATCTTTCTAATTTTATTTTAATTCCCCACATGATTAATATCTTTTTTTGATTTTATTTTAATAACGAATATTAAACTTCATTAACAAATGTATACTTATTAATAACTAATTGTATTAGTTGTGATTGAGTAATGTACATGTTCAAAAAATTTTTATGCTTAACCCATTGCAAAATATGCCACTTCAATAAGTTGATTGATTTAATTTCTGAAGAAAGTTTAATCTGTTTCGTGGTACTTTAAAAGAGGAAATTGTGATTTGAACGAAAGGAAAAAGATTAAGTGAAATAATATTCGTGATTGAAGCAAATGTATAAATAACTAATACAATTAGTTTAATATTCTCAATTTTACTGTTCAATGCCGATATGGTTAACTTCTCCAGCGTGAAGTTGAAGTAGCTATTCTTTTTTGTCTTCACTTTCTCCACCAATCCATGCTTCGTGTTGTTGCATTGCAGCTTCACGATTGCACCTGCAAATCAATATACCAATGTATTATGTGAATACGTATATGTATGTATGTGAATACCTATGCAATTTAGGAGAAAAAAAGAAATGTCCTGGAATAAGAGTGACTTTCAACCCCAAGACCTTGTCTAAACCTCCATACTTGCAACATTTCTAGTATACAATGCCCTGGACATCCACTTTCTTTCTCATTGGAGGAGGAGTCGACAGCTTCACGGGTAGATGTACCAATGGCTTCACATGTGGATGAGCTGGTGGCTTCGCTGGTGGATGAGTCGGCGCTATGCGGGTGGATGAGTTGGCAGCTTCACAGCTGGGTTTGGGTGTGGATGGGAGGGGGATGGAGGGTGGGTGTGGTTGTGGTGAGTGGGTGTGCAGGAGACAGAACATGAAGCAGAAGGGTGGTAATATCGCCAATAACATCGAGAAAAATACAGAGTAGAACAAATAGAAGTAAGAAATGACCCATAGCTGAATTGTGTTTAAGGTAAGGTGAATGTCTCAACAGCCTTTAATTTATATGGATTTTCCAAGGGCAATTATATAGTAATATTTATTTCTTTTATTCAATTAAAAATTAAAATATAAAATAAAATAAAACACGAAACTAATGACTTGCACACCAATATTCTGGATTTTATTTCTATATTTATAATCATTCAACGATCTTTCTTTTTAACTGAAATACTACATTTTCAAAATTATATTGTAATTAAATTTTTAAATATATAATTAGCCTCAAGTAAAAAATACACACATGTAATCTTTAATGCCAATATCAGATACGTTAATTTTGCAAAGAGTCATTATTTATTTATTAATTAGAATTGGATCATACTAGCCTGTTCAACCATGAACTGGTGTCGAAACCGATTCGAAACCCCCTGAAAACCGTTTATATGGTTATATAGGGAAAAATCAGTTTGAACTGGCAAAATAAGAAACCGCTAATTTGTGAGTTTTTTTTTCAATCAAATTCTCATGAATTGAGAAATCTTATCTTAACTAACGTTATTTAATAAAATTATTTTTATTATATTATTGATTATTGACTAATGGATTTGATTTAATCAAATTAATTCCTTAATAAAATAATTTACTGTCATGATTTAGACGAGTAAAATAAAATAAAGATTAATCTTTTTATTTTTATTTTGATTCCCTAGATAATTAATATTTTTTTATTTTATTTTAATCACGAATATTAATCTTCATTAATAAATGTACTCTTATTAATAACTAATTGTATTAGTTGAGATTCAGTAACGTACAAGTTCAAAATCTTTTATGCTTAACCCATTGCAAAATATGCTTATTCGATAAGTAGATTGATTTAATTGCTTAATGAAGTTTAATTTATTTTATGGTGCTTTAGAAGGCGAAATTGTGATTTGAGCGGAAAGGAAAAAATATTAAGTGAAAGCCTTGGCCTGCACCTTGTTGTAAACCCCGACTAGCTTGGTTATAGTGCACACAACTAACAAAGGAGGAGTAGGTCTTTTCACTCCAGTGCGACAACTCATTTCCCATGGCATGTTGCCATCTTACGCTCGCTGCTGATCATGAAGTCTTAGCCCGATTATGGCCAGAACCTTCAGCCCAAGATCAGCCCTTCCGTTCCATGTAGTGGTTAAGAGTTTAGTCACGGGTCACCCTCTCTTTGGATTTTCTCATGATTATAGTAGAACTCCTTTATCTCTCCATATTTTGTACTATTAATCATGTTTCACTTTCTTTTGAGCCACTTGTTTTGTCTCTTTTAGCAAGCCGTCTGTTTTGATTTTTTATTTTTATTTTCCCCCTTCCTCACTGTCCCCCTTCTTATTTTTATTTTTTTAATAATATTGCCTAGTTTAATAAATAATTAATACAATTAGTATAATATTCATGATTTTATTGTGGAAATCCAATGTGGTCAACTTCTCCGGCGTGAAGTAGAAGTAATCATTTTTTTCGGTCTTCACTTTCTCCAACAATCCATGCTTCGTGTTATTGCGATTGCACCTGCAAATCAATATACCAATGTATTATGTGAATACGTATACGTATGTATATGAATACCTATATAATTTAGGTGAAAAGACAAAAATGACTTGTAATAGGAGTGGCTTTCAACCCCAAGACCTTTTGTCTAAACCTCTGTACTTGCAAGATTTGCAGTATACGATGCCCTGGACATCCACCTTCTTTATCATCGGTGGATAATTTGGCGGCTTTACGAGTAGATGAGCAGGTGGCTTCACTGGTAGATGATGACTTCGCGGGTGGATAAGTTGGCGGCTTCACGGGTGAGTGTTGGTGTTTTTGTTTTAAGTGGGTGCGTATGTAACGTCCCGAGTTATGCTATAGGATTGGGACGCTACTAGATATACAATTTCAAATATAATAATAAAGGGTTGAGAATGCACAGTGAATATAATATAAAAATCCCCAAAGCGATAACATAGTAAAGTAAAAGTGACATAAAAATTATTACATATTAGCGTCTACTCACCCGAATAGAGTGGAATATCCAAAACAAGTACGTTCAGATGATATATCTGAAATAAAGTTCTTAATAAAGTACTAAATTATAAGACATAATATAATGTCCTCTGTGGGCTTGAGACATCTGCAGGGACCTCTTCATCTTCTAAACCTTATTCTGAAAATCAATATGGGGTGAGGGTCTAAAATACACTCAATGGGTTATCTTAAATGATTGTACAGATACCATAAAATGTAACATGTGTTATTTAATAAAATATTTTACACATTGTTGTTCGATAACCAAATGAAAATATTTTAGACCGAACCGTCATCTAAAAGCTTGTGTTAGTTTGTATATGTGCATCGAATCGTCATTAAATATGAGTATTAGTAAATTTAAAATATTTTTAGTATCGAACCGTCGCCCGATAACTTGTGTTAGTTGGTATATGTGCACCAAGTCGTCATCCCGTACAAGTGTTAGTAAGAAAATATTTGTCATCAGACTAAAAGCACACATGACACATAACTTGACATATAAGTAATACATATCACATTTTAACATAGCAATCATGACACATAATATTGCACTCGGTGAATATTGAAAGTTACCTCACCTTAAACTTTCCAGGGAACAATACATTTGACTAGATTTATTCTTGGGTATCAGATTTGCCTATAAGGGTATACTAAACTGAGTTCTATTTATAATAATAATTCTTGTTACTTAACTAAATTTCTAATATTATTATCTAATTAAAAAAACTAATTATTAACTTAAGAAAATATAAGTAATTAATCGTTGAATAAAATGAGTTAAAATTGTATAATAAATATATTTCTTTTTAAAAGTTAAAATAGTAATTTAACAATCTTAGTCTTCAACTCTAGTAATAAATCATAATATTAAAAATATGGATACAAATGACATTAAATTTTATTAAAAATGGATATTAAATAAAGATTTTATACCCTAAATAACATTGATAACAAAATTATAATAAAAAATTAAATAACACTCCCTCCGTCCACTGTCAATATATCCATTTTGCCATTTTGGGCCGTCCATCTTTAATCTATCCATTTCCCTTTTTAGACTATGGGACATACACCCTCAACTAATACAAATAAAATTTGGGACTCATACCCTCCACTAATACAACTACCTACTACATATTAAATAATAATAATTCTTAATCTACGTGTAAAAAGCAAATGAATACATTGAGGATGGACGGAGGGAGTATATATTATATATATAAAAGGATGTGCAGTGCGCACAACTACTGTTGTTGAGTCGTCGACTCAAAATTTTAAAATTTTATTTATTTATTTATTAAATATATAAATTTTATAAATTGCAATCAAGTCCCTACATTATATTAAATTCTTATTTAAACTTACCCTAAACTTTAACCTTATGACAAAATGACCCAACATGTTATACAACTCAGTTTAAAAATCCGAAAGTACTTATAGAGTCCTCGCAAGGTGAGGATCACATGCATACCAATTTTTCATGAAAATAACAAAGTTTAAAGGATACAAAATTTTAACTCGAAGTGAGTTTCTTCTCATCTTCTTCATTTCACGTTCAAACTCAAAACTAATTATATATTTGTGATCCTCGTGAGGAGGGCTTCAAAATATCATATAATATCAAAGTTATGTCCCAACGAAATAAAATGTGCCATTAAAGGGTTAAAAGTTTCGACAGAGCTTATCTAACTCAAATGACATCTATTTTATAAAAGAGTTATATATTTGGAATATATACTTCGAGACGATCATTTTTGTATATAACATGTCAAGATTTACTATCATCATAAGGGAGTTACAATTTGAACGTGTATGTATATGTGTATGCATGTGTTTACAAAACATAAGAACCTATATATAGGTGTAGTGTATGGAATTATATATATATATATATATATGGGAAGAAAACTCATAACCTCCAATCGACTTCTCTTTGATAACTTGGCGATTAATAGTGGTGAAAGATAGGTTTTCATATATATATATATATATATATATATATATATATATATATATATATATATATATATATATATATATATATATATAGAAGGTAAATGAGACTTAATAATTATTATTATTTTTATTTATTGATCAAATCTTTCAAAGTTTATCCAATCCCCACGTCTTCAAACTCATCTAATCATCATCACTATTGATGCTCTTATCTATTTTTTTTCTTTTTTTAAAGGCATGTGATTATATATATATAAGAATATATATTAGTGGATATTAATTTCGTCCTAAACCCCTACTAAAAAATAAAATTTCGTCCTCGAATTTCACTTACCAGATATGAATAGATTTGGATATTTACTTCGTATTTGTCTTTGCGTTCCCACGTTGCTTCCTCTTTATTGTGTAGGCTCCATTGTACTTTGACTAATATAACTTCACGATTCCTTAGCTTATGAACTTTCTTGTCAAGAATAGTGATAGGAAATTTCTCGTACGCCAAGTTATCGTCGATTGCTATAACTTCGTGGTTAACAACATGACTTAGATCAAATACATATTTCTATAGCATGGACACGTGAAATACATCATGTACTCCAACTAACTAGCTTAGGCAAATAAGTCGATATTATTAAAAATAAACGAAAAAAGTTCAAGAGTTACAAAAGATGCAAAAAAGACAAAATAAACCATTAACAAAATCTGAAGAATTCTTGATTCATATCCTTGAACATTTGAGTCTTGACTTGATCTGGAATCGTACTATGCCAAGCTATAGAGCCACCCATCCTAGAAAGCAAATCAGCAGAAGCGTTGCCTTCCCTGAAGATATGACTAATATGCATAGTAAAGTGCTGAATTAATTCTTTCGCTCTCCTCCATCGTCCAAGCAGCTTCCATGGTATAATAGGAGTTGTATGCTGGAATGCATAAACAATGTACTTGGAGTCAGACTCCAACCAAAGTTTTAACCATCCCTTAGCATGGGCAAATTCAATGGCTAAACATGTCGTGGCAAGCTCAGCCTCTACAGCGAAACCATTATCAAAACTACTAGTGAAACACCCTGGTGAAAATCCTCTGGAGTTTCGGAATATACCACCACTTGAGATAATAATTGGCGAACCAGCTGGATGGCCGTCAATGTTTACCTTCATCCGACCAGGAGGTGGTGGATTCCAGTGAACTGACAGAAGAGTAGGTGCCTTACGCAATACTCCTTTGACAATGAAATATTTGAGAGTACCTAGGTCCTCAACCGAATTATCTATAGCACCCATCCTTGCATAGTTTGCCTCCCGAATAAGAGCCTACAAATTAGCAATTATTCTAGAAACTCTAATAGGTTTATCCTTTCCCTCTGCCATATACCCACCGTCCATATGAAATTTCTAAAGGCAACCTCTATCTTCTTAATAAGATGCCTAAGCCATTTATATACCATCATTGCATGAACAATCTAAGCAATGACTACTGAATTTACTAGGCATGCCCTACCCGCCATTGACAAAGTATTCCCCTTCCACCGTTGAAAGTTAGCAATAATATTGTCAGTGTCTTGATTAAAATGTGTAATCTAGGAGAACCCACAAAAATAGGAGCCCCAAGATAAGTAAATGGCAACTGTCCTTCCTAAATACCAAAAGCTGTCATGATCTCCCTTTTAGTAGCCACTGTAACATGTTTTCCAAAGAAAACCCTTGATTTAGCCGGACTAAACTCTTGGCCAGATAGATTGGCATATTTCAACAAGATCTGACAAAGGAAATTAATGGATTTCACATTCCCTTTACAAAATAGAACAATGTCATCAGAATAAAACAAATAAGGAGGGAGAGAAGTAGACCTATTGGCTTTTGCAAGGGACATATTCCCTGTCGCCACCTCTAAATCAATCCATCTACCAAGAACTTCCTTAGCTATGCAAAATAAAAGCGGAGATAAAGGATCCCCTTGTCGAACTCCTCGATCGCAAGGGAAAAAACCCTCAGGCTTTCCATTAATAAAGATGGAAACTCTTGCAGATTGAAAGATAGTATGAATCCATCTGATGAATGTAGCATGAAATCCCAGACGGTGCATAACATGCATACCAAAATCCCACCTTAATGTGTTAAAAGCCTTTCATATATCCACTTTAAAACTGACTCTGCCAAAAGTTGAGTTATTAAGGCTATTAAAGCATTCTGAGGCAACGACGATACAATGATGAATGTTTCTGCCCGGGATAAACCTAAACTGATACTCACTGAAACTCCTCGATAAGATCGGACCTACCCTAGTTGCAAGAATTTTGGTGATGATTTTAAAGATGAAATTGCAAAGATTAATCGGCTGAAAGTCCTCAACCTTGACAAAACCACTATACTTTGGCACAAGTATAATGAAGTTGCAATTTACCCCTCCCGAGATATCTGCATATGTAAAGAAATGGCGAACGGCTCTGCACAGATTAGTACAAACAATGTGCCAGTTTTTTTGGTAGAAAGCTCTTCCGAAACCATCCGGTCCTGGAGCACTGTCTTCCGAAAGACCCATGACAGCTTGCTTAACTTCCAACTCATCTGGTATAGTTGTTAACATGAAATTATCTGCATCGCTAATGGATCTATCCAAAAAATCCAGCTGAGTGAAGTCCCTATCTCCCTGCGGCTATTGGAAAAGTCAAGAATAATATTGGACAATGTGCTGCGATATTTGATTAGGTCATCAATAATTTCCCCTTCGATTTCCATAGAGACAATGGATGTTTTGGATCTTGTAGCCCGAAGATTCCTATGAAAAAACTCCATGTTTTTGTCCTCATCCTTAAGCCATGAGATTATGTTCTTTTGAGCATAGAATTGATGCTTCTCCATAAGCCTTTTATTAAGCTCTACATGTACATCACTTCCTCATAAAATAGTTATTCGGTATCTCCCTCCACCCCTATACGAACCTGTATGTCTTGTAGCTCTAGCATCGCCTTATCAACATTCTCATCAAGATATCCAAAGGATTGCTGATTCAGAATCTTTATATCTCCGTTTAACTTCCTCAGTTTTTGCATAAATTTGGCGATCGGATTTGAGTGTGAAGAAGAATTCTTCCATGAGGTTTCAGCCATCAAGAAGAAGCCCATGTTAAGGAGCCACATATTATGAAATCGAAAAGGTCTAGGATCAATATCATTCATAGAGAGAGTGATCAAAATAGGGGCATGATCCGAGCCATACCTGGCCAACACCGAGCTTGTAACTCTATCCCATGAGTTAATAATATAGTCATCCACGAGCACTCTATCTATTTTAGAAGCACGCATGCCTCTAGTAGTAGAACGAATGACCCAGGTGAATTTAGCTCCCAAAAGATCTATATCAAGAAGCTCTGATTCATCAAGAAAACTACGAAATTCAATGGACCTAAAGTCTCTCTCCTCGAGCTATGTTATCTCTCATGAGACCCCAGAACCAAGTTAAAATCCCCAACTATCATCATATTAGTTTTTAAGTTAGAAATAATGTCACACCAAATTTCCCGACGGATCGAATGATCCGTATGACCATGAACAAACCCAAATCGATAATCAGCAGCATTGTGAATAAAATCAAAAATCATGATTTGAGAGGAGGAAAAGACCGATCTTACTTGCAAAATGAAGTTAGCCCTGTAGAAAACCCAGAAGTTTGGGCGTAACCCCTCTCTATGATTATGTCCCGCAAACTGAAAGCCAAGATAAGACCAAACATGACTCGAAATTAAATGGAAAAGAACCTTTGCTTCGGCAATAACAATCCACATCGGTTTATGTTTTCTGCATAGCTCTTTGAGAGCTGATCCCGCGTGCATTCCAGAAAAGAACATTCATTTACCATGGTTACTACGACCATGCTCCGGCGATTTAGCAGTACTCTATTGCTAGTTTGTAGTAGCGTGCATGTTCTTAGAAGCTTCTTTAGTAGGTGATGCGCGTTTTCTTTGCACGCAAAATTAATCCCCAAGTATTAAGGATATCAATTGCAGCTTAAGCAAGCGACCAAGTGAATATCAAACCCAAAGGACAGCGTATTATTAATTTAATTATTTACTAAATTAATTAAGATGAATGACAATAAAAGTTTGAGGTTTTTAATCTAATAACTAATAACAATTAATTAAAATAACAATTAAAATAAGATATCACTTGAAGAATACGAAAGTGGATCAAGTAGGAGAATAGGTAGCCCTAGGATAATCCAATTTTACTCATTAATTTCCCTTCCGTGTGTTGATGTCCGGCTCTGCCTTGTGGAATATGGATGCATCACTAAACCATGCATATCCACTCTATAGACACAAGTAAACATGCGTGTAACACATGTGAATAACCTCGGAGCAAGAGATATAATTCCACCCCCCTTTCTAGGTACTATCAGCATCAATTATTTTCCTGGCCAATTGGTACTCTAACCCGATATGATCTCCCGTTATAGGTATTATAAAATTATCATCTTTATCCTACCAATTCAATTAATAAGTATTCATATATGATAGTTCTAATTTAAGCTTCGGAGTCCCCTTATAATATCTTAGTCCAACTAGATTTTTTTTAGAAAGCCAAACCTATTTATTTATTTTTATGGCCCAAAAGGCCAGCCCTATCTTAGCCCAACTAGATTTTTTTTAGAAAGCCCAAACCTATTTATTTATTTTTATGGCCCTAAAGGCCAGCATTATCTTATTAGCCCAACTAGATATTTTTTAGAAAGCCCAAACTTATTTATTTACTTATTTTTTGGCCCAAAGTTTCAGCCCACTTAAATGGCCTGATATATATAATTAATAAAGCTAAAGTTAAAAAAAAGAGAGAAGAACGGGAGAAGAAAAACAAAAGAGGGGAAAGAAGAGAGTGAAGAGGAGAAACCCTTGTTGATCAAATTCTCCCTTACAACCCTCATCCTAGGTGGTTTCTAAGTTGTTTTGAGGTAAGTGATGTGTGAATTAAGCTTCCTTCTTCCATGGTTTTGTAATTTTGTGGGGTTTTTCTTTTTGGTATGTGGGTAATTCGCAGACTGTTCGAACAGATTTTGACATAACTATTACCCTCGAAAGTTTACAAACTTAATTTCTGTACGTAGCTGAACTCGTTATCTTTCCATAGCCACTTGAAACGCCTCAATCTGATTATTCTACCATTAGTTATAATTTTTCTCGTAAACTGTCGCTAGCAGGAAAATTTCAGAATTTTTATATCGAATTCAAATTTATTTTCTATCGTTTCGTTTAGTTAATGTATTGAAACGGGTTATGTGGGATTGGGAACTGATGTTAGGGAGTTACATACCATTTTTATTTAATATCGACTCGTTCGAACTCGATTAGGATTTGTTTTTAGCAATGAAAGGGATGTTACCGCTAATAGTTAGTTATATTTAATATGTCTTTAATTGCTCATCTCCTTTCTAGGTAAAGAACCATCGACGAAGGGCAAGGAACCGACTTCAGATTCCGGAGAGAGTTAATCACTTCCTTGTGAGTTGATAATTCGGGAACACCTTCTCTTATGGGAAGTGTGGATCCTCGATAAATGTTCATTTATTTTAGTTTTAGTTAATTGATAAGAAAATTATTTTGTATTGTGTTATGTGGTAAAGAGCCTGATTGGCTCGATTGCTCTGGTTAGAGTCTTGTTAGCCATTTTATGAGTATTATTGATTTTAACTTATGTTGAAGAGTCTTGCCGGCTCGGTATCTAATAGCATTTATTGTGAATTATTTGAGAATTGATTTCTGGTTATTCTTGTGTGCTATTAAGACTCTAACTTGAGTCGTTATTCATCTCTTATGATGCATATGCTTATGTATGCCTGGTACCAAGGTTAAGTAGCCCGAATTGGTCACTGTTTGGGTGAGTTGGAGCGACATTGATTACGTAGCCCGAATTGTCGCTGTTCGGGTGAGTTAGAGTGACAACCAAGTTGCCCGTTGCTTGGCAAACCCAGGTGAGTTAGATCTAACGGGGCACCTGTCCATTTGCCAAATACTGATACTCTGGAGGGTGATCGTTAGATGGATCAGTCTATTATAGGCTCAGTCAACGTCACCGGTGTGGGACATGCATGTCATATATGTTTATATGTTTGATCATTTCAAGTATTCACGTCGATATTGAATTGTGAACTTAAGCACTTGGCGTATTGATAAAGAATATTAATGTGCATTTTATCTAGAGTAACGGTGACGGGCTTGGACTGTCTCTCAACGGAGAGCTCAGTTCGACGAGGATATTGACTACCCACGCATATTTTATGTGATAACATGTTGTTTGAACTAATTGTGTTATTCGTAAATATGCACTAAGGTTTTTATTTCCATTAATATGTATACTGAGCGAGAAATAGTTATTGTGGGACGAAATGTTGGATTTTATTTTATGAACCGCGAGTAGGAATACATACTTCATATAAGGGTCGGGGTGACCGGCTTATCACCTCACTGAGCTAGTGGTTTTGCTCACCCCCATCATTCTTTCCTTTTCAGGCTGTTGATATCGTTTTGGTTGGAGGTTTGTCTATCGTTTGCTCGTCATCCAATCAGTGTTTTGTGTACTTTCTCTTTTATGTAAATTGACGGATTCATTGGCGAGATTGTATAGTTTATATTTGGTGACCCCATTGATGTTCTTTTTGTACCTTCGTGATGTTATATCGTTCATGTATATTTTCTTTAAACTAAGTTACACCGTTGTATTTTGTACCTTTGTAAATCATTGTTGATACTTTATGAGATGATGTCCTCGGGTTGTACCTGTTGTTATCAGTTGTTCAGTTCTACAGGTACTTGATAGCAAGCCTTACATTTTCTATAAACTTTGTGGAGTGGAGTGCACCCATTCCGCAAAATTTATGGTTAACGTGGCGGTTGTCGCGTTCTGTCTGGGGTCGGGGCGTGACAACTTTCTTGGTATCAGAGCCTGGATTTATGATTCTCATTCATTTTGAGTTGAGCCAATGGGTCAAACTTTGTTTCTATGTCATCCTAAGGTATCGTATTGTCTCGACGTTGACCTTGCATTTTCTTTCCTTTCTTCTTTTCAGTCATTATGGCACCTCCAGTTCGTCGTCGAGGTCGAGGTCGAGGAAAAGCTCCTCGTGATCCTCCGAGTCCTCTACTCTCTTCTATTCCTCGTGGACCTCGAGGACATGTTTCTTCTGATCATGTCGTTCCACCGACGGTTACGGACCTTATCAATTCTGATCATAGGGTGCCAGTTTCCCAGGTAGAGCAACCACGGGCCCAGTTGCGGGTTTAGCACATGATGACACCGGAGCAGTACCAATTGTATTATGATCACATTCGAATACATGGTGTTCCACCACCTACAACGGCTCATAGGACTACGACAGTCACTAAAGAGGTTCTTCGTGCTAATGAACCGATTCGACCTACAACTAATGTACCAGTTTTTACTCCAAAAATGGCTTTAGGAGATTCTACTTCTCGAGGTGCACTTTTTATACCTGATTTGGTGAAAGCAGTTGAAAACATGGGGACTTCGAAATTTGACGGTGCAAGAGATGCTTCTAAAGCGGGGGCATGGTTAAAGGAGATTACAGAGACCTTTGACACCATGATGATTGAAGAATGTTATCGTGTGGTCATTGCGACCAAGCTGTTTGGCCCAGATGCATGACGATGGTGGCAGAATCTAAAAGAGACATCTTCGGTTACTATTACGTGGGCTATCTTTGTGGAATGATTCAAAGATCGATACTTCTCTCAGTACATCAAGGATCAGAAGAGAAAGGAGTTCTTCAACCTCTTTCAAGGCATTATGTCGGTCGTAGAGTACGAAAGTAAATTTCTGGAATTGCGAGAATTCGCTCCTGAGTCATATACGACGAGAGACTTATGCAAGAGATTTGAAGATGGTCTTAATTTAAATATTCGAGATCGCATCAAGTCCGGAGACAAGTACGAGAGTCTTGACGATCTCGTAGAAGAAGCCCTAAGGGTAGAAGGTTTAGTTCAGGCGAGACATAAGCTTGCAGAACGATCTCAAAAGAAAAGGCAAAGGAGCGCATTTCTAGGAAATGCATCGAAGGTGTATAGGGGTGTGGAATCTTCGCGTGGCGCACCAAGTTCGGTATCTATTAGTTTTCCTCAACCTCGGGAGCAGTTTAGTAGAGGCGGGAGTAATGTCTCGGGATCGGTTGGTGAAAATCGCAAGTGCCAGAATTACTTAAAATATCACGACGGCCCCTGTAAGGCTCCTCAAGTATGTTTTCACTGTCAACAGCCGGGGCATATGCGAAGTTCTTGTCCTCAGCTTATGGGAGCGAGTAGTCAGGGTTCTGGTCAGTTTCATGGTAAACTAACATATTCTACACCCAGAGATACTCGATCTGCAGTTACCAGAGTGCCCGATGCCTCAAGCGGCCCTAGTACTCAATCACCTATGCAAGGAAAGAAGCAAACTAAAGTATTTCATATTTCCCAAGAAGAGGCTCGCTCAGATCCGAAGGTTGTGACAGGTAATTTATAATCTGAGTATTTTCACATGCTAGATCTAACCCCGCCTTGTTATGCCACTTGATTACGAATAAAACATTCGTAAGAAATTCTATCTTTTCGAATTTTTAAATCACAATCTCACCTAATATTGCTTCTTTAGGCCATGTGTTTGTGGGAGACCATCAGGTCTACGCTTTATTTGACCCAATTTCTGATAGGTCTTATATCCGGGATGATCTTACTGCGATCTTAGATTATCCTATCTCTCATTTGTCACCTGGAATTATCGTTCATACCCCTCTTGGAGAGCGTCTAATTCGTGATTCGGTATTCCTTGGTTGTCCATTGAAGATCAAAGATGTCATTTTAGAGGCTGAATTGATACCATTGCCTTTGATTGATCTTGATGTTAATCTTGGCATGGATTGACTTTCTTCTCATCATGCAATTCTAGATTGCCACGAGAAGCTTGTTATTTTTCGTAGACCATGATTCTCAGAACTTGTTTTTGAAGGTAAACTTCAAACGAGATCCCTCTCTTTTATTTCAATGTTAACTGCGCATAAATTAATGCGTAAGGGTTGTGAGGCATTCTTGGAATTTGTCATCGATACTTCTCTTTCTGAAACTAAACTAGATGAAATCCCGATCGTGAATGAATTTCCTGATGTCTTTACCGAAGACTTACCAGGACAACCTTCGAATCGAGAGATTGATTTTTCCATTGACGTACTTCCTGGAATCACACCTATATCGATTACTCCATATCGAATGTCGCCTGCTGAGCTCAAGGAACTTCAGACACAACTTGGGGAATTATTGGAGAAGGGGTTCATACGACTTAGCACATCTCCGTGGGGTGCTCCAGTTCTTTTTGTCAAGAAGAAAAATGGATCACTTCGCCTATGTGTCGACTACCGTCAATTGAACAAGGTGACAATTAAGAACAAATATCCTCTTCCAAGAATCGATGATCTGTTTGATCAATTGCAAGGAGCAACTGTGTTCTCAAAAATTGATTTGCGATCCGATTATCACCAACTCAAGATTAGGGAATCTGATATCCCTAAGTCTGCTTTTCGAACCAGATACTATCATTTTGAATTCTGTGTTATGCCTTTTGGACTCACAAATGCTCCTGCAGCTTTTATAGATCTTATGAATCGGGTCTTTCGGCCGTACTTAGATAAGTTTGTCATCATCTTCATTGATGACATTTTTATTTATTCTAAATTGAACGATGAGCATTCTCATCATCTAAGAATTGCTCTGAACATTCTCAGAGAAAATCAGCTTTATGCTAAATTCTCGAAGTGCGAATTTTAGCTTTGTGAGGTAAGCTTTTTGGGTCATCACATTTCTAAAGAAGGAATCTACGTCGATCCAGTGAAGATTCAAGCTATACTAGATTGGGAGCGTCCAAAGAACGTGACAAAGATTTGTAGTTTTCTGGGATTAGCTGGATATTATCGACGGTTTCTCAAAGACTTTTCGTTATTGGCTTCATCTTTGACTAAATTGACTCGAAAAGGGGTAAAATTTGAATGGAGTGAAGAATGCGAGGAAGCATTTCAAGAATTGAAAAGACGACTCGTTTCAGCTCCTATTCTTGCTTTGCCAGACCCAGCGATTAGAGAATTTACCATTTATAGCGACGCCTCGAGACAAGGATTAGGATGCGTTCTCATGCAAGAAGGAAAGGTTATTGCCTACGCTTCAAGGTAATTGAAGAAGAACGAAGAAAATTATCCTACACATGATTTAGAGTTGGCTGCAATCGTCTTTGCATTGAAGATCTGGAGGCACTATCTGTATGGTGCAACTTGTCCGGTTTTCACTGATCACAAGAGCTTAAAGTATATCACCACGCAAAAGGAGCTCAACCTCAGGCAAAGGCGATGTATGGAGTTGATTAGTGACTATGACTTAGTCATCGATTATTATCCTGGCAAGGCGAACGTTGTTGCAGATTCTCTGAGTAGAAAGTCTTCTACCTCACTTGCTTTGATTTAATCTTTTTATCTTCCTATGTTGGAGCAATTTAAATCTTTACACATTTCGCTCGATTGTGAAAAGTCTAATGATTCTGCCTTAATCGCCAAATTCGAGGTTAGACCTACCTTGTTCGAGCAAATTCGAGAAAGACAATCACACGATGTTCATTTACAACAGAAGATGGCGAAACTAAATCAAGAAAAAGAAACAGAATTTCAAATTCGGGATGATGAACTTCTTACTTTTAAAAATCGTGTTTGTGTTCCATCAGAACTTGATGTTCGTAGAGCTATTCTTGAGGAAGCCCATTCTTCATCCTATGCTATGCATCCTGATAGTAACAAAATGTATAGAACACTTCGGGAGTATTATTGGTGGCCAGGTATGAAACGGGACATTGCTGAATTTGTATCAAAGTGCTTATCATGCCAACAGATTAAAGCGGAACACCAAAAAACCAGCCGGCATGCTTCAACCACTACCAATTCCTGAGTGGAAATGGGAAAACGTCACAATGGATTTTGTTTCTAGTTTACCTTGAACCCAAAAGGGTCATAACTCAATTTGGGTCATTGTCGATCGTCTGACGAAATCGGCACATTTTCTTCCAGTGCATACCAACGAATCTTTAGAGAAACTTGTCAAGTTATATGTCGATGAAATCATGAGATTGCACGGAGTACCAGTGTCAATCATCTCTGACCGTGATCCAAGATTCACTTCCTGTTTTTGGCCTAGTCTACAGAAAACGCTAGGTACAAAATTACTATTTAGTACCTCGTTTCATCCACAGACTGATGGACAGTCAGAGAGAACTATACAAACACTAGAAGACATGCTACGTGCAGTGGTGTTGAATTTGGGAGGTAGCTGGGATAAGTACGTGACTTTGGCAGAGTTCGCTTATAACAACAGTTATCATTCAAGCATTGGAATGCCCCCGTGCGAAGCTTTGTATGGCCAAAAGTGTCGAACACCGCTCTTTTGGGATGAGGTTGGCGAGAGACAAATCGAACAAGTAGAGCTTCTCGAAGATGCGAAGGCAAAAATACAACTTATTCGAAACAGACTTAAGGCAGCACAAGATCGACAGAAAAGCTACGCAGATAATAGGAGGCGCGATTTGGAGTTTAATGAAGGAGACAAAGTTTTTTTGAAAGTTTCTCCATGGAAGAGCGTGTTGCGATTCCGCCGTCGAGGAAAGTTGAGTCCAAGGTATATTGGCCAGTTTACGATCGTGCAAAGGATTGGTCGTGTCGCGTATCGACTTGAGCTACCATCGGAATTGTCGAAGATTCACGATGTCTTCCATGTCTCTATGCTTAGAAAATATGAACCAGATCCTTCGCACGTGCTCAAATATTCCCCAGTTGTATTAAAGAAAAATCTATCGTACGAAGTACAACCTGTTCAAATTGTAGATCGCCGAGAGAAAATACTTCGTAACAAATCCATTCCTATGGTGAGAATTCAATGGAGAAGTGATCAAATTGAAGAAGAAACATGGGAACTAGAGTCAGTCATGCGTCAACACCGTCCAAATTTTTTTCATCTCTAGGTACGTTTATGTTTCGAGGACGAAACTTTTTAGAGGAGGGGATACTTTATAATATCTTAGCTCAACTAGAGTTTTTTTTAGAAAGCCCAAATATATTTATTTATTTTTATGGCCCAAAAGGCCAGCCCTATCTTAGCCCAACTAGATTTTTTTTAGAAAGCCCAAACCTATTTATTTATTTTTATGGCCCAAAAGGCCAGCCCTATCTTAGCCCAACTAGATTTTTTTAGAAAGCCTAAACTTATTTATTTATTTTTTGGCCCAAAGTTTCAACCCACTTAAATAGCCTGATATATATAATTATTAAAGCTAAAGTTAAAAAAAAAAAGAGAAGAACGGGAGAAGAAAAACAAAAGAGGGAAAAGAAGAGAGTGAAGAGGAGAAACCCTTGTTGATCAAATTCTCCCTTACAACCCTCATCCTAGGTGGTTTCTAAGTTGTTTTGAGGTAAGCGATGTGTGAATTAAGCTTCCTTCTTTCATGGTTTTGTAATTTTGTGGGGTTTTTCTTTTTGGTATGTGGGTAATTCGCAGACTGTTCGAACAGATTTTGACATAGCTATTACCCTCGAAAATTTACAAACTTAATTTTTGTACGTATCTGAACTCGTTAGCTTTCCGTAGCCACTTGAAACGCCTCAATCCGATTATTCTACAATTAGTTATGATTTTTCTCGTAAACTGCCGCTAGCAGGAAAATTTCAGAATTTTTATGTCGAATTCAAACTTATTTTCTATCGTTTCGTTTAGTTAATGTATTGAAACGGGTTATGTGGGATTGGGAACTGATGTTAAGGAGTTACATACCATTTTTATTTAATATCGACTCGTTTGAACTCGATTAGGATTTGTTTTTAGCAATGAAAGGAATGTTACCGCTAATAGTTAGTTATTTTAATTTGTCTTTAATTGCTCATCTCCTTTCTAGGTAAAGAACCATCAACGAAGGCAAGGGACCGACTTCATATTCCGGAGAGAGTTAATCACTTCCTTGTGAGTTGATAATTCGGGAACGCCTTCTCTTGTGGGAAGTGTGGACCCTCGATAAATGTGCATTTATTTTAGTTTTAGTTAATTGATAAGAAAATTATTTTGTATTGTGTTATGTGGTAAAGAGCCTGATTGGCTCGATTGCTCTGGTTAGAGTCTTGTTAGCCATTTTATGAGTATTATTGATTTTAACTTATGTTGAAGAGTCATGCCGGCTCGGTATCTAATAGCATTTATTGTGAATTATTTGAGAATTGATTTCTGGTTATTCTTGTGTGCTATTAAGACTCTAACTTGAGTCGTTATTCATCTTATGATGCATATGCTTATGTATGCCTGGTACGAAGGTTAAGTAGCCCGAATTGGTCACAGTTCGGGTGAGTTGGAGCGACATTGACTAAGTAGCCCGAATTATCGCGGTTCGGGTGAGTTAGAGTGACAACCAAGTTGCCCGTTGCTTGGGAAACCCGGGTGAGTTAGATCTAACGGGATACCTGTCCATTTGCCAAATATTGATACTCTGGAGGGTGATAGTTAGATGGATCAGTCTATTATAGGCTCAGTCAACATCACCGGTGTGGGACATGCATGTCATATATGTTTATATGTTTAATCATTTCAAGTATTCACATCGATATTGAATTGTGAACTTTAGCACTTGGCATGTTGAGAAAGAATATTAATGTGCATTTTATCTAGAGTAACGGTGACGGGCTTGGACTGCCTCTCGACGGAAAGCTCAGTTCGAGGAGGATATTGACTACCCACGCGTCTTTTATGTGATAACATGTTGTTTGAACTAATTGTGTTATTCGTAAATTTGCACGAAGGTTTTTATTTCCATTAATATGTATACTGAGTGAGAAATAGTTATTGTGGGACGAAATGTTGGATTTTATGTTATGAACCGCGAGTAGGAATACATACTTCGTATAAGGGTCAGGGTGACCGGCTTATCACCTCACTGAGCTAGTGGTTTTGCTCACCCCCATCATTCTTTCCTTTTCAGGCTGTTGATATCGTTTTGGTTGGAGGTTTGCCTATCGTTTGCTCGTCATCCAATCAGTGTTTTGGGTACTTTCTCTTTTATGTAAATTAACAGATTCATTGGCGAGATTGTATAGTTTATATTTGGTGACCCCATTATTGTTCTTTTTGTACCTTCGTGATGTTATATCGTTCATGTATATTTTCTTTAAACTAAGTTACACCGTTGTATTTTGTACCTTTGTAAATCATTGTTGATACTTTATGAGATGATGTCCTCGGGTTGTACCCGTTATTATCAGTTGTTCAGTACTACAGGTACTTGATAGCAAGCCTTACATTTTCTATAAACTTTGTGGAGTGGAGTGGAGTGCACCCATTCCGCGAAATTTATGGTTAACGTGGCGGTTGTCGCGTTCTGTCTGGGGTCGGGGCGTGACACCCCTCACTTAGAATCATAACATGGAATCCTGCTCAGCAGTGAACGCACTTAATCAATAACCAAGATATATATTCAGACTCTACATAACAGTTAATGATGCACAAAACGACCGTGAGTATGAATTAAAAAGGCACAATCATATATTAAAAAAATCCACAAGTAGTGTTGTATGGAGTTTGCACAAAAAAGTTTAATTAATTCATAGAAACCTTCAAAACCCTATATCTGCCAAAATAGTTCTAGCCCATGATGTTGCAAAGAACAATCATGTGTGTTGGATAGATCTTACTCGTAGTTCGGAAAATACAAGATAAAATAGGAAATGAATAAAACCCTAGATGTGGGCGTCGTCGCGTCCTTCTCCATCTTGAATTCTCCTCTTGGTTCTCCTCTTGATTCCACAAACGAACCTTCAAAGTGATGGATGGATGGAGGAAGGGATGATGGTTGGGGGGTGATCCCCCTTGTGGGGTGTAGTATGTTGTGGCTTCTCTTCTCCTCTCTTGTATCGTAATGGTGTGATCTACACCAACTTTTATACTTGTAAGCTCTCCTTATAGGCTTTAAATGAGCTTTTTGAGTGATCACATGCATTGAGAGTTTAAAAATACAGATATGGTATGTTTCCCCACGTCAATTCGACCAAGGAGCCAGGTCGAATTCTCCTCTCCAGGTTGAATTGGAGGTCGAATTGACCTACTGGAAGTTTCAGGTGCTCAATTTGACCAGCACAGCAGGTCGAATTGAGGTGTCGTGGTCGAATTGGCTCTTTTCCTATCCGATTCGACCTCAATTCGACTAGCACATCAAGTCGAATTGACTTGGACAGTCTTACTATTTCGCATATAACTTCAACATCCGAGCTCTGATTTGAGTGATTCTTGCACTCACGCGATCCTCTCTGCCTTGGCTTTCTATCCATATAAAGAACTTATAGAAAATTCAGCATTTGAATATGTAACAAGTCATGCAAAGTGAACAGTTGTTCTGAACAGGAACAGCTTGGGCGACGTCACCACTTTTATCATAACTCTCTCGTTTAGAATCCGATTGGGGTGTTCTTCATACCAAAACAACCCTCTCTTCAGTGGCTTTTTAACCATGTATTACGTTAATAGTTTTAATCTTCACAACAACACAGAAAAATTATGAAATTTGGCTGTGCGTTTTTAGCATTCTTGCACAAATTGCACCTTTTCTCCAACCTTGCACTTTTCATCCTTTTTCCACCTAAAACACAATAAAACACCTCAAGTGCACCTTTTTCTCACATACGATGAATATAAGACACTTTTGCTAATATATAACAAGAATTTCCATCAAAAGGTGTTAAATTGGATACTCAAACACGCTAATTTCAACTCTCATCAATCCCCCAAACTTACCCGTTGCTCGTCCCGAAGCAACAAAATAAAAATAAAGAGAGAGTAAGAAAATTAGCGGAGAAATAAGGACTATGACAATTACCCCTCTTCAAAATACAATTGTCCTCAACTTAGGTCATGCAACTCTTATTACATGTAATATTCAATTCAGCGTACAAGTTAAGAAAATCACCACCAATTCAAATGCTCCATTAACATGTTCTCACTGGAAGTATATATATCACTCGCACTCAAGTGTGAAAGATGTATACTTATGGGTTAAGGTGTTTACACTCATACTCAATTCAAGTGCATGCGTAACCATAAGTTTGCCAAAAGTCTCAAACTCTCATTTTACTTGTAGCAAGTAAATCATGAATCAAAAAGGTCTTTTATTTGGTTGTAATGTAGGCTCTTTGGAAAAGGTAGGAAATTTATGGATAAGTGACTCAAAACTCGGATCAATCAAGCTGCAGTCTCTCTCGATCTTTTATTCTTCCTCATCACTTCAATCAAGCACAACACTCTTCAAACTCTCCCATCTTTCTACTTTAAGCACAACATATTTTTTCAACTTTTTCAAGTTCTTCAACTCCATCATTCTCCTTTTCTTCGCCTTTTTTTATTTTTTTTCTTTTGAGGTACCAGTTTCGGGCGCTACCTCTCACATCCTTCATAGGGTACTAGACTTAAGCACTACCCTAGGGTGTTTGTTTCCATGGAGCACTAGATTTAAGCAATACTCCATGAATTTTCCTCTTGATCCTTAAGATTCTTTGTTCATCATCCTTATCATCCCTCAAATCACCACTCTCTTCAATTAAGCTTTATTGGCTATCAAAAGAATGGATGTAAAAAGGCTCAAATGGGCTGACAAAGGATTTAATGAATTCCGGTAAAGTATAAGGGAAAAGATGGGCTATTCAAAGATGGCCTAATATCATCTCCATAATCCACTAGACTAATCTTGAATATCCAAGGAGACTCAAGACAAGTTCTAGAATACACACATAAGAACGATACTCACCAGAAGAGAAATATCATGTTATTATGTACATGATCAAAGAGGCTCAAAATCTCACATGGGTATTTAACAAGTAACAGAACACCTTTCATGACCACCTTTCATGGTAAGCAATATCTCAAAAGCACACATAGAACTTCATATCACAATATAACTCAAGTACACTTCCTTCATCAATTTCAAAAGCATTTGAATTCCAAGAACAATTTAAATAATTTAAGCTCACATGGATCACCACCATAAACTAAACACTTCACTCCATTAATTAAAAACACATATAAAAATTAGAATAAGGAAATGAGGGCACCTGATTTCTCCTTCAAAATGTATGCACGAGCTCCTCGAATTGTTCAACTCGGTCATGTCAAAGTCTCAACATGGAACTCGTCTTGCCACCTAGTAACCTTTTTCTATCATCAAAGCTCAAACACACTCATCATCACAGGATTCATCAATAATAAAATATGAGAACTATAAGAAATAATCAATTGATTATCTAATCAACTTCACACACTAGAAACACCACTGAACAAAAGGAAAATTGTAAAAATCGACACATCAAAACCGATTAAAGTTTCAACATACCGCAAAAAATCAATTCCCCTAGCAAACATTACAAAGAAAAGATTATACTCTTGGTGCTTCAATGAGGTAAGTACATCACACCCCCCCCCCCAAACATAATAAAAATGTAAGTTGAAACTAAGTTTGCAAAGAGATGTAATTATCGATTATTAAGCACCTTAAATATAAAAATTTCTCACTCACACGAAAGAAATAATAACGCAATAAAATGGAAGGGCAAGCCCCCAACAGGCGCTCATGTTTAACGTCGGAGAGTCACGACGGTAAAAGTCTTAATCAACTAGAAATAATAAAATTAATAATAACAGCCGTCCCCGGCAACGGCGCCAAGAACTTGATGCACATTTTCTTTGCACGTAAAATTAATCCCCAAGTATTAAGGATATCAATTGCAGCTTAGCAAGCGACCAAGTAAATATCGAACCCAAAGGACAGCGTATTATCAATTTAATTATTTACTAAATTAATTAAGACACGTTGGCAATTAAGTTGGAGATTTGAATTATTAATCTACTAACAATTAAATTAAATAACAAATAAAATAAAAGATCACTCGAAGAATACGAAAGTGGATCAAGTAGGAGAATAGGTAGCCCTAGGATAATCCAGTTTTACGCATTAATTTCCCTTTCATGTGTTGATGTCCGATTCTACCTTGTGAAATATGGACACATCACTAAACCATTCATATCTACTCTATAGATACAAGTAAACATGTGTGTAACACGTGTGAATAACTTCGGAGCAAGAGATATAATTCCACCCCCCTTTCTAGGTACTATCAGTATCAATTATTTCCCTGGCCAATTGGTACTCTAACCCGATATGATCTCCCTTTATAGGTACTATAAAATTATCCTCTTTATCCTACTTAATAACCCGAATTCAATTCAATTAATAAGTATTCATATATGATAATTCTAATGAAGCTTCGGAGTCCCCTCACTTAGAATCATAACATGGAATTCTGCTCAGCAGTGAAAGCACTCAATCAATAACCAAGATGTGTATTCAGACTCTACATAACAGTTAATGATGCACAAAATGACTGTAAGTATGAATTAAGGAAGCAGATCATATATAAAATAAATTCACAAGTAGTGTTATACGGAGTGTACACATGAAAGTTCAATTAACTAGATAAAACCTTCACAACCCTAATTCTACCAAAAAGGCTCTAGCCCATTATGTTATGAAGAACAATCATGGGTGTTGGATAAATCTTACCCGGATGTCTGGAAAATTACAAGATAAATTAGGAAACAAAATAACCCTAGATGTGGGAGTCGTCGTGTCCTTCTCCGTGTTGAATCCTCCTCTTGGTTCTCCTCTTGATTCCACATACGAATCTTCAAAGTGATGGATGGATGGAGGAAAGGAAGTGGATGATGGTTGGGGGGTGATCCCCCTTGTGGGGTGTGGTACGGTTGTGGCCTCTCTTATGGCTCTCTTCTTGTTCCAATCTAATCTATTGTATTCTCCCCCTGTGGTGTGATCTACACCCCCATTTTATACTTGTAAGCTCTCCTTATAGGCCTTGGAATGGGCTTTTTGAGTGATCACACGCATTGAGAGTGTAAAAATACGGATATGGTAAGTTTCCGCACGTCAATTCGACCAAGAAGCTAGGTCGAATTCTTCCCTCAAGGTCGAATTGGAGGTCGAATTGACCTACTGGAAGTTTCAGGTGCTCAATTCGACCAGCACAGCAGGTTGAATTGAGGTGTCGTGGTCGAATTGACTCTTTTCCCGTCTGATTCGACTCAATTCGACCAGCACATCAGGTCGAATTAACTTGCACAGTCTCATCGTTTCGCGTATAACTTCCACATCCGAGCTCTGATTTGAATGATTCTTGCACTCACGCAATCCTCTCTTCCTTGGCTTTCTATCCATATAAAGAACTTACTGAAACTCCAACATTTGAATATGTAAAAAGTCATGCAAACTGGACAGTCGTTCTGAACAGGAACAGCTTGCGCGATGTCACCACTTTGATCATAACTCTCTCGTTTGGAATTCGATTGGGGTGTTCTTCATACCAAAACGACTCTTTCTTCAGTGGCTTTCCAACCATGTATTACATAAACAATTTTGATCTCCACAACAATACAGAAAAATAACAAAAGTTGGCAGTGCGTTTTCAACATTCTTGCACAAATTGCACCTTTTCTCCAACTTTGCACTTTTCATCATTTTTCCACCTAAAACACAATAAAACACCTCAAGTGCACCTTTGTCTCACATACGATGAATATAAGACACTTGTGCTAATATATAACAAGAATTTTCATCAAAAGGTGTTAAATTAGACACTCAAACACGCTAATTTCCACTCTCAACAATCCCCCAAACTTACCCATTGCTCGTCCCGAGACAACAAAATAAAAATAAAGAGAGAGAGAGAGTATGAAAATTAGCGGGGAAACAAGGATTATGATCAATACCCCATTCAAAATACAATTATCCTCAATTAGGTCATGCAACTCTCATTACATGTAATAATCAATTCATAGCATACAAGTTAAGACAATCACCACCAATTCAAATGCTCCATTAACATGTTCTCACGGGAGTATATATCACACTCAAGTGTAAAAGATGTACACTTATGGGTTATGGTATTTACACTCAGATTCAATACAAGCGCATGCATAACCATAAGTTTGCCAAATATCTTAAACTCTCCACAACTAAATGTATGATTCAACAATGGGATCAAAAAGGACTTTTCTTTTGGATGTAATGTTGGCTCTTTGGTAAGGGTATGAAACATATGGATAAAGTGACTCAATTAGTAGAGAATTAAAATCGGAGATCTCTTGTACTACAAATTTTTACACTTCAAGGCTATCTAGCTTCATGCTCTTCTAATTTTCTTTTCTCTCATTTTTCTTCAAGCTCAACAATTTTTCCTTCTCATTTTTTTTCCTTTCTTGAGGTACCAGTTTTGGGCACTACCCCTAAGCAACTTATTTTTAAGCTCATAATCACTTGTACAGCTCCAAATATTTTATTCCTTCCAAACTCCATCAAAATCAACTTCACACACTTTGACAACAATTAATTCTCCACTAAATATAGGAATTTAAGGCTAAAATAGGATATCAAAGTGGCTATCTTCGTAGGTTGCCAAAGAAATAAGGCTTTAAGGCTCAACGAGGCTAACTACGGACAAACATCATTCAGTAGGAAATTATTTGGCTAAGTGACTCATAAATTCAAGGATGACCTTAAATCATCTTCCATCATCTAACACACATGTAGTTTCAAGTAAAACAAGAGGCAAGTTCTAGAATACACACACAAGAATGATACTCACCAGAAAAGAAATATCATGTGATTAAGTACATGATCAACTAGGCTCAAAATTTCACATGGGTTTTTAACAAGTAACAGAACACATTTCATGGTAAGTAATATTCCACAAGTACACATAGAACTTCATACCACAATATAACTCAAGTACATTTCCTTCATCAATTTCAAGAGCATATGAATTTCAAAAATAATTTAACAATATAAGCTCACATGGATCACCACCAAAAACTCAATCCTTCCACTCCTACTAATAAAAATCACACATAAAAATTAGAATAAGGAAACAAGGGCACCTGGTTTTTCTTCAATGTATGTACGAGCTCTTCGAGTCAAAGCTCAATGTAGAACTCGTCTTGCCACCCTAGTTACCTTTTTCTATCATCAAAGCTCAAGCACACGCATCATCATAGGATTCATCAATAATAAAATAGGAGAACTATAAGAAAGAATCAATTGACTATCTAATCAACTTTACACACTACAAACACCACTGAACACTAGGAAAATTTAAAAAAATTGACACATCAAAACCGATTAAAGTTTCAATATACCGCAAAAAATCAACTCCCCTAGCAAACATTACAAAGAAAAGATTATACTCTTGGTGCTTTAATGAGGTAAGAACATCACACCCCCCAAACTTAGTAAAAACATAAGTTGAAACTAAGTTTGCAAAAAGATGTAATTGTCGATTAGTAAGCACCTTAAATAAAAATATTTCTTACTCACACGAAAGAAATAAAGCAATAAAACGAAAGGGCAAGCTCCCAACAGACGCTCATGTTTAACGTCAGAGAGTCACGACGGATGTAACCTTTGTAGGCTACTGGATCAGAGGATAATCTTCTCGCATCTTCACCTTCAAATACTTTCTTTCCCTCTTCTTGTCTACACTCAACACCTCACCTTTCTTTGTCACAAAAATATGATCATTGGAATTTCCTTCCTCCCATGGCTGTCTAAACACCTCCTTGTCAATCTTCCACTTAAATTCAGAATCATATGTCCTTTTAAAATCAAGATTAAACAAGTTAGAAACCATATTTATGCTCTTGCATGATTGAATCTCCATGGGCATCTTCATTGCTTGAAGGTTCGACTCAAACAGTTGGTCGAACGACTTTCTTGGGCATGATTGCGTAGTGTCACAGTTTCGAGCATAACATTCGCATCCGACCTCTGATTGAGGTGATTCACGCGTGAAAATGATTCTCTCTTCCGTGGCTTTCCGTTTGACTATCTTTAAAGCTGATTTGACCTGTAGGTCTGGTTGAATTGAAGTCTTCCTGGTCGAATTGACCTTCCGTATGAATTTTGTCCTCCGATTCGACCTCAATTCGACCATAAGATCTGTCGAATTGGATGGCTGCTAGTCGAATCGAGCCCCTGATAAAACAGAGTGCTCCGGAGGGTGGAATTCGACCTGAATTCGACCAGAGGGTCTAGATGAATTGAAGTATTTCTGATCGAATTGAGGCTCTGTTGCTTCCAAATCACGTCCAGGTGCCTCATTCGACCTACCATGAACTTGATGCGGCAACGGCGCCAAGAACTTGATGTGGCAACGGCGCCAAGAACTTGATGCTCGTTTTTTTTGCACGCAAAATTAATTCTCAAGTATTAAGGATATCAATTACAGCTTAAGCAAGCGACCAAGTGAATATCGAACCCAAAAGACGGCGTATTTTCAATTTAATTATTTACTAAATTAATTAAGATGAATGATAATAAAAGTTTGAGGTTTTTAATCTAATAACTAATAACAATTAATTAAAATAACAAATAAAATAAGATATCACTTGAAGAATACGAAAGTGGATCAAGTAGAAGAATAGGTAGCCCTATGATAATTCAGTTTCACTCATTAATTTCCCTTCCGTGTATTGATGTGTAACTCTGCCTTGTGGAATATGGACGCATCACTAAACCATGCATATCTACTCTATAGACACAAGTAAACATGCGTGTAACACGTGTGAATAACCTCGGAGCAAGAGATATAATTCCACCCCCCTTTCTAGGTACTATCAGTATCAATTATTTCCCTGGCCAATTGGTACTCTAACCCGATATGATCTCCCTGTATAAGTACTATAAAATTATCCTCTTTATCCTACTTAGTAACTCGAATTCAATTCAATTAATAAGTATTCATATATGATAGTTCTAATGAAGTTTCGGAGTCCCCTAACTTAGAATCATAACGTAGAATCCTACTCAGGAGTCAACACACTCAATCAATAACCAAGATATGTATTTAGATTCTATATAACAGTTAATGATGCACAAAACGACCGTGAGTATGAATTAAAAAGGCACAATCATATATAAAATAAATCCACAAGTAGTGTTGTACGGAGTTTATACACGAAAGTTCAATTAATTCATAGAAACCTTCAAAACCCTAGATCTACCAAAATAGTTCTAACCAATGATGTTGCGAAGAACAATCATGGGTGTTGGATAGATCTTACCCGTAGTCCAGAAAATACAAGATAAATTAGAAAAGGAATAAAACCCTAGATGTGGGCGTCATCGCATCCTTCTCTGTCTTGAATTCTCCTCTTGGTTCTCCTCTTGATTCCACAAACAAACCTTCAAAGTGATGGATGGATGAAAGAAGGGATGATGGTTCGGGGGTGATCCCCCTTGTGGGGTATAGTATGTTTTGTCCTCTTTTCTCCTCTCTTGTATCGTAATGATGTGATCTACACCCCCTTTTATACTTGTAAGCTCTCCTTATAGGCTTTGGAATGGGCTTTTTGAGTGATCACACGCATTGAGAGTGTAAAAATATGGATATGGTAAGTTTCCGCACCTCAATTCGACCAAGGAGCAGGGTCAAATTATCCCCTCCAGGTCGAATTGACCTACTGGAAGTTTCAGTTGCTCAATTCGACCAGCATAGCAGGTCAAATTGAGGTGTAGTGGTCAAATTGACTCTTTTCCCGTCCGATTCGACCTCAATTTGACCAGCACATCAGGTCGAATTGACTTGGATAGTCTCACCGTTTCGCGTATAACTTCCACATTCGAGCTCTGATTTGAGTGATTCTTGCACTCTCGAGATCCTCTCTTCCTTGAATTTCTATCAATATAAAGAACTTACAGAAACTCCAACATTTGAATATGTAACAAGTCATGCAAAGTGGACAGTCGTTCTGAACAGGACAGCTTGCGCAACGTCACCACTTTGATCATAACTCTCTCGTTTGAAATTCGATTAGGGTGTTCTTCATACTAAAACGACCCTCTCTTCAGTGGCTTTCCAACCATGTATTACATCAACAATCCAAAACAACACAAAAAATTACGAAAGTTGGCTGTGCGTTTTCAGTATTCTTGTACAAATTGCACCTTGTCTCCAACCTTGCACTTTTCATCCTTTTTCCACCTAAAACACAATAAAACACCTCAAGTGCACATTTTTCTCACATACGATGAATATAAGACACTTGTGCTAATATATAACAAGAATTTCCATCAAAAGGTGTTAAATTGGATACTCAAACACGCTAATTTCCACTCTCATCAGTAGGCAATACATGTTTGATACCCGTACCGCACAAATTTCACAATCTGGTAACAGGAGGATCCGGCCGGGTGTATTGGGTAGCACTGCGCTCTGTTCCTATTACTGAGGTCTTCACTGGTTCAATCTGCTTCCATTCTGAACTCATAGGGTATTCAGGGGTCCTGACATCGTAAGGTATGGGTTCTGTCACAACTACAAGGGCTAATTCTTTTATAGCTTCAACCTCTTCCCCTTCACATCCTTCAGGACTAACTGAGGTATGTTCATCATCCCCATGATTTAGTCCTTCTGCAGATTCTCCATGTTCATTCTCATCATCCTCTGAGACGTGATCCCCATCTTCGTGTGGCATCACCATCCTCATCATTTTGTTTCTCCCCATTCATATGATCATCCTCGCCTTCTGAGTGTATCTTCTAATTTTAATCATCCTCTTTCCAGCCCTCCTTTTGAGGAAAAGAACCAGTGACATTATCAGGGGGATCCTCACCTATATAAGTTATCAAACCTATTACTGGTAGACACCGGGTCAGCAGAATCATCCTTCTGTTTCTAAAATTTCTTTGGAGGTACAAAGTCTTCCCTGCTTTTGGCTTTTTCTTTCATCTTTTCTTTACTCTGCTCCTTTTTATTCTGTTTCTTCAAACAATTCATCACACTATGACCCAAAGTATGGCAGGATTTATAATATTCTGGAACATACTCATACCCAAAGGATATACGAATGACACTTTCTGAAGTGCCAATGTTTAAATGCATAGGCAATTCCTCCTGCACGTCTGCTTCCACTAGGACTCTAACAAAGTATCCCGTTGATCCATCCAAATATTTAGCATCAATTCTGATTAGAGTACCAACCGCTCGAGCAACACACTTCATAACTTCTTCGTGCCATAGTTCTAACGGTAGCTCATATATGCGAACGCAGATATGAACTACTGATGACTTGATCTTGTATGGGTTAAAAGTGGGTGTCCATTGTTGTATTCTCAACTGTATTATGCCCACCTCAATAAATCTTCTTTTCAGAATCGCCACCCTTCGATTGTTATCCTCCATCAGCACCGAGTAATATCCACGACCTAGGGAAATACTAAGTAGATCCTTAATATCAAGGATCTTCATGAACATAGCTTCACTTTCAGTCTGAGATAGCGACTTGGATCCCTTTTCATAAAGAACCCTAACAATGATAAATTGCGAAAACAAATTCTTACTTTTTCGTAGAAATTTTTGTTAATAGGAAGAGTAACCATATCACCTGTTCGATTGAGCGGCCTCGCCACAGAATCTGTGAAAGATCCCTTGCATATGGCTAATTTAAATCGTGCAACCGACCCAGCAATATCCCGTGAGGCCCTTGCCACATATGAATCGGAGAAGTTATTGGACCAGGGAGCGTTGAGTTTTCAGTCTGAAATAGCTAGCTTAGGTGGTAAAGCTAATTTGTATTTCAATTCGCCGATTCGCTCCAAAATCTTATACGGCCCAATGTATCTTGCCTTGAGTTTTTCTTTTCTTCCAAAATGTGAAATTCCTTTCATTGGTGAGACTTTGAGAAAAACTTTATGTCCTTCTTGGAACTGCAAATCTTTGTGTCTCTTATCAGCGTAGAATTTCTGTCTATTTTGCGTTGTCAAAATTCTTCTTCTGATCTTTTCAATTGCTTCCACTGTCTTTTCTACTATTTCTGTACTAGAATTTTCTTCTCACCAACTTCATCCCAATAGAGGGAAGATCTACACTTTCTTCCGTAGAGTACTTCGTAAGGGGCCATGCCTATCGTAGCTTGAAAACTGTTGTTGTAAGTAAACTCTATCAGTGGTATGTATCTTTCCCAACTTTCCCCAAAATCTAGGACGCATGCCCTCAGCATGTCTTCCAATTTTGAATAGTCCTTTCAGACTGACCATCTGTTTGCGGGTGAAATGTTGTGCTAAACTTATGCTTTGTGCCCATCGCGTTTTGTAAGCTGTGCTAGAATTTTGGTGTAAACCTTAGATCTCGATACGAAACTATAGAAATTGGTACACCATGTAATCTGACAACTTCTTCTAGATAGATTTGTGCATACTTATCCATTCCATGAGTCTTTTTTACTAGAAAAAATGCGCTGACTTGGTCAAACGATCCACTATCACCCATATAACTTGATTTCCTTGCACTGATCTTGGTAAACCAGTAACAAAATCCATTGTAATATGTTCCATTTCCACTCAGGAATCCCTAATAGCTTTAAGAGTCCTAAGGGTCGTTGATGTTCTGTTTTTACTTGCTGGCAAATCATGCACCGTTGGATAAACAGACCTATATCCTTCTTCATGTTTCTCCACCAGAATGCGTTTATCAAATCTTGGTACATTTTAGTTCCTCCTGGATGTACCGTGTATGGAGTACAATGAGCTTCTGAAAAAAATTCTCTAATAAGATTCTCATTTTTAACTAGGAACACATAATCTTTTTCCAAAGACAAGTGCCCCATCGTCAGTGAGAGCAAATCCCTTTCTTTCTTCAATCTCCACGCGTTCCTTAATTTTTCTAAGAAATTCATCTCCATCTTGAAATTCCTTGACTCTATCTAGTAGGGAGGGTTTAATCAGTAACGCAGTTAATATTGCTTCAATACTACTTGGAGGTATCACGACTTCCAAACTCATCCAAGAGAACTCAGCCACCAATAATTCTTGGTTTGTTATAGAGCATGCTAATTTCCCTTTTCCTTTTATGCTTAGAGCATCTATTACCACATTTGCCTTCCTTGGATGGTACATTATTGTATAATCATAATCCTTGACTAATTTCAACCATCTCCTTTGCCTCATGTTTAATTATTTATATTCGAAAAAATATTTTAAGCTCTTGTGGTCCGTTGGCATTTTGCTCCATACAGATAATGTCTCCAAATCTTCAATGCATGTACCACCGTTGCCAATTCTAAATCATGAGTTGGATAGTTCTGTTCATGTATCTTGAGTTGTCTAGACGCATAGGCAACTAATTTATTACATTGCATCAGAACACATCCCAATCCTTGTTTTGAACCATCACTATACATAACAAATCCTTTTGTCCCATCGGGAATTGTCAGTACATGTGCAGTGACTAATTTTTTTAAGAAGATTGAAACTCTTTTCCCACTCTTCAGTCCAATGGAACTTAACTTCTTTGTGAGTTAAACTCGTCAAGGGCCCGACAATTTTCAAAAATTCCTCAATAAATCTTCTGTAATATCTAGCCAATCAAATGAAACTCCGTACTTCTCCTACATTCGTAGGTGTCTTCCATTTCTCTGTTGCTTCTTTCTTGACCGAATCCACCTCGATTCCTCAGGCTGATACAATGTGCCTACGAAAAATGATCTTATCTAACCAAAACTCACATTTCTTGAATTTTACATACAACTTTTCCTTTTTAAGTGTCTCTAGAATGATTCACAAGTGTTCTTCATGTTGTTCTCGATCTCTTGAATACACTATGATATCATAAATGAATACGATCATGAATTTGTCCAAGTATGAGCAGAAAACATGATTCATCAAGTCCATACAAATTGCTAGTGTGTTGCTAAGTCCAAAAGGCATCACCACAAACTCATAATGCCCATAGTGTTTTCTAAAAGCAATCTTCGAAATGTCGCTTTGCTTGATTCGCACTTGATGATATCCAGACCTCAGATTTATCTTGGACAATACACTAGCACCGCCCAATTGATCAAATAGATCTTCAATCCTTGGCAAGGGATACTTATTCTTGATGGTAAGTTTATTCAGTTTTAGGTAATCAATACACATCCTAAAAAAACCATCTTTCTTCTTCACGAACAAAATAGGTGATCCCCAGCGTGAAATACTAGAGCATATGAAACCCAAATCCAAAATTTCTTATAATTGGAACTTCAATTCTTGCAACTCCTTTCGTGCCATTTGATGCGAGTGATAATTCACGTATTTTAAGCTCTAATTTGTGTAGAAATTGACTATGATTTTGTATATTATCAAGACAAATCGGGATGTTTATAGAAAATTCACGAATCAGATGCTAGTGAGGCTATTTGAGCGTATTTATACAGGAAAATAGGTTGGAAGTGCTCAAAATTAGAAAACACATTTTTTGAGGTGCAGTTTGACCAGAGAGCTACCAGACAAGTCAAACTACACAAATGATGTCGAACGGAAGTGTTTCAGTTTACAGAGAGGTCGTTCAACCAAGGAAATACCGTTCGACCAAGTGAAGCAAGTCGTACTACAAGAGTCGAGTCGAACAGCAAATGCGAGACGAAGTCCAGTTTACAGACACGTCATTCGATCGTGGTTCGACCAAGGGTGTCCAGTTCGACCAAGACAAGTCTGGTCAAACTAGGACACATCAGTATCGAAACGTCGGGATTTTACCTCCAGTTCGTGCATATCGTGTTCTCTACAAAAAAGCCCAGTAAAGATCCATGAGGAGAAGTTACAAGGGAGTTAGATTCCACATCCATCCTACACCAAAACCAAACCCTAACTCCATCCGCATGAGCTGTAGAGAGAGATTCGTGCAGCAAATCAAATGAGAACAAAGTGAATATTCAAGACTGAGCGAGAAGCGACGACGCCCATATCTAGGGTTTACTTCACAACTTAATCTTTCTTGTAATTTTCAAGACTATGGGTAAGATCTATCCAAACACCATGAACGTTCTTCGAAACGTCATGGGCTAGAACCACTTTGGTAGTTCTAGGTTTATGAAGGTTTATCTAGTTAATTGAACTTCCGTGTGTATACTCCATACAACATTACTTTTGGATTTATTTTATATAAGACTATGCATTTTTAATTCATACTCAGAGTTGTTTGTACATCGTTAACTGTTATATAGAGTCTGAATATATATCTTAGTTATTAATTGAGTGTGTTCACTGCTGAGCAGGATTCTATGTCATGATTCTAACTGAGGGGACTCTGAAGCTTCATTAGAACTATCTTATATAAATATTTATTAAATGAATTGAATTCGGGTTAGTAAGTAGGATAAAGAGGATAATTATATAGTACTTATATATAAAGGGAGATCATATCGAGTTGGAGTACTTAGTACACTGGAAATAATTGATACTGATAGTACCTAGAAAGGGGGGTGTAATTATGTTCTTGCTCCGAAGTAATTCGCACGTGTTACACGCTTATCTGCTTGTGTCTATAGAGTAGATTTGCATGGTTTAGTGATGCGTCCATATTCTACAAGGCAAAGTCAAACATTGACACATGGAAGAGAGATTAATTAATGAACTGGATGCCTGAAGAGCTACATATGTTCTCACTTGAGCAACTCTCGTTATTTCTCTACTGTTCTATTTTATTTGCTATTTCATTGCTTTGTTTATTAGTTTAATAATAATTCTCCAATACAATTGCCAAATATTAGTTTTAGCTAATTTAGATAACAATAAATTAATAACCAAATGTCCTTTGGGTTTGATAATATAACTTGGTTGCTTGCTTAAGCTACAATCACATCCTTCATACATGGGGATTAATTGTGCGTGTTGAGAAAGCGCCCATCAAGTTTCTGGTGCCATTGCCGGGGACGGTTGTTTGATTAGCCATAACTTGTAGTCGAGTTGATCAATTCAAGAATTTATCGAACCAAAGGGAGGAAGGCGCTAGAGCTTAAGCGATCTCACATTTCTTGTAATTTAAGAGAGACAGATCAACAAAGGAGGTTGTTGAAATAGTTAAATAAAATCAATCAAAGTAAGCAAGCAAGCAAGCAATGATCAACAAACAAGATAGATAGATGAAGGATGGATTTCCAAGTTAAGTAAATGTAAGATTAACAACAATCAAGAAGTGGTAATTCTAGGAATTAGGTATCAAATTCATATGTATCATGGATATAGAATTAAGGGCCAACACTAAATTCACCTAAACTCCCTCTCGAGATGGATAGGATATGAATATTGAATAGCACAATAGATTGGTTCTCACTCAAACAATTCCAACTAGGTACTAAGCTTGAAATGAGAGTCCCTTCACACAATTAATCAACCTCTCGATCAAACCAATCACATGTTCTATCAGAGGGTTCTAAATTCTAAAGGATTTTTCAATCTCTTTACAATTTATAATGCACAAGAAGTGTTTGATGAAATGATTCACTCAATTATCCTAAGAATATAATTGATTTCTCAATCTAATCACATATTTAGAATAACTAAACATACAAACCATCATAAACTTCAAGATCTCAAACATCAATGATAGAAAATCCATTTACCCGATCAACATAAAATTAAAATACACAAATCCCCAAAATTATCCAACAACTCTCATGTTGCTAATCTCACAAGGGAGATTAGTCTACCATATTCATAAAAAAATTAACATATACTTTAAGATCCCTACAAAACATGATAAACAATAGGATTCAATACAAAAGTTGGATGAAAACTCCCTTAGATGCCTCCAATGGTGATCTTCTTCTTCCCCTTGCAATCTTCCTCTCTTCCCTGCTTCTTTTCCTCAATTGGATGAAGTTTTTGATGGTGGGATGAAGGTAGATCCATTAGATGGTGAATGAATGAAAATGGTGGTGTAAAATAGGAGAAATGATGTGTGATGTGTGTGTGCAACCTCAAACCCACGAAAATCTGATCTAAAATTGAAATATTGGGTATTTATACCCCTTGGAAAGCTTCTAAAAGGATTCTAATTCTAGCACCTACACGGCTCGTGTGCAGTACACGGCCACAGGGGTGGCCGTGTAGGTGTTTCAAGTGTCAGTACACGGCTTCCACTTACAGGGCTGTGTTTGGTACACGGCCCGTGTTCCTGCACACGGACCGTTTTCTGCACATGGCCACAGGGGAGGCTATGTAGGGGCTTCTAACGATGGAGCACGACCACTTCTTACAGGGCCGTGTTTGGTACACGGCCCGTGTCCTTGAAGTCTTGTTTTTCCTTCTTCCGTTTTAACTCCCAACTGAGATCCGCTTTTTCCTACATCTTCCTCTTTGCGTCTAGAATCTCTTTTTACCTGAAAATCATACATTTAAGCTCATTTACACACATTTCCATGAAAACACAAAACACAACCAAATAACACGTAAATACGGATAAAATAATACGAAAACACATATAAAAATACACTAAAATCTAGATAAAAATATCACTCATCAGTTGTCCTTATCAATTTTATTATTTCTAGTTTAATCAAAACTACTCCATACTTGTCTTTAATTTCTAACGTTAAATTTTTCTTAGGTGTATGCACACTAAGTCGAAGGGAGCAACACTAGAGTCTTTTAATTCGGATATTGGAGCATTGTCATGGAAGAAAAAGGCAAAGAAAAAGAAGAATATAAATGTGGAAGCAACCGAAGCTCTTAATCTTGGAGTTGAAGTTGAAGTACTGAACCCAGAAACGATTGAAGCTGCAACCAAAGACAAGTCGGAAGCAGAAACAGTCAACATGGCCCAAGACACGGTAAATTTGGACAATGTTGCCATCCGTGAAGTTTTTAAGAACAATGGAGGGGGCAACGTGGGGCTGTTAGGAGCGCGTGGAGCCGATGACGATTTTGATCTTCATCCCTCTCTTATCAGTATGATAGAAAGGAACTCCTTCTCTGGAAAAACTTTCGAGGATCCTCAACAACATCTTAATAAGTTTCTTGGTTATGCAAGCACACAAAAGGATGCAGGAACTCATGAAGATGCGAGGAGGATCATCTTATTTAAGTTTTCGCTTACTGAAAGAGCAAGAGATTGGTACGACACTCTTAGTTCTTCTGAATGTACTACGTGGGAGCAGTTGAAAGTGAAGTTCTTGGGGTGATACATGCCACCTTCAAAGGTATTTAAGACTAAACAAGAAATCATTCAATTTGCTATCGGCAATAATGAGAAATTCCATGAAGCATGGGACAAATTCAAGGACATGCTTAGAAGGTGCCCGCAACATGGATTGTCAAATGCTCAATATATCAGTATCTTTTACAACGAGTTGGATTGTGATTCTCCTGTTCTACTCGATGCTTCATTGAATGAAGTACTACTTGCTAAGATATCAGTTGAGGCCGAAAAGCTCTTTGAGGATATTTTGATAAATTCAAGAGATTGGCCAACTGATAGAGTGAGAGGGACTTATGTCCTTGGAAAGGTAGAACAGGTTGAACACACTATGGTAAAGTCGAGTAGAGAATATGAGATCGTCTCGAGCTTGGGTAATATCAACAAGCTACTTGAATCTCAGCAGAAGCAGATTACTGATTTGTCACAGAGAGTACCAATGATGATGCAGTAGGATGACGGTGAAGAAAGACTGATCCAAGAGGAATTAGAAGAGGCAAAATACGACAATCGTAGTCCCCAGGGTAACTATCAACAACCAATGAGGTCAAAATTTTCATGGAGCAATCCAAACGCGGTGATGTAACCTTCTGTTGGTGTTAATCCTGGTGATATGACGGAAGAAGGGAAACCTAGTTTGGAGGATACAATGAACCTTTATGTGGCGAGGAATGATGCAAGGGTGGATCGTATTGAGTTAAAAATAAATTCAAATCATGATGAGTTATCCAAGAAGATGAAAAACCTTACCTTGTTGATGGGAGAGATGATAGGGAATGTGAACAAGTTAACACAACACTACAGGAAATCATACATTTTGTGACGAAAATTTTTGCGACGCAAGAATTTTGCCATATTTAGTTACTCAAAAGTGACAAATTTTGCTTTCGTTGTTGAAATGTATCTTTTAGCAACCTAACTTGTTGTCATTATATGCAATTTTATTCGTCACTATTTACTCAATTTCATGACGATTCTATAAATACGTTACAATTGTATTTATGAATACCTCTTTTCAATAAAAAAATTATGGCAAGTTCTTTAATGACAAATTTATGATAATTAGAGACGAACACAAATATCATGAATAAAATATATTTTCATGACGAAAATAAAATGTCATGGAACTTTTAAATAATTAGTGACGTTATATATTTTATCACCAATATCATACTATAGTGACGATAAATAGAAATCATCTTCTTTTTATTAGAAGATGAGTTATTTTTTAACACAACAATTTAAAATTTTATCACAGTTTTTTTAAAGATGTCTTTTTTAAACAAAATATTAGAGGTTAATTATTTAATGTCAAATGTATGGTAATTAGTGATGAAATATTTTGTCATATATAAAAATAATTTTATGGCAAAAATAAATGTCATAAAATATTTAAATAATTCATGACATCATAAATTTTGTCGCCATATATCTAGCTACAATGACAATAAATAACAATCATCACATTTTGATTAAAGGCAAGATATACTTAAACAAAAAATAAAAATATAAGTAAATTAGTTGATAAACTGAGAGTCTACATAGTCTATTTCAAAAATAAAAAATCAAAAATCAAAACTCAAATATAATATCTATATGCTAAATTATCTTGATCATAACTTCAACATTAGTATGAGAAAACCACAGTAATTTTATTATGAAAATAGTAAATATATTTCAGAGATAACTGTACAAAGTGCAATACATCCTAAGTATCATGATGCAATAAATTAAAAAAACTATTTTTTTAGAGACAATGTAGTCAATGCCTTATGTAATTATAAATTTCAAAAAATTGTTAATGCACATTAAAGCAAATAGCAAACACCAAAATTGTATCCTGAGTAAAAAACAACGAACTGTTACAAGTCAAAAAGAAACAAATCCAAGTTGATTTCTAATCTAACTGCGTCCAAATGAAGACATTACCATGGTATGCTTAATTAGAATTATGCATTCTTTAGCAATAATAAGTTAGCTATTAGCCGAAGAAAACTTCTAGGAGAGATCATTGTTGGCTAGAAACGTCCCTGAGCAGATGAACATATATAGGGAAAATTTCAATTTTGGTCCTCTAGGATTGGCCAAATCCAACTTCAGTTATCAGGTTTTGTAATTTCTCAAAAGTGGTCTTCCGATGTCCTATTTTAGTCATTTTCGTCCACTTTTGGTCCTTTTTGTGCACTTTTAATCCTTAAAGTTGCCAAAAAAAAGGGACCAAAAGTTGACAAAAAGGACCAAAAATGGACAAAAATGACTAAATTCGAACAATGGAGGACCACTTTTGAGAAATTACCAAACTTGAGGACTGAAATTGGATTTGACCTATCCTAGAGGACTAAAATTGATATTTTCCCCACATAAATAACATCAAGTACACAATATTTTCCCCACATAAATAACATCAAGTACACAATAGATAAGGAACCATCAACTAACACATACGCAGCATACAATAAAAAAACAGCAATATCATAACAACACCCTCTAAGAAAAATCCCAAAAAATCATTCAGAATCAAATTAAAGAGAACCAGCAATAAACAAGGCAGAACAAACCAAAACAAGCTCCAAAATGGACAAAACAACAATAACCAGCTACCGAGCACACAAATTGAGCAGGCTTGACTAGCACAGCAGAAAAATCAAATAACTAACAAATAAACAAAGACCAAACAAAACCAGCAAGACCACCTTATGGTCATCTAGAATTAAAACAGAAAAAATACCTTAATAATAAACAAAGAAACAAAGACCAAACATAACCAGCAAGACCACCTTATGCTCATCTAGAATCAGAACAGAAAAAAATACCCAACAACTATTAAACCAGAGCTAAAACAGTCCTAAAAAATCTATGTCATGCAACTACTGAAGCAATACACAATTAAAAACACAGAATACCAATACAATAATTATCAAGGCAGTCCACAATATGAAAAAATTAGAAAGCAGCAACAACCATGAACTAAACCCATGATCAACAAAATTCAACAGCAATAATCCATGCAGCCAAAAGTTCTAAAATTCCTGTCCTCCAAGCTGCAGCCAACACAAGCAGATAGAGTAGAGAAATTATATAGTTGATTGAAACCTGGTGCTAGGGTACGGAAGATGCCCTTTGCATTCCACGTATCATATCCAACATAATTAAGCTAAAACTAAGGACCAAAACTAAACCACTTCCTGAGTTTCTGCATTGAGGTTTTGATAGCATAGAACAACACACCAGAGCAGAACTACATTAAAACCCATCTGTAGAGTCAACACACAGAAGAACCAACAAGTGTTAGAAAATAAATATATATCAATAAAAAATTGGAAAACAAGACAAATTTAGTAGATAATCGAACATATCACACAACATACTCAAAGTTTTACCAATAGCAGCAAAATAAATAGAAATTCCACCAACAACAGGAAGGGAAAACAACAACAGCCAAATCAAAGAACACCATCAACTGGGATGCTCCGGGAAGAAACGTAATCAACAAAGATCCAGCAAAGGTAGTCTATGCATGATTTTTTTTCTTTCTCTCTCTAACTTGTACAAAATAAATACCCTAAAAATATAGCATATACCTAAAATTGAAATATACTAAAAATATTTTTTAACTTAAACATGAATTATTCAATAAAATAAGTAGGCACACATACAAAACATAAGTTGTTGTCAACACATAAGTAATGTGTCCAAAAAGGGATGAAAAAATGCATTTTAGACAAGATGAAAATGTGTTACAATCATTGTGCAATACTAAAACGTGAATGAAGAAGAGTTTCTTCTTTCTCTACCTCCACCAACCCTCATTTTTCCAAAAGTATTGACCATCTGAGCTTTTCTCTTTTTGATTCTCATGACTACCTAGTTTTAACTTGTCTACCTTTACAGTCTTATAGTCCATACTAATTTTAAGATTCTCTATGATCCTCTATCATATGAAGCGAAACCAGCAACTTCTTGGATAAGAATCTTTGCAAATGCATTCTTTTTTGGGTTTTTTAATTCCTTCCTATTTGATGGAAACAAGAGCAAAAGAGCACTAATACACTTCCATTATTATCGGGTGGGAAATAAAGTCTAATCTTGGCCTGCAAATTGTACAATGAATCTATTTTTCTATTTGTTAGATTCATGAGATAATTGGGGAATATACTGTAGAAGGTTTTCATTTTTCGATTACGGAAGCAATACACCCTTGAGGTGTTGATGAAGATTGTACTTTTGCAGTTGGGTGAGGACAAAATGTGAGTTCTTCAATCACTAAATTCAAATAATGGGAATTGTACATTATTAATCAAATTCACACTTATGCGGAGAGAAAAGAATCGAAATTTAGTGGAAGAAGAAACGATTTACCTGAATGAAAAATCAGTGAAATTGTTAAAATACAAGCAATGGATATGGCAAAACAGAGAGAACACTTGTCATACCATACTCAGAAACAAATTGGTATTCTACAATAATCACTTTCAACAAATACAATGATTTCCATATACAAATCCTCTTCAGTTAACAAATAGAAACCAGATTAGTTGCAAACACAACCTCAAATTTACACGCAGAATATGAGAACACAGAAATTGCAAGCAACATCGATAAATTAGGTCAAGAGCAAGAGTAGCTCACCTGAAGGAAGTATAAAGGGGTATCTGGATAGATTAATCGGAAAAATAGGGGATTGAATTAATAAAAAGAGATAGCAAAAGAGCCCAGGATATGTAGAGAGAAAGGAGAACCTAAATTAGTCGGCCGCACTTATGCTGAGAGACGAGACTGTCGAAGAAGAAAAGATTTACCTGAATGAAAAATTGGTGAAATCATTAAAACACAAGCAAATGGATATGATAGAACAGAGTGATGATGAGAGCTTTAAATCTGGTTTGTCCCGAGGCACCTTCTGATCGACGTCCACAAAAGCGCCGGACAAAACGTATATGACTTTGGAATCAATTCGTGTTGGGTGGAGAAAGGGAGATGTATGATTTATATGGGTTCTTATTTTTAGATTAGAATTAGAGTAATTAAAAATTAATTTAATAGCAAGATCCTTAAGGATTATATCAGCAGCGACAAAATAATTGGAGAAAAATTTTTAACGATTGGTGCATTTTCTTTTAGGATTGGCGCCTTTTCTTTTCTTTTGGCGCTTGTTCTTTCTTTTGTTCAATAGTTGGTTCCTTCTTTGCCCAAGCTTAAATATTTCATAAAATTTTAATTTGTGGATAATAAAAAGAAAAAAAAATCAGTGACTACTTATATTTATTTATCTTGTGCATAGCATTAAAAAAGACATAACTACATAAATTTATTTTTAAATATCTATTAAATTTAAGAGTCCAACTGCTGCACCTGATTCACCGGTGCACCTGGACGATCTTAACCATAGATTTAATTTTAATTCAATCTCCACCATCAAATAAGATAAAATAATTAATGAATTTTTTAAATAACTACCCACTATACCATACTTTTAAAATCACCCTAAATGTAAATGTTTTCTAATCATTTTAAAAAATATCTGACATATTGAAAAATAGTTGTATTTTAATAATTTATTCTGTCCTAATTTTGGTCATTTTTATTTGATACTTGCTCTATCTTACAAAATTATTCATATTTTTATTTGGTTTGTCCTAAAAGATCTTAAATTAAAAAAATAAATAAAAAATAGAAACGTCAAATCCCTTAATACACAAGTAGTATGTTTGATGATACTATTATATTTTGGAATGATTCTAAAGTGCACCATGTATTTTAAGAGTTGATAAATTTAAATAGAGAGGTAGTGAGTAGTTAATTATTTTAATGGGGTAATTAATTTTAAAAAAAATAATCAAACTATTAAAATCGTCTTGATGCATTTTAATGGGCCATATATTTTATTATAAATGTAATTATTTTAATTAATAATAATAATATTTTTTTAATTTCGATTAAAACGTCAAGAGTATTGATAACCATTTTCTCAACAGACAATTTTAAACCCCAAGTATGAAAGATGCGATTGTATCTTAGATAAGCGACCAAGTTATATCTATCGAACCCAATGAACAGTTGATTGTCAATTTATTATTATCTAAACTAGAGAAACTATTGTTGACAATTTAAGTTGAGAGTAATTATTAAACTAATGAACAAATAATAAAATAGCAAATAAAATAAAGACAGTAGAGATAAACGAGAGTTTGACAAGTGAGAAGATAGGTAGCTCTTCAAGTAATCCAGTTTCACTAATTAATCTCCCTTTCGTATGTCAATGTCTGACTCTATAGACACAAGCAGATAAGCGTGTAACATGTGTGAATAACTTCAGAGCAAGAAATATAATTACACCCCCCCTTTCTAGGTACTATCAGTATCAATTATTTCCCGTGCACTAAGTACTCTAACTCGATATGATCTCCCTTTATTGGTACTATATAATTATTCTTTTTAGCCTACTTACTAACCCAAATTCAATTCATTTAATAAGTATTCATATAAGATATTTCTAATGAAACTTCGAAGTCCCCTCACTTAGAATCATAACATATAATCATACTCAGCATTGAACGCACTCAATCAGTAATCAAGATATGTATTCAAACTCTACATAACATTTAATGATGCACAAAACAACTCTGAGTATGAATTAATAAAGTATAGTCACATATAAAATAAATTAACAAGTAGTGTTGTACGGAGCATACACACGTAAGTTCAATTAACTAGATAAACACCTTCATAACCCTATAACTACCAAAACAGTTCTAGCCCATGACGTTTCGAAGAACGTTCATGGTGGTTGGATAGATCTTACCCATAGTCTTGAAAATTACAAGAAAGATTAAGTTGCGAAAGAAACCCTAGAGATGGGCGTCGTCGCTTCTCGCTCCGTCTTGAATCTTCACCTGGTTCTCACTTGATTCGCTGTACGAATCTCTGTCTACTGCTCCTGCAGATGAAGTTAGGGTTTGGATGTGGTGTAGAATGGATGCAGAATCTAACTCCCTTTTTGTGTGATCGGCACCCCTTTTTATACTTGTTACTTCTCTTTATGGACTCTTACTGGGTTTTTTCGTAGAAAACACGCACATGCACGCACTAGAGATGAAATCCCGATATTTCGGAGCTGATATGTCACGTTCGACCAGACTTGGTGTGGTCGAATAGGACCTCTCAGTCGAACTGAGGTCGAACGACATGTCTGTAAACTGGACTTCGTCTCTGCTTGCCATTCGACTTGATCTTCTCCGTTCGACTAGACTTTGCTTGGTCAAATGGGCTTCTTTGGTCGAATGATCTCTCTGTAAGTTGAAACACCTCCCGTTCAACTTATCTCCTCTGTTCGACTTAACTGATGCTGGTCAAACAGCATCTCCAGGTCGAACAACACCGCAAAAATCGTGTCTTCCAATTCCGAGCACTTAAGACCTGTTTTCCTATACAAATATGCTCAAATAACCTCAATAGCATCTGATTCGTGTATTTTCCATAAACATCCCAATTCGTCTTGATGATAGACTCAATCATACTCAATTTCCACACAAATCTGAGCTCAAAACACGTGAATTATCACTCTCATCAAACCCCCAAACTTACATGTTACTCGTCTCGAGGCAAAGAAAATCAAAACAAAACAAAACAAGAGAGTGTAATCACGAGATCCTTATAATAAGCACAACCTATTCTAACACACGCAATTATATCAATTCCAAACATGCATCCATCATACCTTTCATCCATGCAAAAATATCCATCAACCACAATACTTCTAAGAGTGAAAAATCATCTAGTTCACTAGGTAAGTGTTTACTCTCGCGCTCAAGTGTAAAAGATATACACTTTCAAAGGATTAGTATATACGCTCAAAATCAATTCATATATTCGCATAACCATAAGCTTGGCAAAGGTATCAAAAATCAATTCATAATTATTTCAATACTAGGATCACAAATGACTTGTTTTTTGGGTTGTAATGTTGGCTCTTTGGTAAAGGTAGAAGAATATAGATAAAAGTGACTAACTTCACTAATAGAGAATTACCTTGGAAATTTGCTTTTCATCAAACAACATTAATACTTCTTCTCCTTCATCATTCTCATGATCTTTTCAATACTTCTTGTCTTGTTTCACTTGGAATCAACATCTTTCTTCTTTTTCAAAATACAAGGGTACCAATTTTGGGCACTAGCCTTTCAAGCAATTGGGGTACCAGTTTCAGGTACTACCCCTTCACAAGATTTAACCGCATATTTATTTTCATCACTACGCAAACTTCTTTCCTTTTTCTTCATACATGATCTAGCAATTTATTCACCTTAACTCTCTAATAGCAAATAGGGTATTTCAAGGCTCAATTATAGGTAAATAAGGCTTTTTATCATAGGCTTGCCAAAGAAAAAGCTTTTAAAGGCTCAACGGGGCTTCTAATGATATAAACTTCAAGGTAGGATAAAATTTGGCTAAGTGACTCAATTATCAATCATGTCCTAAGATCATATCCTAGTATCTATCAATCATAAACTTCAAACAAGACTCTAAGCCAAGTTCTAGAATACGAACATATGAATGATACTCACAAGAATAAACTATCATACATTGATATAACATGATTTCATAAGGCTCAAATTCTCACATGGGTTATAGATTTCTAAGCACTCTTCAAAGCATGCAATCAACATCAATATCTACATAAACTACAAGCAATAACAGTACATGCCTATCATCAATGAAATCAACATGCATAAAAAAACAAGTGCACATGCATCATAAAGAAGTAACATCATACTCTCTAAATCAATCCAATCACATCCAAATCAAACATATCCAATGTATCCATCATCATCACTCAATATCAAATACAGACAACTCACGCATGAATCTCAATCAACACCATCACCACTCACTCAAAACCCAACTTGTAAAGTGAAAAAGAGAAGGGAGGTGAGAAGAAACAGACAAGGATAAAAACCTGGCGCCACTACTCCTCCGGAGCATCATCATCATCATTATCATTGCGCCAATCATTGAAATCCCTTTGCAAGGTATCGATCTTCATGTCCAAAGCTTCATAATTCTCATTAAGATCTCTCAATCTCCCATCTATAGCATCATAACAGAGGTTGAGCATAGCGTAATTTGTATTCGCTAATGCCAGCTGTAGGTTCATCTCTTGCTGGTTCGCATTCAAGGTGGCGAAATGCTCGTTCATCAATCTAAACTGCTCCTTATATAAGTGATTCTGGGCATGCTAGAAATCCTGCTGCTGTTGTGGCAGTGGCTCAAAGTACTCATGTTGTGGCTGTAGCTGCATCGATGGCTGCATCGGAGGAAAATCTATCTCTGGGTACACAAACACTGGTTACTGTGGCTAATTCTCATCAACGGAATCAGCTGGATCACCCACCAAAATCATATCTTCATCAATGTGGACTCCATGTAGGTGCATCTCAGCTAGAAGTTGTTGGAGTTCGATCATTTGGTTAACGTGAACCTTTAGGGTTCCATATGTTACTAATTAAGTGGAAGCAAGAAATCAAATAAACGTATTACCTTTCACCAGGGTATGTTGAAGAAGAAGAAGAAGGATTCTCACCGGCAGCCTGTGCAGCCTCACCGTTTTGGGCATAACACCCTCATCTGATCTTCGATTTGAGAGATCTACACACCAAAATGATTCTCTCTTCTGTGGCTTTCCGTCAGTATATCACACGTTGAATTCTGAATTTTGTAGGATTTTATAAAAATTATGTAAGTTGGTGGACAGTAGCAGCAAACGGCCTCTTGATCTTCTGCTGTATTCCCAAGTCCAATCTCGACGTTGTATGGACGACGATCTTCGAGATCTTCTCAATATGCTATTCACTCACCCTCCTCACATTGTTAGACATGAATAATCAGTTAGATTAGGGTTTCCGGACAGCTGAGATTATTTATATATGGGCTACAGCAGGGACCAGGAGGAGAAATTAGAGTTGAGTCTCCAGTGGGATTAAGTATCCAAGCTTAGCCCAAAGCTTATACTTAAATCCAATAATAATAATATATACCACTAAAATATTATTACTGCACTACCGTTCTAATCCTTTAATTACGTTATGGGCTCCTTCTTATTATGAGTCTGTTAGTCTCCCCATGTTTAAGATATGCATGTCCATTAATTAATTAAGTTACTGGCAACTCCATTAATTAATATCTCATCCGAGAGTAGTACCACTCAACCTCATTATCATGCCAGAATAAATTCTTACATGATAATCCTTATGAGCTCCTCAAGAGGACATCATCAACCTATAACGGACACGGATTCCTTCTACAATCAACAGCACACCACCGAGACAGTACTACTTCCCAACTCACCGAGTTTGTTGATTTAATTACATATAAATCTCCCCCATTGATGAATCAAATAAATACATATTGCCTTACGTGTCGAGGTTATTGTATAGAGATTAAGAGCACGAACATCCATAATAACTGAGATCAAGTTCTCCTATAAGTCAGTATAAGTCGAACGATCTCAAGCGGTCCTTCTCAATACACACAAAGTGCACTAATGTGATTTTATAATCAAGACAAACAAATACCAAATCACACTACAACCATCCCGATAGAGAGTCCCCGTCTATCTCAATTGTGAACATCTGTTTATACTTTATAAGGAAACCGATAATATGATCTTCCGCGTATGGTCGCACAACATATTATCTACAGTATAAAGTAAGTGGAATATTGCATCGTACATATAAATAAATTATAAGACGCAATCATTTGATCCTATGATTCTCATTTCAAATAAATTGTTATAACATTGTTCATACAAAAAACTAGACTTTTAGTATACAATCCAACAGAAGTGTCCAATTTCCCTCTTCCAAACAAGTCTTAGAAATTGCCCTATGCTCTGAGGTATCCATCAATAGGTTGGTGTTGATCTGAACAGTCGTCAGATGAATAATCTGTTAGCATTCGATCATTTGGTTAACATAAACCGTTAGGGTTCTATACGTTTCTAATAAGTAGCAGAAGAAAGTAAACAAGAAACGTATTACCTTTCACCAGGGTATGTTAAAGACGATGAATTCTCGCCACCAGCCTGCGCAGTATCACCGTTTTGGGCATAACTCTCTCATTCGATGTTGTATTTGAGTGATGTATGCGCCAAAACGATCCTCTCTTCCGTGGCCTTACGTCAGTATATCACACATTCTGTTCTGAAGTCTGTATGATTTTATAAAAATCGTAGAACATGGTGGACATCAGCAGCAAATAACCTTCCAGTCTTCTACTGTATTCCCAAGTCCAATCTCAACGTCGTGTGGGCGACGATCCTCGAGATCTTCTCAATCTGCTGTTCCCTCACCCTTCTCACAGTGTTAGGCATGATTAATCTCATAGATTAGTGTTTTTGGACAGCTGAGATGACTTATATATGGGCTACAGCAGGGACCAGGTGGAGAAATTAGAGTTGGGCCTCCATTGGGTTTAAGTATCCAAGTTTAGCCCAAAGCTTATACTTAAGTCCAATAATAATAATACATACTACTAAAATATTATTACTGCACTACCGTTCTAATCCCATAATTATATTATGGGCTCCTTCTTATTATGAGTCTGTTAGTCTCTCCATGTTTAAGATATACAATGTCCATTAATTAATTAAGTTACTGACAACTCCATTAATTAATATCTCATCCAAGAGTAGTACCACTCAACCTCATTATCATGCCGGAATAATTCACCTGCAGGGTTTACATGATAATCCTTATGAGCTCCTCAACGGAACATCATCAACCTATGTCAGACACGAATTCCTTCTACAATCAACAGCACACCATAAGGACAACACTATTTCCTAACTCACCAAGTTTTTTAATTTAATTACATGTAACCCATTGATGAATCAAAGAAATACATACTGCCTTACATGTCGAGGTTATTGTATAGGGATTAAGAGCACGAACATGCATAATAACTGAGATCAAGTTCTCCTATAATCGGTATGTCGAACGATCTCAAGCGATCCTGCTCAATACACACAAAGTGCACTAATGTGATACTATAGCCAAGACAATCTAATACCAAACCACATTACAACCATCTCGATAGAGAATTCCCGTCTATCTCGGTTGTGAGCATCCGTTTATACTTTATAAGGAAACCGATAATATGATCTTCCGCGTGTTGTCGCACAACATATTATCTACAGTATAAAGTAAGTGGACTATTGCATCGTGCATATAAATAAATTATAAGATTCAATCAGTTGATCATATGATTCTTATTTCAAATAAATTGTTATAACATTGTTCATACAAAAAGCTAGACTTTTAGTATACAATCCAAAAATACAATCAAAATCGAAAAGAAAGTGGATTCTTACCACGGATGAACATCCATACATCATCCATCCGCTGAACCAACCCCATCCTCACACAGGATGATAAAATCAAATCAGGCTCCCCTCGGATTGGCCTATGCCCACTCAAGTCAACTCGATAGTACTCCACTAACGGAGTAATCAGCCCTCCAATGTGGACTCTTTGGAAATCATGAGTAGAGAACTTGTACTGCTGTTGAAAAAAGTAAGTCGCGACATTGAAACGGACTCCATTCAACATACACCAGAGCACGTACAACTCTCCTCTCAAAATACAATTGCCCTCGGATCGAGCAAATAGTGTGTTGCTCAAGATCCAGTCCATATATGATATCATGGGGTTGCGGATGAATGTCACTTTAGCAGTGTTTGAATTATAACGACCTTGCCTCCACGAGATAGATCTCCAAAACTCATCGGCATGAAAATCAGCATGCTATACTTCTGACACATTCTCACAACCAATGATCTCATTAAACTCACTGGCATACATTAGTTGCAACCGTCCACCAATCTACATCCACAGGCCACAGGGAAGATAATGATCTCCACGATCGACTCTCATCGAGCATAAAACTTCAGCATTAATGTGAAAATACATATCCCTCTTCATCTCTATGAATTTAGTGATCCCTACTCGATTGAACATCCAACAAATATCGTTGATGATGTTCATCTGCACCATCGCTTGATCATCTTGATAACGAGTCTTCGTTATCTTGTACGCAATAGCTGCCCATAACTCCTTTTTCTCCTCCCAATCCTCGATCTTTATACCAAAATTGGAAGGTCTCTACTTATCAAGCTTTAATTTCTTCGGAAACATCACCTTTCCTAGGAGACTTAGTGTCCTTCCTCTTAGAAGATGAAGCAATCTCTTTTCCTACAAAGATTATATTTCAATACACAACAAAGAGATAAATCAAGTATACCAATCTTAAGACTAATTTAAGCATGAATTCTACTCAAGACTTCAAATTCACATGCCATAATCAACTCAAAACTCAATTTCTCCAAATTTCAAGTGTTCATTTAATCATCATAACAAATATATGCTCAACACTTTCATTCATGAGACAATTTTAATTACTAGTTTTAAGATTACAACACACATTAAACATGCTTATCAATTTCAACATAAAGTCCACAAAAACCATAAGCCTGCTCATCTTTCACATTTAATTGCACCAACACGTCAAATCAACGAGCCCATACATATAATTCGAAATTAAACTCAAGGCCGCAAGATATGCATCATCAATTTCACAAAATTCCAACAATCCAACTTAAATTGAATTATGCAAATTCATGTAAAATTTCAACAAGAACACCAAGATTAATCACTCCAAATCCAACTAAACATATGTTTTATCCACTTACCCAACCTTCACTAAGCATAATCACTTCAATTCAAGAGTTGAGAAGTTTGAAAACATACCTTTATCTCCGGCCATGGTGTGTGTGATGTACGGTAAAAATTCCAAAAATTTTCGAATGAAATAGCCCAAAATTGGACTTGAATCCTTCAAAACTTGGTTGTCGAAGTGTGTGGAAAGGAAGAATTAAGTGTGGGAAGAGTTCAGAGTGAAGTTCTTACAAGTCGGGATGAGTGCTTGAGAAAAGGTGATGGGAATAGGTCGAACAACTCATGGAAACTGACTTTTATTCACAATTCCAGACCCCATTCGACTCGAATAGATTGGTAGAACTAGGGTTTTTGGTAGAACTGTGCGAACTTGCTCATAAAACATGACCTCGTTTGACCTCCGTTCTACCAAAATATCATGGTCGAACAAAAGTGTGAGGTCGAATGGCACCTCTGTAAACTGAAAAGTCGCCCTTGTTCTCCCCTGTTTTGTTCGACCACCGTTCAACCTCAGAGTTCTAGTCGAACAAAGCTTGTTAGTCGAACTGAGCTTCTATAAGTTGGTTTTGTGTTCAGGTACGTCGTTCGACCGCCATTCGATCTCAGAACTCTAGTCGAACAGTAGTGTTTGGTCGAACAAGCTTCCGAACTTGTACAATTTTGTACTTTTCTTGTCTTTCCCTGCAAAACTCAAACTCTAGGACAACATCAAGCATAATAATACATAGAACAAAAGCTAGAGAACCACTCTTAGAGTATATAAAAATATGTTAAATACTCCTCTCACACTAAAATAAATAAAATAACACCGAACACTAGGCAAATTGCAAAAAAATCGACATATCAAAACCAGTTAAAGTTTCAATATACCGCAAAAAATCAACTCCCCTAGCAAACGTTACAAATAAAAGATTATACTCTTGATGCTTCAATGAGGTAAGTATATCACACCCCCCAAACTTAGTAGAAACTATAGTTGAAACTAAATTTGCAAAGAGATGTAATTGCCAATTAGTAAGCACCTTAAATATAAAAATTTCTTACTTACACAAAATAAATAAAGCAATAAAATGGGAGGTAAAGCCCCCAACAGGCGCTCTTGTTTAACATCGGAGAGTCACAACGGTACCAACTCAATGTAAGGTATCTTCAAAGACGACACATGCATCATCCGGTGACTTATAATGCTTCAATTGATGCCCATTAACTGCTACAATGTCCCCTTCTTTGTCCATGATTTCAAAACTCCCACCTCCGTAGGCTCTATGGATAATGAACAATCTCGTCCACTTCAATTTCAATTTTCCAGTGAAAAGCTTCAAACGAGAGTTAAAAAGAAATACCTCATCTACTTGCTTGAACTCTTTATAAGTAATATTCGAATCATGCCACTTTTTCATCTGCTCCTTATAGATCACCGAGTTCTTAAAAGCTTGACTTATAAACTGATCCAGTTGATTGATATGCGTCAACCTCAAATTCTTAGCCTCCTTTAAGGATAAATTTAATCTTCTTACTGCCCAAAAAGACTTATGCAGAATTTCTATGGGTAAGTGGCACGAATTCCCATAGACAATTTGATAAGGTGACATGTCAAGCACAGTCTTGTATGACATACGGAACCCCCATAATACATCATCGAGCTTCATAGCACAATCCTTCCTATTGGTTCCAACTACCTTCTCCAGTATTTGCTTCACTTGCCGGTTAGAGACTTCTGCTTGCCCATTCGCTTGAGGATGATAGGGTGTAGTAACCCTATGCTTAACACTATAGTCCTTGATAACTTTTTCAATGAGCTTGTTGACGAAGTGTGAACCTCCATCACTTACTAGTGCTTTAGGAACTCCATAGCAGGCAAAAATATGTTTCTTCAAGAATGATAAAACAGTCTTTGAATCATTCATGTTCATTGGAATCGCTTCCACCTACTTAGAAACATAATCAACAGCATGAAGGATGTATAGGAATCCATTAGATGAAGGAAACGGTCCCATAAAATCAATTCCCCATACATTGAAGATCTCTATAACAATGCTTGGTTGAAGTGGAATCTCATCCCTTTTACTTATATTTCCCATCATCTGACATCTATCGCATGTCGCAATATAGGATTCACAATCTTTAAACAAGGTAGGCCAATATAAAGTGGATTGTAGTACCTTGGCTGTAGTCTTTTGAGCTCCAAAATGCCTTCCGTTAGGTTGTGCATGGAAAAATTCAAGAACACTCTCCATCTCCATCTCGGGCACACACCTACGGACGATAGAATCTGTACAAATTTTGTAGACGAACGGATCATGCCATATGAAAGTCTCAACATCTCTCTTAAATTTTGCAAGTTGATACATATTGAGATCTTTTGGAATTTCACCCACGGAAATATAATTTATATAATCCGCATACCAGGAATACATTCCTTGGGCAGCCACTGCACAAGCTCTCTCCGCTCTTTCAAAAATCACCACTATAATCTTCTCATCTGAGAACATCTCTTCAATGTATTCAAAAGAGTCATCACAATGTTCCCTTGTCTCTAACCTTGATAGGTGATCTGCCAAGACATTTTCTGTTCCATTCTTATCTCGAATCTCTATATCAAACTCTTGTAGAAGAAGGAACCATTGAATAATCCTAGGCTTTGCTTCCTTCATCTCCATCAAGTACTGAATCGTAGAATGGTTCGTGTACACTATAGTCTTCATGCCAACCAAATACTGTCGAAACTTGTTGAATGCATACACAACAGCTAAAAATTCATTTTCAGTTACAGTGTAATTCTTTTGTGCTGCATCAAAAGTTTTGCTCACATAGTAGATGGCGCAAAACTTCTTTTCCTTCAGCTGCCGAGCACCACTCCAAGTGCTAGATCACTTGCATCACACATAAGTATAAACGGCTGAGTCCAATCCGGTGTGATCAAGATAGGTGCAGTAATAAGCACCTCTTTCAAAACCTGAAAAGCTGTTAGACATTCTTCATCAAAAACAAAAGGAATATCCTTTTCAAGTAAGTGAGATAAGGGCTTGGACTATTTTGAGAAGTCTTTGATAAATTTTCTATAGAATCCAACGTGTCCAAGGAAGGACCGCACTCTTTTCTCATTCTTAGGTGGTGGAAGCTTCTCAATGGCCACCATCTTTGCTCTATCAACCTGGAATCCCTTGGCCGAAATATGATGCCCAAGAATAATTCCATCTCTCAACATAAAATGGCACTTTTCTCAATTCAAGGCAAGATTAGTTTCTTGACATCTCTTTAAAACAACAGATAGGTTAGACAAACAAACATCAAAAGAGGAACCAAACACAGAAAAATCATCCATAAACACTTCCATGATCTTCTATATCAAACTATCAAATATGGCCATCATGCAACGCTAAAATGTAGCAAGTGCATTACACAATCCAAAAGGCATCTTTCTAAAAGCAAAGGTTCCATAAGAGCAAGTAAAAGTAGTCTTTTCTTGATCCTCGAGTGTAATCATGATTTGATTATAACCCAAGTACACGTACAAGAAACAATAAAACTCATACCAGCTAGACGGTCAAGCATTTGATCCATGAAAGGAAGAGGGAAATGGTCTTTGCATGTATTTTCATTCAGTTTTCTATAATCCGTACACACACACCATCTCGTAGGATTCCTAGTGGCTAAGGTCTCACTATCATCGACTTTCACAATAGTTATGTCCCGCTTTTTAGCTACAACATACAATGGACTCATATGTGGACTATCACTAATGGGATATATAATTTCTGCATCTAACCATGTTAGGATTTGTTTTCTAATCACTTCTTGAATCGTGGGGTTAACCCTTCGCTGATTCTGAATGTATCCCTTAGCTTCATTTAGCAACCTTATCTTATGCATGCAATACAATGGATTAATACCCTTTAAATCATCAAGTGTCCAACCTATAGCAAACTTATACTTTCGAAGCATATCTAGCAACCCTATAAGTGTTCGATTGTATACCAAAAGTCTAGCTTTTTGTATGAATAATGTTTTAACAATTTAATTTATTTGAAATGAGAATCATGTGATCAAACGTTTTGCATTATTATTTATTCTTGTAAAAGTCCATTTACTTTATACTATAGATAATGTTGTGTGCGGCGTCACACAGAAGATCATATTATCGGCTCCTTATAAAGTATAAATAGATGTTCACAACCGAGATAGATGGGGACTATCGATCGGTATGGTTGTAGTGTGATTTGGCAATAGTCTGTCTTGACTTTAAAATTACACTAGTGCATTTATGTGTATTGAACATGACCGCCTTGAGGTCTTTCGATTTATGCTGACTATATAATAGAACTTGATCTCTGTTATTATAGATGTTCGTACTCTTAATCCCTATACAATAACCTCGACACATAAGCCAGTATTTATTTCCTTGATTCATCAATTGATGAGATTTAATTATTAAATCAATATGCTTGGTGAGTTAGGAGATGGTGTTGTCTCTATGGTGTGCTATTGATTGTAGAAGGAATTTATGTCCTAACGGAATTGGTTGATGATGTCCCCTTGAGGAGCTCATAATGATTATCATGTAAACCCTGCAGGTGGATTTAATTCGGCATGATAATAAGGTTGAGTAGTACTACTCTCGGTAAATATATTAATTAATGGAGTTGTCAGTAACTTAATTAATTAATGGGCATTGAATCTTATACACGGGGAGACTAATGGGCTCATAATGAGAAGAAGCCCATAACGTAATTTGAGATTAGGGTGGCAGTGCAATAATATTTCTTTAGTGGACTGATTTACTATTATTGGCCTTAAGTATAAGTTTTTGGCTAAACTTGGATGCTTAAGCCCTATGGGAGGCCCATACTCTAATTTCTCCTCCTGGTCCCTGTTGTAGCCTATAAATAGTCAATCTCAGCAGTCTGGTAATATTAGAATTCGCGCCTAAAATTGTGACTTCGAGGGAAAACTATAGATTGAGTTTGTCTTGGTGATCGTTACCCACACAACATCAAGACGTGGCTTAGGAATACAACAGGAGATCAGAAGGTTATTTATTCTTTTTGTTCAACCTTTACATCAAACCCAGTTAAAGGTAATTCAATTCTGTTCTTATGCTTCCGTCGCAGTAGAATTGTATGGAACCCTAACTATTCAGTTTAACCAAAAGATACAAACGCCATCAATAGGTATAAAAGTGAAGGTTCTATGGTTGAACGTGACTCGTTAGGCTACGGTTTATGTGTATATGTGATTTATTTTATAATTGAATCGCATATGGCTAGTTAGTGTTTTGCTTTTATGAATTGAATTCATGATATTCCTATGAAAAACCATACATGTAATTATTGGACGGTAAAAGTGAATCATCGTCAAAACCCTAATTACATCGGTGAAAGATGTACGACTCCTCTTGGTATCATGGTTGATGACACGATGGTGAATTGCTGATGCTGTCGTGATCTGGTTGTGGCGGACTGGTGGGGAATGGGCACGGCGGCGTGGGTTACTGGTGAAAGACGTGACTGTCCAGAAAGTGAACAGCGGGGAGGGGCGCTTGCATGGCCCTACATCATTGATGGTTGGTGTGATCAACATCGGCGTTCAGGGGAGTGGAATGGCAGGAGGCTGGGAAGCGACAGACCGTTGTTCCGAGCGGGTCTGCAGCCTGTTCTGAGCGGGTCTACTGCCTGTTTCAAATGGGTCTGCAGTTGTTTTCGATCAGTCTGTAGTCATTCAGGGTGCGTCCTCACGTGTTCCCAACGAGCCTCTTGCTAGCCGAATAGGTCTCCACGGGTTTCAGTTTGCCGATCGTGACTGCATAGCTAGGGGTGGAGTCCAGCAGCGGCAGAGTGTTGGATGCTCGGTAACTCGACTGCTGGTCAACATCTTGGTAGTGGCGCGACGTTCCCGGCATGGCTGGGAAGCGGGCTGTTTATCAGTCTGACCACCGTGATATGTGTACGTGGCTGGAGACAGATGAGTGGATAGGCATGAGCCTGGCACCATTGCCGGATGTTGCCGGCGGGAGCTCTGCCATCCATGGGCGTGTTTCAGTGATGAGGGTTTCGGATTGCATCTGCACGGCTGGATCGATGCCCAATCATTGGGGGTTATCACTGCAACGACAGTGAACTCAGCTTCACGATGGGACTTTGGGGAACATCTAAGTTTTCTAGCGGGTAATTAGTTGGCAAGAGCGGCACCGGTACTTGCTGTGGAATCGGTTGATGGGTGATGACTTGGGGCCTAGGAAATCTAACTCGTTGTGCAAGTCATCATCTAATTGCTTGGAGTGTTGACTAAGTCAACTTAATTTTGGCAATTTTTTTTCTTTCTTTATATATAATTGCTATAATTATTTTATTTATTAATTATTGTTATATATTTGGATTGGATGGATGTGCTATTTGATTTATTGTTTTAAATAATAGAATGCTAATTTGCGTATTATATCTGAAATATTTAAAAACCTTCTTGTTAAACAACTAAGTGGGAGAGGGTTGATTAATAAATCCCGCGGCCTCCATTGTTGATTTATTATGTGATGCAAGTAAGCTTATGATTCGATTTTAGTGCCTTCCTCCCAAACAGATGAGTTTTATTTGTGGATCACTGGAATAAATTTTATTAAATAATTATTATTTGTAATATGATGCACATGAACTTATGAGTTGGCTATAGTGCCTTCCTCCCCAATGGATGAGTTTTATTTGCAGATCATTGGTACAAATTAATAATTGATGATTGTAGGAAATTATTTGAGGGCGTGTGGTCTTCTCCAACTGTAAGACACACAAACTTAGGTAAAGTACGTAATATCAAATAATGTTATATACTTAGGTGCAATTAATATGTATCCTCCCCAACGGAGTCACTGCTATTAAATTGCATGGCTAAAGTATAACCGACTATTAATCATTGAGTCATAAGGTTAATTATGACGTATGGAATTAATAGGTAAAACCTTCTTTTGCAAATGTTCGAGTTTGTATACGTCCACACTAACGTGGCATGCAAATTCACGGTATTTGAGATGTTGGTGAATTTATTTTATATTGTTTTTTGAGGGAATCAATATAAATTTCAAATTCAAAGTGTTTGATCATTGTATTTATTTACTTAACTCTCAGGATTTTCAAATGGCTTTCAATCCACTTGCTGTGATATTTAAAGATAACAAACTTAATGGTCCTAACGATATTGATTGGAAACGAAACCTGAATATTGTTCTTACTGCTGAGGAATATAAGTTTGTGCTCAATATTCCATGTCCTCAAGCCCCTACTGCTGAGTCGATTGTAGTGGAGGTTGTAGCTCATGCGAGGTGGGTCAAGGCTGATGAGATGGCATGGTGTTACATTTTGGCTTCTATGTCAAAAGTGCTGCAACATCAGCACCATGCCATGGCGACTGCTTCGGCCATGATGCTAAATCTTCGGGAACTCTTCTGTCATCAAAGTAGGGCTGCTAGGCAAGAGGCCATGAATGTTTTGGCGAATACTAGAATGGCTGAGGGCACTTCTGTAAGGGATCATGTCCTTAAAATGATGGGCCAACTCAATGAGTTGGAAGTCCTTGGAGCTGAAATTGATGGGGAAACCAAGGTTGATTTCGTCCTCCAAATCTTGACTTGGAGTTTTGAGCAGTTTCACCTTGACTACAACATGAAGAGAAGGTTGTATACATTTGCACAACTTCGGACAGAACTCATGGTGGCGGAAGGGCTTATTCTTCAGTGTCCTTAAGTACATGTTGCTGAAAATATTGCTTGTCCTAAGCCGAAAGGTGGTAGGAAGAAGCAGCAGCAAGGAAAACCAGCAGCTATCACGAGAGATGGAGCACAATGTGGTGTGGTCAAGAAACCTAAAGGCAAGTGCTTCAAATGCAAGCAGTCAGGACATTACAAGATTGACTGCCCGCTACTAAAGGGGAACAAGCAAGGTATGTCTTATTTACTTCTTGTTAGATTTGAATACTAAAAGCCTTGCTTTTGTATTGAACAATGTTTTAACAATATTATGAAATGAGAATCATATGATCAAATGTTTTGCATATTATAAATTGTTTATTTATATATTTGTGCAAAAGTCCATTTACTTTATACTGTATATAATATGTTGTGCGACAACACGTGGAAGATCATATTATTGGTTTACTTATAAAGTATAAACAGATGCTCACAACCGAGATAGACGGTGACTATCTATCGGGATGGTTGTAGTGTGATTTGGTATTAGTTTGTCTTGACTATAGAATCACATTAGTGCACTTAGTGTGTATTGAGTAGGACCGCTAGAGATCGTTCGACTTGTACTGTCTATATAGGAGAACTTGATCTCAGTTATTATGGATGTTCGTGCTCTTAATCCCTATATAATAACCTCGACACGTAAGGTAGTATATATTTCTTTGATTCATCAATGGGTGAGATTTACATGTATTAAATCAATAAACTCGGTGAGTTGAGAAATAGTATTGTCTCTATGGTGTGTTGTTGATTGTAGAAGAAATCCATGTCCGTCATAGGTTGATGATGTCCCCTTGAGGAGCTCATAAGGTTTATCATGTAAATCTTGCAAGTGGATTAATTCCGGCATGATAAAAAGATTGAGTGGTACTACTCTCGGATGAGATATTGATTAATTTGAGTTGTCAGTAACTTAATTAATTAATGGGCATTGTTTATCATAAACAAGGGGAGACTTTCAGGTTCATAATAAGAAGGAGCCCAAAACATTATATTGGGATTGGATGGGTAGTGCAGTAATAATATTTTAGTGGACTATATTATTATTATTGGGTTTAATTAAAAGATTTAGGCTAAGCTTGGTTAATTAAATACAATTGAGGTCCAGTCCAATTTCTCCTCCTGGTCCCTGCTGTAGCCCAAATAAATAAGTCATCTCAGTTTCTATTTGTCCTAATTCCTGCGCCTCTTTTGAAGTGAGTGAGGGAGAGAAGCAGATTGGGAAAATCCTGCAGATTATTGCCCACACAATAGTAGGATTGGACAAGGGTCATACAGCAGAAGATCAGAGGTGGTTTGCAAAAGATCTTCATCAACACACCCGGTGAAAGGTAAACGTTTAATCGCTTCCGCTAATCGTTTATTTTGTTTTAATGGATCACGGTTGAACCAAACGATCCTAAAACCAACAATTGGTATTAGAGCGTTGGTATCGTGGTGAATCGTGATTCATTAGTTTATGTGACTATGTGATTAACTATGTGATTTAGTGATATAATCTTGATATAGTCGCATATGTATTAGGATTTGAATAATATGGTATTATTTGTCAAAATCCTATGTATTCTATGTTTATAAATCGTTGATTCAAGGAATGATATTAGGGATAGGATATGTGTGAATTATACTTAATTCCTATGTGCTTTGTTGATGATTTGGGCGTGTGATTATTGGATTTTTAACACCTTGTACACACACGGATACATAACCGGTGATTGTCTCGCCAGCGGTGGTTCTGATCGCTGCTGAATCGCATGTGAATGGCGACCCTCGGCTGAGGGCAGTGATCGGCGGGGCTCAATTGGCAGCGTTAAATGGAGCAGTGATATTCCGGCGTTGAATTGAGATTGTGGATGTTCGAATCGAGGCGTTTCACCTGAGTGATCTGTGCGGATCTGCTGTGCAGTTGTCGATCGCGGTGGTTGATCTATGGTGCTAGGAGAGGCACACGGGCGCGGATGCGGTGCTTGCACGGCGGCGTCCTGGTGACTCGATTCCGGTTGTGGTTGAATCGTGATAGCAGCGACGTGCGACAGTGAAGGCTCGAGGATGTCGACTATCTACTAGACGGATGGGATGACTCTGGTAGTATGGCAGATCATTATCGGACGGTTGGCGGTGCGACTCTGACGGGCTAACAACACGACCTCCGGGAGCAGCGGCGCCGTGTTACAGCTGTTGTGCGGAGTGTGTCTGCAGCTGAGAGAAGATTTTTGGCAGCGATGGTGACTCTTCACAGCTGGAAGCTACACGGCGGCGGGCTGACGACGACTCCAATTGGCTGACAGGACGGCCGTCGGCAGCAGCGGGGCCAAGATGCGCCGGTGGGATCTGCTGGTAGCTGCCGCTGGTAATTCCATTTGAAGGTTGCGGCTGGGTGAAAAATTAGGGCAGCAGATGTGATTCTCCTTGCTGGGCAATTTTTTAATTAAAGTGCTTGTTGGGCCCTTGTTCTTGTTGCTGATTGGGCCCAATTTTTTTAATGAAGCTTAATTAATTGTGGGTTTGTAGTTGGGCCATAATTTTAAATGAGTTGTATGTTCATTCATCTAGTAAATGGCTGGCTAAGTGAGCTTGATTATTTTTTAATGGGCTGCTCATTTTATGCTATTGATGTTTGGATAGACGGGGTCCATTTATTTGATCCAATTTTTATGCAATCAATTGTTGATATATAATTGTTTTGATTGTTTTACTTGACAATTAATTGTTATATATGTGACATTTTCTATGTTATTTATTTAATTTTAAATTACTATAAATAGAAGTATGCTAGGATGTATATTTAATTATGAAATATTATATGCATGTTAAATAAAAACCCTCCGTGTTTAAATAACTAAGTGAGAGAGATGATTGGTAAATAAATTCTCATGGCCTCCATTATTGGTTTGTAAGTGATGTAAGTAAGCTTGCGCGTTGGCATTAGAGTCTTCCTCCCCATCGGATGAGTTTATTCACGGATCACTGGTACAAACTTCTTTAAGATGACTGTAGGAAATTATCCAAGCGCATATGTACTTCTCTATCTGTAAGGTACATAAGCTTGCGCAATGGACTTGGGGTCAAATAATGGTGTACACTTAGATGCAAATAATTAGTATCCTCCCCATCAGAGTCACTGCTGTTATTTGCATGGCTAAAGAAAACCGACTATTAATTATTTTGTCATAAAGATAGGTTGACAAATGAGATTATTGGGTAAAATCTTCTCTTGTAAATGTTCGGGTTTGTATACGTCCACACTGTCATGGCGTGCAAATTCACGGTGCTTGAGATATTGGTGAATTTTATTTTATATTGAGGGATTCAAAGTATTTGAGGGATTCAATATAAATTGATAAATTCGAAGTGTTTGATCTGTTTAATTATTTATGATTCTCAGGATTTTAATATGGCACTCAACTCACTTTTTGTTATACTTAAAGAGCATAAACTTACTGGCACTAACTGTGTTGACTGGAAGCGAAACATGGACATTGTATTAACTGCTGAAGATTATATTTTTGTACTTTCTGAGGAATGTCCTCCGGCACCTACTGATGCCTCTACTGAAGAGCAAAGAAATGCTTATAATAGGTGGGTCAAGGCTGATAGAATGGCTAAATGCTATATTTTGGCGTCTATGTCAAATGTGCTTCAGACTCAGCATCAAGCCATGGAGACCGTCTATGATATGATGCATAATCTTAGGGAACTCTTCGGATATCAGAGTCGTCCTGCTAGGTCGAAGGGCATGTTGGTCTTGATGAACACCAAAATGGCTGAGGGCACTCCCGTAAGGGAACATGTCCTTAGGATGATGGGCCAACTCAATGAGTTGGAAATTCTTGGAGCTGAAATCGATGGGGAAACCCAGGACGATATCATACTCCAAAGCTTGCCTAGGAGTTTGAGCAGTTCCGCCTGAACTATGGTATGAACAAACATATGTACTCGTTGGTGGAACTTCTGACAGAACTTGTGGCGGTGGAAGAACTATTTCATAGACCTCCTCAGGTTCTTGTTGCTGAAAATGCTGCTCATCCTAGGCCGAAGGGCGGTAGGAAGAAAAAGAAGCACGAAAATTCAGGACCGGTGAACCAAGTGAAAGCAAAGACTGGTGAGGTCAAGAAGCCTAAAGGCAAGTACTTCAAATGCAAGCAGCCGGGACACTACAAGGCAGACTGCCCTCTTCTGAAGGGGAACATGAATGGTAAGTCTTATATACTAGTTGTTGAATCGTGTTTAGCAGCTGTATCTGCTGACACTTGGTGTGTAGATATGGGAGCCACTGACCATGTCTGCAATTCTTTGCAGGGGTTCCACCAAACCCGACAACTTAGTGATGGGGAGATTTCCATACACATGGGGAATACTACGAGAGTAGCAACTGTTGCAGTGGGAGACGTTTATTTATTTTTCAATAAGAATAAAATCTTGTTTTGAGGAATTGTCTTTACGTACCTTATTTTAGAAAGAATTTAATTTCGGTTTCTAAATTATTTATGGATGGATATTCTGTTTCTTTTAATGACAAGGTTGTTTTAAGGAAAAATGTAATTATTATCTGTGTTGGTACGTTGATAGATAATTTATATACTCTTAATCCAATTTCTCCCACAGTGCAACAAATTGAATCGAATAATACGTCTACTAATAAGAGAAAAGAACCTTCGAAAATGAATCAAATATATCTTTGGCATCTAAGACTTGGTCATATAAATTTAAGTAGGATTCAAAGGTTGATAGCTGATGGACCTCTGAGTTCATTAGTAGTGGAATATTATCCAACTTGTGAATCCTGCTTGGAAGGCAAAATGACCAAAAGGCCTTTTAAGGCAAAGGGGTATAGAGCTATAGATGTGTCGGAATTGGTTCATTCTAATTTATGTGGTCATATAACAATCCAGGCAAGAGGTGATTATGAATATTTAGTCATATTTATTAATGATTATTCTAGATACGAATACATTTATTTGATACACCGCAAGTCTAAATGCTTTGATAAATTCAAAGATGAGTATAAGACTGATGTGGAGAAGCAACTTGGAAAATGTATCAAGACACTTCGATCTGATCATGGTGACGGATACCTCTTAGGAGAGCTTAGGAATTATTTGTCAGAGGTTAGGAATGAATCCCAATTGTCTGCACCAGGCACGCCCCAGCAGAATGGTGTGGCGGAAAGAAGGAATAGGACTCTTATGGAAATGGTAAGGTCATTGATGAGTTATTTAGAATTACCAAATTCGTTTTAGGGATACGCCTTAGAAACAATGGCTTACATTCTAAATTTAGTACCTTCTAAATCAGTAGCCTCTACACCTACAGAATTGTGGACCGGGTGCAAGCCTAGTCTTAAACACATTCAGATTGGGGGTGCTCCGGCACATGTGTTAAAGGCAGAAACTGATAAGTTAGAATTGCATACAGAAGTTTGTCTGTTTATGGGATATCCTAGAGGAACGAAAGGTGGTTTGTTCTATAATCCAAAGGCTCAAAAGTTAATCGTTAGCACGAATGCCAAATTTTTTGAAGAAGATTATGTAATGAACCACAAACCCATGAGTAAAATTGTTCTAGAAGAAGTAAAAGGGGAACACCAAATTTAATACCAACTATACAAGAGGAAATGCCACAAGACACTGCACCACGTGTCACATCTAATACACAATTACCTATGGCGCCTCGTCATAGTGGGAGGGTTGTGAGACAACCAGATAGATTCATGGGTTTGGGAGAGTCGTCAGACTTGGTCCCTAGTGAACATGAAATTGACCCATTGAATTATGACAAAGCACAGCATGATAAAGATGCTCAATCTTGGCAAAAGGCAATGAAATCTGAAATAGAATCCATGCATTCTAATCAAGTCTGGGAGCTTGTAGAACCACCCAATGGTGTTAAAGCCATTGGATGCAAGTGAGTCTACAAAAGAAAAAGATGATCTGACGGTAAGGTGGAAAGCTTTAAGGCAAGATTTGTTGCGAAAGAATATACTCAGAAAGAAGTGATCGATCATGAGAAAACCTTTTCGCCTGTGGCCATGCTTAAGTCAATCCAGATTCTTTTATTTGTTGCTACTCATATGGATTATGAGGTTTGACAAATGGATGTCAATACAACTTTCCTAAATAGAAGTCTTGAGGAAAATATTTATATGATGCAAACAGAGAGATTTATTGCAAAGGGCGATGAGCATCTTGTGTGTAAGCATAATAGGTCCATTTATGGATTGAAACAAGCTTCAAGATCATTGAACATCCATTTTGATGAAGTAATCAAGTCATATGGATTTATTCAATGTCCGGATGAATCTTGTGTGTATAAGAAGTATGACGGAAATGTAGTGGTATTTCTTGTACTTTACGTGGATGATATCCTGCTCAATGGAAATAATGTAAAGGTGTTGTCTAGCGTAAGGGTATGGTTCTCTAAGCAATTTGAGATGATGGACTTAGGGGAAGCCGGACACATTCTAGGGATCAAAGTGATAAGGGATCGCAAGAAAAGGATGTTGTGCTTGTCCCAAGCTTCATACATTGATATTATCCTTACTCATTTTAGCATGCAAGACTCTAAGAAAGGTTTCTAACTTTTAGACATGGAGTGCCTCTATCTAAGGAAATCTGTCCCAAGACACAAAAGGAAATAGAGGATATGAAGGCGGTTCCTTATGCTTCGGAAGTAGAATGCCTCATGTATGTGATTCTATGTACGAGGCTGGATATCTGTTATCCTGTGGGTATGGTCAGTAGGTATCAAAGTAACCCAGACAAGGGCATTGGACTGCAGTAAAACATATCTTGAAGTACCTGCGAAGGACTAGGGATTATATGTTGGTTTACCGGGCATATACTTTACTACATGTGGGTTATACTGATTCAGATTTTCAGTCAGATAGGGATGCTAGTAAATCCACCTCGGGTTATATGTTTACTCTTGGAAGAGGAGCCATAATATGGAGGAGTGTTAAGCAGAAATGTGTTGCAGACTCCACCATGAAAGCCAAATTTGTAGCAACCTCTAAGGCAACTAAGGAAGCAGTATGGCTCATGAACTTCTTAATGGACTTGGATGTGATTTCTGGTTTGCCCAAAGCAATCATAATTTATTGTGATAATAGTGGTGCAGTAGCAAACTCGAAGGAACCACGAGCCCATAAGGCGAGTAAACACACTGAGCGCAAATACCACCTAATACGAGACATCGTTAAAAGAGAGAAGGTTGTTGTCGCTAAGATTGCATCAAAGGATAACCTAGCAGATCCTCTTACTAAGGGCCTTTCGGTAAAAACATTTGATGGTCATGTAAAAGGAATGGGGATTAGATGCGTGTCAGTAGATATGGTAGCATAGTCTTTTAGTATAAGTGGGAGATTGTTAGATTGTATACTAAAAGTCTAGCTTTTTGTACGAACAATGTTTTAACAATTTATTTGAAATGAGAATCATATGATCAAATATTTTGCATGTTATAATTTATTTAGATGTTATTGCAAAAGTCCACTTACTTTATACTGCCCCATATAAAGTATAAACAGATGTGCACAACCGAGATGGACGGGGACAATCTATCGGGATGGTTGTAGTGTGATTTGGTATTAGTTTGTCTTGACTATAAAATCACATTAGTGCACTTTGTGTGTATTGAGCAAGACAGCTTGAGATCATTTAACTTATACTGACTATATAGGAGAACTAGATCTCAGTTATTATGAATGTTTGTGCACTTAATCCCTATACAATAACCTCGACACGTAAGCCAGTATTTATGTCTTTGATTCATCAATGGGTGGGATTTATTTATTAAATCAACATCTCGGTGAGTTGGCAGATAGTGTTGTCTCTATGGTGTGCTGTTGATTGTATAAGGAATTCGTGTCTTATTAAATATGCTGATGATGTCCCCTTGAAGAGCTCATAAGGATTACATGTAACCCTACAGATGGATTTATTCCGGCATGATAACAAGGTTGAGTGGTACTATTCTCGAATGAGATATTAATTAATTAATGGGCATTGTATAACTTAAACACGGGGAGACTAACAGGCTCATAATAAAAATGAGTTCATAACGTAATATGGGATTAGAGTAGCAGTGCAGTAATAATACTTTAGTGGACTGTATTATTATTATTGGACTTAAGTATAAGTTTAGGCTAAACTTGGATACTTAAGCTCAATGGAGGCCCAACTCTAATTTCTTCTCCTGGTCCCTATTGTAGCCCATAAATAAGTCATCTCAACTATCCAGAACCCTAATTATTCGTGCCTACACACGTGAGTTAGATAGGGAGGAAGCAGATAGAGAGTGTCTTGAAGATCGTAGCCCATATGGCGTCAAGACTAGGATTGGAATACAACAGAAGATCGGAGAGGTCGTTCTACAAAGCTGTTCTAACTCAAAACCCATAACAAACATTGAACATACTATTCATGGTTTTTAAACCCCACATGACCCCAAACCAAACATTACCTAGGAGATTTTATTGGAATTTAGTGCTTAGAAAATATAATTGAACTCACTTCAATCTATCTTAAGCTATTCAGCTCTCCTAACCACACCGTGATTTATCAATTCACAAAAACTCACTTTTTATGAATCACAATTTGATTGCTCTACCTATTAGAATAATGATACTCATAATTTTTCTATTTCAAAATTATAAATAAAAGGTTTATATTTTCAATGCACTTTCAACCTCTATTTGTCAGCTCAGTGATGGCGAGATTACCATACTCATGGGGAATGCTACAAGAGTAGCAGCTGTCGCAGTGGGAAACGTTTATTTATTTTTCAATAAGAGTAAAACTCTTGTTTTGAAGAATTGTCTTTATGTACCGCATTTTAGAAAGAATTTAATTTCAGTTTCTAAATTGTTTATGGATGGATATTCTGTTTCTTTTAATGACAAGGTTATTATAAGGAAAGATAGAATTATTATCTGTGATGGTACATTGTTAGATAATTTGTATACTCTTAATCCAATTTCTCCCACAATGCAACAAATTGAAACGAATGATACATCTACTAATAAGAGAAAGGAACCTTCTAAAATTAACCAAACATATCTTTGGCATCTAAGACTGGGTCACATTAACTTAAGTAGGATTCAAAGGTTGATAGCTGATGGACCTCTGAGTTCATTAGTAGTGAAAAATTATCCAACTTGCGAATCCTGCTTGGAAGGAAAAATGACTAAAAGGCCTTTTAAGGCAAAGGGGTATAGAGCTAAAGATTTATTGGAATTGGTTCATTCCAATTTATGTGGTCCTATGTCTGTCCAGGCAAGAGGGGGTTTTGAATATTTCGTCACTTTCATTGACGATTATTCAAGATACGGATATATTTATTTGATGCGCCGCAAGTCTGAATGCTATAATAAATTCAAAGAATACAATGCTGATATGGAAAAGCAACTTGGTAAATATATCAAAACACTACGATCTGATCGTGGTGGTGAATACCTTTTGGGAGAGTTTAAGAATTATTCAGCGGAAAATGGGATTGAATCCTAATTGTCTGCACCGGGCACACCCCAGCAGAATGGTGTAGTGGAAAGAAGGAATAGGACTCTTATGGAAATGTTAAGATCAATGATGATTTATTCAGAATTACCAAATTCGTTTTGGGAACATGTCTTAGAAATAGCGGCTTACATTCTAAACTTAGTACCTTCTAAATTGGTAGCCTCCACACCCACAGAACTGTGGACCGGGCGCAAGCCTAGTCTGAAACATGTTCGAATTTGTGGTGCTCCGGCACACGTGTTAAAGGCAGGTGCTAATAAGTTAGAATCACGTACTGATGTTTGTCTGTTTATAGGGTATCCTAGAGGAACGAAGGGTGGTTTATTTTATAGTCCCAAGGACCAAAAGGTGTTCATGAGCACGAACGCCAGATTTTTGGAAGAGGATTATATAATGGATCACAAACCCATGAGTAAAATTGTTCTAGAGGAAGTTAGAGCGGAAACACCAAACAAAATACCAACTGTACAAGAAGATATACCACAGGACACTGCACCGCGTGTTACACCTGATACACAATTGCCTGCGGAGCCTCGTCGTAGTGGGAGGGTTGTCAGACAACTGGATAGATTCATGGGATTGGGAGAGTCATCCGACTTGGTTCCGGGTGAACATAAAATTGACCCATGGAATTACAACGAGGCACTGCAAAATAAAGATGCTCAATTATGGCAAAACACAATGAAATCTGAGATAGAATCCATGTATTCTAATCAAGTCTGAGAGCTTGTAGAACCACCCAATGGTGTAAAAGCTATTGGATGCAAGTGGGTCTATAAGAGAAAAAGAGGACCTGACGGTAACGTGGAAACCTTTAAAGCAAGGCTTGTGGCTAAAGGATATACTCAGAAAAAAAGAATCCATTACGAGGAAACTTTCTCGCCTGTGGCCATGCTTAAGTCAATCCGGATTCTTTTGTCTATTGCTGCTCATATGGATTATGAGGTATGGCAAATGGATGTTAAGACAGCTTTCCTTAATGGAAGTCTTGAGGAAAACATCTATATGAAGCAACCAGAAGGCTTCATTGCAAAGAGCGAAGAGCATCTTGTGTGCAAGCTTAAAATGTCCATTTATGGATTGAAACAAGCTTCAAGATTATGGAACATCTTGTTTGATGAAGTAATCCAGTCATATGGATTTATTCAATGTCCGGATGAATCATGTGTCTACAAGAAGTGTGACTGAAATGTAGTGGTATTTCTTGTACTATACGTGGATGATATTCTGCTAATTGGAAACAATGTAAAAGTATTGTCGGGCGTAAGGGTATGGCTGTCCAAGCAGTTTGAGATGAAGGACTTAGGAGAAGCTGGACACATTCTTGGGATCAAATTAATAAGGGATCGCAAGAAAAGAATGTTATGTTTATCCCAAGTTTCGTATATTGATACAATCCTGAATCGTTTTAGCATGCAAGATTCCAAGAAAGGTTTTCTACCTTTCAGACATGGAATACCTCTATCTAAGGAGATGTATCCTAAAACACAACAAGAAATAGAGGCAATGAAGCTGGTCCCTTATGCTTCGGCAGTAGGAAGCCTCATGTATGTTATGCTATGTACGAGACCGGATATCTGTTATGCCGTGGGCATGGTCAGTAGGTATCAAAGTAATTCAGGACAGGGGCATTGGACTGCGGTAAAGCATATTTGAAGTACCTGTGAAGGACTAGGGATTATGTGCCAGTTTACAGGGCAGATACTTTGTTACCTTTGGGTTATACTGATTCAAATTTCTAGTCAGATAGGGATGCCAGTAAATCCACCTCGGGTTATGTGTATACTCTTGGAGGAGGAGCCATAATATGGAGGAGTGTAAAGCAGAAATGTGTTGCTGACTCTACCATGGAAGCTGAATATGTAGCAGCCTCTGAGGCAGCTAAAGAAGCAGTATGGCTCAGGAACTTCTTAATGGACTTGGATGTGATTCCTGGTTTGCCCAAAGCGATCACAATTTATTGTGATAACAGTGGTGCAGTAGCGAACTCGAAGGAACCACGAGCCCATAAGGCGAGTAAACACATTGAGCGCAAGTACCTCCTGATACGAGACATCGTTAAAAGAGGGGAGGTCGTTGTCGCTAAAATTGCATCGGAGGATAACCTGGCTGATCCTTTTACTAAGAGCCTTCCAGCGAAAGCGTTCGATGGACATGTAGAAGGATTGTGGATTAGATGCGTGTCAGCTGATATGGCAGCGTAGTCTTTTAGTATAAGTGGGAGATTGTTAGATTTGAATACTAAAAGCCTTGCTTTTGTATTGAACAATGTTTTAACAATATTATGAAATGAGAATCATATGATCAAATGTTTTGCATATTATAAATTGTTTATTTATATGTTTGTGCAAAAGTCCATTTACTTTATACTGTATATAATATGTTGTACGACAACACGTGGAAGATCATATTATTGGTTTACTTATAAAGTATAAACAGATGCTCACAACCGAGATAGACGGTGACTATCTATCGGGATGGTTGTAGTGTGATTTGGTATTAGTTTGTCTTGACTATAGAATCACATTAGTGCACTTAGTGTGTATTGAGTAGGACCGCTAGAGATCGTTCGACTTGTACTGTCTATATAGGAGAACTTAATCTCAGTTATTATGGATGTTCGTGCTCTTAATCCCTATATAATAACTTCGACACGTAAGGTAGTATATATTTCTTTGATTCATCAATGGGTGTGATTTACATGTATTAAATCAACAAACTCGGTGAGTTGGGAAATAGTATTGTCTCTATGGTGTGCTGTTGATTGTAGAAGGAATCCATGTCCGTCATAGGTTGATGATGTCCCCTTGAGGAGCTCATAAGGTTTATCATGTAAATCTTGCAAGTGGATTAATTCCGGCATGATAAAAAGGTTGAGTGGTACTACTCTCGGATGAGATATTAATTAATTTGAGTTGTCAGTAACTTAATTAATTAATGAGCATTGTATATCTTTAACATGGGGTGACTTTCGAGCTCAAAATAAGAAGGAGCCCAAAACATTATATTGGGATTGGATGGGTAGTACAGTAATACTATTTTAGTGGACTATATTATTATTATTGGGTTTAATTAAAAGCTTTGGGCTAAGCTTGGTTAATTAAATCCAATTGAGGCCCAGTCCAATTTCTCCTCCTGCTCCCTGTTGTAGCCCAAATAAATAAGTCATCTCAGTTTCTATTTGCCCTAATTCCTGCACCTCTTTTGACGTGAGTGAGGGAGAGAAACAGATTGGGAAAATCCTGCAGATTATTGCCCACACAATAGTAGGATTGGACAAGGGTCATACAGCAGAAGATCAGAGGTGGTTTGCAAAAGATCTTCATCAACACACTCGGTGAAAGGTAAACGTTTAATCACTTCTGCTAATCATTTATTTTGTTTTAATGGATCACGGTTGAACCAAACGATCCTAAAACCAACAGTTGAATCGTGTTTAGTGGTTGTATCTGCTGACACTTGGTGTGTAGATACGGGAGCTACTGTTCAAGTCTGTAATTCTTTACAGGGGTTCAAACCAACCCGACAGCTAAGTGATAGAGAGATTGCCATATTCATGGGAGATGCTACGAAAGTAGCGGCTGTTGCAGTGGGAGATTTTTATTTATCGTTTGATAGGAATAAAACTCTGATTTTGAGAGATTGTCTTTACATACCTTCTTTTAGAAAGAATTTAATTTCGGTGTCTAAATTATTTATGGATGGATATTCTATTTCTTTTAATGACAAGGTTATTATTAAGAATAATGGAATTGTTATCTGTTATGGTAGTTGGTTGATAATCTGTATACTCTTAATCATGTACCTCCTATACTGCAATAAATGGAAATTAATAATGTATCTACTAATCATAATAAGAGAAAAGAACCTTCAAAAATGAATCAAACATATCTTTGGCATCTGAAACTTGGTCATATCAACTTGAGTTGGATTCAAAAGTTGTTCGAGAATGGACCTTTCAGTTCATTGGAACTCGAACACTTTTCAACTTGCGAATCATGCTTGGAAGGGAAAATGACTAAAGGCCTTTTAAGGCTAAGGGGTATAGAGCAAAAGATGTGCTTGAATTGGTTCATTCTGATTTGTGTGGTCCTATGTCTATCCAAACAAGTAGTGGTTATGGATATTTTGTTACATTCATTGACGGCTATTCAAGATATGGATATATTTATTTGATGCGCAGCAAGTCTGAGTGCTTTGATAAATTCAAAGAGTACAAGGCTGATGTGGAGAAGCATCATGGAAAATGTATCAAGACACTACGATCTGATCATGGTGGTGAATACCTCTTGGGAAGTTTAGAGACTACTTATCAGGGGAAGGGATTGAATACCAATTATCTGCACTAAGCACACCCCAGCAGAATGGTGTAGCGGAAAGAAGGAATAGGACTCTTATTGACATGGTTAGATTATTGATGAGTTATTTTGAATTGCCAAATTCATTTTGGGAATATGACTTGGAAACAGCGATTTACATTCTAAATTTAGTACCTTCTAAATCGGTGTCCTCTACACCCTCAGAATTATGGACCGGGCGAAAGCCTAGTCTTAAGCACATTTGGATTTGGTGTGCTCCTGCACATGTGTTGAGGGGAGATACTGATAAGTTAGAATCACGTACTAATATTTTTATATTTGTGGGATATCCTCTCGGAACGAAGGGTGGCTTATTTTATGATCCTAAGAGTCAAAGAGTGATCGTTAGCACGAACGCTAGATTCTTGGAACAGGATTATGTAATGAATCACACCCATGAGTAAAATTATTCTAGAAGAAGTTAGAGGGGAAACACCTAATTTAATACCAAATATACAAGAGGATATACCATAAGAAACTGCGATGCGTGTCACATCTGATACACAATTACTTGTGGTGCCTCATTGCAGTGGGAGGGTTGTGAGATAACTAGATAGATTCTTATTTTTGGAGAGTCGCCAGACTTTGTCTCTGGTGAACATGAAATCGACCCATGGAGTTACGATGAAGCATTGCAAGATAAAGATGCAGATTCTTGGCAAAAAAGCAATGAATTCAGAGATAGAATCCATGTATTCTAACCAAGTCTGGGAGCTTGTAGAACCACCAAATGGTGTAAAAGCCATTGGATGTAAGTGGGTCTACAAAAGAAAAAGAGGATCTAACTGAAAGGTGGAAACCTTTAAGGCAAGGCTTGTTGCAAAAGAGTATACTCAAAAAGAGGGAATCTATTATGAGGAAACTTTTTTGCCTGTGGCCATGCTTAAGTCGATCCAGATTCTTTTGTCTATTGCTGCTCATATGGATTATGAGATATGGCAAATGGATGTCAAGACAGCTTTCCTAAATGGAAGTCATGAGAAAATCATCTATATGAAGCAACTATAAGGATTCATTGCAAAGGGCAAAGAGCATCTTTTGTGCAACTTAATAGGTCCATTTATGGACTTATTAACCTTCAAGATCTTGGAACATCCGTTTTGATGAGGTAATCCAGTCATATGGATTTATTCAATGTTCGGATGAGTCTTGTGTGTACAAAAAATATGACAAAAACGTGGTCGTATTTCTTGTACTTTACGTGGATGATATCCTGCTTATTGAAAACAATGTAAAGGTATTGTCGGGCGTAAGGGTATGGCTATCTAAGCAGTTTGAATTAAGGACTTATGAGAAGTCGGACACATTCTAGGAATCAAAGTGATAAAAAATCGCAAGAAAAGAATGTTGTGTTTATCCCAAGCTTCATATATTGATACAATCCTTACTCATTTACACATGCAAGATTCCAAGAAAGGTTTTCTACCATTTAGGCATGGAATACCTCTATCGAAGGAAATGTGTCCGAAGACACAAAAGGAGATAGATGACATGAAGGCGGTTCCTTATGTTTCGGCAATAGGAAGCCTCATGTATGCAATGCTATGTACGAGGCCAGATATCTGTTATGTCATGGGCATAGTCAGTAGGTATCAAATTAATCCCGGAGAGGGGCATTGGACTGCGGTAAAATATATTTTAAAGTAACTGCGAAGGACTAGGAATTATATGTTGGTTTACCGGGCAGATTCTTTGCTACTGTGGATTACACGGATTTAGATTTCTAATCGGATACGGACAACATTAAATCTACCTCGGGTTATATGTTAACTCTTGGAGGAGGAGCCATAGTTTGGAGGAGTATTATTCAGAAATGTGTTTCTGACTCCACCATGGAAGCTGAATATGTAGCAGTCTCCGAGGTGGCTAAGGAAGTTGTATGGCTCAGGAACTTCTTAATGGACTTAGATGTGATTCCTGGTTTGCCCAAATCAATCACAATCTATTATGATAATAGTGGTGCATTAGCAAACTCGAAGGAACCACGAGCCCATAAGGCGAGTAAACACATTGAACGTAAGTACCACATGATACGAGACATCGTGAAAAGAGGGGAGATCATTGTCGCTAAGATTGCATCAGAGGATAACCTAGCTGATCCTTTTAGTAAGGTCCTTCAGGCGAAAGCTTTTGAGGGGCATGTTGAAGGAATGGAGATTAGATGCATGTCAGCAGATATGGCAGCATAGTCTTTTAGTATAAGTGGGAGATTGTTGGATTGTATACCAAAAGTCGAGCTTTTTGTATGAACAATGTTTTAACAATTTAATTTATTTGAAATGAGAATCATGTGATAAAATATTTTGCATTATTATTTATTCTTGAAAAAGTCCATTTACTTTATATTGTAGATAATGTGGTGTGCAGCGTCACACGGAAGATCATATTATCAGCTCCTTATAAAGCATAAATAGATGTTCACAACCGAAATAGACAGGGACTATCTATCGGTATGGTTGTAGTGTGATTTGACAATAGTCTGTCTTGACTTTAAAATTACACTAGTCATTTGTGTGTATTGAACATGACTGCCTTGAGGTCATTCGGTTTATGCTGACTACATAATAGAACTTGATCTCTATTATTATGGATGTTCGTACTCTTAATCCCTATACAATAACCTCGATACATAAGCTAGTATTTATTTACTTGATTCATCAATGGGTGAGATTTAATTATTAAATCAATATGCTTGGTGAGTTAGGAGATGGTGCTGTCTCTATGGTGTGTTGTTGATTGTAGAAGGAATCTATGTCCTAATGGAATTGGTTGATGATGTCCCCTTGAGGAGCTCATAATGATTATCATGTAAACCCTGCAGGTGGATTTAATCCGGCATGATAATAAGGTTAAGTGGTACTACTCTCAGTAAATATATTAATTAATGGATTTGCCAGTAACTTAATTAATTAATGAACATTGAATCTTAAACACGGGGAGACTAACGGGCTCATAAGAAGGAGCCCATAACATAATTTGGGATTAGGGTAGCAGTGCAATAATATTTCTTTAGTGGAATGATTTATTATTATTGGACTTAAGTATAAGTTTTGGGCTAAACTTGGATGTTTAAGCCCAATGGGAGGTCCAAACCCTAATTTCTCTTCCTGATCCCTATTGTAGCCTATACATAGCCAATCTCAGCAGTCTGGTAATATTAAAATTCACACTTAAAATCTTGACTTTGAGGGAAAACTGCATATTGAGTTCGTCTTGGTAAACGTTGCCCACACAACGTCAAGACGTGGCTTAGAAATACAACAAAAAATCGAAAAGTCATTTGTTCTTGCTGTTCAACCTCTACATCAAACCCAGTGAAAGGTAATTCAATTCTACTCTTATGCTTCCGTTGCAGTAGAATTGTATGGTACCCTAACGGTTCACGTTAACCAAAAGATTCAAATGACATCAATAAGTTGATCATCAGTAAGGGAAGAAAATACAATTACCAGATAAGTTTCATTATCGCCAAGATAGGCATACTTCAAGATCTCCGGTAGCAGTTTTAACTCCTCCTTCTTTTCTTCCTTCGGTGTGCTTTCTTTATCCAATGAGAGGTATTGCCTTGTCCACTTGACTTCTTCAAGCTTGATTATTTTAGATTCATACCTGTTATCACCTAAGGCAAGTAAATTTTCAAGAAATTCAATACATACCTTATTAGAGAGCTCATATAGCACCGTGGTGGGAAAAGTAAGAGACTCCGCCAAGCATGTCTCCAAGGGATCCTTTGATAGGATCAAGGACATATCTTCTTTCACGATCTCTTCTACCACATCAATGTTGTAACATTGCGTCTCCATTGACATCTTCATTGCCCTATCAAGGTTGAATAGAACCTCTTCTTTATCCATCCTCAATCTAACCTCCCCCTTTTGAACATCAATCATAGCTTCAGCTATGGCAAGAAATGGTCTTCCCAAAATAAGAGGGACATTATCCTTGTCATCTTCCATATCTAGCACAAGAAAATCCACAGGAAAGACAAGCTTGTCTACTTTTACAAGTACGTCTTCAAACACACCCTTCGAAAAAGTCATAGACCTATCCGCCAATTGTAGAGCCACTGTTGTGGGAGCGAGCTCCCCCAAACTTTGCTTCTTAAATATAGATAAGGGCATTAAGTTGATGCTTGCACCGAGATCACACAAAGCTTTTAGTGTCGGCCCCTTTCTAATCTCACATATAATAGTGAAGTTCCCGGATCCTTCAACTTCCGTGCAACTTCCTCTGAATGATCGAGCTGCAATTTTCTAATAAATTCACTGTCTCTACTCCGTTCAAACTTCTCTTCTTCAATATGATATCTTTCAAAAATCGGGCATAGTATGGCATCTCCATGATTGCTTCGGAGAAAGGAATGTTCAAGCTTATCTTATTTATAATATCTTAAAATCTCTTGAACTTTCCAATCCCTTTTTCATTATCCTAAAAGGAAACGGAGGAGGTATCTTTGTTTTTAGAATTTCCTATTCATCACGTTCAACCTCCTTCGCTTTATCCTTCTCGGCTTTCAATCTCTTGGCTTTTTCCCATTTCTTCTCTACTATAAGCTCAGTATTCTGCTCTTTAGATGACTCTGGAGTGTCTTGAATAATAGGTGTAGCATTCGATATCAAAATGGGAGGTGCATGAAGTTGTTCGACCACTGTTCGACCAGAATGGTCTGGTCGAACAGCATGTGTATGGTTGAACTAGGACTCTATAAACGGGTTCAGTTCGTCAAGTGCCAGTTTGACCATAGTTCGACCAGAATAGTCTAGTCGAATGGGATAAGTCTGGTCTAACGGGGACTCTGCAACTAAGCTTGAATCTTCTTCTCTGCAGGTGCCTGTTCGATCATGATTCGACTAAAATGGTTTAGTCGAACAGTATGGCCTTGGTCAAATGGAGGAACAGAGAACAGAGCAACGTAATTCTATATTTTCAAACACTGTTTGACCTCAGTTCAACCAACAGGTCTGGTCAAACTAGGTAGGGTTGGTCGAATGGGGCTCCCGCCTTCATCGTTTTCGCTCACCGGCTTCATTGAACCTTCGTACTACATCCCAGACCTCAATGTGATGGCATTACAAGACTTAGGGTTCGTAATACTTTGAGATGGGAGCTTTGCCTTCTCAATAGTTTGCGTCAACTTGTTCACATTCCCTGTCATATCCCTCATCAATAATGTTAAGTCTTTTATCTGCTTGGACAACTCCTCATGATTCGAATCTATCTTGATCTCAATACGATCCACCCTTGCATCATCCCTAGCCACATAATAGTTCACCATATCCTCTAAACTAGGTTTTCCCTCTTCCGTCTTAGCACCAGGATTAACACCAATGGGAGATTGCATATCCGCATTCGGATTGCTCTATGAAAACTCCGGCCTCCTTGGTTGTTGATAGTTACCCGGGGGACCACGATTGTTGTAGTTCCCTTGGTAATTATTGTTTCCTTGATTATTCGGATACCTCGTTCCTTGAATACTTTGTCCCATAGCATAGTTTGCTTCTTCAAAATCCTCTTGGATCGGTCTTTCTTCACCGTCATCCTGCTACATCATCACTGGTACTCTCTGTGACAAATCAATAATCTGCTTTTATTGGGTTTCAAGTAGCTTGTTGATATTAGCTAAGCTCGAGACGATCTCATCTTCTCTATTCGACTTTACCATCGTATGTTCAACTTGTGCTACTTTTTCAAGGACATAAGTGCCTCTCACTCTATCAGTTAGCCAATCTCTTGAATTAATTGAAATATCATCAAAGAGCTTTTCGGCCTCTACAGATGACTTTGTAAGTAATGCTCCATTCGACGAAGCATCGAGTAAAACTCGAGAATCACAGTCCAATCCGCTATAGAAAATACTGATGTATTGAGATTTAGAAAGCCCATGATATGGACACATCCAAAGCATGTCCTTGAATCTATCCCATGCTTCATGAGACTTCTCATTACCACCGATAGCAAATTGATTGATTTCTTATTTCATCTTAAACACCTTTGAAGGTGGCATGCATCACTCCAAGAATTTCAACTTCAATTGCTCCCAGGTAGTGCATTCAGCAACATTAAGAGTATCGTACCAATCTCTCACCCTTTCAGTAAGCGAGAACTTAAATAAGATGATCCTCCTTGCATCTTCATGAGATCCTGCATCCTTTTGTGTGCTTGCATAACCAAGAAACTTATTCAGATGTTGCTGAGGATCTTCAAAGGTGCTCCCAGAGAAGGGACTCATTTCAATCATGCTGATCAAAGCAGGGTGAAGATCAAAATCAGCATCGGCCTCTCTTGCTCCTAACAGCCCCACATTGCCTCCTTCGTTGTTCTTAAAGACTTCATGGATGGCAAGGTTATCTGGATTCTCTGCCATGTTGACTGCTTCTGCTTCCAAGTTATCTTCGGTTACAGCTGCAATCATTTGCGCATTCAGCTCGTCAACTTTACCTCTTAAATTAAAAGCTTCAGTTGGTTCCACATTCTTGTTCTTGTTCTTCTCCTTCTTCTTCCTTTTCTTTCTCGACGATGCACCAATCTCCGGATTAAAAGGTGCTAATTCTCCTGTCCTTGATCTAGTGAGCATACACCTAAGAAAAATAAGCGTTAAAAAATTAAAACAAGAATAAAATAATTTCAAATGAAATAGCAACAATAAATTTAATGAAGACAACCGTCTCCGGCAAGGCGCCAAAAACTTGATGAGCATTTTTTCTACACACAATTTAATCCCCAAGTATGAAGGATGCAATTGTAGCTTAGATAATTAACCAAGTTATATTTATCGAGCCTAAAGGACAGTTGATTGTCAATTTATTTTTATCTAAACTAGAGAACTATTGTTGACAATTTATGTTGAGAGTAATTATTAAACTAATGAACAAATAATAAAATAGCAAATAAAATAAAGACAGTAGAGATAAACGAGAGTTTGACAAGTGAGAAGATAGGTAGCGCTTCAGGTAATCCGGTTTCAATAATTAATTTCTCTTCCGTATGTCAATGTCCAACTCTGCCTTGTGGACTATGGACGCATCTAAACCATGCAAACCTACTCTATAGACACAAGCAGATAAGCGTGTAACATGTGTGAATAACTTCAGAGCAAGAGATATAATTATACCCCCCATTCTAGGTACTATCAGTATCAATTATTTCCCATGCACTAAGTACTCTAACCCGATATGATCTCCCTTTATAGGTACTATATAATTATCCTCTTTGTTTTACTTGCTAACCCGAATTCAATTCAATTAATAAGTATTCATATAAGATAGTTCTAATGAAATTTCAGAGTCCCCTCACTTACAATCATAACATATAATCATGCTCAGCAGTGAACGCACTCAATCAATAATCAAGATATGTATTCAAACTCTACATAACAGTTAATGACGCACAAAACAACTCTGAGTATGAATTAATAAAGCATAGTCACATATAAAATAAATTCACAAGTAGTGTTGTACGGAGTATACACACGGAAGTTCAATTAACTAGATAAAAACCTTCATAACCCTAGAACTTCCAAAATAGTTCTAACCTATAAAGCTTCGAAGAACATTTATGGTGGTTAGATAGATCTTACCCATAGTCTTGAAAATTACTAGAAAGATTAAATTGCGAAGGATACCCTAGAGATGGGCGCCGTCGCTTCTCGCTCCGTCTTGAATCTTCACCTGGTTCTCACTTGATTCGCAGCACGAATCTTTCTCTACCGCTTTTGAGGATGTAGTTAAGGTTTGAATGTGGTGTAGGATGGATGTGGAATCTAACTCCCTTTATGTGTGATCGACACCCTTTTTATACTTGTTACTTCTTCTTATGGACCCTTACTGGGCTTTTTCGTAGAAAACACGAACATGCATGCACCAGAGGTGAAATCCAAATGTTTCGGAGCTGATATGTCACTGTTCGACCAAACTTGGCATGGTCGAACAGGACCTCTCGATCGAACTGAGGTCAAACGGCGTGTTTGTAAAATGGACTTCGTCTCTGCTTGTCGTTCGACTTGACCTCCTCCATTCGACTTGACTTTGCTTGGTCAAATAGCTTCCTTGGTTGAATGACCTCTCTGTAAGTTGAAACGCCTCCCGTTCGACTTATCTCCTCTGTTCGACTTAACTGATGCTAGTCGAATAGCTTCTCCAGGTCGAACAACACCGCGAAAAATTGTGTCTTCCAATTTTGAGCACTTAAGACCTATTTTCATGTAAAAATATGCTTAAATGACCTCAGTAGCATCTGATTCGTGTATTTTTCATAAACATCCTGATTCGTCTTGATAATAGACTCAATCATACTCATTTTCACACAAATCTGAGCTCAAAACACGTGAATTATCACTCTCATCAAGTATCAATAAAATAAATTTGAGACACTCTCTTGTGAAATGTGTTATTTGTGAGACGGATGTGAGACGGGTCAACCCATCACTAAAGTATGTTAATTCTATGGATAAAGTATACTTATTTGCAGTTAAAGTATGTTAATAACAAATTAAATTACAACATACTAAAATTATATCTTAATACATAATCCAATATACTTTAAAAAATATATTTTAACAATCATTAAACATACTTTATTTAAATAATAGACATACTTTAACACGACTCACAAATCGTCTCACGTAAGTAACGTCTCACAAAAGACATTGTCAATAAATTTTCATTGACTAAGAAATTTAATTTTTAAAATTTAAAAATTTAATAATTGTATTACTTTTTGAATCAATACATGCGCCTGAATGTACATGCCACTTGGGAAATATATTTTATAATCAATATATAACATATTTTACCTTATATTTATTATTAAAAATGCTTAATTAATAATAAAAGGAGTAATATTTTTATTGAAAACATGGTGAATAATTATTTATTTATTTATTTTGGATATAGTAGTGTATTAGTTATTTATAAATAATATAATAATAATAATGGAAAAGATGAAAAAATAAGATTATAAATTTAGTTTTATTTCCCTCCCACCCCTCTTCTCGTCTCAACCTAATTCCCTCACTTTACTTTTCACCTATCAATAGCGAATTATCCCTCTCCTCCCCCCCTCCCCTTTCTGTCTTTCACGAATTCTATGGCAATGCAAAAGGTGTCCGGCCGTGAAGGCATATTCCCCATTTCCTTTTCTGGGATTGAGGTAACAAATTGATTGATATAAGGGTTTACTCTATATAAATTTAGGTTATTTGATTGATATAGTTGTTTCCGTGAAATTAAACCACTTTGATGTCTGTAATTGTGTCTTGGATTAATATATTTCACAATAGTTTATGATACCCACTATAAGAGCCGACTAGAGCAAGAACTTGTTCATTGAATGTTTCTTCATCAATTGCATCGGTGCACTCAGTATTTTGGTTGATTATATTCCACTGAGTTTGTTAATTGAATGTTTCTTCATCAATTTAATCGGATCAATTCAAACAGGAGACATATATGTTCCTTCAATAATCTTCATATTTCCTTTAAATTTTTTTTTTTGTAATATGCTTGTCCGTTCTGCACTCCCATTAATTTTCCTTTTCTTGGTTGTACAATTAAACGGAGTATTGAGACATCACAGACATTTGCAGTTGCTAATTTTCATGAATCTACTCAACTGTTTTCTTAATTTTCTTGCATATTATTATTGTGAAAGCTTTCGTATATTTTAAATAATTTGAACGAGGTACATCTTTAGTCTATAGGATTATCAACGCAACAAACTTTTTCTTACTCATTCTTGAGCAATTCTCTTTTCATCTTGATAGTGAAAATAATTAGGTCATTAATATTAAGATTTTGGCCCAGGTAGACTAGCATATTAATTAATAAACTATAATCATGCTTATTGTTAATAACCCAGCACTTCAGTCTAATTTCTGGAGACATCTTATTCAGTTATTCAACTCTTTGGATAATGTATAGTTGGCACAACTTTGTAATGTGTTAGGCGTGTCTATTTCTCCTCTATGCAATTATTGAACTGATGTTGCTGACCTGTCTCTAACCAAGTGAAAATGCTCGGGATTGTTTCACTGATCTCATGAATAAGAAATTAAATAAATTTGAAATTGACTATTTTCATACATTCCTCTATCAGTTTTCAAACACTGATTTGATATTGAAGTTCTTGTAAAGTTATGAATGGAGCTTTCAACTATCAATCAAACTGAAACTTTAGTTTATTGCTTTAGTACAGAGGGCTCTTAAAATTAAAGGGGGTAGGGAATATATTGTGAGGACTAAGAATCCGAATGAACTGATACAATATCTACTCCACACCAAAACTAATAATACACTTTTTGGTTGTTGGGTTTTGGTCATGTCAATTTATGGTATTGATATGGTCTGGATTGTATACAAATTGTTAAAAAAGTATTAAGATTTCTTATTTTCTATGTAACCTATATGGAAGCTCATTGATTTTCACCCGATTCTGGAACTTATGGTGGTTGCAGGATACATTCAATAAGAATAGTCCACCTACTACAGACCCAAAATATATCTCATCTCTTGCTTCTGCAGCGTACAAGGCAATGTTAAAAGGCAAATAATATGCAGTGTGGCTATTGCAGGTAGGCTACATAACTTGCGTTGAATCTCCGCTGTGTGTCTAAGTTAATGGTTTCTTGACTGGATATTCTCCTGTTCACTTATTGGATGCTCAGATTGAGTACAAATTTTCAATTTGAATGCAATTTTTACTACCCATCACTTATTAATAAAATAATATTGCAATTTACTTGGTTTTCATTTCACCTTGGCACCGTGCATTGACTTGACCTAGTCAATTAGTAGTTAAACCGTATTAAACCAATTATTACACTGACATTACATGATACTTATTAAATAGATTATACTGGATGTGGAATTATTCATTGTTTGCTATATGTTTTGAAATATGTCTCTTCTTGGTAAAATTATAGATATTCTTATAACTAAGGAAATATTAGCTGCCTCTTTTTTTCGTGCTTTCTTTTGTAATTTATATCATTAGCTAATTGAATTTACTACTAGATTTTTCACATAGGGCTGTCATTTTGTTAGGATGGAGAACGGGAAAGACTTGATAATCAGATAAGGATATTACACTACTAGATAATATTTTATTTTGCTTTGCAGCTGTTTAAGTAATTCTAAATATAAATGACTATCGAGTGTAAATAATCTGGTTTATTAGATCCTACCATAGTTATTGCATTAGCACATATGTATATATACACATTACACATGTAGGTAATATATATTTGGGTTTCAACCTATTTTCATGTAACCTAATGTCTAGGAATTAAAAGGAATGCCAAATACATATAACCTTATTTATCTTTCCAACATAGTTTCTGCTTTGGAACATTTTATGTGTTCTATTATTGCTAGAAGCTCTTGACTGCTTAGGAACATAAAGTAAGTGGACTATTGCATCACAAGACGCAATCATTTGATCAATGATTCTCATTTCAAATAAATTGTTATAACATTTTTCATACTAAAGCTAGGCTTTTAGTATGCAATCCAATAGGTACCTCGAGAGAAAAAAAGGAGAAACAAAGATAAGGAAAAATGTTGTGTTAGAAAGAAAAAAAAAGTAAAAGAGTTGAGGAGGATGTTGTACTTAATTGAAGTGAGTAAGAAGAATGAAAGATCATGATGGAATGCGCACTTGATTGATCCGAGTTTTGAGTCACTTATCCATATATATTTCCAACCTTAATCAAAGAGCCATCATTACATCCAAAAAAAAATTCTTTTTGATCCTATTGTCGAATTATACTTTTAGTGGTGGAGAGTTTAAGACTTTTGGCAAGCTTATGGTTACGCATGCACTTGAATTGAATATGAGCGTAATCACCTTAACCCATAAGTGTGCATCTTTTACACTTGAGTGCGAGTGATATATACTTTCCATGAGAACATGTCAATGGAGCATTTGAATTGGTGGTGATTGTCTTATCTTGTATGCTATGAATTAATTATTACATGTAATGAGAGTTGCATGACCTAAGTTGAGGATAATTGTATTTTGAATGGGGTATTTGTCATAGTCCTTATTTCCCCTCTAATTTTCTTACTCTCTCTCTCTCTTTTTATTTTTATTTTGTTGCCTCGGGACGAGCAATGGGTAAGTTTGGGGAATTGATGAAAGTGAAAATAAGCGTATTTGAGTGTTCAATTTAACATTTTTTGATGGGAATTATTGTTCTATATTAGCATAAGTATCTTATATTTGATATATGTTAGAAAAGGTGTGTTTGAGGTATTTTATTATGTTTTAGGTGGAAAAATGATCAAAAGTGCAAAGTTGGAGAAAAGGTGTAACTTATGCAAGAATGCTGAAAAACGCACGTACAATTTGTGTAATTTTTCTGTATTCGTGTGGAACTCAAAACTAGAAGTGTGATATATGGTTGAAAATCCACAGAAGAGAGGGTCGTTTTGGCGTAAGAAACATCTCAATTAGAATCCAAACGAGAAAGTTATGATCAAAATGGTAATGCCGCGGAAGTTGTTCCTGCTCATCACGGTTGTGTCACTTTGCATGACTTGTTATACATTCAAATGTTGGATTTTTTTTTATTTCTCTATATGGACAGAAATCCAAGGAAGTGTGGATCATGTGAGCACAAGAATCACTCAAATAAGAGCTTGTAGGTGGAAGTTATACACAAAATAGTGAGACTGCTCAAGCTGGTTCACTGATCTGGTTTGACCACTAGTTCGGGTCGAGCCAAGAACCTGAAAATGTGTTACAGAGTGGTTCAACCTCCCTGATCTGGATCGACCAAGTCCAAAGGTCAAACCAAATGCCTGAACAGCTCCAAATTCATATTTTTACACCCCAGTGCGTGTATTTTCGTATTTTCCAAGAAAAAGTCCATCCAAGGTCCATGAGGAGAGCTTACAAGTATAAAAGGGGATGTAGATCACACCAATGAGGCATCAGAACGACAACACAATCATCCTATACCCCACAAGGGGATCATCCCCCAACCACCATCCACATCCCTTCCTTCATCCATCCATCACTGTGAAGATTCGTCTGTGGAATCAAGAGAAAAACTAAGAAGAGGATTCAAGACGGAGAAGAACGCGATGACTCCCGCATCTAGGGTTTTATTCATTTCCAAATTTATCTTGTATTTTCCAGACATATGGGTAACATCTATCTAACTCCCATGATTGTTCTTCGCAACATCATGGGCTAGAACAATTTTGGTAGATCTAGAGTTTTGAAGGGTTTTATGAATTAATTAAACTTTCATGTGTATACTCCGTACAACACTACTTGTGGTTTAGTTTATGTATGACTATGCATTTTTAATTCATACTCTACTTGTGGTTTAGTTTATATATGACTATGCATTTTTAATTCATACTCAGAGTTGTTTTGTACATCATTAACTGTTATGTAGAGTCTGAATACATATCTTGGTTATTGATTGAGTGCGGTCACTGCTGAGCAGGATTTCATGTTATGATTCTAAATGAGGGGACTCCGAAACTTCATTAGAACTATCATGTATAAATACTTATTAATTGAATTGGATTCGGGTTGATAGGTAGGATAAAAAGGATAATTTCATAGTACCTATAAAGGGAGATCATATTGGGTTAGAGTACTAATTGCCCAGGAAAATAATTAATACTGATAGTATCTAGAAATGGGGTGAGTTATATCTTTTGCTCTAAGGTTATTCACACGTGTTACACGCATATTTACTTGTGTCTATAGAGTATATTTGCATGGTTTAGTGATGCATCCATATTCCACAAGGCAGAGTCGGACATTGATACACGAAAGGGAGATTAATGAGTAAAACTGGATTATCCTAGAGCTACATATTCTCCTACTTGATCTACTTTCACATTCTTCCAATAATACTTTATTTTATTTGTTATTTTAATTAATTGTTTAGTAGTTGATAATCAAACCTCAAACTTAATTGTCTTTCGTCTTAATTAATTTAGTAAATAATTAAATTGATAATACGTCGTCCTTTGGGTTCGATATTTGACTTGGTCGCTTATCTAAGTTACAATAACATCCTTCATACTTGGGGATTAATTTTGCGTGCAAAGAAAATGTGCATCAGTAATGTAATGGAACAAAAAATAATTATGAAGAAAAAGAATGATTATACTCATGACATTGAAGTTAGTGTTTTTTTTTAAATTAAGTTATACAAATTTTTAGTTCGTAATTTACTTAAAATTAGTCGAATACATATGAATGTGATTTCTACTTTGAAATCATAAAAAATTAATCTGTTCAGACACAGGAACCGAATAGTTTGAGCAGTTCGGTTGCTGTAACCGAGCATAAAGAAAAAGCACTCAAAATTGCGAACATTTGGTCAAGTTTATATATATATATATATATATATATATATATATATATATATATATATATATATATATATATATATATATATATATATATATATATATATATATATATATATATATATATATATGTTACTTTCCTCTCTTCTCATTACAAATCAACTAAGCTTTTAGTACATGGAGAAAAAATAGAATTTTTCTAGGTACATTTTAAATTTTATAGTGGTTGTCGTCAAGAATTCTACCTCTTAGATTGATCCTTTAGTTGATTTGTTCTCTTTTTAATTTCTTGATTAAAAAACTTGTACCTTTTTCTTGTCTAATTTAGATTAAAAGATGTGTTCGTATTAAGTTAAATTCTTACCATTTATGGTGATGCTTATTTCTTTATACATATATTACTTCAATTTCTCTGATGTTAATGCCTCCTCTTCACATGTAATTCAGATGTAGAATAGGAACTCGGTCGTGGAAGATTTATATAATAGAAGGATAAGGGATGAATTTAATTAGTAGAGGGTAAAATAGTCTAAATGAGGTATATTTAATAATTTATATATGTGTATTTTAATCTTAATGAGGAATATTTAGTAATTTGGGTACGTTTAGTAGAATTGGATGTACGAATAGTCGCGCCCATAAATATATTCTCAATAGGGTTATAATGTACATTTTGCACAATTCTTAATAACCATACAAATAAATCTTAATGTTATTCTCTCTCCTCCTATTTATGGAATATAATTAATATTCATCATATTTATGTAGTATACATTAAGTCAACTAACTATATTAATTGATTTTATTATATATGAGGAGTATTTAATATAGAGGGATCATATTGATCCGGATCAATAGGATTATTATGGTCGATTTTACATATTTAAAAAAGTTCCCCTTTAATATACTAATTGGAATTTAATTTTGGGCTAAAATTTGCATGTCCACGGGGACAATGTGCCCCCAAATTCTTATTTTTTTTTAAATTTATACCCTTTAGTATTAAATATAATTAATATTAAATAGTATGCCTATTAGTATAAAATATGTACAATTTATTTCCTAAAAACAAAATTATTTTTTTAATAAAACATTTATACTATTCATATTTAAGTCAATCTTTTCAATGAAAAATTATACTCTTATTAATTAAAGTGTATAATACTCTTTAAAATAATATGTTACACACTTACACAACTTTTGCACCCGGGACACAATAGACCAACTCTTAATTGTGAATCTATCATTAATTTAATAACATGCATTAATTTAAAAGGAATGATGAAAAAATTGATGAAATCTAACATTTAATCTCTTAGAAATTGACGAGAAAAAAATCTGAATTTAATCCAGTAAAACACTTAAAATTTCTTCTAGTTCACCACCTCAGTCAGCAATAACAGGCCTCAGTTCCTGGCTGTAGGCGGCTCGCTGCTCCACACTATGAAAGGGCCCGTATTCGCAATGTCATTCGGGCTGACCAAGGAGAGGTTGACGGAGATCATTGATGCGTAGCGGTAGTCCACCATCCTCCCCTCTGCCATCTTCTTTTAGGATCTTCATTCGTAAAATCTCTTCAATTAAAGTTTAATTCCAATCTTCCTTTGACTAACAATAGAGTCGTACATGAAGAACAACTTATAATTTGCAGAAGAATTTGAATAATCGCTAATTTAGGGCTCGTGTTGATGTGCGTGTAGGGGTAGATTTTTATAGAAGGAGAAGCACATACCTTTTGTGCATGTCGAGCGAAATCATTAGAGATCCAGCAAAAACTCACGTATTTTGAGCTCTGATTCTGTGATAATTGTGTATGATTTGGTTTTTAATTGAGACAAATCGAGATGTGTAGTGAAAAGTCATGAATCAGGTGCTATTGAGGTCGTTTGAGCAATTTTTGGTAGGAAAAAATGATAGAAGCGCTTAGAATACTAGGGGAGAATTTCTGAAGCCAGTTCAACCAAGGAAGAGGTCGTTCGACCAAGACCTTTTGGTGGAACGGGGAGCTTTGATTATGTAAGTTTGTGGGTGTCCTGTTCAAGGTCGTTCGACCAATTATGAAGCCGTTCGACCTGTGGATCTTGGTCGAATGAGTGTGTGGGACAGCTCTAGATCCGTACTTTAACACCCCCAGAGCCGTATTCTACCATCATCCATATCATCCCATCATCCGCTGTAGTTTTGAAGATTCATCTGTCGAATCAAGAGGAAAACTTGAGGATTCAAGACAGAGAAGGAATCGATAACTCCTGTATGTAGGATTTATCTCGTTTCTTAACTTTATCTTGTAATTTTCCAGACTATCTATCCATTGCTCACGATTGTTTTGATCTCTTTTGACTAAACTAAATTAATCCACGCTATATATTAAATTAACGCTAATTTGTATACAAATCAACAGTTTGTTTGTCACCACTTACTCTCATTTATGTGAAGGTATCTCGGATCAAGCCTGTATGAAGGATTATTATTTATTTATTTATTTAATTTTGATTTTCAAAATAGTTTTTTTAATTAAATAATTATTAAAACTTGTTATTAATAAAAAATATAATATTTTTAATAAAAATTGTTGCCTAGTTAAGTAAAAGTGATATTCTTTCTTTTGAATCAAGAAAAAATGACGTTCATCTAATTAAATTATTTCACAAATAAATCATATGTCTAAAATAATATAATAAAATTCTTAATAAAAATTATACATAATCAAGTAAAAGTGATATATGTCCTTTTGAATTATTTCAAAATTTGTCAAACGAATAAATGTGACAACGTTACTAATAAAAAAATGATAAGAAAAAGTCATGTTATCTAATTAAATTATTTCATGAATATTTTCTATGACAAATAAAAAGTTATAATATTTTTAATAAAAAAGTGATACTTAACTAATCATAAAAATAGTGATAGTAGTTCAATTAAACAATTTCATCAACAATTTACTTGGCTGATATATAAAAAGTGATACTTAATCAAGTATAGGTGATATCCGTCTATTTGAATTATTTCAAAATTTGTAGGAAAAATAAAAAGTTAATAACATTTATAATGAAAAGTGATGCATATTCAAAGGAATTATTTCGAACAATTCTTATGAATAATAAAAGGTGATAATATTTTTAATAAAATGTTATACTCAATAAAAGTAAAGTGATAACTATCTATTGAATCATTTCATGTATGAATAAGTTATAGAAATAATAAATAATGTAATATTTTAATAAAAAATAATATTTTATCAAGTAAAATGTATGAATAAGTTATAGAAATAATAAATAATGTTAATATTTTAATAAAAATGATATTTTATCAAAGTAAAATAATATTAGTCATTTAATTTAACTCATTTATTAAAACAATATTAAATTAAATTTTATATTTACACTTTAATTAAATAAAATTAAAATGAAACAACTTATTATGCTGATTCAATAAAAAGTAACGGAAAAAAAAGAAAAAGAAAGAGGGAGGGGAGGGGATCACGACATCATTAGCGTTTAAGTTGAATTAAGATTCGGGGATGGGAGCACTCATGTTGGAATTGGTTAAATAAAGAAGTGGGTTAAGCTCACGTTTGATCAGTATTTTTGTAATTTTTATTTGTCGAAAATGAAAACTAACTGCATATTCAGAAACTGCGTTACAAGTAGATGAATTTAATGTTTAAGTTTGTTCAAATCCAATTTTAGGTGAATAAATAATTAATACATAAAATTTGCAATTTTATTAAATGAATAAATAAAGAAAAGTGAAGAGAACAGGTTAAAGTGGAAAGCTGTCCCACAAAGGAAAATCATGGAAGAGTTGAACTCCTTATTATTACCAATACACTTTATGAAATTAAATTAAATGCGGATCACATGGTGCAACCAGCCAAGCCACTAGCCGCACATATCCGCATTCAATTTGGACTCGAACCAGGGTCCGATGAGTTAGACTTGGGCATACGTGGGGTGGACCGGTTCGAACCTGTCCGACTCAGCTAGACCAGCCAGTTCGGGTCTGGTCCAGCTCGTTGGATCTGGTCAAGTCGTTCTGCGTTAGTTTAGTCATGGTTCAAACCAAAGTGGTTGCAAGAGGGTAAGATTTTGCTCCAAAATTTGAATTCAAATTCAAATGAAGGGGTGCAATCTTAGCCATTAAATCAAGATTTTAATCAAAACACATGATTTCACGGCCCAGATTACATCAAGACATCTCTTCTTTAAAGAGCACCACATCTCTTCACTTATTATAAATAGGCCCCAAAATCATTTGGAAAAGAACACTCACATCCTGCATTGCAAATCAAATTATTACAATCTAGCCCATAAGTTCTAGAATTATTCAACTAAGTCTGAAAGTACTAAAATATTCCTTCGTTCGCCGATAATTTTAAACTTGTTGTGATAGAAGTCCTAAATTCAAAGTCATAGTATTTTGGAGGCGATTGTTATACATAAGCATTTGAAGTACGCAGCAATTTCGTCTTAAGAAGAAAGAGTGTAACTTATGAATCGACTTTACAAAAGTAATCCATAAGCTTTAAATATTACTCCCATAGACCCAACAACCCATTTTTTAAAATTATATTAATAGTCTGTAAGCACCTGAAGTACGAAGCAATTTCATCTTAAGGAGAAATAGTGTAACTCATGACTCGACTTTACAAAAGTAATCCATAAGCCATTTAAATACTACTCTCATATACCCAACAACCCATTTCTTAAAATTATATTAATAGGTTAGAAATAGGACTCGTCTCACGAAATGTGATTCGTGAGACGGTTTCACCCAAAACCAATCCAAATATTTATCAATAGAATTGGATTTTCGTTGGAAAAAATTACCAACCACCATATTATCAACAAAAAGTTATCAACATGGTTAATCAATGGAGAATTTTGCACTTTTGGTCCCGCAGGACACATAACATCTTCAAAATAGTCCCAACTTTCACTTTTAGTCCCAAACAATTATTTCTTTGCAGACTTGGTCTCATAAGACTTCAACCTAGCATATTTAGTCTCATTCAATTACACTATTGGTCCCTAGAAATTAAATTCATATTTTATTTTATTTTAAGTTTATTTATTTATTTAATACTTATTATAATAATAATAATTATTATTATTATTTTGAACATGTTTTAAAAAGTAATAAAAATGTAACATTAAATAAAATAATAAATGAGAAAATAAATAAATAAAATAAAATATGAATTAAACTCTTATAACTAACTTTATATCATATTTATTTATTTATTATTATTGTTATTATTATTATTTTGAACATGTCTTTTTTGTAAACAATAAAAATTTTATAACATTAAAAATAAAAAAATAAAAAAGTAAGTAAATAAATAAAATAAAATAAAATATAAATCTAAATTTTTTGGATCAATAATACATTTGTATAAGACTAAATATGCAAAGTTGAAGTTTTATCGGACCAAGTTTGTATAGATTTAATTGTCAAATAAAAAATAAAATAATAATAAATAAGTAAATAAATAAATAAAATAAAAGAATTGTAAGTATATATTCATATTTTATTTTATTCTTTTTTTTTCAGCATGTCTTTATTGAATTTACTAATAATTTTGTAACATTAAAAAGAAAAATTAATAAATAAATAAATAAAATAAAATATGAATATAAAATTTTGGAATTAATAATGGAGCTATATGAGACTAAATATGCAATTGTGAAGTTTTATGAGATTAAGTCTGCAAAGAAATAATTATTTGGGACTAAAAGTGAAAATATTATTGCTATTTTGAAGAGATTATGTGTCATATGGGACCAAAAGAGCAAAATTCTCTTAATCAATGGATAATTCAATTTAATAATTAAATTATGACTTTTGTTAATAAAATATGGGTCTGGATCTTTTGTTACATTTTGGTTTGATATCTCTTGTGACACTCCGTTGAATGAGCGACACGTAAAAGAGAGAAGTGAAACTATACACTAAGTCAACCAGTCAACCCTAAGGGCACGGGATTGGATTTCTCCACCCTAACACGTGTCATTCCATAAGCAGACGTTACAGGAGATGTCACACCAATATGTCACAGAACATCCCGTGCCATGAAATATTATGTTCATAAAAAAGACAAATTTTTTCTAGAGTTGATGGTTTTCAATCCTATAAAAACCTCAAACAAAAACATTCCCTTATGGATAAGAGTACATTATTTTGTTATAAAGAATATACAATTTAATTAATAAGGGTACATCATTTTGTTCTAAAGGGTATACATTTTTCATTATATTTTTTATTTTTCTTCAAAAAATAAAGGGTACACATCTTTATACTAAAGGGTATACAATTTAACACAAAATTCTAAAGGCGTGCTTCCGTGCGCCGGGGCACACACAAATTTTTGCTTTGTAAAACAAATGGTACACATTTTTATACTAAAGGGTATACAATTTAGCACAAAATTCTAAAGGCACACGAAATGTGCTCCCTTGTGCCCAGGCACACACAAGCTTTTGACATATACGAATATAGTTTCCTATAATGAATGTACAAAAGACTTCGAGAATTTTGATATACTCTATCCATCCCGTGTTAAGGTTTACATTTTACATTTTACTTTGTCCTAAGTTAAGGTTTACATTTATTTTTTTTGTCAAATTGGGCCTACACAAAATAATTAATTATTTCATGTATGACCCACACACAATAATAATATAATTATGCATTTCACATTAAATATATTTATCTAATCATACTACACATTAAAATATTATACTTAATCTACTCGCAAAAAAGCAAAAAATAAACATAAACGTTAACTCGTAGATGCCGCGAAGCATTTCTTTGAGGTTCAGTGAGCCATTCAAACAGAGAAATTGGAGTGGTCAAAATGTACAGAAATTTGAAATCATCATTGACAGAAATACTATCCAACCACAGCACTCACGCCCTGAATCTATCATCAATTGAATCACCAAAACCTAAATAAAGCAGTTTGTGTGGATCAGAACCCTATATATCTATAGGTCTATTTTGTCCATTTTCATTCTTGTCATTATTATTATTATTTTCTCGTTCCAATTGATTTTGCAGTGTCCTTTCGACATCTTTAATGGATTCTAACCACTGCTGAGATGTATGGAAAAGCCCACATATTCCCAAATGGTTGAAGATACGAACAATATTCAGACAATGTTGTAAAAGACAACATGCTTTTTCTTTGGCTTTTTTTCCTACCATATGTCAGATACCCATTTCAGGAAAAACCAACTCATGACTTATTGTCTGTTTTCTGCTCTCTTTGAATGCTGACTAAAATTAGTTCATCCTATTCTATGTCATGTGTGTGTATTTCTTTTGAGAAAACGCACACAATGTGTATGAGAGATGGGTTTGAGATTTTTTTTTTTTAAAAAGAAATGCTACTAAGTTGATGGCTTTGATGCTTTAAGCTTTGTAAGTTGTGACGCAGTCAGGAAAGAAGGTGCTTGACAAGATTATTTTCCCTTTGTCATTTTTAGCATTTTCAATTGGTTAAATATGCATATCTATGCTACTTTAAGAAAGGGTTCAGAACTCTGTTCTCTTAGCTTTTATAGCTTTCAGAAGGTACTCTAGACTTCAGAAAATGAGTAGATGATAGCATATCTGAGAACCCCTCTCTTTCTCTTCACCTTCTCTCTCTTCTTTTTGAATACATTACTCATTTTATAGGTACTGTGCATGCCCGCGTATGACGCTGGTTATCATATTTATTACTTTCTTCGTCCAATTTTAATTTCACACTTTCCATTTTAATACTTTCAAATTTGAATTCACACTCACCTTTTTACCACACATAACATACTTTATTATTTATTTATTATAAAAAAATATTATATTACCCTCAAAAGTATGTTAAAAAGTGATTTTTCTTAATATTCGTATCTACAGTAAACTTGGAGATGAATTTGAGATGGAGGGAGTGTTTGTTTATTTTTAAATTAAGTGCATAGCATACACTATGTAATTGATCAAGCTGATAGTTATCATCATCTATAATTAAAGTATACTTATCTTTGCAATAACTATGACATAACCTAAAATCCAAAATAAAATAAAATAAACACACTTTCAAAATTAATGCGTAGCTATAATTTTTAATAATAAATTTATAGTTTATATTAGTTATTTTAAAAATAGTACAAATACTATTATTTACCTCCATTTACACCATCCATTTTTAAATCTTTAATTAAGTGATCTAATATATTAAAAAAAAAGATGAATAATGAGTCAACAAAATTATTTAGATGCATGTACCATAATGCAAATTGGGTTGATATATTAACATAAATAATAGCCATGTATAATTTCTAACTTTAATTAAAATTTATGTCCAATCCACTGCAATATTAATGGTCATCTCTAACTTTCACATGTAATATGAAGCACACAACTTAATGCATATATTATTCACTCTCAAATACAGTAGAACCACGTTAAATTAATACTCTATAAATTAATAATCTCGATAAAACTAATAATTTATCCGGTCTCAAATTGGGACCAGTTCAAATTTGGATACCAATCAATTAAATAATAAAATAATACTTTTTTAGAAAATTTTAAAGAATCCTTAAGGTCCCAATAAAAGTATAAATTAATAATTATTAAAAAAATCTCATATATATATATATATATATATATATATATATATATATATATATATATATATATATATATATATTATCAACTTTAACATTTTAAAATAATATAGTAAAATATGAATTTACTATTATTTGCTTTTTATTAAACTTAATATCTTCATTAATCCATCTTTAAATCTCTCAATTACACCAAAGTTACAAACAAATAAAATAAATCAATATTTTATGTTGATCTACTCCAATAACATATAGATAAATATTATATGATTACACAATTCATGAGATACTATACTCATATAATTAATTTGATTTACAAGTAATATATAATTGTAAATCCCTTAAAGTATCATCATATATTTGAACCAATATATTCTTAATATGTATGAATAAGTTATGAAAATTATAATTTTTGTATATAACCTCTTTAAATTAATAAATTATTAATTTATCGATTATATAATATCTCTCTAAATTAATAAAATTCATTGGCCCCGAGTTTATTAATTTATAGAGGTTTTACTATATTCTTCTTTTAGATAAAACTATTACAGTGCCCGCGTGCGACACGAGTTATCATGCTTGTTATTCATTTATTATTTTTAAATAGAAATTAATTATATCATTTTAGGATAATTAAAAATAAAATTTACTGTTTGTTCAAAAAAAATATCTTAAGGTATATAAATTAAATTGAATAAAAAATATATTTCGCATTAATAGTAAAACATTGTTAACACTTAGCATCATCGTAAGATATCAAAATAAGATTGTTGATTGATGTGTCAATATAATTTCTAATTTTAATTAAATTTTTACTCCAACTCAATTTAAAGTTTTCATTTAAAAGTGATAAAATAAACTTAAAATAACGCGTTGCTGAGGTTTGAACCTAGAACCTCCTAAGAATCAAACAAATAATTAAACATTGTCACATCACAAATTAAAAGAAATCATAAATGTCAAACACACTTAAACATAACAGTTTCATATACTTTAATTTTACTTTAAGAAACTTATTTACTTATTAAAAATAATAAATAAATAAGTTACAAAATAATAATTTTTTCAAACCAATAATAAGAAGTCATTTCACATTTTCAAAATGTCATTAATATATAATAAATCTAAGCGGCCAGTTCAAACAAAATACTCCATTTATAATGCATTATTTTTTGCACGTGGATTAGAAATATTATTATTTTATATAAAGAGAGTAGTTGTATTAGTGGTGATTTGTGAATTTTTTTTATGAAAATAAAAATGAATATTTTTAGAGTAGACAATCAAAATGGATAAATTAATTATTAATGTACGAAAGAAGCCAGATCATGAATCTTTGAAGTCTTATTCAAGATGTTCGTTTGATAAATTTTATATTTGGATTAACTTGATATTTCAAGTAAGTATATGATCACGTTATAATTAACTTTTGCATTCCAAATAGAGTAACATGTAAAGTAAAAATTGATAATTAAAATCTCAATGTATATAATCCATTGCCCAATCAAAATAAAATTTATGGTGATTAATAACATTAAATCAAATAAATTAAATAAACCAAATAACGAATTAAATAAGCCTAATAAGCTTAATATGTATTTGAAAATAAATAAAACAATGTATCCATGGATATTCGAACCTGCGCACTCACTAAAAATACCTCATTCAGTCAATATTTGATTATATATTTTTATAATCAAACAAAATATGATTATAAGCCTCTAATAGTTAAATGATATAATATAGAAGTTTGAGATTACCACTTTAATAGATTTATATATGTGGATTAACATCATATTCAAATTAATTAAGAACATGATCATATTATTATAACAATTACTACAATTCTAGTCATCTTTTTAAATTTTAGTATGAAATCGGCGTGTTATGCTTAATTACGCAAAATTACAAAATTTTTATTTTTAAATTTAAACATTAATTTATATACCTATTGAGTTTAATTAAAAAAATCTGTTTAAATCAATAAATAAAATTCAATCTATTAATTTGTCATTAGCAAAAAATAAACTTGTAATCTGCGTAACAATTACTTTTATAAAACTTATTAAAAATGTTGATTAACTTGAAAATGATATGTGTAAACATATAAGAGTTAATCATAATTTAACAAATTGTAATATAAAAATATTCGATGTACGATGGTTCAAACACATCATGAATATGCACCATTAAATTTGGGTTAATGCAAAAATTAAATTTATATATTGACATTATAAAAAAGGTGCATGCATCATTTTCTCAATTTACAATTATAAAAATTAGGCTAATGTTATTCTATTTTAAAAAAAATAAGTCCATTTATTATTCTTTTCTTTAATTAAAATTTTAGTCCAACCCAATATATAATCAAAGCCCACTTTAAAATTATCATTTTAGAGAATATATATAAATAAAAAATTTAAAATAAATGTAGTCATTGAGGTTCGAACTTGCAACCTTCTCAAAATTTTTAAACAAATCACACAACGTCATCACATATATTTATTAAAATCATAAATGATGAATTCACCATAATTTAACACCTCACACTTTACAAATTCTAAATTGGGAAACTTATTTTCTTTTAATATATAAGAAGATGTTTGTCCTAAAACTTACAAACTGGCCCACTGAAATTATCTAATATTAGGATTAAATTTATTATATGCTGCATTTAACAAATATTTTAAATGTGAAACTTATTAGTAATGTTAAAATGCCAAAATGATTAAATATCATTGATTCGAATGATGATTTTAATTAAAGTTTTAATGGAGTCATGAATATATAAAATCTATAGCGATTCTTAGTTGACCTGGGCTCATACATTAGTCAAATCAGGTTGTAGGTTAAGGGATCCACCACTTATTTGTAATATATTTTATTTAATATGTTATTCTTTTACTTTATTAATTATTACTATTCATGTATTGTTGTGTGCCTTTTTTTTCTTTATTAATAAAAAATAATGTATACTTTAATTTTTATTTAACTATTGTTTAATCATTTTTATTGGAGATAATTTTATGTTTTACGAAATTTATATAATTTAATATAATTTTAATTTTAAATAAATTCATAATTTAAAATATGTAATTATGAAGAGATTTTAAGTTTCAAATATTTTTTCATTTTAATTTTTAATTTTCATTCATAAAATTTTAATGTTAAATAAATAATAACTAATTTTAAAAAAATTTATTTCATTAGACCAACTTTATTGAATATTCAACATTAAACTTTTATTCAAAATAAATATTAGGTTGCAATTTAAAGTAATTATTAATTAAAATAATTAATTTCTCCATAAAATAATTCAATAATTAATACTATTTAAGATAATTTAATAAATTAAATTATATTAAAATATGGTTCTTAAATAAAAAAATTATTTATATCATATCTTACTCATATTTTATTTAGTTATACAAAATTAGATATTAGTGCGATTGATAAAAATATGTAAAATGGTATCACCGTAAGACGATCTCACCGAAAATTGTCCCTAAAATATATTAAATCGAATGAATTAAATATTAAATATAATTTAAAAATTAAATATAAATTAACGTTATAAAAAATAATTGAAATAAAAAATAGATTGATGGCAATAATTTATTACCGTTATGAACATAATATTTAGGTTAATTAAATATTTATTTAGTTAAATTATTAATTTATATAATTTTTTGTGTTTTTCTTTTTGCCAAGTGTGCGAAATGATATTCACTCGTTATTGCTTTATTTTAGTTTTATAAAATTAAATTAATTAAATAATATTTTATATATAATTATAAGAGTTGATATCATGTGCACCCTTGTGCACACGTGCATGTTAATGTGTATAGGTTTTTATTCAGTAGTATATATAGTTTCTTAATAATTATATAGTTTTTTACATTCAAAATTTTTATTAAAAAAACTAACAAAAAATTCTCTAATAAAGTGTATACATTTTTATTCATTGGTGTTTATATTCATATATTGATAAATGTAAAAGTTACTAAATTTAGGTGGACAGTGCACTCAGGTGCACTGGATAATTTGCCTAATTATAAATAGTATAATATTTATGTTAAATAAATATTTGTATAAAAGTTAGTATTATTTTTTAAGTGGAGCTTTATGGTTATTAAATACGAAATTATTAAAGAAATTAATTTTTAGTATGGTCTTCGATGAAAAAAGTGTAGAATTTAATTGGGTCAATAAATATTAGGTATAAAATGTATTTAGACATTATTAATTCATAACTTCGCTATAGAAAATTACGCACAGATACAACATTTAATTTTGTTTTTCTCATATTACTCATACTACTTACTAAACATCAGTGTGCATCGTGTGAATCAAATTTAAAAAAAAAACACTATTAAGTATTTATATGTATATTCATCATTGTGCACTCATTTGAGATAAATAATTTTTGGGGAGAAAAAAATGAATAAACTATTTATATGAATATACATCATTGTACATTTAGGTGAGATAAATAATTATCGAAGATAGAGTCATTGAATACAACCTTAATTTGTACACACGTGTGCACAATGTACTTAATCAATCTGAATTTTGATTAATTAATAAAAAAATTTTCACAAAATGAAGAATGAAGTCACAATTAGAAGAACAATGACGAATCTGTACATTGGCGTGCATTTAGAGAGATAAATAATAGAAAGTGACCGCAGAGAGAATTAGTAAAACGATTTTTTCCTAAATTATTTCTTTCAAAATCTATACATCAGCATGCATTTAGAAAGAGGAATAAAGAAAGTGACCGCAGAGAGAATTAAGAAAACGATTCTTTCCTAAATTAATTAAAGAAAGTGACCGCAAACGATTATTTCCTAAATTAATTCTTTTAAAATCTGTACATGAGAATGCATTTACAGAGAGGAATAAAAAAAAGTGACTCAGAGAGAATTAGAAAATGATTTTTTCCTAAATTTTCCTCCTAAAATCTCGAGTGATAAATATAATAATAGTATACATCGGTGTTCAACGAAATTATTGTTCTGTATAAACATTGAATATTTAACGTTGTGAACAAGGATAATATTGAGAAAAAATCATTATGTATCCAGCAGTAATTATATTAGATTAATGTATTTATTAATAATTAGGTTGTAAATACACGTACCTATAATTAATAAACTCAATTTAATTTTAAAATGACAAAGACTTATGTGAGACCGTTACATGAGATGAACAAAACGTGAAAACTTTTATAATGAAAAGTGATAATGCTATTTCATGAATAATTTATAGTATAAATGAAAAGTGATAACATTTTATAACGAAAATAAAAACTAATTTAAAAAGTCAATGGTTTCACCTTAGATGGTTTCACGCAAAACATATCCTTTTAAAATTACATATAAAAATAGAGGGTGGATCTAATTTTTTATTCAGTATATTATAATATTTAAATAATTATTTTATTTGAATAATTAATTGAATAAAGGCTTATCCAATATTTTGTAAAATAAGAATTAATATTTTTGAGATATATAATGGTGATATACTCCTAATAATTAATGTTAATATATAATAATATAAAATAAAAATAGAAAATTATATGTGTAATATTAAAATAAAAAAATATAAAAATATGAAAATTAACCGGATACATTATATTTCTAAAAAGTTATTTAAGGCAGTGTATTCGCAATTAATAATAATTATAATATAATAATAATAATCTAAAAATAATAATAATTGTTCAGATTGAAGAGTGTATACGATTGAGTGAGTTAAGATTGCGGATTTATTGAGTTTAATTTTAGGGGATTAGATCGTAAAAAGATTTAAACAGAAGTGTATTCCAAAATTTATTGATATTTTTAACTAATATAGTAATAAAATCTAATTATTAAATATAATTAAATGTATTTTAATTAGTAATAATTTTTTATTATATTTCAAATATTTAATATATAGTTAATATGGGTATCAAGTTAAAGATTTTGAAAAGAAGAATAATTTGATATGATTTTTATTAATAATAAACATGTAACTTTACAATTATTTTATTGGTTGACAATGAGAGAGAATACATTTATTGTTTTCATAAAGTTTGACTTTTTAGATAACCTGGTAAGTATGTTTCTCATTCACCTTTAAAATATTCAATGGTTAAGAATGAAAGATAAAATTTAATGATTAAGATGATATTGGATCATACATGTCCTTGGGTTCGGATCCAAAATATAACAGGACATCAAAGATCCTATTATCGGTTCGGATCTCCTGTTATATTTTGGTGTTACATCTCCTGTTACAAATTGTTGGATGATTGACACGTAGGATAAATTAATTTATACCCTAACAATCAACCCTAAGGAGAAAGGTTGAGATTTTCCTCTTTGCATACGTGTCACTCATCTAACACGTGTAGCAAGAGATGTAACACCAAAATATAATAGGACATCGAAGATCCACTTATTATAATAATATGTATAAATGAGTCATATTAATTACTTCCGTCCCTGAAGATTGTTCATTCTTTTCTCCTTGGTTCGTCCCACATCATTGTTCATCGATCCCAAAATAAGCAATGCAAATATTTGTAATTTAAGATACAAATTTATTAGACAAATATTGGATATGCATATGTGTATATATGTATGTATACTTGGTTTAACTGTTATGGTTTCTGAAGATTCATCATCTCACTCAAATAACAATATTCTACAAAAAACTTTCAACTCAATCTAGTTTGAAAACCTCCAATTTGTTGCTTACTCAGAGTGTCTCCCTTTAAGTACCATTCCTTCTCTTGCAGAAAGAATGTCTAATTTATCAGATGAGTCCGATATGAACTCACATCGACTTCTAAGAGATCCATTGAATGAGGCATCTAACCAATCCCAAGGGCTTTCATTGTCTTTAGGCTCTAACCCCTGTAGACAAACAACCTTAAACTCATCTTCTGCACTCCTAAATCCTAATTTTAACATGAGATTTGATCATCATGTGGCTGTGAGTGATTATACTTGTGATGGGAGTGCTTTTTCTCAATCCATGGGTCAGTGTTGGTCATCATTTGCTGTAGCAATTGGAAGCTCCAAGTACCTGCATCCAGCTCAATCCCTTCTAGAAGAAATGCTCAGCATTAGAGAGAATAATAGTACCCTTGATAAAAGCACTGAGAAATTGTCTAGAAAAGGGTTCTTCTCCCTTTCTTCCAAGCTCAAAGCAGACTTAATTGTTGAGAAGCATCAAGATTATGTTAACCTTCTCAAACTCATTTCCTTGCTAGAGGTGGTTGAATCAAGCTTCCCTTCTCCCTATCTCTTCCCCCCTCTCACACACAGATACACACACAACGAGAAACCGGGGGTATAGCGACGAAATATTTTTCGCAAATCAAGTTAGCTATTCTCCTGTAGGGACGAGCGTTCTTCGTCGCTAGTAGACTCTAGCGACGAAAATTCATCGCTATTCCTCCATTTTCTTGTCACTTTCCTCCCTTCTCTCTCTCATAATTTTTTTAAACATCGTGTAGGTTGAGAAAAGATATGAGGAGTACTCTCACCATATGGCGGAACTGGTGTCATCTTTTGAGGCCATAGCAGGGTTTGGAGGTTCAAAATCCTACACTACTCTTGGTCTTCTAGCAATGTCCAAACATTTCTGTCGTCTGAAAAACGCAATTGTGTCTCAAATTCATGTCGTGAAGAAGAAGATAACCAGGGATGTGCCTAAAATCAGCTCAAGATTATCACAACTGAGTCTATTCGATCAAGAAACTAGACTGAACCGTATGATCATGCACAACTCAGCTCAAGCATGGCGGCCACTGCGAGGGTTACCGGAGACTTCGGTCACCATTCTTCGCGCGTGGCTTTTCGAACACTTTCTTCATCGGTACGTCCCTTGTAATAACATTTGGAAAGAAAAGAAATCATAAGAAAGAGTGTGAGTTTATTTAAAACCCCTCTAATAGCATTTGGTGCTGCAGGTATCCTAATGATTCTGAGAAGCTAATGTTAGCATCACAAACAGGTTTGTCCAAGAACCAGGTAATTCAATGATTCAAATTAATTGCATAGAATTAATTTGGTTGATTAGTGTATTTATATGTGTTTTAAAATATTTTTTGCTGCAGGTTTCTAACTGGTTTATAAATGCTCGAGTCCGACTTTGGAAGCCGATGATAGAAGAAACGTACAAAGATGAATTCCTGGAGTCTTCCGCTGAATCTGATCAGTTGTTGGCTAACAGTTGATCAAGTTAGGTGATTAACCATCTATAATTTCTTACTTCATTTCTTGCATAATATGAGATCATGTAACAAAGAATGTTTTATGTGCTAGTAACTCGATTGTAGCATTTTTTGCTTTATGGGGTTCAAAGTGTAATATTTTCTTGAGGGAATTAATGATAACAAAACGCCATTTTGTTTAAGGATTTCTTTTTTATTTTATTTTTATCCTACCTACTTTTAAGTTGGATGTGTTAAAATATCAAATTTTATGAAAATAGGTGACTCGTTTTTGAGTGGGTTAAAATAAATAACACGATTATAAATTTATGACTTAATTGCATAGTGTAAATTTATGATTAAAAATATACATATTTATAGGTCAGTTAAAGCTCGCAAATTGGGTCTAGCATATTTAATTTCGTTATTTTAGACATTTAAACATTTATTTATCACTAAATACGCATCATTACAAAAATTTGCTTATTAAATTAAGAAGGGTCTTGTGAAGTTTTACTGTATTTTATTTATAAGTTTTGCAGTTGGGAGAGACTTGTGTGATCTCTCACAAATAAATCCTATTATGTGACACAGATTCATCTTAACCCAAATAATCCATTAATTAGTAAAAGAACGCGGATTAAGAAAAGAAGAAGCTACCGTGCATTGTGCCGGTTACATATTATCAAAACCTTTCTTTTTCTTAAAAAAAAAAATTAAATAGATTATTTTATTACTTTTTTAAAAAAGAGTTGATATTAAGTGGGTTGCAAGGGTACACCATATGTGTATAACTTTTTATTTTATTTTGTATACATATTATTTTATTTTGTATACGTGTTTCTTAATAATTGTATATTTTTTTCACACTAAGTTTTTCATTAAAAAAACTAGCATCCATATGTGTATAACTTTTTATTCAATAGTCTATACAAGTTTTTTAATAATTGTATATCTATTTACACTCAATTTTTCATTAAAAAAAACTAACAATTAAATTGTATACATTTTTGTTCATAATTGTATACTCCATGTTTTTGTTTATATTTGTATACGTTTTTTTAAAGTATGTGCACCCTATCTTAGGGTGCATCCGGGTGCACAGTATAATTAGCCTTTAAAAAAATATATTATTTCATTATTATTAGTTATATAATGTATTTTAATTTTATTTTTTATTAAATAAATATTATTATTATTATTTCAAAATTACATATAACTTTTATTATAATAATAATTTTTTATTTATCTTATGAATTTTTCATAAAATAGTTTATTTATACGGTTGTCACTTTTTAGTGATCAAATATTTCTTTTTATTAAAATTATTATCACTTTTTATTCATTTCATGAATTGTTAATAAAATACTCACTCAGCCCAATAAAACTCTCACACTTTTTCTCATTTGTTTGTCTCACAAAATCCTCCACACTCCAAAAAAATAAATATAACTTTATCTAACAATATCACAGTTACATTAATTTCAAAATTTTCACTCATTTTTCACATACATTTTGTTGCTTCATATTTATTTATTAACTAAAAATACTACAATACCCTCTAAAGTTAATAAAATTGGTCAAAAAGTGCAACTTTTCTTAAATATTAATGTGGAACAGAAACGCGAAGCGTTTTATGGGACGGAGGGAGTAGTTAACTATATGGGACATTTATCACTTTTCATTAATCATATATCCATTTTTATTAAAAATATTATTACATTTTATCGATCCTATTAAATATTCATAAAATAATTTAATTAATAAGTTATCACTTTTCACTAATTAAGTATCTATTTTATTAAAAATATTATTATTTTAAATTATTTGTCTTACGAATTTATCTAATAAATATAATTGGACATTTATTTCCTTTCATGATTAGGTGTCACTTTATATTAATAATATTATGACTTTGTAAGTATATATTATTTATATTTGATAGTTATAACTTTTTCATTATTGTGTATTATTTTTTTATTAAAAATGTTATCACTTATTATATTTTCATTAAATAGTTCACTTGTATGATTATTATTTTTCTTTTAAAATGTATAATTTTTATTTAAAATATTGTATTTTTTATTCGTCTAATAAATTAATTAAGAAGTTAATAAATAATAACTAATGAAGTAATTCAGTTATTATTATTTAAATTAAAATTTAAAAAATATTAATAAAAATAATAATTTGAGGAAAAGCTATAGGATAACAAGGAAGCACACAGGTTATAAATAACCAGGAATGCGGGTAATTAATAGAGTAAGTATTGCGTGAAACCGTCTCAGGTGAAACCATTTTACACTTTTTAAATTAGTTATCACTTTTTTTATTAAACGTTATCATTTTTGCTATAAAATTTTATTACTTTTCATTCATACTAAAATTGTTCAAAATAGAATTATCACTTTTCATTACAAATTTTATCATTTTTTATCGTACTCACGTAAGCCCATTGGTGAGACTGTCTCATACAAGTCTTTGCCAAATTAATAACCCTGGTCTCTATTTTTATTTATTAATATTTAAAGACTTCTTTAGTTTACATAGATTAGGGAAACTGATCCTTTATTTATTTTTGGTTGATGCTGATGTTCACTTTTTCTTAGTGATATTGTGCAATGCTTATATAACAACGCATTTGTTGATGCTACTATCAGAAAGCACAGATTCAAGTGTAGATTTTCAATTTCTTGGTTTTTTATGTATATCAAATTTTGTTGTTATGATGTATAGATATGACTTAGCTTTAGTTCACACTAAGGAGTTAGTTTTTGAGATACCTGTACTTTTTGTATCGTCGACGTTTTATTCATTATCTTGTATTTTGTACAGTTACTTTCTTAAATCTATTTACCATTTTTTAAAAATTAATACCTATATAGGTTGATTTTTTGAAATAAATTATTTAAATTCATAGTTTGTCCACTATTATTTTATTTTATTTTTGTTTAATAGGATATATTTGAATAATCATTCCGTACGTATTATTTTTTGGAGGGGTACTTATTGTTAGGTACATTGGAATCTCTTTAATTACTATAAGATACAAACTTAAAAAAAATATTACTACTAACTACATAAATATAAAGTAATATTCCAACTTTACCCTTACAATATGCTGCACACAATCATTTACGTTATATGTAGTGATTGGCATTTTATCAACACACAATTAATCCTCAAGTATGAAGGATGCGATTGTAGCTTTGATAAGCGACCAAGTTATATTATCAAACTCAAAGGACTGATGATAATCAATTTATTAATAACTAAATTAATTAAAACTATGGTTTGGCAATTTAATTGGAAATTATTATTAATCTAATGAACAAATAATTAAATAACATATAAAATATAAAATAGTAGAGAAGTTTCGAGATTTGAACAAGTGAGGTAGGTAGTTCTTCGGGCCATCCAGTTTCACGCATTAACTTTCCTTCCGTGTATCAATGTCTGACTCTGCCGTGTGGAATATGGACGCATCTATAAGTCATGCAAATCTACTCTATAGATACAAGTAGATAAGCGTGTAACTCGTGTGAATTACCTTGGAGCAAGAACACAACTTCACCCTCTTTCTAGGTACTATCAGTGTCAATTATTTTCCATGCACTAAGTACTCTAACCCGATATGATCTCCATTTTTAGGTACTATGAAATTATCCTCATTATCCTACTTATTAACTTGAATTCAATTCAATTAATAAATATTCATATAAGATAGTTCTAATGAAGTTTCGGAGTCTCCTCACTTAGAATCATAACATGGAATCCTGTTCAGTAGTGAACGCGCTCAATCAATAACCAAGATATATATTCAGACTCTATATAATAGTTAATGATTCACAAAACAACTTTAAATATCGATTAAAAACGCATAGTCTTATATAAAATAAATCAAAAATAGTGTTGTACAGAGTATACACACGGAAGTTTAATTAACTAGTAAAACCTTCAGAAACCCTAGAACTATCAAAGCGGTTCTAGACCATGATGCTTCGAAGAACGTTCATGTAAATTTGATAGATCTTACCCATAGTCTTGAAAATTATAAGAAAAATTAAGATGCGAAGTATACCCTAGATGTGGGCGCTGTCATGTCTCGCTTCGTCTTGAATCTTCACTTGGTTCTCACTTAATTCGCTGTACGAATCTCTCTCTATAGCTCCTGCGGATGGAGTTAAGGTTTGGATATGGTGTAGAATGGATGTGGAATCTAACTCTCTTTTTGACGTGATCTACATCCCTTTTTATACTTGTAAATTCTACTTATGGACCTTTACTAAGATTTTTCTTGGAAAATACACACAAACATGCACTGGAGGTATGGAATTACCAAAAATAGAATTTCGTATCCCCGCTCGACCAGAATGGCCTTGGTCGAGCAGTGGTCGAGCGGCGTCTCTGAGCGCTGGAACTCTGTACAGTATCTCGCTCAACCAAATCTGATGTTGCTCGACTAAAATATCTTAGTCGAGCGGCTCTTCTCATGGTCGAGCGGCACCTTGAAAATCGTGTTTTCCAATTCTGAGCACTTTTGACCTATTTTCCTATATAAATATGCTCAAATAGCCTCAGTAGCATCTGATTCGTGGCTTTTCCATAAATATTCTGATTTGCCTCGAATATAGACCTAATCGTACTCAATTTCTACATAAATTAGAGCTCAAAACACGTGAATTCTTGCTCACATCAAACCCTCAAACTTACATGTTGCTCGTCCCGAGGCAACGAAACCAAAACAAGAGAGTATGAATTTCATTAGATCCACATAACATGCACAACTTATACCAACACATGAAATTCCATCAAGTCAAAACATGCATTCATCCATCATACCTTTCATCCATGCAAAAATATCCATCAATCACAATACTTCTATAAGTGCCAAGTCATCTAGCTCACTAAGGTAGTGTTTACTCTCGCTCTCAAGTGTAAAATATGTACACTTAAAGGGTTAGTGTTTACGCTCATAATCAATTCATATATTCGCGTAACCATAAGCTTGGCAAGGGTCTCAAATATCAACTCATAATCGTTTCAACACTAGGATCACAAAGAACTTGTCTTTTAGGTTGTAATGTTGGTTCTTTGGTAAAGGTAGGAGAATATAGAATAAGTGAATAATTTACTAGTAGAGAATTACCTTGGAATTTTGCTTTTCATAAAACAGCTTCATTTTTCTTCTCCACTCTTTTCTCATGATCTTTTCGACCTTCTTTTCTCCTTCTCCACTTGAAATCAACATCTTTCTTCTTTTTAAAGAACAAGGGTATCAATTTCAGGCACTACCCTTTTAAGCACAAGGGTACCAGTTTCAGGCAGTACCCCACCCAACAAGATTTAACCATGTTTTCACTTTGTATCACTACCACCAATCTTTCCTTCCTTTTCTTCTTCATATTCATAACTAGCAACTTATTTACCTAACTCTCTACTAGTAAATAAGGTATTTAAAGGCTCAAGTAACTGGTAAATAAGGGTTTTTTTTATCAAATCAATACCAAAGAAAAAATTTAAAGTCTCAATGGCCGGGGCTTCCAATGATATACACATTATAAGGTAAGATAAAATTTGATTAAGTGGCTCAATTAAATAATAATGGCCTAAGATCATGTCCTAGTATCTAACTATAATGAATCTCAAACAAGACTCCAAGCTAAGTTCTAGAATATGAATATATGAACGATACTCTCAAGAATAAACTATCATGCATTGATGTAGCATGATTAATAAGCTCAATTTCTCACATGGGTAACAGATTTCCTAAGCACTCTTCAAAGCATGTAATCAACATCAATCTCTACATAAACTTCAAGTAATCAAATAAATGGCACATGCTTTTCATCAACAAAACTAACATATATAAAATATAAGTGCATACGCTTGTAACAGAGTCAACATCTCTACTTAAATCGATCAAAATCCACATCAAGTGTAACAAATATCCATCAAACACCATCAATACGATCAGTACAATACATGCAACTCTCTCATGAATCTCATACAACCGAACCAATCCACCACTCACGTAATACTCAACCTGTAAAGTAAAAAATAGAAGAGAGGCGAGAGGAAACGGACAATGATAAAAAACCTGGCACACTCTGTTGGCATTTGATCTTTTGGTTAACGTGAACCGTTAGGGTTCCATACATTTCTAATTCAACTGAAGCAAGAAACCAAAGAAACATATTAACTTTCACCAGCGTATGTTGAAGAAGATGGATTCTCGCCAGCAGCCTGCGCAGCCTCATCGTTTTGGGCATAACTCTCTCATCCAATCTCAGAATTGAGTGATCTATGCTCCAAAATGATCATCTCTTCCGTGAATTTTCGTCAGTATATCATACATTGAATTCTAAGGTCTGTACAATTTTATAAAAATTATATAAATTGACGGACAACAACAGCAAAAACCTTCTGGTCTTCTGCTGTGTTCCCAAGTCCAATCTCGAGATCGTGTGGGCAACGATCTTCGAGATCTGCTGTTCTGTCTACCCTCTTAACGTGTTAGGCATGTCTCTATTAGAGTTAGCTCGATATGTTCAATTGCGACCTTATAATGTAATCGCATTCTCCAGTCTAATTGCTAATAGTTGAGATGACTTATATATGAGCTACAGCAGGGAACAAGAGGAAAAATTAGAGTTGAGCCTCCATTGGGCTTAAGTTTTAAGCTTAGCCCAAAGCTTATACTTAAGTCCAATAATAATAATATATACCACTAAAATATTATTACTGTACTACCGTTCTAACCCCATAATTACGTTATGGACTCTTTCTTATTATGAGCCAATTAGTCTCCCCATGTTTAAGATATACAATGCCCATTAATTAATTAAGTTACTGACAACTCCATTAATTAATATCTCATCCGAGAGTAGTACCACTCAACCTCATTATTATGCCGAAATAAATCCACCTGCAGGGTTTACATGATAATCCTTATGAGCTCTTCAAGGGGACATCATCAACCTATTTCGGATACGGATTCCTTCTACAATCAACAGCACACTTTAGAGACAACACTATTTCCCAACTCACTGAGTTTGTTGATTTAATAACAGTAAATCTCACCCATTTATGAATCAAAGAAATATATATTGCCTTATGTGTCGAGGTTATTGTACAGGGATTAAGAGCACGAACATTCATAATAACAGAGATCAAGTTCTTCTATAAGTCAGTATAAGTCGAACGATCTCAAGCGGTCCTATTTAATACTCGCAAAGTGCACTAATGTGATTCTATAGTCAAGACAAACTAATACCAAATCACACTACAATCATCCCGATAGAGAGTCCCCGTCTATCTCGGTTGTGAGCATCTATTTATACTTTATAAGGAAACTGATAATATGATCTTCCGTGTGTTATCGCACAACATATTATCTACAGTATAAAGTAAGTGGACTATTACATCGAACATATAAATAAATTATAAGACGCAATCATTTGATCATATGATTCTCATTTCAAATAAATTGTTATAACATTGTTCATATTAACGCTAGACTTTTAGTATACAATCCAAAATCTCCCACTTATACTAAAAGACTATGTTGTCATGTCTTCTGCCATACATCTGATTCCCACTTCCACTACACGACCATCAATAGCTCTCGCCTTAAGGTCCTTGTAAATGGATTTACTAGGCTATCCTCCAATGCAATCTTGGCGACAACAACCTTCCCCTCATCATATGATTTCTCGTAACAGGTGGTAATTGCGCTCCATGTGTTTAATTGCTTATGAACTAGTGATTCCTTCAAGTTTGTAACTGCACCATTATCATGATCACAATAAATTGTGATAACCTTGGGCAAACTCAGAATCACTTCCAAGTTCATCATGAAGTTTCTGGAGTTATATAGATACTTTGGCTGCCTCATAGGCTCAAATTTATCATCTTTCCATGATGGAGTCCGGAGTCTGAAATATATTTCTATATAACACTCCTCCACATTATGACTCAACTTCCTAAATTTAAACACATAACCTTTGAGGTAGATTTACTGTCGTCCCTATCTGATTTGAAAAATCTGAATCTATGTAACCCTAAGAAGCAGTGAATCTGTCCGGGTAAGCCCACATATGGTTTCTAGTCCTTTTTAGGTACTTCAAAATTCTGTGTTGCTATAGTTCAACATTCTTATTTCAGGTTACCTTGATACCACTGTTCATGCCTTCGGCAAAGAAGATATCCATTCTCGTTCATATCATTCCTTAGATTAAGCTTCCTTATTCGCCGAAGCATAAGAAACCACTTTCATCACCTTTATCTTCTTTTTGTGTCTCAAGACACATTTCCTTAGATAAAGTCACATGATAAAACAAATAAGGATCGTATCATCTGATGAAGCTTGAGACAAGCATAACATCCTTTCTTGTGATCCATATTACCGTGATCAAAAAGATATTTTTGCTTCTCTTAAGTCCTTCATCTCATACCGCTTTATCAACCATACTCATACGCCCGACAATACTCTTTAATTGTCTACAATGAGCAATATATCATCTACGTATAGTATAAGAAATACCATCACGTTTCCATCACTCTTTTCAATACACAAGACACATCTGCACATTGAATAAATCCATATACCTGGATTTTCTCATCAAAACGGATGTTTCATGATCTTGAAGCTTGCTTTAGTCCATTGATGGACATTTTTAAGCTTACTATCACAATGCTCTTAGCCCTTTACAATGAATCACTCTGGTTGCTTCACATAGATGTTTTCCTTAAGACTTCCAATCAGGAAAGTTGTCTTGACATCTATTTGCTATCTCTCATATTTCATATGAGTAGCAATAGATAAAAGAGTCCGGATCAGCATATGCATAGCTATTGGCGAACATATTTCCTCATAATCGAAACTTTTTTTTTTTTCTGATTATACCTTTTCGCAACAAGCTTTGCTTTTAAGGTTTTCACATTACCGTATGATTCTCTTTTATTTTTATGACTACTTCCAATGGCTTTCATACCATTTAGTGGTTCTACAAGCTCCCATATCTAATTTAGAATCCATATTCTATTTCAACATACATTGCACTTTACTAAGATTCCGCATTTCTATCTTGTAATGCTTCGTCATATCCGTGGGTCGATTCCATGTTTACTAGGGACCAAGTCTCACGACTCTCCCTAAACATATATCTTATCAAGTTGTAGAACAACCCTCCCACTACAACAAGACACTACACGCAATTGTGTATCAGACGTGACACGCATTACAGTTTACCTTGTGGTTATCTCCTCTTGTACAATTGGTACTAATACTTTGTATTTTCCCTTTCACTTCCTTTAGAACAATTTACACATAAGTTTGTGATTTATTACATAGTCCTTTTCTAAAATCTAGTGTTTGTGTTAACAATCACCCTTCGATCTTTTGGACTAAATAAGTCAACACCCTTCATTTTTTTAGAATATTCCTCAAATAGACAAACGTTATACGGCATGCTGTTTCTAGTGCATACCCATAAAATAAATTTAGTAATTCCAAATAATTCATCATCTATCTAAATATTTCCATAAGAATCTTTCTCTTATTAGGATTAGAAGACGCATTATTAATTACTATTTGTTGTATCCGTGGAATAAACATGATTTAAGAGTGTACAAATTGTCCACCAACATATCTCAACAGATTACAACTCTATCCCTCATTACTATGACCATATCATTTAAATGAATAGAGTATCCATACATAAATGCATAGAAACTGAAATTAAATTCTTTCTATGAAAAATGTACGTAAAGACAATTTCTCAAAATCAAACGTTTATTCCTATCATAAGATAAATAAACAACTCACACTGCAACAGCCACTACTTTCGTAGTATTACTCATGTACATAACAATCTTATCAACAGTTGGTTGTAGGCTTTTAGTGATTCCGGTATCTACACACAACGTGTCAGTAGATGTCATAACTAATCATGCTTCAACGACTAGTGAATGAGATACTAGCCTTGTTCATACCTAGATGAAAAATGGATTTCCTTTGCTACATGTTTTGTCAGAAGTTCCCTACCATATACAACCTCTTGTATTTCAGACAGAACTTACTCAAAACACCTAGGCAAACTATGAAGAATAAATTGATTTAGGTTTCCATTTCAATTTCTATTCCAAGTATTTCTAATTCATTCATCAAATTAACTATGACCTCTTGCCTTTTTTTTTAACTTACTCAAGTATCCGAAGAGTCGCATGAAACTATCACATTTCTATGAACATCTCAACTCTCCACTAGAGACTTAAATAGGCGTCATAATACATCCTTAGTGAGAACACATATTTATATTTTCTCAAGCAGTAAGTATTAAATCCAAGATTCTTTTCTAATCATCTAATTTTGGACAAGCAAATATGTTTTCTTTCAGTAAACAATAAGCGAGATAAAATTATTTGAAAAATATAAGAATCATAAATAAATACACCGATCAAATATTTGAATTTATCCATTTATATTGATTCCCTCAAAATAATATAAAAATAAAATTCACTGACATCTTAAGCCACGTTAGTATGTACGTTTACAAACCCGAACATTTACAAGAGATGGTTTTACTCATTAATTTCATTCGTCAACCTAACCTCATGACAAAATAATTAATAGTCGGTTACTCTTTAGCCATGCAGATAATAGCAGTGACTCCGTTGGGAGGATACTAATTATTTACACATAAGTGTACACCATTATTTGATCCCAAGTCCGCGGCCCATGCTTATGCTTTACAGTTGGAGAAGTACACATGCGCTCGAATAACTTCCTACAATCATCGATTATATGTTTGCACCAGTGAACCGCACATAAACTCATCTGTTAGGGAGGAAGGTCTATGCCAACACGCAAGTTAATGTGCCACATTACAAACAATAATTATTTAATAAAGTCTGTACTAGTGATCTGTGAATAAACTCATCCGTTAGGGAGGAAGGCCTATTGCCAACACGCAAGTTTACTCACATCACTTACAAACCAATAATGAGGGCCGCGGGAATTATTAACCAATCTCCTCTTCCACTTAGTTATTTAACACTGAGGGTTTTTTATATACATACAATATTCAGAATAATATATGCAACCTAGCATGCTCCTATTACGGCAAATAAGGCAGTAAATCAAAGAGAATCATGCATACATATATAACAATAATTAGATAATTAAATCAATTATTAATAGTTATATATCAGCGAATTCGATTGTTCACCACCAAGCACGAATATGGACAACGCAGACGGGGTTCCACCTCCCCGCACTCGGGACAGCATCCCGAAACCTAATCTGTAAATCAGAAGCCGGTCTTCATGAATTTTCCTCCTGATTCCTTGCCCGCATCCTGCTCCACCACATTCTCGACGCGTTTTACACCCATTCGCTCTGCCTGCTCGTTCTTAAGCTTGAACCGAGTTGTGTCACATGCCACCAGCTCGACACGAGCTTGACACCATAATTGGCCATCCGCGTGCCACCAGAAAATGACGCACGGCTACCAGCAAGGCAGCACGCCCCGTGCTCGCCTTCGAGTGCTCCAGCACGCAAACGTGCGTGCCTTGCCCCGGCTCCAGCATGAGCATCCGTGCGCAAAGAAGCCCAGCACCGTGCGTTCTTCTCTCATACAGCAACGAGCGTCAAGTTTCGTCACAGCCCGGCATGCTAGCATTCCTAGCATCCAGCCGCCCGCCTGCAAGTTTCCATGCGCAGAAGAAACGCTCGCCAACCACCACAACCGGTGCACCCTTGGCATGATCCATGCACCTGTTGCACGAGTCGTGCGCCTTTGGCACGGTCCATGCGCCACGAATTCTCACTCGTCTGCTATCGCGCGCCATCCGCGTCACCCAGCAACAGACGTGTGTTCATCCCAGCTTCCCGCGTGGCTTGCTATTTACACACCCGACGTTCAACGATCATACCTCCCTGCTCACCCAGCAGCCAACGAGCGCCACAGTCCAGCCTCACGCTCATTGATCGTACGTCTTCCACCCGCTGCCACGCTTGCCTCGGTGCACCAAAAACTTGACAAGCACCCCTCACTTGGCTTAGACACGGTGCCCTCCGTGTGCCACCCTGCCTTCACACGGCAGCCATCGTGCGTGCCAAGTTACGAACACCCACCACTAAACAGCAATCGATGCCGTGCCGCCCAGCAATAAGGCTTGCCGAGCACGCCAACGAGTATCTTGAACTCACGACCAGCGCTAGTCGTGTGTGCCTCCACTGGATGACAGGCCCACTGCCGTGCGCCCATATCTTGCAAACATGTGTCCCAACGAGCGCCGCACTTCTCCACGCACATTGCTCGGTGCATGCACGGCAACATGCATACATTGCCTGGCCTATGAGAGCCAACGAGTGTACATCTGTGTACCATCGCCAAGCCCGTGCGTGACTCAATGCACTTATCCGGTAGCCAATGAGTACGCTAATTCCCTGCAGACGTGTGCCATACCTGGCCTCAATCTCGCCAAGAAACCTGGCCTCACGCCGTCGAGCGCCTCGCCCTGCTTCCACGTGAGTGCCCACCGTGCAGCCAACGTGTGCCAAGCCCAGCAATCTGCCCGTAACCGACGATCAACAATGTGTGTTTCATGCTATCTGTCGCTGCACCTACTTTAGTTGCCAAGCATTCGTTGCAACATCTTTCAGCCGGTCGCTCATCGCCGCAATGAACGATCATCAACGTATAGGGTATACAAGCATAACAGGTAGTATACTAAACCCTAATCACGTTGAACACATAAACCCTAGCCTAACGTTTCACGCTTCACCATAAAATCGAAGCTCTGATACCAATTGTTGGCGTTCGATCGTTTGTTTAACGTGAACCGTTAGGGTTTCATACGTTTCTAATTCAGCGGAAGCAAGAAACCAAAGAAACGTATTACCTTTCACCAGGGTATGTTGAAGAAGATGGATTCTCGCCGGCAGCCGGCGCAGCCTCACCGTTTTGGGCATAACTTCTCATCTGATCTCAGAATTAAGTGATCTATGTGCCAAAACAATCCTCTCTTCCGTGGTTGTCACTACAACATAAGTCACATTATATAACACCTAAAAAATATTACTTAACAATTAAAAAAGTTATTATATGTCATAAATAACACTTTTTGTGGTGTTGCTATTGCCCCTACTATCTAAAGTATAATGTTACACTTTTTTGTTTATGATAACACTTCATATCAATTTTAACATTTTATTGTAACACTTTTAAAATTATTACATATACTGTTAATGTAATATTTTTTTATACTAATGTAACATAATTTTTTTAACACTTTTGAATATATAAATGTAATATTATATTCATTCTTTTGTTAACATTTCTAATCATAAGGTAATATTAATTACATTGTTTTGCTATCACATTTGAATATATAATATAACATTAATTAAATAATAATTGTATCACTTTAAAAAACACATGTAACACTTTTATTAAATAATTATGTAACACATGTGTTAACATTTTAATTATTATGTAATATTAAAATTTAATATAATAATAATATATAATAATAAATTATTATTATTTAATAATAATATTAAATTATTAATAATAATAACATTATTAAATTAATAATAATAAAAAATAATTTAATTTAAATATTATTATTATTTCAGAAACTGTACAATGTACAATACATCGAAAAAACTTAAAAATTAGATTTTTAGTGAAGCTAAAGCTAACTTTTTTCTAGCATAACAATCTATCAATATACTAGTATCATCTATCTAGCAGGTAGCATAATAATTACAATAAAAAAAGAAACTAGCTAACTGCTGCTTCAAATCTTGAACGAGAAAATTAGAGCTACAACAATCTGCAACGATAGATTTCACCAGCAGAAACCATCAAGCATTGAACTCTGCAAAAACGAAGCATGATACACATTAGCAAAACAAACATATAGTCTGTCGTATATCCATCAACATTACAGTTAAGAGGTAACAACTAATCACTTCAATATCTTTTTTAAAGAAAATTCCAAGTAGCAACTTCTAAACATTATACAAATCAAGTTTATTTTGAAATGGATTTACAAAGCACTATATGAAAATTTGTGTATACACAATTAAACATCATGCTACTTATTATAACATTATCCATAAGCATATAGTCAGTAAAAGTAATGAAACATAAATGAAATAGGGAACATTAGTACCTCAAATAGCAAACAACAACAATACTCCTTCCGTCCCTAGGTAAGAGTCCCATTTTACAATTTTTGTTGTCCCACCCAAAGGATCTCATTTCCTTTTTTGGACATATGGGACCCACCCACACTCACTAATACAATTAAAACATGGGCCCACAAACCCACTAATACAACTATCCACTATACATTAAATAATAATACTCCTTAATCCACGTACCCAAAAGCAAATGGGACTCTTACCAAGGGACGGAGGGAGTATTACAATTCAACAAGTTGTAGCATGAATAGCAGAAATTCCAACAGGTTGTACTTATAGCATGTAGCATGAGCCAGAAAATAGGAGAAACTATTCATAGTTTCCAAAATAACATCAATAGAAACTAGCAGTTTAGATCATGCACAACTAATTCCATTAACAAGAAATCACAGTAGAAACGAAAAAAATTAAACAACAGCTACCCTGCTACATAATCGAACAATAGTAAAAACCAACAAGATGGTAGTTACCTGCTTCTTAGTGGCAAAAATAAGAGCAACAGATACTAGCAGTCTTAGGTCATGTACAACAAAATTCCAGCAGAAAGAAACAATAGTAGAAATGAAATAACAGCAACTACCCTGTTACATAATTGAACAACATAAAAAATACAAGCAAGATGCTAGCTACCTGATGTAAAAACCCAAGTCCACAACGAGCAGAGAGAAACCAAACAAAATTGCCGCCGACATGAAAATATAGTAGCCAAGGTAGAAAAGGATCTGTAGGGGGAGGTAGAAAAGTCACGAAACAAACAAGAACTTTGAGTGCATAAATTAGACAGATGGAGATCTGAATACCACCAAACTTTTCACGTCTTTCAATTAGTGTGACAACATCATTTTTAAAAAATAAGAGTGTAAATTCGTGTAAGGCTCACCAACTCAGCATTTTTATTTGCAATCAAGGTGCTTCATTCATGTTTATGTTCTCTTTCATAGGACTGTCCATATTCACCACTCACCTCAAAAGTCATGAGAAAAATTTGATGTATGCGTAAGGAACTTTTTCAACTCACTTCGAAAGCCTGCTAAGAGATTCAAGCGTCACTTTCAGTGGGAAGTATAGTAAAAATACAAGAAAAATATAAAATCAATATTAAACTGAAATATATAATTTAAATAGCTATTAAACCACATATAAGTAGCTAAGCACAACTTATAAACAATTTTATAAAATAGAAATTTAAAGAACTAATCTAAAGACTGGAGCAGTGTAATTTAATCAAATTACATTTAGTGAAAATTAAAAATAAAATTGACTAAACAGCGTCTAGTACTACCTTGGACACATAGCTGGCACCTAGAAGGCTTATTAGGCCACTGACAGGAAATTAAGGACCACCTTCAGCTACTTACAACACTGGAGAAGACTAACTAGTAAACTAACCTTAGTTAAAGATCCCAATGATACTTCATGGAAACAAAATGTTATGGTATGAGTGAAATACTGTAGAAATACCCTTTGAAAGAAATTTTGTATGTACTTATTATTGAGACTCAGTGATTTGATCTATTTATACCCTCTACTTTAGCAATAACACCATACTCTAAGATCTTAGCACAGTTATAGCAAACCATGAAATTGAGTATAAACAACATCCAAAACCAATCCAGGATATGAGTTGGTTCAAACTTTGGGAATCAAAGGGCAAGACCAATATAGATTTTGCTACTTTGATGACATAATATATGATAGTATATAATAAGATTAAGCGCTAAAACATTGTCACCTGCCATTGACATATTTCTTACCACACATCTAAAATTCACATAATAAGACCGAGTTGTCTAGATTAGGAACAAAATAGAGGTGGCCCTGTAGTGTCAATGTATTCATAACGCAATTACACACTAAATTGATCAAAACATTATTTGGTCTACTATCTTGGCTAATTCCTGTCAAAACCCAGTGAAGTATACTTATATTATTGGCAACACTGCATTCTTCATCAGCTTCACTGCATAAAGACATGTTATTACTAAACCCATAATAGATTTGGGAGCAAACCAGCTACAGCCCACACATGCATAATTGAAGCAGCTTCTACATATAACTCTTTAAAAAATAAATAAATGGCCGCACAGCGTGATTCGCATTCAAAATTCTATATATTACACATGATAGCATAAAGAAATTGTATGTATAAAGGTGAGAGCTCATTTATGTTTAAAGACGCAATCAACATTGAAACGGACATAACGCATTCATTTATTTGTAATCCGAGAACCCCATGCCTCAACGCAAAATACTCGAACTGAGCTTAGAGATTTAAAGACATACCAAATAAGTTTATTTCTGGTATCCGCCACTAATAGCGTATCATCCTCGAAAATTTTCGCAGTCAAGTACGGCCACAGATAATCACTCAGATCAAAAGCCTTCTCCTTCATCATCTTCCCCACATCGCGCATCGGCCTTCTTCAAAATGGTGCGCTTAATGAGAGGTCAATTGCGACCTTGGTCCTGGATAAAATACTTGATATCATAAACTGTTTTCGGAAGGGGAGTAGCCGAGTAGGCACGATGGCTTTAGCGGAGGTGGTGGCGGGGCAAAAGACACGTACTCCGTCGCCTTCGGGGCGGCGAACATATATTCTGGATCGGTGAAGAAGGGTCTGAATTAGGGATTTGGCTGCGGATGCCATTGCCACAATTAAGAATTTTTCTTCGAGAGCCCTATTTTATTTGGGATTGAAATTTGAAGGACAATTGCACACCGTTTACAGTATAGTATCGCAACAAATACACATATATTTTATGAGTGCCAACCATTTATTTAATTAATTAGGAAGTACTCATATTAGGTTCTTATTTTAATTAATCACAATGGGTGGAATTCGAATTTAAATATCGTTTTATTAAGGGGAAACAATTTTATGAAGCATGTTCACATATTTTATGAAAATTTACTTTTTAAAAAATAAATTGTTATACTTATAAATTAAAAACTACTCTTTAAATTCTTTCACACTATAAATTATTCTTTAATAAATGAAAATTTATATTTTAGAGAGATGAATTATTACTATTTTAAATAAAAAATATTAATCATTAAAAATAATTTTTTATGTAAATAAAAATAATTTTATAAAAATAGAGTTCATGTGTTATTACAATTCACCCCAAACTCACGTTTTATTAATTAATATGTTACTTTGGTATAATTTTTATTCATATAATATTTTCAAAAGTTGATTTATGTATAATTTAAGTCCCACATTGAATGTCTTATTTTTATTATTTTTTTAGATTTTATTGGGCACTTTAAATATTTTTAATATAAATCATTAAATTTTTAATTTTTTTTTTACTTTGATTGTTTATTTGTGTATTTGGAGTTGAAGTTGCGTGAGATATGTACATGTATGATACACTATGACAATATTCGTTTATGGTTTTCAAACAGGTTCAAAACCCACATTCAAATTTTAAAAATCATCCCTATATATACCTACTCAATTCTCTCTCATCAATTAATATACTTTATCTCTTATCTCTCCTCTCATTTAACTTTTTAAATAAATTAATACATTGATTTGACATAAAGTTAAAACATACACAACTCAAACCCCAAAACAAACATAAAACACACTATTCATGGTTTTCAAACCCCACATAATCTCAAACCAAACATCACTTATGAGATTAGTTAATCATTATTAAAATATAATTATTATATAAATAAAATATATTTAGGATATGTATTGCGTGAGACCGTCTCATGTGAGACCAGTTTCCACTTTTTAAAATAATTATCTTTTTCGCTATAAATCATTATCACTTTCGCTATAAAATATTATCACTTTTCATTAATTTATTATCACCTTTCTTCATAAAAGTTATCACTTTCTGGTCGTCTCACGTAAGGACTTACGTGAGACGGTCTCACACAAGTCTTTGCCATATTTTTATTAGTAGTTAAAGGAGTATGTTTTATTAAATAGAGAAATGTGAGACAATTTTATAGTATTTTAATTAATTGTCACTTTTTATTAAGTATATCATAATTTTTCTTTAGAAATGTTATCACTTTTTATTTATATTATAAATTATTCAGTACACTAGTATTTTTTCATTATTGAGAATCACTTTTCATTAAAAATATTACTCTATTTTTATTTGTCTCACGTAAGAGCGTATACATATATATTATATACTTTAATAATGAATATGTATCTCATATATACACAATCTTACAAGAGATTTTGTTTTCAAATAAAAGTTTTTTAATTTAATTATTATTTTATTATGTAGAGAAATATTGATGAGATTAAAAATTAAAGAATAATTTATTTAAAAAGTAAGAATGAATACAATGTTAATATTTTATTCTAAAATATATTTATTTATTTTACTTAATAAATGCATTACCTTTTTTATTGAAAATTTTCATTAAAATTTCAAGAGTATTAATCTAATAATTTTATAATTGGTTAAGAAAATTATTTTAAAATTTTTAAATATAAAAATTATTAATTTTTATATGTTTGAATATAATTATTATTTCAATTTTGTATATGTAATTTTTTTTGGCTTATTGCATTTTTAATAAAAGCATTTTCACATAATTATGCATTTATTAATATTATAAATATCTAATTAAATCTCTTATTACATTACAAATTTCAATTCAAAGTCTCAAATAATGCCTAAAATACAAAAATTAGACAGAATTACCATTTAATTTTTAAAACTTTTAATTATTACTTTTCATCGAAAATGTGATAGTTTTTTTAAATCTATTTAACAAATTATTAGAAAATAATTTAATTGAATGATGATTAATTTTTATCGATCAAATATAATTTTTTATTAAAATTATTATAATTATAATGAATAAAATAGTATAAATCATTTCATAATAGACGTTGTCATTTCTCGTACACACTTTTGTCAAACAAAAAGATATTAAATTTTATTTATTACTCACGTTAACGAAATTGTTTTTAATTTATATAAATTAAAAATAGAAAAAATATAATATAAATAAATAATGTTCACTGATTCACTCTATCAAACTACTATTATTCTATGACTTATAAAATAAAATAATTTTATTTAGTACTAAATATCATTTATAGAGCATTTATTAATAATGATGAAAAGAAATTGGTGTTCTAGATTTTATAAAAAAAAAATAAAGGATAGTATCTATTAATTTAATATTTTTATTCCTCTCATAGTATTAATTAGTTAATGGGTATCATCTCTTTTTATAATTTTAAATTAAATGTATAAGTGAAAATTTGGGTCTATTTTTCTCTCTCTTTAGCTCTACATTTTCCCTCTATTTTGATGAATGTGGCTCAACATTTTCCCTCTTTTTTTAATTGGTTTCGCTCCAATTTCATTTCATGTTTTAAATTTACTTAATCAATTGGAAGGAAATCCGGAAGACCTGGGCATGCTCTCAACCCTTTCTCAATCTTTTCAAATGGCCCATGGAGGCATTGCCCACCACCCAACCACACCATCGGTTGATGCCTTAGTTTTGCTGTAAACAATCTCTCAGGTATTCTCTTTGTCTCTCCCTCTCTACTCTTAACGTAGACTTGAATTTCGAGGAAAGGAGCGTCATTTGGTGCTGGGAATGTGAAATTCTAAATGTGATATATCGAAATATTTTGATAATGAATTAATCCGTTCAATTTTGAATTTTTTACAGAAAATATGCACCTCAGCGGCGGATTTCGATTGCCCTCAACACAGAGAAAGGTTTGTAATGGCGAAGAATGAAGATAGTGTCCTGCAATGTGAATGGGCTAAGGCCTTGAGTCTCATAGTTCATTCCTCTTCGAAAATTGCTCCCCTTTCAAGTAAGTGTAAATTGAATGCATTATCAAAAAATCGAAATGTGTTTATTCTAGTGTGTTCTAAGTTTGCCTGGTTTGCAAGTGAAGCAAATTTGGTTAGATTTCTTAGACACCAAACCATTCAACTCAAGAGATCTAATGATATGACTATTTCCCTTGTTTATAAAGAAATTTCACTTGATACTAGTTAGCTGTTCTTGATCCTCCATATGATTTTTTTTTTACCTTTTTAATATTTAGTTGATCTTTCTTAAGTCTATACCTAATGTGTATTTTTTACAAATCTAGTGATATATCAATAGCTTATTAATATTTAGATAATGAAATATGTATGAGGGATTATGATTTTTGAAATGTTTGTTGATGCTAGCTTGGTGTATTAGACATTATTTTTGGGATCAATTTGGGCTTCAAATAGGTCAAACAATTCTCTTTGCCAGCTATTTACCCTGTTAATATGCCCAAATTATACATAAATATTGTTTACATGAAGACAATATTAGTGATATAAAAATATATTCACATTCTAAAATTGATATATGCAGGATTTGATGCTCCACTTTTGAGGTTTTCACTGTTACTTTTGTATATGATTCTGCTAATCGTTTTACATGTTTCTTATTTCATCTTGGATGTGACTAATCATGTTTAATACCTCATGATTTAGCATCAAGTCTTGGTTAAAACTTGAAAGTTTTGCCCTTGTTTTTTGAAATTCCCATGTTGTACGTGATGTTTATCTTGTTTTTGAGTCACATAGTTCCAAATAATTTTAGAGGTTCCCGTGTCTCTACTTTCACCTCCTTTTCTAGATTGATTACTATTATTTAACTTTTTTTACCTAATTATAAAAGAGCAAGTTTAGGGTTACAGGCCAATACTCTTGTAAAGTTTTTAGGTCCAAAATCATGCGGAAGGTTGCTTTAAACATTTAGTAAAGTCTCTTTTAGTTTAGTAAAGTATAGCCACTCCCCCCTTCCCCCTCCCCCAAATAAAAATGTTATTGTTTATTAAGTATGGACCCTAAGATTAAATAAGTTTGATAAGTTGGACAGACTATACACAATTATGTTTGTGGATTTTGCATTATTGGCACCTTCATCTCATTTTTCAGCCAAAGTCAGCTTACAATCTTAGATATAACGTGGAAGGCTTTTCTTATAGTGTAAGTTTCCTGTTTAATGCTGTAGTATTTGAATTTTCTTTATTTAAAGATCTAGAGCACAAAATTCTCTGTTGTCGATGGATTTAAAAGCCATTCTAATCTTCAAAATAATGAGTTTTGTACAACTACTGTGGTGCTTCAGAAGTATTCTGCTTACACGCCATTGGCCTGGAGTCAAACAATGTTTTGCTGAGCTGCGGAACTTGGAGAAAAGACTCAAGCAAGATGAGACATCTCATCTTTTTGACAAGCTGGTCTTTTATAAGGTTAATAATGTTTCTCATTGTCCTATTTCATATTATTTAATGTTCTCATCATCTAAACAAAGTTTGCTTACAGTAAAACAAGGATTTGGTGAAAGATAAAACAAGGAGTTGGCTCGTTGGTATTCTCTTTTGGAGTATGTAGTTGCTAGCTCTATTTTATTGCTGGGTGTTGTGTGAGTTACTGCTATTTTGTGTGCTGTTCCATTGATGGGTGCCACGCTTGATTAATTTTTTTCCTGCTACAAGCTTCATCTTGCAGCAGGACACAAATCAGTCTTATCCGAGGTTCTTTTTGGTTTTCTGCATTTTTATATTTTGATTGATGCTGCTGTATCTTGTTCTGATAGTTCTTCGCTTGTGGTACTAGTTGTTCCTTACTTGCTCTTGAGGGTATACTCTGCTGAGTTTATCTAGCCGATAGTTTTATTTTAACTGCTGAGATTTTTCATTATCCTGGTTGGCTTAATCTTTAAATCAGACTAGAGTTTATGATTTTTTTGGACAAATAACATACACTAGACATCAACAGATGGATGAAGAAAGTATAGTATGCAGCAAGAAAATAACTACCATAACCATTGATAATCGATAAAAGCTTTACAAAAACCATACATTTGATGATGATAATACTATTTGCTAGGGGTGATTATCCACGTGTGTAATGGAATGGCGAGAATCGCACTGAAGTGATGATTCAGGATATAAAATCAGGGAATCATTATCACAATGCATTTGATGATGATGATGCTATTTACTAGGGGTAATTATCTATATGTTATAATGTGATGGAGGAATTTAAAAATTTCACGGGTCTAAATATCAACTCCTCTAAATTATTTATATTCACTGCACAAAAACTTAGTGTAGCACAATATGTCCCTCTATACTATTGCTGGACTACCAATTCCTTATCATCCTGGTAGATTGAAATTGAGAGCATTTGGTTGTACATGATGAAATTACAATTTCATATTAATCTTCCATAGCATAACAAGTTCTGTGAACATGATAACATAAAAGAAGCAAAAAGCAACAGAAGGCTAATTACCTAAAATAAACAATACTAAGAGCAAACCACATATTCTTCAATCCATGAACCAGCTTTAGCACCTCTTTCAAAACCAACTTAAAATTAAGGGGACAACATAGGTTTACAGGAACACTTTTTTTTAGTAAAATATTGGTTCTATTTTGTACGTTAAAGCTTTATTTTTTTAAATATTATTTAATATTATTTAATTTTTTTAAAATTAGAATTATATTGTTAATTATTATTATTATTATTATTCTTTTAATATTAACCTAACTTATTAATGATACATTTATGAGTCATTTCAAGGCATTCAAATTTTTTTTTAAATTTACACATTATAAAAAAACACTCTTGAGTATCCTTTTTACATTAAGTGTTCTATTATACATATTGTGATTAAAGAAAAATGAAATTTAACAAAAGTGTGTATTAAACACATTGAAAATAAAAATATAAACTTTATAAATTGATTGTATTATTTTAATAACAAAGATATATGTAATATATTAAATACTTTATACTCATATAATATTTATTTATATGTTTTAATAAAATATTATAAATTAATTAAAATTTATTTATCTAGACATTTTTGTACATGCCATATAGATATAATATACATAATTAATATTTAGACTATAAATATATACTTATTAAATAAAAACTTTAATAAAGTGTAACATAAATATTTAATTTTGGTGTAAAAATGTTATTTAAAAATGTTACTTATATAAAAGTGTTATATAATGATATTACTTATAAAAAAGTGTTAAATGAGAAATGTAACTTATTTAAAAGTGTTATATGGAGATGTTATATATTATGAAAGTGTTAAACATGTATGTTACTTATATTAAAGGTGTTACAAATGTGTTAAATATTATAATAATTTAGAAAATGTTACTAATTTGCGTTAAGTAAATTAAAAGTGTTACTAAGATGCTGTTATATAATGTCACTTATGTTGTAGTGTGTCCGTCAATATATCACACGTCGAATTCTAATAATAATAATATATACCACTAAAATATTATTACTGCACTACCGTTCTAATTCCATAATTACGTTACGGGCTCCTTCTTATTATGAGCCCGTTAGCCTCCCCATGTTTAAGATATACAATGCCCATGAATTAATTAAGTTACTGACAACTCCATTAATTAATATCTCATCCGAGAGTAGTACCACTCAACCTCATTATCATGCCGGAATAAATCCACCTGCAGGGTTTACATGATAATCCTTATGAGCTCCTCAAGGGGACATTGTCAACCTATTTCGGACACGGATTCCTTCTACAATCAACATCTCTCCGAGTTTGTTGATTTAATAACAGGAAATCTCACCCATTGATGAATCAAAGAAATACATATTGCCTTACGTGTCGAGGTTATTGTATAGGGATTAAGAGCACGATTATCCATAATAAAAGAGTTCAAATTCTTCTATAAGTCAGTATAAATCGAACGATCTCAAGTGTTCCTACTCAATACACGCAAAGTGTACTAATGTGATTCTATAGTCAAGACAAACTACTACCAAATCACACTACAACCATCCTGATAGAGAGTCCCCGTGTATCTCGGTTGTGAGTATCTGTTTATGCTTTATAAGGAAATAGATAATATGATCTTCCGCGTGTTGTCGCACAACATATATCTACAGTATAAAGTAAGTGGACTATTACATAGAACATATAAATAAATTATAAGACGCAATCATTTGATCATATGATTCTCATTTCAAATAAATTGTTATAACATTGTTCATACTAAAGCTAGACTTTTAGTATACAATCCAACACACTCTACTCCTGAGGAGCATCATCACCACTAGCTTCATTGCGCCAATCATCGAAATCCCTATGTAAGGTATCGACTTTTCAATCCAATGCCTCATAGTTCTCGTATAAGTCTCCCAACCTTCTATCCATAACATCATACATGAGGATGAGTGTAGCATAGTTTGTGTTTGCCAAAGCAAGTTGGCTGTTTGTCTCTTGCTGATTTGCATTCAGGGTAGCGAAGTGCTCATGTATCATCCTGAACTGCTCCCTTTAAAAATGATCTTAAGACTGCCAGAAATCGTACTACTGCTGCTATGGTGGTAGTGGCTGCATCGGAGGAACTCCCATCTCCAGAAAATCGTGAGGCATATCCATGTGTACCTCAGGAATCTGTTGTTGCTGCTATGGCTGTGGCTGATATGGCTCATCCTCCTCAAACTCCTCTGGCTCTCATACTAGAATTATGTCTAGGTCTAGATAGACCCCATCAATATGCATCTCAGCTAATGTCCGCCAATCTCTTTTTCTAACACAAGTAGTTGAGATCGCGACAGAAGTGTTTATCAATAGGTTTGCATTGATCTGTACAGAAGTGAGATCAATGAGCTAGAAAGGAAACATGAAAGATATCGGATTAGTCCCTCGGATTAATATCTATGCGTCATCCTTCCTTCTAGAGAAATTCATCCTCACACATGCTGACATGATCAAATTCAGACATCTAGGATCGGCCGATATCATGTCAACTCAACATTATAGTGCTCCACTAATGGTTGATCAGCCCCTTATGTTGACCTTCTGAAATGTGTGGGTGGTAAATCACTGCAGCTGCTGAAACAAGTAGGCGCCCAAATTGAAGTGGACTCCATTCATCATGCACCAGAGGACATATAACTCTCCTCTCGGAATATACCCACCCTCAACTAGAATGAATATAGTGTTTTCGAGGATCCGGTCCATATAAGTGATCACCGAGTTGCGAATAAAGGCAGTCCTTGATTGTTGAGGATTATAGGTTCCTTGCAAACCCGTGATCGACCCTCCAAAAATCATCAGCATTGAATTCCTCGTGCTCCTGAGTCAAAATACCCATCAGGCATCAAAACAACCTGTTGAACTCATTAGCATACATATACCTCAGCTGTCCTCCAATCTGAAACCAAGCACTCTCTGGAAAAAAAATGCTCTCCATGAATCACCTCTAAAGTGCAAAACACCTCAGCAGTGATGTGGAAGTAGGTCTCCCTCTTCAAGTCCATAATGCTACTGATTTATACTTGGTTGAACATCCACCTGATGTCATTAATGATGTTCATTTCCAGAATGGCTTGATCATCTTGTTATCTAGTTCGAGTAATCTTTCTTGAAATAACTCCCTACAACTCCTCTCTGTCTTCCCGTTCTGGAAATTGCAAATCGAAATCAGATGGCATTCTTTTGTCTTTCTTCAATCTTTTCGCCATCTCTCCCTTCTTGGGTATCCCATTACCCTTCCTTTTCGAAGAAGTAGTAATTCCTTTATCTACAAAAATTGTATTTCAATGCACAACATAGGCAAGGAACAAGTATACCCAACGTAGGACTAGTTATCACATAGATTCTACTCAAGACTTCAAATCATATGCACAACCAAATCAATTTTTAACTTCTCTATAACTTCACTTGCATACACGAATTTAAGCAATAAACCTCAACAAGTTATACCATGGAGAAATCAACTTAATAAGTCCTAATTGACACTAATGATTCTAATCTACTTCAACATATACCAACATTCTTCAATATGAACTAAAAAATCAACAATTAAGAATTATTCCTAAGCATGCGTCCATTCCACAATTCCAATTACTCACTCACTCAAAATCAATGAGCCCATACATCAATTAAACAATTAAACTCAAGCCCTTAACATATGCATCATCAATTTCACAAAATTTCATCAATCCAATGTAAAATTGAACTCATACAAAACCATGTAAAATTTCAACAAAAACACCCAAATTCAAATTCTAATTCTAATAAAAAACATGTTTAATCAACTTACCCAATTCAAGGGTAAAGATTCAAGAAAACATACCTTTATCTCCGACCATGAGTGTGAAGTGATGAACAAACGAAATTCCCAAAATTTGAGTAGAAAAGCCCTAAATTGGACTTGAATCCTCCAAAATTGGTGTAGAATGTGTGTGGTAGGGGAAGAGAAAAGTGTACTAAGAGTTTGAAGTGAAAATCTTATAGTTCGGGATTAGTGCTCGAAAAAGGATGGTGAGAAATGATCGAGCAACACGAATCTAAACTTTTATCGTGATTCAGCACTTTCGTTCGGGTCGAGCGACCTTTGGAATGGTTGAGCGAGACCACTATAAGCTAAACTGTTCCCCGCATTCCGCTCGACCTCTCGCTCGGCCAACATAGGTTGGTCGAGCGCACCATCTTGGTCGAGCTGCCACTCTGTAATTTGAAAACTCTGAACTGGCCTTTCAAAGCACCGCTTGACAGTCGCTCGACCTCACTGTCTTGGTCAAGCGGCCATGTTTTTGGTCGAACGAGCTTCCGACGCTCCATTTTTTGCGATTTCCTTCATTCCTTGCAAACCTCAAGACTCTAAAACAACATTAAGTATCATATCAAACAAAAATAATAGCTAGAGAACCACAACTTAGACTCTACAAATCATGCATAAAACTCTGCTCACACTACAAGATAAAATAAAATACCACTGAACACTAGGCAAATTGCAAAAAATCAACACATCACAACCAGTTAAAGTTTCAATACACTGCAAAAAATCAACTCCCCTAGCAGACATTACAAAGAAAGATTATACTCTTGGTGCTATGATGAGGTAAGTACATCACACCCACTCCTTCCCAAACTTAGTAAAACTTAAGTTGAAACTAAGTTTACAAAGAGATGTAATTGCCTATTTATAAGCACCTTAAATATAAAAATTTCTTACTCACACAAAGTAATAAAGTAATAAAATAAGTGGGAATGCCCCCAATAGGCGCTCATGTTTAACGCCGAAGAGTCACAAAGGCGACACAAGCTTCATCCGACAACTTAAAGTGCTTTAAACAATACCCATTTGATATAATGATATCTCTGTCTTAGTCCATGATCTCAAAACTCCCCCCTCTGCAGGCTCTATGGATAATGAACGGTCCCATCCACTTCAATTTTAATTTTCTTGCGAAAAGCTTCAAACGAGAGTTAAAGAGTACTACATCATCACCTTTTTTGAACTCCTTGAAAGTGATCTTCAAGTCATGCCACTTCTTCATCCTCTCCTTGTAGATCCCCGAGTTCTTAAAAGCTTGATTTCTGAATTCATACAATTGATTGATGTAAGTCATCCTCAACTCCTTTTGCTTATTAAGAGACAAGTTCATACTTCTCATGGTCCAAAAAGACTTATGTTGTATCTCTACAGGTAAGTGTCATGCCTTCCCATAGACAATTTGATAAGGTGACATGTCTAGCACAGTCTTATACACAGTCCAGAACCCCCACAAAACATCATCGAGCTTCATAGCCCAATCTACTATGATTTACTTCATTCTTATACAATGTCATATTGGTTCCAACTACTTTCTCCAGGATTTACTTCACTTGGCGGTTGGAGACTTCAGCTTGCCCATTCGCTTAAGGATGATAGGGTGTAGTAACCTTATTCTTTACACCATACTCCTTGAGAACTCTTTCAATCAACCTATTGACAAAGTGTGTACCTCCATCACTCACATGTGCTTTAGGAACTCCATAGCGGGCAAAAATATGCTTCTTCAAGAATGACAACATAGTCTTAGCATTATTCATGCGAGTTGAAATCGCTTCCACCCACTTAGAAACATAGTCAACAACAAGAAGGATGTAGAGAAATCCATTAGATGGAGGAAAATGCCCCATAAAATTGATACCCCATAGATCAAAAATTCCTACAACAATGCTTGGCTGAAGTGGCATCTCATCCTTTTTACTTATGTTTCCCATCCTTTGACATCTATCGCATATTGCCACATAAGATTCATAATCTTTAAACAACGTAGGCCAATTAAAAGCGGATTGAAGTACCTTCGCTGCAGTCTTTTGGGCTCCGAAGTGGCCTTCGTTAGGTTGTGCATGGCAAAAATCAAGAACACTTTCTATCTCCATCTCGGGTACTCACCTACAGATGATAGAATCCATACAAATCTTGTACACAAACAGATCATACCATAGGAATTTTACCTGATGCAATGTAATTAACATAATCAGCGTACCATGGATCCATTCCTTGAGCAGTGACTACACAAGCTTTCTCCGCTCCTTTAGCAAACACCGTCTCATCAGGGAACATCACTTCTATATATTCAAAAGAGTCATCACAATGCTCCATTCGACCTAGTGTGCATACACCTAAGAAAATTTCAGCGTGAGAAAATAAAGACAAGTATGGATTAGTCTCAATCATTAGAAATAATAAAATCGATAATGTCCACCGTCTCCGGAAACGGCGCCAGAAACTTGATGGGCGTTTTCTCAACACACAATTAATCCCCAAGTATGAAGGATGTGATTGTAGCTTTGATAAGCGACCACGTTAATTATCAAATGATGAGAGTGAAAATTCTTAATCTTTTAGGTTTGATTTGATGTCTCTTTGTTATATTTTGATATTGTATTTGCACGAAAAGGTAATGCTCTTGTTGTTACTAGTAAAAAGGTGCTCGAGAGGTATTTTGTCATGTTTTCACAGGAAAAGAAGGATAAAGTGATCAAGGAACGTATGAGAGTAAAATGGAGCTGGTCGAAGAAGAAGGTCACACGGCTATTGCACGGCTGTTGCTGTGCATGAGTGTTTGCTGCCATATGAGAGCTCGCACGCCACCGTGTGAGGGATCTTGTCACACGATTACTACCGTGTGACAATCCATGAAGCCGTGCTAGGAGAGTCGAGGTTGTAGCTACCGAGAACGAGGTACACGAAGCCGTGCATAAGGATCTCGATGTCATGCAAAGAAGAATTCATGCACGGTTGATGCCGTGCGAGGAATAGACGTGCGTACGATAACGAGTCATAAAGCACGGTGTCGTGCCAGGTGTCATGTGTGAGCCGAGTGTGTGCCGTGTGAGGCCCAATGTGCTATTTTGGTATAATTTTGGCCCAGGCCCAATAGCGTGAAATATAAAGCTGATTTTCACAAAACAGAATAGACACGCCTGATATGCCTCATTCATCCAGTGCCCTACCTTCACCCATATCCTTCCATCCATCCTTCCACCGGAGAGACGATCAGAGTTGCTACTTGGATAGGAGACGGAGATTCCGATAGAGATCGTGATTGAAGAATCAGAGTCCTCTAAAAGGGTTCTTTATTTTTCTGTTATTTATCTTTGTTATTTTAGAACAATGGTTGAGGCTTATTACATCTTTGTGATTTGCCTCCGTAAATCCATGGGCTAAGCTTCTTTGTCGGTAATGTTAGGGCGTAAATATAGATTTGACTATGTGATTTGATTGCCCTAGACTTGAATTTATTATTCTGCAGATTATTTATTTCCTTATTGAAGAAAATATTTTGAGACTTTATATTATTGTGTTTTTGAGTTTTGATTCCTTTAATTATTCTTGACTGTGATTGGTAGTTAATAGGATTCTTTATTTCTGCAAGATAGTTGTTGTTTCCTGTGACAGTCTTAGGAGATTGCTTATAATAACTAAGAGTGTTAGATAATCAATTTGGAATATTAATTACTTGGTAAAACATCATTATTAGGTAATTGGTAAGGAGATAAAAGGGGTTAATAATTGCGTACCTAGAAAGGGAAGTTTAGTGCTCTAGCCTTTAATGGAATTTAGCATGAAGTACCTATAAAGGGAGAGAGAGTTAATTTCTTATTGATCCTAGGATTTTCAGCTCATTATAAGTGTTAGATCCTACCCGATCAAGGTGATTTAACTAGGCTTAGTGATCCTCTTATAAACGTCTGCAGGTAATTAATTTGGGTCTAGATAAATTAGTCACATAGTTAAGCTGTTTGCCCGAGCATTACCAATTCTCAATTCTTGAACTTTTAAGTCGTTTTCTCTTGCATGATTTATTTATTTTATAATTAGTTTAATTATTTAATTTAAGGTATATTTAGTTTAATTAATTATCTTTCAAAAAATCCTCAGATTTGTCTTACGATTTAATTATCATATAAAATTACCTATTAAATTTATAACTATCTCGTGGGAACGATATTCACTTGGTCACGCGCACTACATTCGATCCCTTACACTTGAGAGTGAAAGAAAATAGCGATCAAGTTCTTGGCGCCGCCTGCCGGGGGATAGTTTATTGATTTAAATTTAATTTTATAGTGATTTATTTTCTTGTAGGACGTTAAATTTTACTTGCTTTATTTTATTTTATTTATGAACCAAACAACTCTGATCTTTTGAGTGAGAACATGTGTATGATCACTAGGTTGAGTGGACGAGCAATCGAACCATTAAACCTAGAGTTTGAAGCACTTGTAAGAGAGAATAGAAGGAAGAGAAAACAGCCAGCTACACCTATTCCTAGTTCGGATTCGGATAGTTTCCATTCATCAGAAGAAGCAGTTGAACAATTTTCACTGATATTTGACGAAGTTAACTTAATGGAGGAGACTGAGACTAGAGAGATGGTTGACGATCAGGTCCCAACCCCTATGCGGGACCAATATAAACTGAAGCAAACTGCTAATACTGGGCTTAATAGACCTGCGATCACCGCAGAGAGTTTTGAGTTGCCTTTCGAATTGATCAGAATGGTAGAGAGACAATAGTTTAGTGGGAATCCTTTGGAGAATCTTAGTGAGCATCTGTAGATTTTTTATAAGTACGCAAGGACGCAGAAGCACAAGAATGTTCCAGAGGATGCTATCAGGATGCGGCTTTTTCCATTCTCACTTACGGGGAAAGCCAATGAGTAGTACAACAACCTTCCTCAAGGATGTTGTACTACTTGGGAGCAACTTGCAGATAAGTTTCTCAATAAATACTTCCCTCCATCCAAGAGTTTCTTGATAAAGAAGAAGATCACATAATTTAAACAAGGATCCTTGGAGAGTTTTTATGGCAAATGGGAACAATTCAAAGAGCTGTTACGGAGCTGTCCCAAACACGAATTTTCAAAGGATACTTACTTAGACTTCTTCTATCAAGGCCTAAGAAGAGATTCAAGAGTGTTGGTGGACACAACAACAGGTGGATCGATATTTTAGTAGTCCGCTGAGGCAGCGGAAGAGATATTCGAGGAGATGGCAACTAACACTTATGATTGGCTAGGAGAAAGAGCAGATGGAGACGCTTCTTTTGATAAAGTAGCAAAAATAAAATACTAGCTAGAAATAATAAAGTGTCAGCTCTCCATGATCGACTCGATGAACTAAATAATAAGATGGATCGCCTCACCAAAGGGAACATAGAAGAAGTACCAAAGGCTGGGATGAGGAAGAATTCGAGGAGGCTTATTATGCTATGTTTCAAGGAGATAATAGAAACAGACAGAATTTCAGATCAAACAATCAGTTTGGGGGAAAGAATGACCAAGGGAACAACCGTTAGTATCAGCAAGGTTGGAACTAAGGGAATTCAAACTTCAACAATCAGAGAAGGAGTGAAAATCTATCTTATTCTAATCCTAACAATGCAATTGCACCACCTCTGGGAATTGATCCAGCTCAGAAACCTGCGGAAGGGAGATCATCAATGGAAGATAAACTGGATTTGATGCTCAGGTTGATGGTCACAAATCAGGAAACAGCTAAAGTGAGACTTAAGGAAGCAGAAAGGAAACAAAAAGAATCAGATCTTGCTATCAGTCAGTTAAATGTCGCAATGGGTAAGTTGCAACAGCAAGGGAAATTTTTTGCTCAAGCTGAGTTGAATCCGAGGGAGCATCAGTGTCATGCTATTACTTTGAGGAGTGGCACATGGTATGAGGGATCGAGGATGCCAGATACAGAGGAGTACACTGAGAATCGTGTGCATCCACACATGGCCATGTGTGGTCACACACTGTCGGGTGTGGAAATTTTATTAGAGGAAGCACACCCGGGCATCATCGTGTGTGCACACACGATGCCGAGTGACCGCCTGGTGAACATCGTGCAACAAGGACTACATCCGAGCATGGAAGTAAGGCGCCCGATGGGTACCGAGCGACATCAAGCGAAGACGTGCCATCCAGAACACCACACGGTGACGTCCGTGTGAATGGCATGATGGCGAGCACTTGCCGAGCACCGTTCACGGCATCTCACACGGCTCCAAGCAGGAACACATGCTATCACTCAGCCATAATCGTGTGATCTTGATTCTGATCTGGTTGAATCTGCTCCTCAACATACTGATATTGTGGATTTCCAAAGTGATATTGATCATCCAGTTGTCACTGAAAAGAAGTGGGAAAGAGCTAAGAGAGAAAGGAATAAAAGGATGAACTTGAAAGAAATAGTTTGGGTATTCCAAAAACAAAGTATCCTATTCCTTTTCCTACAAGGCAGTTGAAAAAGGTTCTTGATGAGAAATTTCAGAAATTTGTGGAAATATTCAAGAAGATCTATATCAACATTCCTTTTGCTGAAGCAATTGAGCAGATGGCTCACTACGCAAAGTTTCTTAAGGAAATCATCTCCAAAAAGCGTTGTATTGGGGACAAGGATATAGTGAATCTGACTGAAGAATGCAGTGCCATGATCCAAGGAAAGTTGCCAGCCAAGCTGAAGGATCCGGGTAGTTTCACTATCCCTGTTCAAATTGGAAAGAATGCTATGTGCAGAGCTCTGTGTGATTTGGGGGCTAACTTCAATCTGATGCCCCTTACTACATTCAAAAGCCTTTGTTTGGGAGAGGTGAGACCTACTTCGGTGACACTGCAGATAGCTGATAGATCTCTTACGCACACGAGAGGAGTTATTAATTATGTACTTGTGAAGGTGGATAAATTCATCTTCCCGGTTGATTTCTTGGTGCTTGAGATGGAAGAGGATAACAATGTGCCTCTGATTTTAGGGAGACCGTTCCTAGCCACTGTTAGAGCTCTGATGATGTTGAAGACCGAAAGTTGAGGCTCAGAGTGGGAGATAATGAAGTTGTCTTTTCTCTTGACAATGCATTGAAGTGGCGAGCTGAAAAAGCGAACTGCAAATCCATTGATGTTGTTGATGACATTGTTGAGGATAAACTGCGATTGATCTTGTCTAAGGATCAATTGGAAACATGCATCAGCAATAGTCTTTCTCTCCTTACTCTTGCTACTGATTTTGCATCTGATTTCTCATGTAATATTTTTGATGATGAATTTACAGGATATTTGAATGCTTTGAATGCTTGTAGGGAAGATAAAAGAGAGGAGTCTAAAATCGAAGGAGGGAAGTGGACACCAAGGTTCTTACCACTTGAGAAGAAGGAGCCTGAAGCTGAAGAGAAGAAGAAGGTGGAATTGAAGCCTTTACCGGATCATCTAGCATATGCCCTTTTGGGGAAAAATCAAACATATTCGGTAATTGTATCATCTGCCTTAACTAAACTTGAACTTGATAAACTGCTTAGAGTCCTTAGGGAGCATAAGTCCGCCATATGATGGTCTTTGAAAGATTTGAAAGGTATAAGTCCATCTATTTGCATGCATATGATCAGGTTAGAAGATGAAAAGAAAACTTCTATGCAATATCAGAGGCGTTTAAATCCTGCAATGCAAGAAGTGGTTAGGAAAGATGTACTTAAGTGGTTGAAGTTTGATATTATCTATGCTATTAGTGATAGCCCTTATGTGAGTTCATTGTATGTGGTAGCTAAGAAGGGGGCATGACTATAGTACAGTCTGAGGATGGAAAGACTTTGGCAACTAGGATACCTACAGTTTAGCGTGTGTGTGTTGATTATAGGAAACTAAATGAAAATACATGCAAAGATCATTTCCCTTTACCTTTCATGGATCAGATGCTTGAAGACTTACGGGTTATGAGTTTTATTGTTTCTTAGATGGATACTCTGGTTACAATCAGATAATGATTGCGCCGGAGGATCAGGAAAAGACTACCTTTACTTACCCGTCTTTTGCATTTAGGAAGCTTCCTTTTGGTTTGTGTAATGCTCTTGTTACTTTTTAGAGATGCATGCTGTATATTTTTGAGGGTTTGATTGAGAGAAATATGGAAGTATTCATGGATGATTTTTCTATTTTTGGATCTTCATTTGATTCTTGTCTAACTAACCTCACTGTTGTTTTGGAGAGATGCCAAGAGTCTAACCTTGTTCTGAATTGGGAGAAATTCCATTTCATGGTAAGAGAAGGTATAGTACTTGGCCATCATGTGTCTTCTAAGGGGTTGCAGGTTGATCAAGCGAAGGTGGTAGCCATCGAGAAGCTTCCACCGCCTATTAATGAGAAAGGGGTTAGATCTTTCCTTCGTCATGCGGGGTTCTATCGTAGATTTATCAAGGATTTTTCGAATTCTCTAAACCTTTATCTCATCTGCTTGAGAAAGATGTACCTTTTTACTTTGATGATACTTGCTTGCATGCATTTCAGGTACTTAAAGAGGCTTTGATTACTGTTCCAATTCTGATTACTCCGGATTGGACGCAGCCTTTTGTGTTGATGTGTGATGCTAGTGATATGACATTGGGGGTTGTGTGAGGACAGATTAGGGAGAAGAGATTCAGACCTATATACTATGCCAGCAAGACATTTGATGCAGCTCAGAAAAATTACATACTCACAGAAAAGGAGTTCCTTGTAGTGGTGTATGCCTTTGACAAGTTCCGCCCATATCTGGTGGGTATGAAGACAGTGGTGTACATGGATCACTCAGCTATCCGCTATCTGATGGAGAAGAAGGATGCCAAGCCAAGAATAATCTGATGTATCTTACTCCTTCAAGAGTTTGATATTGAGATCAATGATAAGAAGGGGAATGAGAATGTGGTAGCTAATCATCTCTCTAGACTTGAGCCAAGAGAACATTATGATGAGAAGTATGAATTCATTAAGGAAGTCTTTCCTGATGAAGACATTTGTGGTTGACTGTTTTGAGTTAGTGGAGATGGTGAAGGAGCCTCCAGCACCATGGTGTGTGGATATAGTCAACTTTTTTGCTAGTGGGGGTGAATTAAAGCCATACAAGCTAACTGAGTACCATTATAAGAAATTCTTTGTTGCATCGAAAAATTTTTTGTCACTAAATGTATGATTTCATGTAGTGTATTATGAAAAATTCAATGAAACTTAAAGAGTTCAAAGGTTTAAAAATTCTTAATTCACTCTTCAAATTATCATTATTTTCTTCTAGACTTTGTTCCTCTTCATCAACATCTTTTGCCTCAATAGGCTCTTCAAGCACCTCCTTTGATTCTTCTTCCCCCAAACTCTTTTCTACCTTGTCTTCCATAAGCTTCTCGTCCTTTGAGGCTTCATCATCCCCCGAACACTCTTCTACCTCAACCTTTCTTCAACCTTACTTTCCTTATTATTTGTATTACAATTTTCCATTCTTTGAAAAGTGTTCCAATCACTTGCAATTTGGCTCATTTGATGTTCTAGGCCTCAAATCTTTTTTCATTAGCCTCATACTCTTTCTTTTCTTTCTTCCCTCATTTCTTTTCTTTCTTCCATCATCTCTTTTAATATCTCCATAAGTTGTCCAACTCGATCTTCTACGGACGACGTTGCCTCATCACTCGATGGATGCCATCTTTGTTCTTGGAGATAATTCCCTAGGTTATTACTTTGGAAATTCTCTTGGAAATTACTATCTTGCATGTGAGAAACATCCTCCACTTGAGGATTAGGCATCGTCCACTCTTGTTACTCCATAGAGTTAGGAACGAGCATAGTTTGCATACCATGACCACCAATCAAATTAGATAAGTCTTGACCATAAGCTCCTTGATTCATCAATCTCATGTGATCCATCAATTTCATTTGTCTTACCAATTCAAATGTAGCGGAGGAGATAATCTTAGGTGATCCATTGCTAGGAAGACTAAGAAGAGAATTTCTACTTTCATCACTCCTTTGAGCATCTCTTATATACAAACCAACTAAGGCTTCATTGGTGGATGTATTGGATGTGTGGGTAACCATAGGCACTTTGTTGTAGGAACTTGGTAGAGAATAAGTGTTTCCTTGATGAGGTTGGAATGTATTTCCATTGTAAGCACTTTGCCATCCCTCATAACCGTGGGGAAGATTTTTTTATCATTGATAATGAAGAAGAGTTAACTAACTTGGATGCGGAGTTGGTAGGAAATGGAATGTGATTTTAGAGTCGAGTTTGAGGAAGGATGGGATAGTATGTTACTCGTTTGAAGGCTATATGTCTGAAAATTCGTCCGACAAAATTTCAAGATCAAGCAACCATGGTGACTTTGGGAATAGAGGCAGATTTGAGGACAATGTTATAACAGGCTCACATGGAAAGATTATTTAATAAGAGGCCTCCAACTTATCGTCATCTCACAGCCGAGTTCTTCAGCGCTATCATGGTTCACAAAGACAGGAATAACTTCTCTAGATCCATCACTTTTCGGTTGAACAATGAGATGAGGAATGTCTCCATTCTAAAGCTACTACGAAGGAGGGAACATGAATTAGCAAGAGTGGTGGCTAAGGTTGGTAAATGATTTACTCAACAACCCGGGTATATGCCAAGTTCATCAAAGGGTACAACAATTACAAATCCTGTCATGAGATATTTAGAGAACATAGTGTCTAACACTATCTTGGGGCGATCAGAGAGTGGCTCAATAGAGGAGAAGCAGTTATACGTCATGTTTTGCTTATCTCGTGAGAAAAATATAAACATGGCAGCACACTTTGTTCAGCATGTAGAACGATGGGCCAAAAGGCAAGCTAATCAGAGAGTTATGATAGGAGGCATTATTACCATGATTGATGAAGGATTAAGCGTAGACTTCATAGATATGCAGCCTATGATAAGTTAGGAGCCGAATGCTCCCATGCTTATGCGGATGGAGTTCCTATAATTGATTGGAGATACCTATTACTTGAGGCAAGACAAGGGTTCTTCGTTTTCATTGCCCGCTCCACAGCTTACTACCATCTACCACCAATGGAAATATGAAAATTTAGCCATGGCTAGCACGCGCCACTCCCAAGTTGTGAGGACGTTCTATAGGGAGCATTGGACATGAGTCGAGGCAGTGCTTAGAGAGATGCAGGATGTAGAGGATGCTGAGCTAGCAGCTTTGAGAGCCGAGCCAGTACCGATGAAAGAAGGAGATGACCAGGAGCAACAGCATGTGGAGTTCGAAGAGCAAGCCCCAGATCCACCTGAGTTTGTAGAAGAAGAAGAAGAAGAGCAACAAGAGCAGCAAGAACACTTAAAGTGGGGAATTTGAGATGAAACATCCTTGAGGGGGATAATCGTGAGCTTTGGTAGACGTACCAGGTTCACGGGCAATAGATTAGAGAGCTTCATGCAAGACATCAGCATATGGATTACAACTTTGAGCAAGCTCGTCTGCACATCAACAACATTGAGGAGATAACGATTATGATATTCAACTTCCAGTTTCCAGGAGCTCCTTGTGCCCATAACCCGTGGGAGCCATACTAGCCACCTCCACCTCCGAAGCCTTGAAGGGAGTCTCAGATTGCTCATCATTTCTATTAGTTTATCTTAGCTTGATTTTTTAGACATTTGATTTGGATTGTATGGATTTAGCTTGGTTCTTCATTTGTGTTTTGTATTGTTGGGAGATTACATTTCAGTACTGTTCTTTATTTTGGGATTTTATGTGATTTTCTTTCCTTTATTTTTGGTATTTTAGTTTGCTTTTCTATTTTTGAATGTGATGGGAATTAATTATCTTTGAGCTTACATGTTTGTAGATGTTGAGGATATGTTCTTTATTTTTTTTTGATGGTAGGATTTTATTTTTGCATGTTATATGTTTTTATATTATTTCTTGTTTAGTGAGTCTTTGATTGTGTGTTATGTTTGTATTTTTATTCTCGTATAGATTTGAATGATGGTGTATTTTCGGGATGTGTGAGTCCTTTTTTAATGTGATCAGTGATGACATGTTGTTTGTGATGAGTGATGACGATTATGTTGAGAATCTCTACTTTTTAAAATTGTGACATGGTTTATTTAACTTATTCAATTTTGAGATGAATAAAGTTGTAATAGGTTTCTCAAGGTCTGAGCAAAAGCTTATAAGCATTTGAGCCTCAACCGCGCATCCATGGTTAGTTTCTTCATGAGTGGATCGTTTGAGCTTTGGTAAGGTAGAACTTGCTCAAGGACTACGTGAATAAGCCCGATAAGTGGAGGTTTGTGAAATAATTTTAGGCCATCCTTGTCATTTTAAATCATTTTCATATATTTCCTTACCATGTACATCATCCCTAGTTAGCCACTTTGAGACTTAAAGCCTATTTCTTGTTATTGAAGCACATTATAAGCCATGATTGCTTATGTTAGCCTTATATATATGTATAAACATATATATATATATATATATATATATATATATATATATATATATATATTGTATTAGTAATTGAGGAAATGGTGGTGTACAAGGTTTGAGGTAAGAGTCGTGAAATAGCAAACACGCAAAAAAATTATTAAAAGAGCTCAAGAACATACACATGCAACCTTCAAAATAAGAAAAAGGAGAAAAGTCAACAAAAATGTGCTCAAGTAAATCAAAATGTTAAAGAAAGGAAGCATGGAATCAAAAGAAACTCAAGAAATCTAAGAAATGTTAATGATCAAGTGCTTGTGATTAAAGAAGAAAGAAAGGAAGAAAGAGATATGAAGGAATGGAAGAAGTTGATCATCTCTTCGATTACTTACACTCGATAAGTCACTTTTATTCATATTCTTCCTACCCTTACCAAAAAGCCTATCATTACATCAAAAAGTAAAGTCCTTTTTTTTATCACTAATTGAAGCTAGGGTGGCTTGTGAATGTAGTCCATTAGCAAGCCTATGGTGCATCGGGTCAATCGGTTAATGAGTGGTGGTGTACCCTACTTTATAGAGAATTGAGTGCATTTGATGCCCAATGTGATGCTTGGATTAGAAGGAACTATATTACTTTTTATGTAGTGTGACTTGACGTAGTTTGAAGTCATTATTACTTATGATGTTTTATTGCTTATGTCGTTAAGTCTTTTCCTAGGTGAAAATTTATACTCATTTGTTGATTGTTTTCGTTGCTCGGGGACGAACAACACTTCAACTTTGGGGTTTGATCGTAGCCATTTTCACCTAAATTCTAGTGCCTTTTATTGGGTATTTTTGTGTTATTTTATCCGTTTTGTGTAGCTCTGGTGGTGTTTTATGTTCATATAGAGATTTGTACTAAAAAATGATAAATGTGTTAAAATGAGCTTAATTGTATGTGAAACAAGTGAAAAACGGAGCAAAATATAGTCGAGTGCCAAAACAGAAAGAAATGGGCTAGAGACGACATAACTCGTCTCGATTTCGGAACTCGAGTCGAGTTTGTTCTTGGAGCCCATGTCGAGCTACTGAAGTCAACCATTGGAAGTTGACTGTACACATTTGAATTATATACTCGGACTTCCCTGTTCGTCAAGCTTCGGAGCTCGAGTTGAGCCCTGTCGCTGCCGCAAACTTGCCGAGAATCGAGCACTGATTGAGTCGAGTTGCACCAGCTCGAGTCGAGTTCAGCCAAAAGTTGGATTTTTAATCAGTGCTTATTTTAGAAGGTTTCATGCCTATAAATATATCATTTGTGTGAACATTACCCGAGAATTCATTCTAAACAGTTTCTACACACAATTCACATCACGTTTCACACACATTTCTCTCCATCTTTCCATCCTTCATTTTCCATCCAATTCCTCACCATATTCCATAGATCTTTTCATCATCCATCTACCCATTCCATTTCTAAAGAGAATTGAGGCTTCAAAAGAGGTGGATTTTCATCTTGAATGAAGGTTCTCCCCAATTAAATTAGGAAAGCAATTTTGCCATTAATTTATAATTTCTTTGATTTATTAGCAACAATGGATTCATGTAAGAATTTTTATATTGTAAGCATGATGATTTTTGTTGGCTAGCCCTCTTGTGAGGCCATCCACATGATGGATTGATGATTTATAAAATTTTTGGATTTCTAATGGTTTAATTGATGTGATTTTGGAATTTATCTCATGATCTATGTTTAATTGACTTTTGTTATGATTTGTATGGTTAAATTCTCTAATCATGTTGTTAAGATGGCTATTCCAATTGCACGCTTAGGGTTTTAATTGAATCATCTTATGATATGATCATGTATGTTATTATGTGGAGTGTGTGGCAATGCCTTTGTATGATTGCTTCTATTCCATTTTCATTGATATTTGCCATTATAATCTAATTTGTCTAGGTTGTGTCCTTAATCAATAGTGTGGTTAGCCTTGCTTCTCTTTAGATTGTTACTCCATCCATTCCATTTTATCTTAGTAACTTGGTGTTCTATTTGATAGCTTTTAATAGTTAATTGTTTCTTTAGATACTAGTGTTGGTTAATTGGTAGTTTAATTGGTAGTCTAGTTCTCAAAACTCAAAAACCGATCACTTTTATAAAGCATGATTGAAAACACATCCTAATACACTCTTAATTTGAATCTCCCGTGGATTGATATTTAAATTGGTCAAAAACACTACTACGATAGAGTACACTTGCTCTAGTTGCACACGAATAATTTTGTGATCACATGTTCAGGCTCTTTTCGCAAGCCGTTTGTTTTGGCTTTCTATTTGTCTTTATTCCCCTTCTTCCTTTTTCTTTGTCCCCTTTTTTATTTTCTTTTACCTTATTAATATTATTCCGTAGTTTGATAATAAGAATGTGATAATTATTTTTTATTATTCATGTGAATATCAGTCGGTCCATTGATAGACTTTAGTTCATAATAAATTTTTAATTAATAAGGATAATCTATATCGAGGTTGATGAACAATTACTTAGAATAATTTTTATCGATAATAACCCAATTGTTAAAATATTATAAGCCATTTATCAAAGAAAAGTGATTCATAATCTTAAAGGCTGGTAGAACCAGAATCATTCGATGATATGTGGATGACTAGTATCTTATCTTCTTCATCTTTGATATATTTCACTGCTTCTAGAAAGAGCTCGTAAAATTCTATAATAATGGCTCTTTCAACAAAATTTCACGTGCATCATTTTCTCCAAATTGCTTTCATCTCTTAAGCACATCTCTTTGATATCTTTTTTAAGACCATCCATTTGATCTCTCACTAAATTGTATAACGCCTCCAGTGAATTTGGTTAAGGTGCTAAATTATATTCAGGGTATCTCTATTGTATAATGAATGAGGGGTTTGAACCAGTATTTTAACTTTGATTTTGTGTTTTTTTACGCGTAAATAAGGATTATATACAAGTTTTAAAAAAATTGATATGATAAGAAATTATTATACAAGACTCTTCAACTTTTTTCTTTATGATAATTGATGAGTGATCTTTTCACCTACATTTTAGTGTATTTTTATGTGTGTTTTCGAATTTTTTCATTCGTATTTATGTGTATTTTAGTTGTGTTATTTGTTTTTATGGAAATGTATGAGAATGAGCTTAAACATATGATTTTAGGTAAAAATGAATTCTAGACACGATAAGGAAGATGTGGGAAAAAACGGAGCTCAATTCGGAGTTGAAACGAGGGAGAATGAGTCAAAGCAAAATGCTAAAAAATGCACGTCCAACTTATGTAATTTTTCTGTACTCTTTTAGAGATCAAAACTAGAAGTGTGATAAATGGTTGGAAAGTCACAGAGAAGAGGATTGTTTTGGTATAAGAAACACCTCAATCGGAGCCCAAACGAGAAAGTTATGATCAAAATGGTGACGTCGCGCAAGCTGTTCCTACTCAGCATGATTGTGCTACATTGTATGACTTGTTACACCTTCAAATATTATAAGGTTTGTCAATTCTTTATATTCATAGAAAGCCACGGAAGAGAGGATCACGTGAGCGCAAGAATCACCCGAATTGAATATCGTATGAAAAAGTTATATGCAAAACTGTGAGACTACGCTGCACCAATCCGAACTCAACCCGAACTCGGCCCGAAGTCAATTTTATGATTAGAATGTGTTCTAGAAGGTTCCATGGGGTACAAATACCCATTTTGGAGTGTAAAGATCAGTAGGGATCAGATCCACTCACATTTTACACCATATTTTCACACACTAACTCTATTCCATCCATCTCCATACCCTTCATCCATCCAATCCACTTGATCCCCTATATCAAATCCACCATCCAAGTGATCAAGGAAGTAGGGGAGAGTGAGATCACAAGAAGAAGAAGCAGAAGATCTCCATTGAATACCTTCAAAGGGGGAATCTAATTCTAATTTTGTGACTTTCTTTATAGTTGATCATGGTTTGTAAGAATTTTAATGTCTATGTTGAATTTCTTGTGATTATGAAAGGCTAATCTCCTTTATGAGATTAGCTCCATGATTGGTGTTGGATAATTTAGGTTTTATGCCAATTGATTTTAATCTTAATTGGACATTTGTGTTATTTCTATCATTGATGTGAATTGCTTGATATATATGTATGATTTGTGTAATTAATTGTTATGGGCATGTGATTAGATTGAGAAATCAATTATGTGTTTAGGATAGTTCATTGAATCATTTCATCATACACTTCATGTGCATTAATTTAGAATGAGATAGAGATATCCTTCTAGATTTAGAACCATTTGATAGAAAATTTGATTAAATTAATCGAGAGATTGGTTGATTAGGTGAGGAGAACCAAGCATTAGTGAATTCATAGTACCTTAAAAGGAAATACTGCCTATGATTTAGTACCTCATTAGGAAACTCGTAGAGTAATTAGTACCTAGTGGGAGATGTTCAATTTGGTCTCGATCCTATGTGCTTTTGGGAGCCTTATGGAGGGGCCTACATCCTATCCATCTCTCTCTCTCTCTCTCGAGAGTTTAGGTGAAATTAGTGATTGCTTCTATGTCATGTCAATGAGAGATTAGAATTATTTGCATGATTACTTGATTATCTATGCCATGATTGTTGTTAATCTCATCCTTGCATCATTTGGAACCCATTTATCTTTGCAATCCTTTATCTTTTATTTCTTGCATTGCATTTATATGCATGCTTATCTATCCTCCTTTTTGATCGTCCTTATAAAATCACGATAGACTTGAGATCGTTTAAACACTAGTACCTACCTCCCTATGGTTCGATAAATTATTTTAATTGGTCATCCCTACTACAAAATGACAAATCGAATGGTGCCATTGCCGGGGAGGTAACGGTTGCTAATAGTTTGACGGAGGATTGTTTAGAGTGTTCTTAATAAGGACATTTATCTTTGTTTTTGCATCTTATTTTGCTTTGGAAAATTTTGTTCAAATTTTTCTTTCTCTTATAGGTGCATACCTTGAGAAGGAAGAAGAAGGTGAACAACCCCAAAAATATGAGCTCCATGGATAATCTTCGTGATTTGGTGAATAGAAGAGCTCATTCCGCTATGAACACACAAGAAAAATTTTCAAGGATTTCAAATACCAAAATTTGGGCCAAATTTGCAACCGGATTTCGGAGTACAAGTTCCTAATATGCAATTCCAATAAGGTTATGAAGATTTTGGAGTCCATCATCAAATGCATCAACAAGTATACCCTCAAGGTGTGGAAGATGTTTTTTAAGAAAATTTTTCTAGATATCAAGAAGGAAATCACCACACCTATGGGAAAATTTTCAAGACTCCAACACCTCTTATTCCATCCAAAGTGACCACAAAGAAAGGCTTAGAGAAGAGCTGTTTGAAAGGATGATAGCACGCATTGAAGATGATAGGAAGTCTAATGAAGCATGGATGGATCGAATCAAAAATTGGTGTGACATGGTGACAAGTGCAATCGTAGCATACAGTGCTAGGATGAACTCAATTGAGCACCAAGTAAGTCAAGTTATGTCCATCATGGAAAGACTTCAAGAAGAAAACAACAAGCCTTCTACTTCCGGAATAAAGAGTGAATGCATGGTCATTAAGGATAGGAAAGAAGATAGTTTGGGGGTTGATGAGGTTATGAAGGAAAAGAGAGAAAGGGTGCCTAAGTGGGTGAAAGCTAAAGAGTTGAAGGAAGAGTTGAAGGGGGAATTCGATAGATTTGTCGAGTCTCTTGAAGAGATGGTAGAGAAAGTCAAGATTCGAAACCAAGAAGAGATTCATGCCCTTATGGAAGAAAAGAAGCCTCCGAAAACTACGATCATGGATTCTACTCCCCACAAGCCTAAACCTTCTCATTCTATTGAAATTTCAAATTCTCTTAAGAAATTTCATGATTTTATTGATAAAATTTTGTTTGGTGATTGTAGGAAAAATGTTGCAAGAAGGCATCAACACTTGCCAATGCCCGAATTCTTACCGGGGATGTGGTTGAAGTTCAAAATGCGTATAAAGCCCCATAGAAAAAGTGGAACACGTGGAAAGGGTCATTCCTTGTGAAGAATGCCTTCGGAGAACAATTGCTTGAGCTATTTAATAAGAAGGGAAACGTTCTTGTGGTTGAACGGGAGTGCACAAGGCACTACTTCAAGAAGAAACCTATGATAGTGCCTAAGGAATATTCAAGACCACCATGAGCTTGATAATATCGTCCGACTTGAAGACGTTAAATTTAGCGCTAGATGGGAGGTAACCCATCATTATCTTTATTGCTTTATTTCTTGTTTTCAATAAGGATTGTGAATTTGATTTTATTTTGCATTTTTGGCATTGTAGGTGGATTGTGCTCGTGAGGAAAATGCGAGTTGAAGATACGAAGGGTGCTTGATTTGAAGTGTGTAGGTACGTCACACCACTTTTTGCAAACTTAACTCGAAACTCTTATTTCAATTTAAGTTCGGGGGAAAATGGCATGGTGTGACATACTTTTTCTTGAAGGCATATACTTTTCGTGTTTTTGGGCTAATTTTAAAATTTTTCTCATAAGTTTTGGTTTGATTTTGATATGTTTGGTTGTGTTGAAGTACATGATAATCCATATTTTTAATGATATTGTTGAGCTAATATTTTTGATGAGTTGTTAAGCATGAATGAAGTATAGTGGAAGCATGAATTGAGCCCGGAGATCAAGTCGAGATTCGTTGTGTATTCAATCCGGAAGCTAGTGCCAACCATTTCCACTACTAAATGCCTATTGAGGGAGTTCACTCTATACTCTACCAATTCTAGTTGCTTGACATGAATTTATTTTGATTTGGATTGGTGTGATTAGCATGTTACTTCATGTGTTATGTTTTTGGGATGTTTACTTTCGTAATTTAGGATTTCCTTTTCAATCAAAGGTGGGGATGTTTGTGAGCCTAATTGATCATGGATGATATGAATGTGTGCTTCATTGTCTATTGATTGATGAAATTTATATTTTTGCTTGTTATGTGTTTTTGGTTGTTTCTTGTTTGTTGTGTCTTTATTTTATATTTTGTGTATTTTTATTCTTGTCTAGGGTTGTTTGGTGGTTTGTTCTTTGGATATCGTGAGTCATTTTTGAATGTGAGTGATGACATGTTGTTGTGATAAGTGATGATAAATTATGATTAAGAATCTCTACACTTTCGAATTGTGATATGTTTTACTTAACTTGTTCAATTTTGAGATGAGTGTGGTGTAATAAATTTCTTAAGGTCCAATGCATAAGACTGTGAGAAGTTGAGCCTCAACCGTGCATACATGGTATTTTTCTTCATGAGTGAATCGATTATTTTCGATAAGCTAAAACTTGCTCAAGGACTATAGGAATGAGACCGATTAGTGGAGACTAGTGATATGATCTAAGACCATCCTTGTTATTTATAGTCATTGCCAAATATTTCCATACCATGAACATCATCCCTAGTCTACCACTTTGAGCCTATAAGCTTATTTCTTGTGAATTAAGAACATTACAAGCCTTGATTACCCACATGAGCCTTATATATGTAACATTTTGTGTGAGTAATTGAGGAGATGGTAGCTAGAAAGGTTTGATAAGAAAGAAAGAGAAGAAAGGAAATGGTAAACAAGTAAGAAAAATGATGAAAAAAAACACAATAAAGAATGAACATGCAACCTTAAAACAAGAAAATGAGCAAAGCAACAACATGCTCAAGAAATCAAAAATCCAAAGAAGGAGACATGAATCAAAAGAAGCTCAATCCAAGGAAAATTGATGAATAGTACTTGTGATCAGTAAAGATAAAAAAAGGAAGAAAGAAAAGTGGAGGAATGGAAGAAAGTAGCTACCTCTTTGATTACTTACACTTAATTAGTCACTTGTATCCATATTCTTTCTACCCTACCAAAGAGCCTATCAATACAACCTTAATGAAAGACCTTGTTGATCACTAATTAAAAATTTGGTGGTTTGTAAATGTAGTCCCCGAGCAAACTTATAGCGAGTCGAGCCAATCAATTGATGAGTGTTAATTTACCCCACTTCATAAAGTGTTGAGTGAAGTTAATATCTATGTGAGGCTTGGACCAAAAAGGAACTTTTACACTTTATTCTCTTAAAATTGAACGTGTTAATTCTTCATGTTATAAGTTTAATGTTGTAGGATGACTTAGCATAGTTCGTAGTTCTTATTACAATTGATGTGTTATTATTTATGTTCGTTTAGTCTTTTATTAGGTGAAAATCTCTCTCCCCTTATTTTATCATTTTCGTTGTTCGGGGACGAAAAATACTTTAAGTTTGGGGTGTGATGAGTGATATTTTGATTGTGTTATGTGTTTTTATGGAAATGTATGGGAATGAGCTTAAACATGTAATTTTTAGGTAAAAATAGATTCTAGACGCGATAAGGAAGATGTGGAAAAAAACGGAGCTCAATTCGGAGTTGAAACGAGGGAGAATGAGTTAAAGCAAAATACTGAAAAATGCACGTCCAATTTATATAATTTTTTTGTACTCTTGTAGAGCTCAAAACTAGAAGTGTGATACATGATTGGAAAGCCACAGAAAAGAGGATCGTTTTGGAATAAGAAACACCTCAACCGGAGCCCAAACGAGAAAGTTATGATTAAAATGGTGACGTCGCGCAAGCTGTTCCTACTCAGCATGTTTGTACTACTTTGCATGACTTTTTACACATTCAAATATTAGAAGTTTTGTCAATTCTTTATATGCATAAAAAGCCACGGAAGAGAGGATCGCGTGAGTGTAAGAATCACCCGAATTGGATTTCGTATGAGAAAGTTATATGCAAAATGGTGAGACTGCGCTGCACCAACCCGAACTGGATCCGAACTCGGCCCGAAGTCAATTTTATGATTAGAATGTGTTCTAGAAGGTTTCAAGGGGTACAAATACCCATTTTGGAGTGTAAAGATCAGTAGGGATCAGATCCATACACATTTTACACCATATTTTCACACACTAACTCTATTCCATCCATCTCCATACCCTTCATCCATCCAATCCACTTGATCCCCTCTATCAAATCCACCATCCAAGTGATCAAGGAAGTAAGGGAGAGTGAGATCACAAGAAGAAGAAGAAGAAGAAGAAGAAGATCTCCATTGAAGACCTTCAAAGGGGGAATCTAATTCTAATTTTGTGACTTTCATTATAGTTGATCATGATTTGTAAGGATTTCAATGTCTATGTTGAATTTCTTGTGACTATAAAAGACTAATCTCCTTTGTGAGATTAACTCCATGATTGGTGTTGGATAATTTAGGTTTTATGCAAATTGATTTTAATCTTAATTGGACATTTGTGTTATTTCTATCATTGATGTGAATTGCTTGATGTATATGTATGATTTGTGTAATTAATTGTCATGGGCATGTGATTAGATTGAGAAATCAATTGTGTTTAGAATAATTCATTGAATCATTTCATCATACACTTCATGTGCATTAATTTGGAATGAGATAGAGATATCCTTCTAGATTTAGAACCCTTTGGTAGAACATTTGATTAACTTAATCGAGAGATTGATTGATTAGGTGAGGAGAACCAAGCCATTAGTGAATTCATAGTACCTCAAAAGGGAATATTGCCTATGATTTAGTACCTCATTAGGGAACTCGTAGAGTAATTAGTACCTAGTGGGAGGTGTTCACTTTGGTCTCGATCCTATGTGCTTTTGAGAGCCTTATTGAGGGCCTACATCCTATCCATCTCGAGAAAAAGTTTAGGTGGAATTAGTGATCGCTTCTATGCCATGTCAATGAGAGATTAGAATTATTTACATGATTACTTGATTATCTGTGTCATGATTGTTGTTAATCTCATCCTTGCATCATTTGGAACCCATTTATCTTTGCATTCCTTTTATCTTTATTTCTTGCATTGCATTTATGTGCATGCTTATCTATCCTCCTTTTTTATCGTCCTTATAAAATCACGATAGACTTGAGATCGTTTAAACACTAGTACCTACCTCTCTGTGGTTCGATAAATTATTTAATTGGTCATCCCTACTACAAAATGACTAATCAATAATAACAATCATAATAATAATTATTATGATTCAATGTACAGAGAACTTATAATAATTCAAGATTCAATGTACAAAGAAATTTGTGATTTATCCTGCTACCGACGTCATTTCTAGGGGTGGACGGTATGGTATACCAAAGTTTTTTAGCTATACCGTAAACCATACCTAAAATATCGGTATTAAAAAAGTCATACCTTTACCATATCGAAAGTTTCAGTATATCATAGTTCGGTATACCGAAACTTCGGTATAAGAAAATGACATACCTTTTGCTTACCCATATTTAAGTATATCCCACCATATTAATTATTTCGGTAAATACCATCAATACTGGATATTCGATATATCCTTTTACATGTACTAATCTACTAAATCGTTTAAAATTACATCATAAATTTATAGAAAATAATGACAAAATCTAAATAATCCACCATGAACTAGAATGAAATTGATAAAAACAAATATGTACATAATCCACAAATTACAAACAATATGAAAAATAAATAATTCAAATTTAAAAACGTTAATAAAACATAATAAAGGTAAGAGTTTAATCCTAGTGAGTTATTGGTGTATTTGAGAACGAATAAGTTCAAAGTTAATTTAATACACTCTAAGATTGAAATTAAAATAAAAATAATTACAATTATACCCTGAATTTAAAATAATAAATCATATAGTGCTTACGTATAATGAATGTTCTCCGAAATTACATTAAATTTAATGATGAATCAATAATTTTAATATCTTAGAATTTCTTTTAAGTATATATATTATCTTACTAAAATAATTTACGGTATTCAGTATATACCAAAATACCGCGATTTTAAAATTTTGCATACCTTTACCGTACCAAAAAATTCAATACGGTATCATACCTTACCAAAAATTTTGGTAAGTTTAGTATTTTTCGATATAGTTAGTACGGTATGCCGAAATTTCGGTATTTTTTCCCAGCCCGACTCATTTCATCTACTAAGATCTATTTTATTCACAGAATTAAATATGAATGTAAAAAACTTTTCTTAATTTCTTTATTGTAAAATATTTAATTGTAAAATTTCTAACAATTTTTATTTAAGGAGAGGAATTTATAAATTAACTTTTTTAAGGATGTAATAAAATTTAATTAATAAATTTATTTTGAAAATTTTTTAAGTATTTTAATTTTATAAAAAAGTATATAAAATTTTGCCATAAGAATTTTGAATAAATTATTTTTTTTGTTCTACCAGAAATTATAGGTTGCTCTAATTAAATATATTTTTATAAAGCATTTTTTTTGTTTTAGTAGATAAAATATTTATTAATGATATGAAATCATTTATGATATATGAATTCAAGACATAATATTAAATGCCTTACAGAATTCAAATATTAATTACAGTAAATTTTATGAAGTGAAAGGGCAATTTTTGTCTTGTCTATTTATTAATTGCCCAAAATGGACGATTTTGACCTTATTGAGCTAGATCAAATTGAGCCAAATTTACCCTTATCAAATATCCATAATTTTGGAATTGTGATTTTGCCTTATTGGAATTGACATAAAGTCTGCTTAATTAAATGTCGTTTATGAAGTAAGGATGTTTATGTTCTCAATATCAAAATATAAACGTCATTCTTATTGTAATATAATTAAGGATATTTGCTTAATTTGGTTTACTTTAAATTAGGATTTGAAATTCTTAATTTACTTTAAAAAAATCTTTCATTATTTTTTAAAATTTGTAAATCATCATGTATTCCTATATGCTTTGTGAAATTTAATTATAGTACGATTGAGAATATATTTTTTTAATGTCATTCAATTAAATCTAATATTTCTAAAGATTTTAATTGGTTTAATAATTTTAAATTTAGTCAGTCAAAGCAATATGTTACCATAGTATTTTATGTGAGCGGAGTGCGACTTTATTTAAATTACATTAGATGGCTATGGAATTTTTTATGCATTCTATGTTCGGCTTATAGGTGGCAAAGTTTGGCAGAATAATAACACAAATGTGATGATAAGTATGTGATAATTATTTTGGATTGTTCGTGTGAACATCAGTCGGTCCATAGATATACTTTTGTTCATAATAATTTTTAATTAATAATTCAATATAAATCGAGGTTGATAAACAATTACTTAGAATAATTTTTAGTCGATAATAACCCATTTGATAAAATTTTATTAGATATTTATAATGAAAAAGTGATTCATATTCTTAAAGCCTAGTAAAGGGAGCAGAATCATCCGATGATATTTTGATGATTGGAACTTTATCTTCTTCATTTTTAACATTTTTCACTGCTTCTAGAAAGAGCTCGTACAAATTCAATAATGGAAGCTCTTTCAAAAAATTCATCTTAACTTGAATTAATAATATTTCACGTGCATCATTTTCTCCAAATTACTTTTATCTCTCTCGTTAACCTCTCTTTAATATCTTTTTTAAGATTATCCATTTGATCTATCACTGAATTGTATAACGCCTCCAATGAATTTGATTAAGGTGCTAATTTCCATTCACAAGATCTCTTATTGGACGATAAGGGAGGTGTTTGGGCCATTTTTTTTTAACTTTGATATTTGTTTTTTTGTTTTTTTTAAATGCGTAATTAAAGATTATATATAATGTTTATAAAAATAATGGTAAGATAACAAAATTAATTTACAGGACTATTCAACTTTTTATCTTTATAACAACAACAATAATGACAATAACAACATCAATAATAATAATAATGATAATAATAATAATTAAGATTCAATGTACATAGAATTTATAATAATTTAATATTCAATGTACAGAGAAATTTGTGATCTATTCTGCTACTGACGTCATTTCATCAACTCAGATCTATTTTATTCACAAAAATAATTATGAGTGTAAAAAACTTTTCTTAATATCTTTAATATGAAATATCTAATTTTAAAATTTCTTACACTTTTGGTTTAAGGTGAGTAATTGAAAAATTAAATTTTTACGAAAAATTTAATTAATAAATTAATTTTTTTTTAAAAAAATTATTAGTTTTTTAGTTTTATAAAAAAGTATATAATATTATGCCACAAAAATTTGAATAAATTATTTGTTTGTTTTAACTTAAATTATAGATTGCTCTGACTAAATATATTTTTATAAAACAATTTTTTAATCATAAATTGCTCTAGCTAAATATAATTTTATAAAATATTTTTTTATTTAAATCGATAAAATATTTATATATGAAATATGAAAATGATATGAAATAATTGAATGATCTATGAATTCAAGTCGATTTTTTTTTGTGAAATCATTTCATTAAAGACGGAATATTAAATGTCTTACAAAATTCAAATATTAATTAAAGTAAATTAATAGAACAAAGAATTATAAAGTGAAGGGTAATTTTTTCTTGTCAAAATATTAATGGCCTATAATGGACAATTTTGACCATATTGAGGTGGATCAAATTGAGCCAAATAGATTTACCCTAATCAAATATCCATAATTTTTTTAATTTTGATTATACCTTATCATAATTGACATAATTCAGCTTAATTAAATGTCGATTATGAATTCAGGAAGTTCATGTTTTCATTATTAGAATATATATGCATGTCATTCTTATTGTAATGTAATAAAGGATACATGCTTGATTGGTATACTTTAAATTAGGCTTTGAAAACCTTAATTTACTTAAGAAATCTTTCATTATTTTTTAAATATATTTGTGAATCATCGCATAATTCTATTTTGATTGTGAAATTTAATTAAAGTACGATTGAGAAGACATTTTTAATTTTAATGTCGTTCAATTAAACCTAATATTTTTAAAAGATTTTATAATTAGTCTAGTAATTTTAAATTTACTCAATCAAAACATGTTTCCATAGTATATATGTGAGCAGAGTGCGGCTTTATTGAAATTATATTAGATGAGTGTGAAATTATTTATGCGATCATTGTTCAGCCCATTGGTAGACAAATTTTGGCAGAATAATAACACACGTGGGATGATAAGTATGTGATAATTATTTTGGAATGTTCATTTGAACATCAGTCGTTTCACAGATTGGCTTTTATTCATAATAATTTTTAATTAAAAATTAAAATCCATATCGAGTTTCATAAACAATTATTTAGAATAATTTTTAATCGATAGTAACTCATTTGATAATATATTATAAACCATTTACCACATAAAATTGATTCATAATCCTAAAGGCTGGTACAAGGAGCAGAATCATCCAATGATATGTTGTTGACTTGAATTTTAACTTCTTCATCTTTGACATGTTTCGCTGCTTCTAAAAAGAACTCGTATGATGGAGGCTCTTTCAATAAAATTTCACGCCCATCATTTTCACCAAATTGCTTTTATCTCTCTCGAGAACATCTCTTTAATTGATATCTTATTTAAGATCATTCATTTGATCTCTCATTGAATAATATAAAGCGTCCAGTAAATTTGGTTAAAGTGCTAAATTCCATTCACGAGATCACTTATTGGATGATGAAGGAGGTGTTTGAGCTATTTTTTAAACTTTAACATTGTGTTGTTTTTTTTATTACGTGTAATTAGAAATTATATAAGGATAAAATAAAAATTAGTAGGATAAGATAATTAATGTACAAGACTCTTCAACTTTTTTTTTATCTTTATGACAATAACAATAATAATAATAGTAAGTTATGATTCAATGTACAAAGAATTAATTTAATAATAATTTAAGATTCAATGTATATAGAAACTTTTGATTTATCCTGCTACCAACATCATTTCATCTACTCAGATCTATTTCATTCACGAAAATAAATATTAGTGTAAAAACTTTTCTTAATATCATTATTATAAATATCTAATTATAATTTTTTTACACTTTTGATTTAAGGAGAGTTATTGATAAATTAACTTTTTACGGATGCAATAAAATATAATTAATAAATTAATTTTTTTAAAAAAATATTTTATAATTATTTTAATTTTATAAAAAAGTATAAAATATTTTGCCATAAAATTTTAAATAAATTATTTTTTGTTCTAACAAAAATAATATATTTCTCTAACTAAATATATTTTTATAAAATAATTTTTTGTTCTAAACCGTTAAAATATTTATGTATGAAATATGAAAATGATATGAAATCATTGAATGATCTATAAATTGAATTCAAGACATAATATTTTTTGTGAAATCCATTAATTCAAGACAAAATATTAAATGCCTTACAAATTCAAATATTAATTATAGTAAATTTAATTGAATAAATAATTATTAAGTGAAGGGCAATTATGTCTGGTTAAATTTTTAATAGCAAAAAATGGACAATTTCGATAGTATTGAGCTGGATCAAATTGAGCATAATATATTTATCCTTATAAATATCCATAATTTTGGAAATGTAATCATAATTTATCGAAATTTACATAATTCAACTTAATTAAATGTCGATTGTGAATTATGGATGTTTATGTTCTCATTATCAGAATATATACGTCATTCTTATTGTAATGTAATAAAGGATATTTTTTGATTTGGTTAACATTTAATTAGGATTTGAAATTCTTTACTTAAGAAATCTTGCATTATTTTTAAAATATATGTGAATAATTATATATTCTTATTTTGTATGTGAAATTTAATTAAAGTATGATTGAGAAGACATTTTTTCATGTTGTTAAATCAAACCTAATACTCCCTCTATCCGCCACAAAGGGATCTATTTGCTTTTTGCACGTAGATTAAGGAGTATTATTATTTAATGTGTAGTGGGTAGTTGTATTAGTGGAAGTGTGGGGCCTATTTTTTAGTTATATCAGTAGGTGTGTGTGGGTCTCATGTGTGAAAAAGAAAATGAGATCCTTAGGGGCGGACACCCAAAATGGATAAATGAGACTCTTTGAGGCGGACTGAGAGAGTATTTTTTAAGATTGTTTAATTGGTCTAATTGTTGATGTGAAGTGTTGAGACCAGTATCGTCACATCTAGAATCACACTGATCCTCCACCAGTTATTATTTAACCACTAACTTGTTTCTGTAGTGTTGTTCTTGATGTTTCTTTTAGGGTTGTGGCAATTGAATGAAGATCGTGCTGAATGGACCCACAAACCTGGAGAGCAGTCCCGAAAGTTCTAGAAGTCCAGAAGACTCTAGAAGTTGAAAATAACTATCCAAAATAGTGGGTTGGTTATTTGTTGTAATGGGTGGTTGTCATATCTCCTAGTGGACCACTAATTTGAAGAAGGCCTGCATCATAATTTACGACTATAAATAAAAGCTGTCAGACTTCATTCTAGGATCGGAAAAACTTGGAGACTTCCTACAAAGAGAGTCGTCGGACGTAAAGTTTACTCGACTACGTTCCTCTTGTAGTATTTTCACTGGTGTTGTAACATCTCTTTCTGCATCACGTGTATAGTATTATCCTGTATGTTTTGTGTATACTGTTCACATGCAGTGGAAGTGCATACTTGAAGTAGGGCTTATTTCTAACAATCTAAGTCTTACCATTTGGAAGTTTGTTTAGGATTTATATCCGTGTGTGTATTCGAAGAGTAGAAGGAATGTTTCCATCTCTTTGAATCTGATTTTTGTAAATCACTTTTTTCCAAGTTAGTGATATTTTTACCATGAGGCCGCTACAAACTTATTCATAAGTTTGTAGAAAGATTGAGTAATTCTGTGTGTTAAGTCTTCTGCTGTACAAACTTGCAATCTCATATTTAATTTTCAATTCTGATAAGTGTCGGTGTTGTACAAAGTGTTACCACACTTAGGACAACATCACTGTAAAACACTTACACACCCGACAGACCGCAACGACAAGTGGCATCAGAGACAACACTTGACGGTACTAAGTGTTGATTCCTGGTATTAAGTGTTAAAGTATCATGGTCTGTTGGATCGATCAACCATCCTCCCATACTCGATAGAACTAATTATTCCTTATGGAAGAGTCGAATGAGGAGTCACATCAAGTCTATGGATGAATGTGCTTGGAAAGCCATTCTAGCAGGCTGGACACCCCCTACAGTTCAAGACAGTGATGAAGATCTATTCATCAAGAATGAGCCTGAATGGACCACTGACGAGAACACTCAATCAATGCTGAACTACCGAGCACTCAATGAAATCAACTCATCAGTTGATACTGTCGTGTTCAACCTAATCCAGAATTTCACATCAGCAAAGGATGCTTGGGAAAGACTTCAAGAGCATTGTGAAGGATTTGGAAGTGTCAAAAGGGCAAAGGCAAGGATGTTGAACGCACAATTCGAGAGCTTGAGGATGAAGGAAGAAGATACAATCTCATCATACAAAGAGCGACTCTATGAGGTGGTGAATGAACTGCAGTCACTTGGAGATCCTATCTCCAACATCAGGTTAGTAAACAAAACTCTACGTACACTTCCTAGGAGATTTAATGGTAAATTTTGTGGTATGGAAGAATCTAGGAACATTGATCTTTTGAGTCATAATGAACTGATAAGTATTTTGAAAACTTATGAAATGAATTTGTCTCAACAAGATTCTACATATAATAGAAAAAATATTGTCATTTTTAAAGGTAAAACTGGTGCTTGTTCTAGTTCTAGTTCTGGTAAGACGTCTATCATAACTTTCATTAAACAAGTTGATGAAAATATTGACAGCATTCCTGATGACACTGACAGTATTACTTTACTTGCTAAGAAATTTGAGTCTTATCCTAGACAAAAGAAGAACAAGACTAAAGCAAACATTCAACCTAGGGTAGAACATTCCTCTCATACTCTTGTTCGTAATCCACTCAAAGAAGAAAGTTTTGGTATGATTCCGAGTTTAGAAAAAAGATCATTTGTAATGAATGTACTGGTTTTGGTCATTATGTAAGTGAATGTGCTAACACTCTTCTGAAAAAAAGGATGAGCCTAAATGCTTGTTTGAGTGATGATGATTCTGAAGGAAATCCAGATGCAAATGAAGAAGAACTTGCATTCTTAACACAATGTGTGAAGGAGGATTTCTCTGAGAATGACTCAAATGTTGAGTCTGGTGTGCCAACATCAGAAACAACATCGTACAGGTTAATGTCAACTTCTGATCTTGATATGAACTGTACTAATGTTTTCTCTTCTAATACAGGTACTACACAAGAACCTCTAGAGATGAAGATTTCTGAACTTCTGAAAGAACTGTAAGCTGTCAACCAAGAGAATGATAGTTTAATTGAGGCATAACAAGACTTGAGGTAAATCTTACTAAGAAGGATGCTGAGATCGCTAAACTCTAAGGTCAGTTAGCTACTTCCACGTTGAGCTTCAAAAAGTACAGTAAAGGTACATCTATTTTTGAATGAAGCCTTATCTGTTGGAAAAACTGATATATTTGGTCTTGGATACACTGAAGATTGCATGCCTTTTAGTTTTGAAAGTCCTGTTAAGTTTGTGAAACCTGGTTCAAAGTTTGTGAATCCTGATTCAAATGATTTTTCCAACAAGTTTTCTGATAGAAAAGGCAGTATGACCCTTGTTTATCATTATTGTTCAAACCCTGGTCATATTCGTCCTTAATGTTTCAAACTGAAAGATGATATATTTTCTGGAAATATGTTGCCTGGAGTGTTACCACACAAGTATTCACACATACCTAAATCTGCTTAGAAAATCAAAAGTGCTTTGTAATGTTGTCTGTACTTCTTTACAAGCATGTGTACCTGGTCTATGGTATTTTGATAGTGGTTGTTCTAGACATATGACGGGTAATGTTGAATACTTGAAGGCTTATGAAACTTTTGATGGTGGTAAAGTTACTTATGGTGGTGGCTCTAAGGGTAATATTATTGGTAAAGGAACTTTAAATGTTAAAGGTTTTCCAAATCTGAAGAATGTGCTTCATGTTGAAGGTTTGCGTGCTAATTTGATAAGCATAAGTCAATTATGTGATGATAATTTTCATGTGAAATTTGATATGAATTCATGTTTTGTGCTGAATGAAACTGATGACTGTGTGATGATTGGTAGTCGATCTGCTGATAATTGTTATCTGATTGGTAACAACATTTATTGCAACATCTCACAACATGATGAAAGTGTACTTTGGCATCAAAAGCTTGGCCATGTAAATTATAGAAATTTGCAGAAATTGGTTAAATTTGAAGCTGTTAAAGGATTGCTTAAAATCAATTTCAAAGATCCACCTGTATGTGGTTAATGCCAAAAAGGTAAGCAGGTAAGAACTTTGTACAAAATTACGACATTGTGCACATCTTCAAGGTGTTTTGAATTGCTTCACATGGATCTTATGGGTCTTATGTAGACTGAAAGTCTTGGTGGTAAGAGATACTCTTTGGTTGTTGTTGATGATTTTTCTAGATTTTCATAGGTAGAATTCATTAGAGAAAAATCTAACACGTTTAATGTGTTCAAAGTTCTTTTCATAAGATTAAAAAATACTTTTAATCTTAGAGTATGTAGGATTAGAACTGATCATGGTAGAGAATTTGAAAACAACATGTTTGCTGAATTTTGTGAAAAGAAAGGCATTATGTAAGAGTTTTCATATCCTAAAACCCCACAGCAGAATGGGATTGCTTAAAGAAAGAATAGAACACTGCAAGAAATGACTAGAGTCACGCTTACTTCAATGAATGTGTTTAAAAGATTTTGGGTTGAAACATTGAATACTACATGTCATGTGTCTAATAGGACTCATTTCAGACCAGACTTTTCTATTACTGCTTATGAACTGCTGTATAGGAAAAAAACCAAACCTGAAATGCTTTCATATATTCGGTGGCAAGTGCTACATTCTGAATGATAGAGAATATTTTTCAAAGTTTGATTCTAAGAGTGATAAAGGTCTTTTCTTAGGATATTCTAAGAATAGCAAAGCTTACAGAGTCTTTAATCTTAGAACCAAAACTGTTCAAGTATTTGTCAATATTGTGTTTGATGATTCATCCAATATTGTAGGTAAAAAGATAGAAGATGATATCTCTTACTTGGTTGAAATTGCAGAACCAGGAACAATGTTGAGTCAAATGTGATCACATCGCCTAGAACATCGAGTTTTGATTCAGAAGAAGATGATCAGAACCAACTCCACAGAACTCTGAGAAATATTCTTGCTCACTGATGAGTATGTAAATTCACTAGTTTTGAGCTCAGATTTTTGTACTTATGGTGTGTTAAATGATTGTAATTCGATGTGAATCGGTATACATGTTTGAAAGTCACGAATCAGGTGTCTACAAGGCTATTTGAGTTGATTTTCGAAGGAAAACGAGTTAGAAGTGATTGGATCCAGAAAGAGGAAGAAGCAGGCATGCAATTCGACATAGCAGGGGTCAGATTCGACCAAGAAGGAGAAAGTTCGACCAGCACTGCTGGTCGAATTGAGCACGGAAAAGTGTCGTTCGACCACGACAGGAGAGTTCGACCAAACCACTTAGTCGAACCGTGGTCGAACTTGAAGCCTAAACAGAAGCAGTACCGATTCGACTAGGAAATATCCGATTCAACTACAGGCGGATTCGACCTGGAGTTTGACTAACCTATTTGGTCGAACGAATGTATGGGAACTTACCAAATTCATATTTTTACATCGTCAGTGCGTGTGTTCGCTCAAAAAGCCCATCCAAGGCCCGTAAGGAGAGTTTACAAGTATAAAAAAAGAGCTTTCGCATAAGAAAAAGAGGATTCATCATCCATCCATCACCAAACCCTACCATCATCCTAAGGAGTCGTGAGGAGAGATTCATCAGGAGAGTCAAGTAAGATCATACCAATTAGCCATGATTGTTCCTAGATCAATCATTCGCTAGAACCGCTCCGATAGTTCTAGGATTATGAAAGATTTATGAGTTAATTGAATTTCCATGTGTAAACTCCGTACAACACTACTTGTAGTTTATTCTATATAAGATTGTGCTTTTTCAATTCATGCTCACGGTCGTTTTGTGCATCATTAACTGTTATGTAGAGTCTGAATACATCTCTTAGTTATCGATTGAGTGCGTTCACCGCTGAGCAGGATTATATGTTATAATTCTAAGTGAAGGGATTCCAAAGTCTTATTAGAACTATCTGATATAGATACTTGTTAATTGAATCTTATTTGGGTTAATAAGTAGGATAAAGATTATAATTTAATAGTACCTAAAAGGGAGATCAAATCGGGTTAGAGTACTAAGTGCACGGGAAATAATTGATTATGATAGTACATAGAAAGGGGGGTAAAGTATATATCTTGCTCCGAGGATATTCACACGTGTCATACGCTTGCTTACTTGTGTCTATAGAGTATGCTTGCATGGTTTAGTGATGCGTCCATAAACTACAAGGTAGAGTCTGACATCAACACATGGAAAGGAAATTAACAAGTAAAACTGGATGACCTGAAGAACTATTATATTACTTACATGATCACAACCGAGTTTTCTTGATTTTTTGCTTATTTACTTTGCTATTTTTACTTATATATTATTTAGTTTCATAACAAAATCAAAACCAATTTGCCACAAAATCATAGTTAATTAGAATATAATTGAATTAATAATTATCCGTCTCTTGGGTACGATAAACACTTGGTCACCTATCGAAACTACAATTGATATCCTTATACTTGAGGATTAATTTTGTGTTGAGAGAACGCCCATCAAGTTCTTGGCGCCGTTGGCCAGGGAAGACATTAATTATCTTTTGATTATTTCTAGTTTAATTGAGATTATATTATTCTTGTCTTAATTTCTAACTCTTATTTTTCTTAGGTGTATGCTCACTAGATCAAAGACAGGTGAATTAGCGCCGTATAATCCAGAGATCTGAGCATCGTTAAGAAAGAAAAAGAAGAAGAATAAGAACAAGAAAATAGACCCAACTAAAGCTCTTAACTTTGGAGTTGAAGTTGACGTGCTGAATTCGCAAATGATTGAAGCTGCAACCAAAGTAAATTTGGAAGTAGAAGCAATCAACGTGGCAGCGGATCTTGATACACTTACCATCCGAAAAGTCTTTAAAAACAATGGATCTAGCAATGCTGGGCTGTTAGGAGTAAGGGGAACTGGAGCTGATTTTGATTTACACCCTACTCTTATCAGCATGATTGAAAGGAGTCCCTTCTCTGGGGGAACATTTGAAGATCCTCAGCAACATCTAAATAAGTTCCTTGGGTATGCAAACACACAAAAAGATGCAGGAGCTCATGAGGATGCAATGAAGATCATATTATTTAAGTTCTCGCTAAATGAAAAGGCAAGAGATTGGTACGATAATCTTGATACTGCTGAATGTGATACATGGGAAAAGTTGAAAGTGAAATTCTTGGAGCAATACATGCCACCTTCAAAGGTGTTTAAGATGAAGCAAGAAATCAATCAATTTTCTATCCAAGGTAATGAGAAGTTTCATGAAGCTTGGGACATATTTAAGGACATGCTTCGAAAGTGTCCTCAGCATGGGCTATCTAAAGCTCAATATATCAGTATTTTCTACAATGGGTTGGATTGCAATTCTCGTGTTTTACTTGATGCTTCTTCTAATGGAGCACTACTTACGAAATCACCCAATGAGGCCGAGAAGCTTTTTAAAGATATTTTGATGAATTCAAGAGATTGACCGACTGATAGAGTGAGAGGCACTTATGTCCTTGGTAAAGTGGCACAGGTTGAGCATACTATGGTTAAGTCAGGAAAAGATGATGAGATTGTCTCTAGTTTGACTAACATTAGTAAGATACTAGAGTCTCAGCAAAAGCAGATCACAGATTTATCTCAAAGAGTACCAATGATACAGCAGGATGGTGGCTATGAAGGAGCTATCCAAGAGGAGATCTAGGAGGCAAATTACACCATGGGTCAAAGTATTCAAGGAACTAGGTACCCAAATCAAGAAAACCAAAACTATCAAGGGAACTACAACAATCGTGGTCCCCCGGGTGGTTATCAACAACCAAGGAGGCTGGAGTTTTCATGGAGCAATCTGAATAATGCGGTGCAGCCTCCTATCGTTGTTGATCTGGGAGCTAAGGTTGAAGAAGGGAAGTCTGGCTTTAGGGATACTGTGAACATGTACATGGCGAGGAATGATGTAAGAGTAGACCGTCTTGAGGCTAAGTTAGAGAAGAAGATTATTGATCATCATAAGGATTTATCTACACAAGTAAAAGACCTTACGTTGTTAATGGGAGAGATGGCTGGAAATGTAAACAAATTGACTCAAACTATTGAGAAAGGGAAGTTTCCGTCGCAAAGTATTGAGAATCCAAAGTTTTATCACGCCATTACATTGAGGTCTGGAACGCAATATGAGTGACCGATGAAGCCGAAATCAAATTTTGAAGTGTCAGGAGCCCAATTTGACCCTGATTCGACCAGCTACCAAGGTCGAACTGAATAGGAGAGGTCAAACAGGGCACCTGGCAACATCCGGAGGAGTCAGAAGGTCAGTTCGACCAAAAACAGGTGAGTTCGACCAAAGCCTCTGGTCAAACTGAGGTCGAACTCTATTGTCCAGAGCACTCTATTTTGTCTGAAGCCCGATTCAACCACCATCGCTTGGATTCGACCAACCCTATTGGTCAAACCATGGTCGAACTGTCCTGCAAGGGGGAGAACGAACTTTCAGGTGTTCAGTTCGACCATTATTCATTGAGAGCCGTTTTCCGCGCTGAATGCTCCACATGATGTTAAAGCTACTCCAGTATCTTCCAAAGAGCAGAATATTGAGATTATAGCTGAAAAGAAGTGGGAAAGAGCTAAGAGATTGAGAGCCGAAAAGGATAAAGCGGAGAAGGCTGAATGTTATGAATGGGGGATTCCCAAAACTAAGATACCTCCGCCATTTCCTCTCAAGCTAGTTAAGAAGGGATTGGAGGAAAAGTTCAAGAATTTTTCAGAAATCATAAACAAAATAAGCTTGAACATTCCTTTCTCTGAAGCAAAATTGGAGATGCCGTATTATGCTCGCTTTCTAAAGGATATTCTTTTGAAGAAGAGAAGCTTAAACAGAATTGAGATGGTGAATTTGTCTAAGAACTGCAGCTCGATCATTCAGAGGAAGCTGCCAGCTATGTTTAAGGATCCGGAAAGCTTCACAATTTTATGTGAAATTGGAAAGGGGCCGGCACGTAGAGCCTTGTGTGATCTTGGGGCAAGCATTAACTTGACACCTTTGTCAACTTTTCAAAGGCTTGGTTTGGAGGAATTAACTCCCACAATAGTTGCTCTACAACTAGCGGATAGGCCTATGACTTTTCCAAAGGGTGTTATTAAAGATATTCTTGTCAGAGTAGAGAACCTTGTCTTTCCTTGATTTTCTTGTGCTAGAGATGGAAGATGACAAGGATAATGTCCCTCTTATCTTAGGGATACCTTTCCTTGCTACTGCGGGAGCCATGATAGATGTGCAGAAGGGTGAGTTGCGGCTAAGGATGGATAAAGAAGAGGTCCTATTTAACCTTGACAAAGCAATGAAGATGTCAATGAAGATGCAGTGTCACAATATTGATGTAGTGGAGGAGATTGTGAAGGAAGACATGTCTTTAATTTTGTCGAAGGATCCTCTTGAGACGTGTTTGGCGGAGTCTCTTACTTTTCCTACTACTGAGCTAGATGAACTCTCCAATGAGTTATGTATTGAATTTCTTAAAAACTTGCTTGCTTTGGGTGATGACAGGTATGAGACGACAAGGACCAAAACTGAAGAGGTCAAGTGGACTAGGAAGTAATTACCATTGGATAGAGAGAGTGCACCTCAAGAAAAGAAGAAAGAGGAGTTGAACCGCTACTGGAGCACTTGAAGTATGCCTACCCAGGTGACAATGAAAAATATTCAGTAATTGTATCTTCTTCCCTTGATGATGATCAACTTGAGGAATTGTTAAATGTGGTTAGAAAGTATGAGTTTGCTATTGGTTGGTCTCTTGATGATTTAAAGGGGATTAGTCCTTCCTATTGTATCTATATAATAAGATTATTAGATGAAGCCAAGAGTAGCATTTAGAATTAGCGGAGGGTGAATCCCGCTATTCAAGAAGTGATTAGGAAACAAATCTTAATGTAGTTTGATGCAGGAATTATTTATCCTATTAGTGATAGTCCCCATGTGAGTCCATTGCATGTTGTTGCTAAAAAAGGGGGCATGACTATAGTAAAAGCCAAAGATGGTGAGACTTTAGTCACTAAGATTCCTACAGGATGTCGTGTGTGTATGGATTACAGAAAACTGAATGAAAATACATGCAAAGACCATTTTCCCTTCCTTTCATGGATCAAATGCTTAATCGTCTTGCAGGGTATGAGTTTTATTGTTTCATGGATGGGTACTCGGGTTATAATCAAATTATGATTGCACCCGAGGACCAAGAAAAGACTACTTTTACTTGCCCTTATGGAACTTTTTCCTTTAGGAAGATGCCTTTTGGACTATGTAATGCACCTGCTACATTTCAGCATTGCATGATGGCCATATTTGATGAGTTGATAGAAAAGATCATGGAGGTGTTTATGGATGATTTTTCCATGTTTGGTTCCTCCTTTGATATTTGTTTATCTATACTTGTTAAAATTTTGAAGAGAGGCCAAGATACTAATCTTGTCTTGAATTGGGAGAAGTGCCACTTCATGATAAGAGATGTGAGTGTTCTTGGCCATCATATTTCCGCTAAGGGATTGCAGGTAGATAGAGCAAAGGTGGTGGTAATTGAGAAGCTTCCTCCACCTACTAATGAAAGGGGAGTGCGGTCCTTCCTTGGACACGCCGGTTTTTATAGAAGATTCATAAAAGACTTCTCGAAATACTCCAAGCCCTTATCTTATTTACTTGAAAAGGATGTTCCTTTTGTTTTTGATGAAGAATGTCTAACAGCTTTTCAGGTTTTGAAAGAGGCGCTTATTAATGCACCTATCTTGATCACGCCGGATTGGACTCAGCCGTTTGTACTTATGTGTGATGCGAGTGATTTAGCACTTGGAGTGGTGCTTGGACAGTTGAAGGAAAAGAAATTCTGTGCCATTTACTATACGAGTAAGACTTTTGATGCTGCACAAAAGAACAACACGGTGACTGAAAAGGAGTTTCTAGCTGTGGTGTATGCGTTCAATAAGTTTCGATAGTATTTGGTTGACATGAAGACTATAGTGTACACGGATCACTCTGCGATCCGATACTTGATGGAGAAGAAGGAAACAAAGCCAAGGATCATTAGATGGATTCTTCTTCTGCAGGAATTTGATATGGAGATCCGAGATAAGAAGGGTACTGAGAATGTTTTGGCGGATCACCTATCAAGGTTGGAGACAAGGGAGCATTGTGATGATTCTTTCGATTATATTGAAGAGATGTTCCCTGATGAGAAGATAATGGCAGTGCTTGTTGAAGGAGCAGAAAAAGCATGTGTTGTGGCTGCCCAAGGGATAGTTTAATGGTATGCGGATTATGTAAATTACATTGCCGTAGGTGAAATTCCTAGAGATCTCAACCGATATCAACTTGCAAAGTTCAAGAGGGATGTTGAGACATTTATATGGTATGATCCGTTTGTCTACAAGATATGTACAGATTCCATAGTCCGTAGGTGTGTGCCTGAGTTGGAGATAGAGATGGAGAGTGTTCTTGATATTTGTCATGCACAACCTAACGAGGGGCATTTTGGAGGTCAAAAGACGGCAGCGAAGGTACTTCAATTTTCTCTTTATTGGCCGACTTTGTTTAAAGATTGTGAAACCTATGTGGCGACATGCAATAGATGTCAAAGGATATGGAACATAAGTCTACGAGATGAGATGCCACTTCAGCCAAGCATTGTTGTCGAGATCTTCGATGTATGAGGGATCAATTTTATAGGGCCTTTTCCTCCATATAATGGATTTTTTTACATCTTTTAGCAGTGGATTATGTTTCTAAGTGGGTGGAAGCCATTCCCACTCGAGTGAGTGATTCAAGAACTGTTTTATCTTTTTTGAAGAAACATATCTTTTCCTGTTATGGAGTTCCTAGAGCATTGGTGAGTGATGGAGGGTCTCACTTCGTCAACAAACTTCTTGAAAAGGTGCTTCTTTGTCAACAAACTTCTTGAAAAGGAGCTTAAGGATTATGGAGTCAAGCATAGGGTTACTACACCCTATCACCCTCAAGTGAATGGGCAAGCTGAAGTCTCCAACCGACAAGTGAAGCAAATTTTAGAGAAGGTAGTCGGAACCAATAGGAAGGATTGGGCTATGAATCTTGATGATGTGTTGTGGGGGTTCTGGACTGCTTCTAAGATGGTGTTGGATATGTCACTGTATCAAATCGTCTATGGAAAGTCGTGCCACTTACCTGTAGAGATTCAGCACAAAGCTTTTTGGGCATTGAGGAGTTTGAAATTGTCTTTAAAGGATCAAAAGGATTTTAGGATGACTCATATCAATCAATTAGATGAGTTCAGGAATTGAGCTTATAAGAACTCGGAGATCTATAAGGAGAGAATGAAGAAATGACATGATTCAAAGATCTCATACAAGGAGTTCAAGCAAGGTGATGAGGTATTACCTTTTAACTCTCGTTTGAAACTTTTCGTAGGAAAATTGATATCAAAGTGTGTAGGGCCGTTCATTATCCATAAAACCTGTGGAGGGGGGGAGTTTTGAGCTTATGGACAAAGACGGAGACATCATATCGGCGAATGGGCATCGATTGAAGCATTACAAGTCGCTGGATGATGCTTGTGTCATCTTTGAGGATACCTTATACTACATTGATACCGTCGTGACTCTCCGACGTTAAACATGAGCGCCTGTTGAGGGCTTTCCCTCCCATTTTATTGCTTTAATTTCATTGGTGTGCGTAAGAAATTTTTATATTTGACGTGCTTATTATTCGGAAATTACATTTCTTTACAAACTTAGTTTTGACTATAGTTTCTACTAAGTTTGGGGGGTGTGATGTACTTACCTCACTAAAGCATTGAGAGTATAATCTTTTCTTTGTAATGTTTGTTACGGGAGTTGATTTTTTACAGCATATCAAAACTTTTACTGGTTATTTTTGTAATTTGCCTAATGTTTTGTGGTGTTTGGTGTTGTTTTTGAGTTTCATATGCGGAGTTACTCATGAATATCAAATTTAAGATTGATTCTCGAGCTAATTTTGATCTATTTTGATACCTAATGATCATTTTTGAACTTAAAGTGTGCAGGGGATGAAAAACATTCGAGTTTGGAGCATCAAGAGGTCAGTTCGACCAGATATGCGGGTCAAACATGGAAGCCCTGGTCGAACTGGAGATCAGAGAGTTCGTTACAGGTCGATTCGACCAAGTAGTGGAGAGTTCGTCCATGGGTTTGACCAAAAAAAGAAGTCGGACTGGAGATCAAAGAGTTGTACAGGCAAATACGACCAGGCTGTGATTGGTTCGACCAAATGGTTTTTTCGAATCGAGGTCAAATTGCAAACCTGAAAGTTTTGAATAGTCGAGTTCGATCACGACAAAAGAGTTCTTGCAAAGCACTTGGTTAAACGGTGGTCGAATCGCGATTATGGGTTGTCTAGAAAGGGAGTTCGAGCATAGATTTGACCACAGCATTTCAATTTGACCACTCGGGTAGGTCGAATCCAAGCCAGGTAAGTTTATTTTAAACCTGTTTTTCATCCATTCGATCACGTTTGCACACCACCTTCACCCGAATTCCTCCATAATAAAAAATCCTCTCTTCCAATCTTCGATTACAGGCGATTTTTCTCCGATTAAACTACATCACACACTCTTTCCACTCAATTCATCACGTTATTAGAACAATCTAGTTAAAAAATTAGGGTTTGACGCGATTTTTGGAGGATTATCACATTTGTTTATTTTAAGCTATGTCCGGTTCAAAAGGTATGTTTTCTCAACCCTCTTGCCCTAGGATTGAAGTTCTAATCGTTGATTATAAGTGGGTATGTTGATTAAACAAAGTTCTATATGGATTCATGGTGTGGTTTGAATTTCTGTGCATAATTCGTATGAATTGTTTATGGGTTCGATTTTGATTGTTTGAATTGTATTAAACCCTGTTAAGTATGTGAAGTTATGAAGAATGTGAGTATTTTGGGATGAAGAATGTTGAATTTTGGGAAAAGTGTTTGAGTTTGAATAGTTTTCATGTTGGATTGCTTGAATTTGAGTAGTAATGCATGCTTGTGGTTAGTTTAATCGCTTGTTAATCTTATTTATGATTGAAATGAGGATGAATAAGCATGTGGATTGAATTGTTGGATCATTAGGATGGAACATGCTTGTTTGGTTCGAGTATGCATTGAAAACTTGAAGTCTTGAGTAAAGTTAAATGCATTAGCTTGGTTTTCCTTCATTGGTTGTTTGTATTGAAGTATTGTTTTCAGGAAAAGAAAAGGAAGCTTAGGTTCGATCCAAGAAAAGGCAAGATAGACCATCTCGGGAAGATACAATGACAAAGAAGCTAAGGCTTCAAGAGTGGTTGCCTTTGAATTTCAAAATTCGGATGAATGAATGGGACGAGATCAAAGAAAAATGGGGAGAAGTGTAAGATAAGATTGCTCGAACGAGGTATCAAGATGATGAGCAATAATTACCATGCGCATTCGAGACGATATCTTGTGGATATTTGATCAAGTTGGAATTCGTCACTTCATAACCTACTTACTTCCATGTGAATGCGGAAGTAATATGTTCGATTACTGTGAAGAAGGGTTCGACCCATCTTCCGTATGAGTGTTCGTTCCAGCTCGGAGATGAGAATAGAACATGGTCAGCAGAGGATTTGAATATCTTGTTTTAGACTCCGAGAGGGATTTCAAGGAATGATAATGTGTATTTCAATGCAAACAAATTCTGGAGAGAGATTTCTGGTGAGGATGTGGATTATAAGACTAGCAGTGCTCGTGATTCGTTGATTCAGAATCCAGTGCTCCGATACATGGATCGAGTGTTGAGCAACACATTGTTTGCTCATTCTGAGGAAAGTTGTCCGGCGAGGGAAGAGTTGTATGCTCTCTGGTGTATGCTCAATGGAGTGAGGTTCAATGTGGTCTCTTATTTAATTAATCAGCTATGGAGATTCAGGTGCTCGCGTTTCAGAGAGTGAATATATGAGGGTTGCTTACTTCGGTAGCTGAGTACAATCATATGGACTTCGCCAGCATTTCACCCATCCTGGAGGATCTCGATTTGGCGATGAGCACGTGTGTGAAGGGCAGATTCGCCCATTTGAGGGATGGAGATTGGTTCTTTACTAGGGGACCGAATGCCTTTACTTTAATGTTTCATTTTTATTTGGGTGTGTTGACTACTATTAGGAATGAAGGGAACATGTTGATGAACACACTCGGGCACACTGCTCTCTCCATCACGTGTTTGTCAAAGGGTGATTGGAGGACTGTTGCGTAGATGTATGCTGAGGGGATGACGGAGGAGATTCAGAGGATTGTAGACGAGGGGCGTTATCAGCCACATCCACAGCAGCAGCAGCAGCAGGAGCTTGGAGAGGATCAGGTGAATTCGGAGATGAGAGATCCACAGCAGTACGAGATGCCACCACGACCTATTCTAGACGTGCCACAGCAGTAGTGGACTGATCCGGATGCTTATTTGCAGGAGCATTTTAGGTTGATTCATGAGCAGTTTGCTACACTGAATGCGAACCAACATGAGATGAATAGGCAGTTGAAATTGGCGAATGAGAACTACGCAGCATTGGATGGAAAGTACAACATGCTACAGAATAACTATGTGGAGATGGATAAAAGATTGAAGAGGTAATGCTCATGATCGCATGATGGATAGGAATCTCAATGGTCTTCATAGAGATATGGATCGATTGCGCTTGGAGATGAACGGTGATGACGAAGAGGGTGCGAGCAATGATGACGCTTCGGAGGAGTAGGATGCACCAGGTTTTTATTCTTTGTCTATTTCATCTCATCTCCCTTCTCTTTTTCTCTTTATAGGATGGGTATTTGTGGTGTGAGTGGCATGTACGTATATTGAAATGATTGGATGATAGGTTGAGAAGTGATGATTGATACTTGAGGGTGGTTATACTTATATGGATTGTCTTGCTATGAGGGTTCTTGGTTTAGTATGATGCATTCGTATGTTACATGTGCTAATTTTTATTGATTAGAAGCATGTATGCTTGATAAGTATATGGATTTATTGTGAAATTGATCTTAATTATCTACTTTGAGGAGTACTTAGGAATCTATTTACCATGTGAGGATTTGAGCCATTTAAATCATGCCAGTTCATGATAATTTATTCTTGAGAGAATCGTTCGTATAACCGTACTCTAGAACTTAGCTTGGCGTCTTGTGTGAAACTTATGATTGAGGAATTGCTAGGACATGATCTTAGGCCATTTTTGTGTAATCAAATCACTTAGCCAAAATTTTACCTTACCTGTTAATATATGTATCATTGTAAGCCCTTTTGAACCTTAAAAAAACTTTTTCTTTGGCAAGCCTTGATAAAAGCCTTATTAAACCTTTACTTGAGCCTTGTTGAATATCTTATTCATTAGTAGAGAGTTGAGGTATGTAAGTGCTTGAAAGAATGAAAGGTGGAAGTTTGGTTGAGAATTATGAAAAAAAAAGAAGTATGGTTAAATCTTGTTTAGGGGTAGTTCCTGAAACTGGTACCCCGACTGCTTAGAAGGGTAGTACCCAAAATTAGTACCCTTGCTCATTGAAGAAAGATTATGTTGATGCTAAAAAAGGAAGGAGAATCAAACTATGAAATTTATGAGAAGAAGATGGAGAAACAGACGAAGCTATATGACGAAAAGCAAAACTCCAAGATAATTCTCTACTAGTGAATTAGTCACTTTACCTAAATTCTCCTACCTTTACCAAAGAGTCAACATTACAATTCAAAAGCAAGTCCTTTGTGATCCTAGTAAGGAATTGATTATAAGTTGAGTTTTGAGACCCTTGCCAAGCTTATGGTTACGCGGAAGTGTGGATTGAATATGAGCATAAACACTAACCTATTAAAGTGTACATTTTTTACACTTGAGAGTGAGAGTAAATAGTTATCTTGTGAGCTAGATGATTTTGTACTCCGAAAGGTATTTTAATTGAGTGATGTTTTGCATGAATGATGCATATGATGCTAGTAATACTTGTGTTCAATTGATGAATTGCATGTGTGAGTATGAATTGTATTGGTAGTTGGTGAATTTTACACTACTCTATGTTTTGATTGCGTTGCCTCGGGACGAGCAACATATAAGTTTGGGGGTTTGATGAGTGTGGAAATTCACTAGTTTCAAGTACTTATGGTGTGTTAAATGGTTGTAAATTCGATGTGAATCGGTATACATGTTGGAAAGTCATGAATCAGGTGTCTACAAAGCTATTTGAGTTGATTTCCGAAGGAAAACGAGTTGGAAGTGATTGGATCCGGAAAGAGAAAGAAGTAGGCATTCGATTCTATCAAGCAGGGATCGAATTTGACCAAGAAGAGAGAGTTCGACCAGCACTGCTAGGTAGAATTGAGCGCGGAAAAATGCCGTTCGACCATGACAGGAGAGTTCGACTAAACCACTTGGTCAAACCATGGTCGAACTCGAAGCCTAAACAGAAGCAGTACCAATTCGACCAGGAAGTATCCAGTTTGACCAGAACTCTGGTTGAATCTGGAATCAGAGGTCGAGTTATAGGCGGATTCGACCTGGAGTTAGACCTGCCTGGGCAAGTTTGACCAACCTATTTGGTCGAACGGACGTAGGAAAACTTACCAAATTTATATTTTTACACCGTCAGTGCGTGTGTTCGCTTAAAAAGTCCATCCAAGGACCGTAAGGAGAGTTTACAAGTATAAAAGAAGAGCTTTCGCAGGAGAAAAAGATGATTCATCATCCATCCATCACCATACCCTACCATCATCCGAAGGAGTCGTGAGGAGAGGTTCGTCGGGCGAGCCAAGTAAGATCATACCAACTATCCATGATTGTTCCTAGATAAATCATGGGCTAGAACCACTCCGGTAGTTCTAGGGTTATGAAAGTTTTATGAGTTAATTGAATTTCCAAGTGTAAACTCTATACAACACTACTTGTGGTTTATTCTATATAAGATTGTGCTTTTTCAATTCATACTCACGGTCGTTTTGCACATCATTAACTGTTATGTAGAGTCTGAATACATCTCTTGATTATTGATTGAGTGCGTTCACCGCTGAGCAGTATTATATGTTATATTTCTAAGTGAAGGGATTCCGATGTCTTATTAAGACTATCTGATATAGATACTTGTTAATTGAATCTTATTCGAGTTAATAAGTAGGATAAAGAGTATAACTTAATAGTACCTAACAAGGGAGATCAAATCGGGTTAGAGTACTAAGTGCACGGGAAATAATTGATTATGATAGTACCTAGAAAGGGGGGTAAAGTATACATCTTGCTCCAGGATATTCACACGTGTCATACGCTTGCTTACTTGTGTTTATAGAGTACGTTTGCATGGTTTATTGATGTGTTCATAAACTACAAGGTAGAGTCGAACATCAACATATGAAAAGGAAATTAACGAGTAAAACTGGATGACCTGAAGAACTACTAATTACTTACTAGATCACAACTGAGTTTTCTTGATTGTTTGTTTATTTACTTTGCTATTTTTACTTATATGTCATTTAGTTTCATAACAAAATCAAAACCAATGTGCCACATATTCTTAGTTAATTAGAATATAATTGAATTGATAATTATCCGTCTCTTGGTTACGATAAACACATGGTCACCTATCGAAACTACAATTGGTATCCTTATACTTGAGGATTAATTTTGTGTGTTGAGAAAATGCTCATCACTCACAGATATAAGAACGATCACCCTTCATCACAGATCATTGGTGAGTCCTCTGTTGGTGTTCAAATCAGAATAAAAGGTAAATTTAGAGATGTAATGCGATCAGTTTGCATGTCTAACATATGAAATCAGGTATGTACTGAATGTTATTTCTCTTCTATTGAACCAAGAATGTTACTGAAGCTTTAAAACATGAATGTTGGATAGAGGCTATGCATGAAGAACTTGAACAATTCACTAGGAATGATGTTTGAAGTCTAGTTCCTAGGCCTACAAACACTAATGTGATTGGAACAAAGTGGATTTTCAAGAACAAAACTGATGAATCTGGTAACATAGTAAGAAACAAAGCTAAGCTAGTTTCACAAAGATACACATAGGTTGAGCAAATAGATTTCGATGAAACATTTGCACCCGTAGCTAGAACAGAGTCTACTAGGCTTTTCTTAGCTATTGCATGCTTTGTTGGTATCAAACTGTTTCAAATGGATGTTAAAGTTGCATTCTTAAATGGTATTTTACTTGAAAAAGCTTTTGTTGAACAACCAAAAGGTTTTGTTGACCCATTTCACCCTGATCACGTGTATAAATTGAAGAAAGCTTTGTATGGTCTAAAACAAGCTCCTAGTGCATGACATGGTATACTAACTGACTTCTTACTTTAGTTTGGATTCATTAGAGGTGAGGCTGATAGAACTATTTTCATTAAACATGAATCTGATGGCTTTTTTATTGCTCAAATTTATGTTGATGACATCGTATTTGGAGCAACATCACAGGTTATGATGGACAGCTTTGTGAAGGCAATGACTACCACGTTTGTGATGAGTATGGTTGGTGACCTAAATTATTTTTTAGGGCTCCAAATCAAGCAAAGTGATAGTGGTATCTTCATCTCACAGAGCAAGTATGCAAGGAACTTGGTGAAAAGATTTGGCCTTGAGAATTATAAGCATATGAAGACATATATGGGAACATCACAGAAACTGTGCAGAGATGATGCTGGTTCAGATATTGACCACACTTTGTATAAATCAATGATTGGTAGCCTTCTAACTTAACTTCGAGCAGACCTGACATTATGTATAGTGTATGTGTATGTTCTAGGTACCAAGCAAATCCCAAGGAATCACATTTGAAAGCTGTGAAGAGGATTATTTGATATGTTGCAGGAACAAGTGAGATTGGACTCTGGTTTTCGAAGGATACAAATAGTTCCCTGGTTGGATACAGTGATGCTGATTGGGCAGGTGATTGTGATGACAGGAAGAGCTCAAATGGTGGATACTTCTATATGGGTAACAATCTTGTTTCTTTGCATGGTAAAAATAAAAATGCACATCCCAATCCACTGTTGAATCTGAATATATTGCTGCTGGAAGTTGTTGCACACAATTGCTTTGGTTGAAAAAGATGTTAGATGATTATGTGCTTGAGACAAATGCTTTAGTGATTTTTTGTGATAGCACGAGTGCTATAAACATTTCCAAAAATCATGTGCAACACTCACTCACTAAACATATCAGCATAAGACATCATTTCATTAGAGATTTAGTTGAGAAATAAGTAGTTAAGTTGGAGTATATTTCCATTGAGAAACAACTTGCTGACATTTTCAAGAAAGCACTTGATTTCGAGAGGTTTCTTCACTTAGGAAATCTCTTGGACTCTGCATTCCTTGAGTCATGCATAATGTTTCTTAGAGTGTGATAACACTCGAAGCGACACTACTGTAAGCTTTATCATTTTATGTCGAAATCAACTGATTTGGTAGCTTATTTTCTTGCTGCTAACTATATTATGATTTAATCTTGAGGTGAAATTTTGGACATACACAGCTGAAAGCACTTGTTCTAAAAAATCAAAGGTTTAAACATGCTGAGTAACTAGGCACACGTGGTTGACAACCACGACGTGTTCTTTTCTAAAGGTTGTTTAGTTTCAAAAAAAGAATAAGAACACTCTTGGATTATCACTGAGTAACTAGACACATGGGGCTGACAACCACGATGTGATCTTTTTAAAAGGTGGTAAGTTTTTTAAGATCGAAAAGTGCATAAAAATCCATAAAAGGATAGAAAGTGTATGTGTGCCTGCATAAAAAAAATTAACCTTGATTGATTTTTTTAGAATCTTTTTAGCTCATGAAAATGTGTTATTAAATTGATTATTTTCAATACATTAAGTGATGAAATTTATAGTATATTTATTTATTAATTATGCATATTGTTTCTCTTTTATTTATTAAGGCCATATTTTTCTCATATAAGTTAGTGGGCCTTAGTAACTGTTGCATTTGATCCTCTGCATTACATGATCAGTAGTTACACTTAGTGGACATACACCCTTCTCAAACCTTTTCTTCTTCTCTTTAAATTCTTGATGCATGATGTGTGAGTTGACTTGGTGTGAAGTTTTCTTACCTAGTTAATCATTACACATCACTCTCTCACATACTTTTGGTTTTTCAAATTTAAAATTGCTGTCTCACTCACGTATCTCTATGTCTTCTGCAAAGACAAACCTTTTCTCTTCCAGTGCAAAACATTCATCATCATCCAAACCCTCTGCTTTCTATCGCAAATCCACTCCACTCCAAACCCTAGCTTCAATGGCTGAGAATGTCGCGACTGGTGCTGATGTTGCTACACCGCCGCTTGGACACTAGAGTCAGTCGTACCCAGACATATTGCCCTTCCTCAAGGTACTCCTGACTCTGTATCCTCTCGCTTAAGGCTCAGGTCGCCGATTCAAGCATTCTTATGTGTCGAATCGAAGTCCCGATGCTTGAACCTCCTTCTACTGTTGTCCAATCTGATATTCCCACTCCATCATCTGAACCCTCTCAAACTACTGTTCCTCCGTCTGAAATTCCATCTGAAACTCAGCCCTCTAAAACTTTGAACCATCTAACCATGTTTAAGTTCCTTTCACATCATCACCCATTGCTTATTCTATCTAAACTAAGCAGAATCCGACCGTGTCTTCCCCTTCGTCATCACTGTCTGTTCTGATTATGTCAAAGATGACCAAGAAGACTACTTCTAAGTGCAAGGATCCGCCCATGCACTGGTCTATTCGTGTATGGAAGAAGAGTCAAATAGCTGGTTCACAAATATGCTCCCAGTACTACTAAAGGGAAATCTCATATTTCCTTTTCTAATTCTGTTGATGACTCTACTCCGATGGATGTGGATGTTCCTGGAGAGAACCACATGATGGCTAAATTCTGCAAAGCCCTGAAGAAAAGGAGACGAGGCAAGAAAGTTAATTTTGATGTTGCCGCCTCTGTTGCAACACCTAAAAAAGAAGTTGGAGCTGATCTAGACCAACTGATTGATGATATTGCCGCCGATGTTGCCACTGATAAAACAACACCTGGTGATGCGGATGTAGACCCCTCTGATCCTGATCCTGATCCATCGTCTGATGGTGAAGCGGATGCAACCGAGGAATCTGATAAAGGTGCTACCTTTCATTAATCTGATGAGGATATTTCTGCTTTCGATTATGATGCTGCTCCAAATACTGATGATGTTGTTGATGAACAAGATGATGATGATGAACAGACTGATGATGCTAATTCTGAAGCTGATGAAATGATGATGATTCTGAAGATGTCATTCATGAAAGAAAAATGAAGGATGCAGACCTTGTCACACACAATCTCTCTCAATTCTTTAAAGAATAAAGTTTGCTCAAATCTCTCATGGTACTCTAGTACTTTCTACAACAATTAGATTTGTGAGTTTTATGCAAGCATGATTAAGAGTACTAGTCCTAAGTTTGGAAAGATTTACTTTAGGGGTAAGATTTATGATTTTCTCCTGAAAAGATAAATGCATTGTTGGGGACTGTACATGCTGAAAGTGATGATGATATTGATGATATGGATGAGATTGTTTCTGTGATTACTGGTGGTCTGATTACTATTTAGCCTAAGAAGTTGTTCAGTCCAAGTTTAACAAGTCTACATGTTGTCTTGTACAAGCTGTGTGTCTACAATTGGTTGCCTACCTCTAACACCATTAGGTTACTACTGAGCATGCTGATTTATAAGATAGGGAAGAACTTGCCTTTTAACCTTAATGAAGTTATTTATAAGAACTTATTCAGTTATGGTAGAAACATTTCCAAGGTTGGCAAGTTACCATGCCCTACATTGATCCATCTCTTGTTGCCTGAACAAGGTGTTAAGAAGTGTAAGGTTGATTTTCTATCTCTGAATGCTCTAGTGTTAGGTATTGCTAAACATGTGCATGAAGGTAACCACATTTTTTATCTACCATATGTGAACCTCGCTCCTGCTCATGAACTTGAACCTGGAACTCAGAATGTTGCCTCTGATGCTGAAAACACTACTATACGCACTGATGTTCCTGCTCAATCTGGAGAGTTAGTTTCTATTACTGTGTATCGTAGGTACATTGAAGAGTAAGCTAATGCACTCGCACACCAAGTGTCTCATCTTAGACTCCAAGCCTTTGCTTTGAATAGACAAACTAACTGGCTAGAAATTATGTGAAATTGATAATACCACGGCTTTATTTTTTTAATTAATTTTGATTATTAATATTTATGTGATGACGTGTGATATCCTAGAAGCATGTAAATTTCTACTCTAATAATGTCTTTATCTACTTAATAATAAAATCTCTCTTAAGTTTGTTATCAACATGTATTTTTTCTTATTAATGAAAGATATCTGCTCCAATATCAGATAGAAGACTGTCGAACATGATATAATGGTGATACAGACCATCAAAATCATCGCAAAATGTTCTCCTTTCTTGCCAGACTCATATGTGGAAACTATTGAGAGGTTTATTATTCATGGTTATTTATCTTAATATTTATTGTACAAATTAACTTGGAAAATTAATGTTCTTGTGATATATTTTAGTTGGAAATGTAATGATGTTAAACATCTTTCTTCCATTAAAGAGGTTGGGCAAAAGCGTGAGAGGTTGCTCATTAACTTGGAAAGGATGATCAAAGGTCTTTTGACGTCACGTTACACAAGATGCGTTTTCGGGTCACTTCTCCTCTCTTTCTCCATTGTAGCAATGGATATGCACATGTTCATAATGAACTGTTTCATAATGGATAGGTCCTAAAATCCCTTTATATCTTCACTCCAGGTTTTATTTATTAATTTTATGTTATTTGGTTACTTTGTTGCTTGCATATACAATATTCTCATAAATCTATTAAATTTATTAAAATTGTTAAACTCTGCATCATGGTTGTCATTCTAAAGGATTAGAATGAGTATTTCCCAAGCCTCTTTATACATATATATATATATATATATATATATATATATATATATATATATATATATATATATATATATATATATATATATATATATATATATATATGGTTCAAGTTACTTTGCATAAGCATCTCTGACATGTTTAATACCTGTTGAATATAGTTATTTTAATTCGAGTTGTTGAAAATGCATGCTTTTGTCCATTGTGATTTGCATATAAATGTTATGTATCTTGAGAAATGTTGAGCTGTAAATTCGGTATGTAGATATTGAATTATGGAGACAAACATATGAACCTATCCTTGATTGTGATGCCTTTTCATTATTTATGTTGATGCTTTACATGGCCAATGTTATCCTACAAGGAATTCTTTTTATCCCTGGTGCATGTATTCTATGTTGTTACTTTAACTCAGGAACCAATAATTCCATTTTTTACCTTTGTAGAGGGATATTTGCTGCAGTATCTGACTTATTACATTTTGTTGCAGGCTATAATTATATGCTTCACGACATAGAAAACCAAAGAGACTGATCTAGGACAGTATGATAATATGATCAGCGATATGCTAAAGCAATAGGGGAACATCCTGAAGCTGTGCTATTTTATAGTCCAAATATGTTAATTCTGCATATGATATGAATGATGCAGTTCAAAATTTATCAATTACCAATTGCTAATTCCTTTTCCAATTTTTGCAGGTTAAAAAGACAAAGTTCCTCCAGCACAGGGAAGAATTCAGAGCTTTCAGCAGTCCACTCAATCAGATCATCACAACTAATTTTCAAGGATTTCAGGTGCCGAAATGCTGAAGTTGGATGCAATATTTAGTTTCTTAAAATGTTTAATTGAATACTGAATTTGAGTTTGATTGAGTTTTTCTATGTAAATTTGGAATATTTAATGAATAAAAATATTAGGATTGTTTTGGAATTTTAATAAGTATGAAGTTCATTCACAAGAAGATGTATATATGTTCATGATCTAGGGTTTACTAACCTTCATTTTCCTCTTCTCTAAATTGAAGTTAAAGATATTTGTTTAACATGCAGAGAACTAAAAAGTTAGTACTTGGAATGAAGATATTGTGATCTCCAAGTTACTTGATGCTATTTGGATATTATTAAGAAAATCATTGAGATAATAATGGTGAAAGATAAAGTAAGCATAAGTGGAAGATAAAGATTAGAAGAATATTTCTATTGAGATTTTATTGGATAGAAGTTATCTCAAAGAACTGACAAATAGAGGTTGAAAGTGCATTGAAAATATAAACCTTTTATTTATAATTTTGAAATAGAAAAATTATGAGTATCATTATTCTAATAGGTAGAGCAATCAAATTGTGATTCATAAAAAATGAGTTTTGTGAATTGATAAATCACGGTGTGGTTGGGAGAGTTGAATAGCTTAAGATAGATTGAAGTGAGTTCAATTGTATTTTCTAGCACTAAATTCCAATAAAATCTCCTAGGTAATGTTTGGTTTGGGGTCATGTGGGGTTTAAAAACCATGAATAGTATGTTCAATGTTTGTTTTGAGTTTTGAGTTAGAACAGCCTTGTAGAACGACCTCTCCGATCTTCTGTTGTATTCCAATCTTAGTCTTGACGCCATAGAGGCGACGATCTTCAAGACACTCTCTATTTGCTTCCTCCCTATCTAACTCACGTGTGTAGGCACGAATAATTAGGGTTCTGGATAGTTGAGATGACTTATTTATGGGCTACAATAGGGACCAGGAGAAGAAATTAGAGTTGGGCCTCCATTGGGCTTAAGTATCCAAGTTTAGCCCAAAACTTATACTTAAGTCCAATAATAATAATATAGTCCACTAAAGTATTATTACTGCACTGCTACTCTAATCCCATATTACGTTATGGGCTCATTTTTATTATGAGCCCGTCAGTCTCCCCGTGTTTAAGGTATACAATGCCCTTTAATTAATTAATATCTCATTCGAGAATAGTACCACTCAACCTTGTTATCATGCCAGAATAAATCCACTTGTAGGGTTACATGATAATCCTTATGAGCTCTTCAAGGGGACATCATCAGCATATTTAATAAGATACGAATTCCTTCTACAATCAACAGCACACCATAGAGACAGCATTATCTGCCAACTCACCGAGATGTTGATTTAATAAATAAATCTCACTCATTGATGAATCAAAGACATAAATAATGGTTTATGTGTCGAGATAATTGTATAGGGATTAAGAGCACAAATATTCATAATAACTGAGATCTAGTTCTCCTATATAGTCAGTATAAGTTAAATGATCTCAAGCTGTCTTGCTCAATACACACAAAGTTCACTAATGTGATTTTATAGTCAAGACAAACTAATACCAAATCACACTACAACCATCCCGATAGATTGTTCCTCGCCATATCGGTTGTGAGCATTTGTTTAGACTTTATATGGAGCAGTATAAAGTAAGTGGACTTTTGCAATAACATCTAAATAAATAATAACATGCAAAATATTTGATTATATGATTCTCATTTCAAATAAATTGTTAAAACATTGTTCATACAAAAAGCTAGAATAACAATCTCCCACTTATACTAAAAGACTATGCTACCATATCTACTGACATACATCTAATCCCCATTCCTTTTACATGACCATCAAATATTTTTACCGAAAGGCCCTTAGTAAGAGGATCTGCTAGGTTATCCTTTGATGCAATCTTAGCGACAAAACCTCCTCTCTTTTAACGATGTCTCGTATTAGGTGGTATTTGCGCTCAATGTGTTTACTCGCCTTATGGGCTCGTGGTTCCTTCGAGTTTGCTACTGCACCACTATTATCACAATAAATAGTGATTGCTTTGGGCAAACCAGGAATCACATCTAAGTCCATTAAAAAGTTCATGAGCCATACTGCTTCCTTAGCTGCCTTAGAGGCTGCTACATATTTAGCTTTCATGGTGGAGTCTGCAACGCATTTCTGCTTAACACTCCTCCATATTATGGCTCCTCTTCCAAGAGTAAACACATAACCCGAAGTGGATTTACTAGCATCCCTATCTGAATGAAAATCTGAATCTGTATAACCCACAGGTAGTAAAGTATCTGCCCGGTAAACCAACATATAATCCCTAGTCCTTCGCAGGTACTTCAAGATATGTTTTACTGAGTCCAATGCCCTTGTCTTGGTTACTTTGATACCTATTGACCATACCCACGGGATAACAGATATCCGTTCTCGTACATAAAATCACATACATGAGGCATCCTACTGCCGAAGCATAAGGAACCGCCTTCATATCCTCTCTTTCCTTTTGTGTCTTGGGACACATTTCCTTAGATAGAGGCACTCCATGTCTAAAATTTAAAAAACCTTTCTTAGAGTCTTGCATGCTAAAAGGAGTAAGGATAGTATCAATGTATGAAGCTTGGGACAAGCACAACATCCTTTTCTTGCGATCCCTTATCACTTTGATCCCTAGAATGTGTCCGGCTTTCCCTATGTCCTTCATCTCAAATTGCTTAGAGAACCATACCCTTACACTCGACAACACCTTTACATTGTTTCGAATGAGCAGGATATCATCCACGTAAAGTACAAGAAATACCCCTACATTTCCGTCATACTTCTTATACACACAAGATTCATCCGGACATTGAATAAATCCATATGACTGGATTACTTCATCAAAATGGATGTTCAATGATCTTGAAGCTTGTTTCAATCCATAAATGGACCTATTATGCTTACACACAAGATGCTCATCGCCCTTTGCAATAAATCTCTCTGTTTGCTTCATATAAATATTTTCCTCAAGACTTCTATTTAGAAAAGTTGTATTGACATCCATTTGTCATACCTCATAATCCATATGAGCAGCAACAAATAAAAGAATATGGATTGACTTAAGCATGTCCACAGGCGAAAAGGTTTCCTCATGATAGATCACTTCTTTTTGAGTATATCCTTTCGCAACAAATCTTGCCTTAAAGCTTTCCACCTTACCGTCAGATCATCTTTTTCTTTTGTAGACTCACTTGCATCCAATGTCTTTTACACCATTGGGTGGTTCTACAAGCTCCCAGACTTGATTAGAATGCATGGATTCTATTTCAGATTTCATTGCCTTTTGCCAAGATTGAGCATATTTATCATGCAGTGCTTTGTCATAATTCAATGGGTCGATTTCATGTTCACTAGGGACCAAGTCTGACGACTCTCCCAAACCCATGAATCTATCTGGTTGTCTCACAACCCTCCCACTACGACGAGGCGCCATAGGAAATTGTGTATTAGATGTGACACGTGGTGCAGTGTCTAGTGGCATTTCCTCTTGTATAGTTGGTATTAAATTTGGTGTTTCCCCTTTTACTTCCTCTAGAACAATTTTACTCATGGGTTTGTGGTTAATTACATAGCCCTCTTCAAAAAATTTGGCATTCGTGCTAACGATTAACTTTTGATCCTTTGGATTATAGAACAAACCACCTTTCGTTCCTCTAGGATATCCCATAAACAGATAAACTTCTGTATGCAATTCTAACTTATCAGTTTCTGCCTTTAACACATGTATCGGGGCACTCCCAATCTGAATGTGTTTAAGACTAGGCTTGCACCCGGTCCACAATTCTGTGGGTGTAGATGCTACCGATTTAGAAGGTACTAAATTTAGAATGTAAGCCATTGTTTCTAAGGCGTATCCCCAAAATGAATTTGGTAATTCTAAATAACTCATCATTGACCTTACTATTTTCATAAGAGTCCTATTCCTTCTTTCCGCCACACCATTCTGCTGGTGCGTTCCTGGTGCAGACAATTGGGATTCAATCCCAACCTCTGACAAATAATTCCTAAGCTCTCCTAAGAGGTATCTGTCACTACGATCAGATCATAGTGTCTTGGTACATTTTCCAAGTTGCTTCTCCACATCAGTCTTATACTCATCTTTGAATTTATCAAAGCATTTAGACTTGCAGTGTATCAAATAAATGTATCCATATCTAGAATAATCAACAATGAATATGACGAAATATTCATAATCACCTCTTGCCTGGATTGTTATATGACCACATAAATCAGAATGAACCAATTCCGACACATCTATGGCTCTATACCCCTTTGCCTTAAAAGGCCTTTTGGTCATTTTGCCTTCCAAGCAGGATTCACAAGTTGGATAATATTCCACTACTAATGAACTCAGAGGTCCATCAACTATCAACCTTTGAATCCTACTTAAATTTTATATGACCAAGTCTTAGATGCCAAAGATATATTTGATTCATTTTCAAAGGTTCTTTTCTCTTATTAGTAGACGTACCAACACAGATAATAATTACATTTTTCCTTAAAACAACCTTGTCATTAAAAGAAACAGAATATCCATCCATAACTAATTTAGAAACCGAAATTAAATTCCTTCTAAAATAAGGTACGTAAAGACAATTCCTCAAAACAAGATTTTTATTCTTATTGAAAAATAAATAAACGTCTCCCACTGCAACAGTTGCTACTCTCGTAGTATTCTCCATGTGTATGGAAATCTCCCCATCACTAAGCTGTCGTGTTTGGTGGAACCCCTGTAAAGAATTGCAGACATGGTCAGTGGCTCCCATATCTACACACCAAGTGTCAGCAGATACAGTCGCTAAACATGATTCAACAATTAGTAAATAAGACTTACCAATTCAGTTCCCCTTCAGAAGAGGGCAGTCTGCCATGTAATGTCCCGGTGATGAGCATTTTCTCAACACACAATTAATCCCCAAGTATGAAAGATGTTATTGTAGCTTCGATAAGCGACCAAGTGATTTATCGAACATAAGGGACGCATTATTATCAATTCAATTATAATCTAACTTATTAAGACTAGTTTGGCAATAAATTGGTGGAATAATTAATTATCAACGAAACAAGTAATTTAAATAGCAAGTAAATTAAACAAGAAGTAGAGATTAAACGAAGGTGAACAAGTGAGAAATTAGGTAGTCCTTCGGGCCATCCAGCTTTACTAATTAACTTTCTTTCTATGTATCAATGTCCGACTCTGCCTTGTGGAATATGGACGCGTCACTAAACCATGCAAATATATTCTATAGACATAAGTAAATAAACGTGTAACATGTGTGAATATCTTTAGAGCAAGAGATATAATTCACCCTCCTTTCTAGGTACTAGCAGTATCAATTATTTCCTGTTCACTAAGTACTCTTACACGATATGATCTCCCTTTATAGGTACTATGAAGTTATTCTCTTTATCCTACTTATTAACCCGAATCAGATTCAATTAACAAGTATTTATATAAGATAGTTCTTATAAGACTTCGGAGTCCCCTCACTTAGAATCATAACATGTAATCCTGCTCAACAATGAACGTACTCAATCAATAATCACGATATGTATTCAGACTTTATATAACAATTAATGATGCACAAAATAACTCTGAGTATGAATTAAAAAGGCGTAGTCTTATATAAAACAAACAACAAGTAGTGTTTGTTGTACAGAGTATACACACGGAAGTTCAATTAAATTATAAAAGCTTTATAGACCCTAGAACTACCGAAGCGATTCTAGCCCATGATTAATCGAAGAACAATAATGGTGGTTGGATAGATCTTACCCATAGTCTTGAAAATTACAAGATAAATTAAGAAGCGAAGAAAACCCTAGATGTGGGCACCGTCACGTCTCTCTCTGTCTTGAATATTCACTTGGTTCTAACGTAATTTGACAGACAAATCTCTCTCCACGGCTCCATAGGATGATGGTAAGGTTTCGAATGCTGTGTAGAATGAAGGTGGTACCTTTCTACTACGTAGGGTCTTCCTTTTACACTTTCAGCTCCTCCAACGAGCCTCTAATGGACTTTTTGAGCGAAAACATGTACTGAAGGTGTAAAAATGGATGCGGAAACTTCTCGCGTGTTGGTTCGACCAAAGCCCTTGGTCGAACCATTAACACCTTGGTTGAACCAGCCTGTAACAAACTAGCAGATGGCTAGTTCAACTCGAACCGCTGGTCGAATCAGAAGCATCAGGGTTGAATCAACTTTGCATCACTTCAGGCATTTGGTTCGACCTTCATGGATAGTCGAACCACATCATCGTGGTCAAACCACACTATAACAACTCTGCAGGTTGCTGGTTCGACCCGAACTAAGGGTTTAACCACTGGCTTCTTGGTCGAACCAGATGCTTAACTACACCTTTTTCGTTTCCTAGCACTTCTGTCCTTTTTCCTTTGAAAATCCGCTCAAATGGCCTCAAATGCACCTGATTCGTGACTTTCCACTATATATCTCGATTTATCTGGACTTTAGATCAAATCATGACACATCATTATCACAAAAATCAGAGCTCAAATTACGTGAATTTACACTCTCATCAAACCCCCAAACTTACATGTTGCTCGTCCTGAGGCAACGAAATCAAAACCACAAGAGTAAGTGTAATATTCACGAGGCCATCAAGTCAAGTACAATACATACCTACACATGCAATTCTATCAATTTAAAACAAGTACTTCTTGCATCATATATCTCATTCATGCAATAACATCACTCAATTATAATACACTTCGAAGTGCTAAGTCATCTAGCTCACAAGATAAGTGTTTACTCTCGCTCTCAAGTGCGAAGTACACTTAAACAGGTTAACATATACGCTCATATTCAATTCATAATTCTGCCTAATCATAAGCTTGGCAAGGGTCTCAAAAATCAACTTATAATTACTTCATTACTAGGATCACAAAGGACTTGTTTTTCAGTTGTAATGTTAGCTCTTTGGTAAAGGTAAGAAAATATAGATAGAGTGACTAATTCATTAGTAGAGAATTACCTTGGAGCTTTGCTTTTCATCAAACAACTTCATCTCCTCTATCTTATTCTCATGATCTTTATGATTCGTCTTCTCCTTCTTTTCCTTGGAATCAACATCTTCTTTGTTCAAAGTACAAGGGTACCAATTTCGAGCACTACCCTTCTAAGCAGTTGGAGTACCGATTTAGGGCACTAACCCTAAACAAGATTTAACCATATATCTTTCTTCACTTCATACCACTCAACCATTTTTTTTTCTTCCCTTTCTTCTTCAAATTCACACTAGCATATATTCACCTCAACTCTCTACTAGTGAATAGGGTATTCAACAAGGCTCAAGTAAAGGATGAATAAAACTTTTTATCAATGCTTGCTAAAGAAAAAGTTTTTAAAGGCTCAACAGGGCTTCCAATGATTTATACAATATAAGAGAAGGTAAAATTTAGCTAAGTGACTCAAATAAACAATAATGGCCTAAGATCATGTCCTAATAACTAACAATCATAAGTCTCATACAAGACTCCAAGCCAAGTTCTAGAATACGGATATACGAACGATTCTCTCAAGAATAAACTATCATGCATGGATGTAGCATGATTTCATAAGGCTCAAATTCTCACCTGGGTAATAGATTCCTAAGCACTCTTCATAGCATATAATCAAGATCAATTCCACAATAAACTCCACATATTTAATAAGTTATACATGCTTCTAATCAACAAAATCAACACATGCAAAATACGAATGCAACGTACTTATCAAAGAGTTAACTACCCATCATCACAATCCAAATCCAATCTCACACATCAATCTAACATCAGAATCAGTATATAATATCAATATGTTCCACTCGCATCACCAAATACCCAACCTGCCAGGATAAAATAGAAGGGGGATGAGATGAAACAGATAAAGATTAACACCTGGCGCCCTCTACTCCTGTAGAGCATCATCATCACTACCTCCCCTACGTTAGACATCAAAATCTATCTGCAAGCTATCTATCTTCCTATCCAACGCCTCATAATTATCATTCAAATCTCCCAACCTCTGATCCATAACCACATAGTTGGCATGCAGTGCGTTGTAATGCATATCTAGTACGGCATAGCTCGTCGTCAGCAGGCCCAGTTGGCGGTTCGTTTCCCTCTGATTGTTGTTCAGGTTGACAAGATGCTCATGCATCAATCGAAACTGCTCCCTATAGAACTCATCAGGACTGCCCCAATACTGCTGCTGCTACTACTGTGGATGTGGTGGTGGAATCTCATGCTGCAGCTGATGCGGTATCTTTATATCAGGATGCTCAATCAGCTCTGCTCCATGCATCTCCTCATCATGCACTCCGTGCTGAGGCTACTGCTGCTATTGCGGCACATGATCTACTATCCTCTGCAGCTCCTGATACATCCCTGCAGCATACATTTGAGCAACAGTCTTCCAATCTCTTCTTCTCAAGCACGTTATTGATATTGCCTCGTGTGCTAAAGTGTCCATCGACATGTTCTCATTCCCTTGAATTCGAATCAAAGCCCTCATATCATATGGAAAAATGAAATAATGGAGATTATATCCCCTAGTGAAAAACCAGTCTCCATCTCGAAGAAAAGCAAATCCAGCTCGAACACACGCACTCATCACTAGATCAGGATCCTCCATAATAGGGGTAATACCAAGGAAATCCATGTGGTATGACTCAGCCACAGAGTATGCAATCCTCTAATATTCACTCTTTGAAAAGAGGAACTCCTGAATCTGTAAAGCTGCTGAATTAGATATGAACCCACATTAAATTGCACTCCATTCATCATACACCATAAAGCATACAACTCTCCCTTGGATACGCAACTTCCCTCGGATCGGGCAAACAATGTATTACTCAAAACTCTATCCATGTATATAATGACTGGGTTGTGAATCATAGTAGCACGAGCCTCTTGATAGGCATATTCTCAACATACAATTTAATACTCAAGTATGAAGGATATCAATCGTAGTTTCGAAGGTGACCAAGTTATATATTGAACCCAAGGGACGGATAAATATCAATTTTAATTATATTCTAGTAAATTATGACTATGCTGGTAATTATAATGGTTTTGATATTGATTTGATTAACAACTATTAATTGAAATAGCAAATAAAAATAACAAGAAGAAGAGATAGTAGGTTGTGATCAAGTAAGATAGTAGGTAGTTCGACAGGTAATTCAGTTCCACTTATTAATTCATACTTTCGTGTGACGGTGTCCGACTCTACCTTGTGGTTTATGGACGCATTACTAAACCATGCAAATCTACTCTATAGACACAAGTAAATATGTGTATGACACGTGTGAATATCCTCAGAGCAAGATGTCTACTTTACCTCCTTTCTAGGTACTATCATAATCAATTATTTCCCGTTCACTTAGTATTCTAACCCGATTTGATCTCCCTTTATAGGTACTATAAAATTACACTCTTTATCCTACTTATTAACCCGAATATGATTCAATTAACAAGTATTCATATAAGATAGTTTTAATAAGACTTCGGAATCCCTTCACTTAGAATTATAACATAAAACACTGCTCAGCAGTGAACGCACTCAACCAATAACCAAGTTATGTATTCAGACTCTACAAAATAATTATTGATGCACAAAACGACCATGAGTATGGATTAAAAACACACAATCTTATATAAAATAAACCACAAGTAGTGTTGTACGGAGTTTACATACGAAAGACAAATTAACTCATGAAACCTTCATAACCCTAGAACTACCGAAGTGGCTCTAGCCCATGATTGATCTAAGAACAATCATGGTTAGTTGGACCGATCTTACTTGAATTTCCAGCGGAACTCTGTCACAGCCCCTCCGGATGATGGATGATCGACTCTCCTCTCAACTCTACGTCTCCTCATCTTTTTGATCAAGTCGTCTCTCTATGATGCTGCACAAGCCTTCTTTTATACTTGTAATCACGTCTCCTAGGCTTGGAATGGGCTTTTTAAGTGAACACACGCATTGACAGTGTAAAAACACGGATATGGTAAGTTTCCAAGCCTCAATTCGACTTCAGAAACAGGTTGAATTGACCATCACAAGTCGAATTGCAGGTCGAATCAACACACTGTAAGTCCCAGATGCTCGATTCGACCAACTGCGCTGGTCGAATCGAAGTGACGAGGTCGAATTAGCATTTTCGCCAATCGATTCGACCTCGATTCAACGTGATGCCCAGGTCGACTTCTCCTATCGTAGTCAAATCCACCATCTGTACATATTATGCTGCCAATTCGACATGAAGGGCTGGTCAAATTGATCTCCTTCAGGTTGAATCGTACTCTTGCTTCGCCCAATAGGATGGCTTCGACTTCCTTTCTTCAGTTTTCAACACTTCCACTCCGATTTCCTTCGAAAAACCACTCAAATAGCTCCAACAACACCAGATTCATGCCTTTTCACAATATATATCGGTTTACAATCGATTTCAACCTTCAAACACTCCATAATAGCACAAATCCAGGCACAAGATTCGTGAATTAACACACTCATCACCTCTTTCGTCTTGAAATCCATATCCTCTCCTGAAATAGATCTCCAAAAATCATTTGGTCTGAAATGCCCATTCTAATGCCTAGAAATCCCCCTTGGAGTTCCTAGCAACACATTAAAATCCTCAGATGTCCATGTTCTCCGTTCTCCACCAAGCTGGAATGAATAATCATACTGAAAAGAACTAGCACCCTTCTTAATCGTGATAGAACACAACACCTGCGTAGTAACATGAAAGTACGTAGGCTTTTTCAACTCCATAAAATGACGAACGCCCACTTGATTGAACATCCACATAATATCATCCTGGATATTCATCGTCCTTATAGCCTCATTATCCTGGTACCTTATGTGAGTATTCTTATCAGACATCGCACCCCATCGATCCTTAATCTCCTCCCAATTCTCCATCTCGATATGAAAATGCCTTGGTAACCTCTTCTTAAGACGTAATTTCTTAGTAACCTTGTCCTCACAAGGCTGCCTATCCTTCTTCCTCTTGGAGCGAATTTCAGTTGATTTCCCAATTCATACAAGAGTAATACTTCAATACCAAACAAATACAAGAAAAGCAAACCAACCTACATCATCTAATTTTACACTAAACTCTACTCAAGACTTCAAGTTGTTCATGTATAATCAATTTCAAATAACATGCTCCTAACTCCATGTGTTCATAAAATTTAACAATGAATCCATATACATGCTATACATTCTCACTACAAACTCAACTCTCCAACAAGAATTCACTTAAGCATGCAATTATTTAATCTTCACAAATTCACAAAAATTCTACATGCTTCTCTTCACAACACAAATTGCTTAATAATTTCAAGTAGAACATCAAGGTCTAAATGAAAATCAACGATTAAAATCAGACCCATCACTTGTTCATAAGAAATTTCAAATAAAAATCCAAAGAACACCATGAATTCACATAAAAACTAGTTCAATCAACTTACCCACTTAAAATCAAGCAATAGACTTTCAATACTAGGGTAATAGGGTCAAGAGAATGTACCTTTCGATCCAGCCATGCCTTAATATAACAAGAGATGAAAATTCCTAAATTGGATGGAAAACCCTAGTTTTTCAACTAAAAATCTCCAAATTCGTGAAAAATCAAGTGTGGAAAGGGTGGAAAGTGGTTTAATCAGAGTAAAATGAAGTAAAATCAATGTTTGGAAAACAGGATTTTTGGTTCGGAAAGGATTTGAGTGCGGGTGGTATGAAGAATGTACGGAACTTGGGCGAAAATCAAATTTAAACACGACTTACCTGGGATGGTTCGACTCTAACCAGGTGGTCTAACCACTTTGTCATGGTCGAACCTCGCTTTTGGACTATTTCAGCATTTGGTTCGACTCGAAACATTGGTCGAACCAGCACGTCGAGGTCGAACCAGCCTGTAACAAACTTTTAGATAACTAGTTCGACTCGAACCATAGGTAGAACCAAGACATCATGGGCGAACCATCCTGTAGCAATTTCTCTGACCCTGATTCGACTGGAACCAGATGGTTCGACTTACCCTTTTGTTCGAATTGGTCTGTTGTTCCTTCAAACACGATTCTTCTCCATCCCCAGCAAACTTCAAGCTAAAAAATGATCATTAGGTACCAAAACACAGCAAAAATATAGCTAGAGAACCACCATTAAGACTCAATAATCAATGTATATATACTCCGCATACGACATAATAAATAAAACACCACTAAACATTAGGCAAATTACAAAAAATTGACACATCAACACTGATTAAAGTTTTAATATGCCGCAAACAATCAACTCCCCTAACAAACGTTACATAGAAAAGATTATACTCTCGGTGTTAAGATGAGGTATGTACATCACACCCCCCACCAAACTTAGTAGAAACTATAGTCGAAACTAATTTTGCAAAGAGATGTAATTTCCGATAAGTAAGCACGTCAAATAAAAAATTTCTTACTCTCACTAATGAAATAAAATAATAAAATAGGAGGGAAAGCCCCCAACTGGCTCTCTTATTTAACGTCGAAGACTCACGACGGTACCAAATCAATGTAAGGTATCTTCAAAGACGACTCAAGCATCATCCGGCGACTTATAATGCTTTAATCGATGCCCATTCGCCGCTATGATGTCTCTATCCTTGTTCATGATCTCAAAACTCCCCCCTCCGCAGGCTCTATGGATAATGAACGGTCCCGTCTACTTTGATTTCAATTTTTCTACAAAAAGCTTCAAACGAGAGTTAAAGAGTAATACCTCGTCACCTTGCTTGAATTCCTTGTTGGGCTAATATATCACTTTAATTATGGGCTTGGGAAATACTTCTTTCTTAATGCCTTGTAGATCACCGAATTCTTGAAAGCTTGATTTCTGAACTCGTCTAGTTGATTGATATGAGTCAACCTCAACTCCTTTTGCTCCTTAAGACACAAGTTTAAACTTCTCAATGCCCAAAAAGACTTATGCTGAATCTACATGAGTAAGTGGCACGGCTTCTCATAGACAATTTGTTAAGGTTACGTGTCTAGCACAGTCTTGTATACAGTTTGATACCCCCACAACACATCATTGAGCTTTATAGCCCAGTCCTTCCTATTAGTTCTGACTACCTTCTCAAAAATTTACTTCAGTTGTCGGTTGGTGACTTTTACTTGCCCATTAGTTTGAGAATGATAAGGTGTAGTAACCCTATGCTTAACACCATACTCCTTGAGAACTCTTTCAATAAGCTTATTGACGAAGTGGGAACCTCCATCACTTACAAGTGCTCTAAGAACTCGTAGCAGGCAAAGATATATCTCTTCAAGAAAGACAACACAGTCTCAGCATCATTCATTCGAGTAAGAATGGCTTCCACACACTTAGAAACATAATCCACTGCTAAAAGGATGTAGAGAAATCCATTAGATGGGAAAAAAGGTCCCATAAATTCGATTTCCCATACATCGAAGATTTCAACAACATTGCTCGGCTGAAGTGGCATCTCATCTCTTCTACTTATGTTTCCCATCCGTTCACATCTATCGTATGTCACTACATAGAATTCACAATCTTTAAACAAAGTAGGCCAATAAAGAGCAAATTGAAGTACCTTCGCTGCAGTCATTTGAGCTCAAAAGTGCCCCCCATTAGGTTGTGCATGACAAAAATCAAGAACACTCTCCATCTTCATCTCGAGCACAGACTACGGATGATAGAATCCATACAAATATTGTATACAAACAGATAATACATATAAAAGTCTCAACATCCCTCTTAAACTTTGAAAGTTGATACTTTTTAAGATCTTTTGGAATTTCACCTACGACAATGTAATTGACATAATATGCATACCATGGATTCATTCCTTGAGCAGCGACTACACAAGCTCTCTTCGCTCCTTCAGCAAACATAACCATAATTTTCTCATCAAGGAACATCTCCTCTATGTAATCAAAAGAATTATCACAATGACCCCTTGTCTCCAACCTTGATAGGTGATCCGCCAACATATTTTCTATACTCTTCTTATCCCGGATATCCATATCAAACTCCTGCAGAAGAAGGATCCATCTAATTATCCTTGGCTTCGCTTTCTTCTTCTCCATCAAGTACCGGATTGCAGGATGATCGGTGTACACTATGGTCTTCATGCCAACCAAATACTGTCAAAACTTATTGAATGCATACACAACAGCTAGAAACTCCTTTTCAGTGACAGTGTAGTTCTTTTGCGCTGTATCAAAATTCTTACTCGCATAGTAAATGGCGCAGAATTTATTCTCTTTTATCTGTTCAAGCACCACTCTAAGTGCTAAATCACTTGCATCACACATAAGTCAAATGGTTGAGTCCAATCCGGTGTGATCAAGATAGGTGCGGTAATAAGTGCCTCCTTAAAAACCTGAAAAGTTGTTAGACATTCATCATCAAAATTAAAAGAACATCTTTTTCAAGTAAGTGAGACAACAACTTGGAGTATTTGGAGAAGTCTTTGATAAATTTTCTATAAAATCCTGCATGTCCTAGGAAGGACCGCACTCCCTTCTCATTAGTGGATGGTGGAAGCTTCTCAAATGCTACTATCTTTGCTCTATCAACTTGCAATCCTTTTGGCTGAAATATGATGTCCCAAAACAATCCCATCTCTTATCATGAAGTGACACTTCTCTCAATTCAAAACCAGGTTAGTATCAACACATCTCTTCAAAATAGTAGACGGGTTAGTCAAAAAAATATCAAAGGAGTAACCAAAAATGGAAAAATCATCCATAAATACCTCCATGATCTTTTCTATCAAGCCATCAAATATAGCAATCATGCAACACTGAATGTAGCAGGTGCATTACACAACCCAAAAGGCATCTTCCTAAAGGAAAAAGTTCCATAAGGGGAAGTAAAAATGGTCTTTTCCTTGTCCTCGGGTGCAATCATGATTTTATTATACCCCGAATACCCATCCAAGAAATAATAAAAATCATACCTTGCAAGACGATCAAGCATTTGATCCATGAAAGGAAGTGGGAAGTGGTCTTTGCGTGTATTTTCATTTAGTTTCCTGTAATCCGTACACACACGCCACCCCATAGGAATCCTAGTTGCTAATACCTCACCGTCATCTGACTTAACAATAGTCATGCCCGCCCTTCTTAGCTACAACATGTAATGGACTCACATGGGGACTATCACTAATTGGATATATAATTTCTGTATCTAGCCATGTTAGGATTTACTTCCTAATCACTTCTTGAATAGCGGGATTTACCCTCTGCTGATTCTAAATGCTACTCTTAGCCTCATCTAATAACCTTATCTTATGCATGCAATATGAAGGATTAATACCTTTCAAATCATCAAGAGACAAACCAATCGCAGACTTATACTTCCTAAGCACATCTAATAACTCATCAAGTTGATCATTAGTTAAAGAAGAAGATACAATTACCGGATATGTTTCATTGTCACCTAGATAGGCATACTTCAAGTGCTCCGGCAGCGATTTCAACTCCTCTTTTGCTGTGCTCTCCCTATCCAATGGCAAGTATTTTCTAGTCCACTTCACCTCTTCAAACTTGGTTCTTTTTTATTCATACCTATCATCACCCAAAGCAAGTAAATTTAAGAAATTCAATACATACCTCATTAGAGAGCTCATGTAGCTCGGTGGTGGGAGATAACTCCTCCCAAACCAAGCCTTTAAAATATTGACAAGAGCATCAAATTGATGCTTGCCCCAAGATCACACAAAGCTCATCGTGCCAGCCCCTTTCCAATTTCACATAGAATAGTGAAGCTTCCTAGATCCTTTAACGTAGCTGGCAGCTTTCTCTGAATGATCGAGCTGCAGTTCTTAGTCAAATTCACTGTTTTAATTTTGTTCAAGCATCTCTTCTTCAAATTATATCCTTTGGAAATCAGGCATAATATGGCATTTTCAAGATTGCTTAAGAGAAAGGAATGCTCAAGCTTATCTTGTTTATGATATCTGAAAACTTCTTGAACTTTTCTTCCAATCCCTTCTTGACTAACCTGAAAGGAAACGGAGGAGGTATCTTTGTCTTAGGAATTCCCCATTCATCACGTTCAACCTTCTCTGCTTTATCCTTCTCGGCTCTCAATCTCTTCACTCTCTCCCATTTCTTTTCTGCTATAAGCTTAGTATTCTGCCCATTGGATGATACTGGAGTAGCATTAACATTAGGTAAAGCATTTTGCACTGAAAACGGTACTGGACGAGGTGGTTCAACCTTGATTCGACTATGAGTGCTGATCGAACCAGGTGTGTAGTGTCGAACTGAGCATCAGAAAGTTCAGCATCCCTTGTACAGGTTAGTTCGACTGTGTTTCGACCTTCAGAGTTAGTCAAAACAGGGCAGTATTGGTCGAACCCGACATCAGAAAATTTAGAGTCTCGCTGACAGGCTGGTTCGACCGTGGTTCGACCTTTATGGTTGGTTGAAACAGGGCGGTATTGGTCAAAATAACCATCTAAAAGTTTTGATGGATGCCTAGGTGCTTGGTTCGACTTAGGTAATGTGGTTCGACCTACTATTTGGTTGAACCATGGTCGAATCGAGATCCTAGAGCTCTAGAATTCATTCCCGGCATCATCGGTCCCTCAAACTGTGTTCAAGACCTTAACGTGATGGCATGGAACTCTTTTCCTTCTCTACCGTTTGGGTTAATTAATTCACATTCCCTGCCATCTGCCCCATCAATAACGTCAAGTCCTTCATCTGCTTAGATATATCCTCATGATTTTTATCTATTTTCGCCTCCAACTTTGCCTCTAGACAATTCACTCTTGCATCATTCCTAGCCATGTACCTATTCACCGTATTCTCAATACCAAGTTTTACTTCTTCGACCTTAGCACCTAGATCAACACCAGCAGGAGATTGTATTGCCGCATTAGGATTACTCCACGAAAACTCTGACCTCCTTGTTGTTATAATTACCAGGGGGTAACGATTATTGTAGTTCCCTTGATGATTCCGATTTCCTTGATTCTGGAACCTTGTTCCTTGAATACTTTGTCCTACGGCGTAGTTTGTCTCTTCTAATTCCTCTTGGCTAGCTCCTTCATTACCAACATCCTGCTGCATAATTGGTACTCGCTGCGCTATATCAGTAATCTACTGTTGCTGAGACTCAAGTAACTTGTTGATATTGGCCAAACTAGAGATAATCTCATCTTCTCTACTCGACTTAACCATGGTATGCTCAACTTGCGCTACTTTTCCAAGTACATAAGTGCCTCTCACTCTATCAGTTGGCCAATCTCTTGAATTCATCAAAATATCCTCGAAGAGCTTTTCGACCTCAACGGATGTCTTTGTAAGTAGTGCTCCATTATAAGAAGCATCAAGTAACACTCGAGAATCACAATCATACTTGTTGTAGAAAATACGGTTGTATTGAGATTTAGATGGCCCATGCTGTGGACACATTCGAAGCATGTCCTTGAACTTGTCCCAAGCTTCATGAAATTTTTCTCCACTCCCGGTAGCAAATTGATTGATGTTTTACTTCATCCTAAATACCTTGGAAGGTGGCATGTATCTCTCCAAGAACATCAATTTCAATTGCTCCTAGGTAGTGCATTCAGCAGCATTAAGAGTATCATACCAATCTCTTGCTATTTCAGTAAGTGAGAACTTAAACAACACAATCCTCCTCGCATCCTCATGATCTCCTGTGCTTTTTTGTGTGCTTGCATACCCCAGGAATTTATTTAGATGCTGTTGAGGATCTTCAAAGGTTCCTCCAGAGAAAGGGCTATTTCTATCATGCTGATCAGAGCAGGGTGAAGATCAAAATCCGCATCGGCCCCTCTTGCTCCTAACAACCCCAATTTGCCTCCTCCGTTGTTCTTGAAAACTTCACGGATGATAACGTTATCCTGATTCGCCCTATCTTGGGCCATGTTGACTACTTCTTCTTCTAATTTATCTCCGGTTGCAGCTTCAATCGCTTTCGAGTTCAGCTCTTCAACTTCAACTCCTAAATTAAGAGTTGCGGTTGTTTCCACGTTCTTGTTCTTCTTCTTCTTTGCCTTCTTCTTCCTCGACGATACTCCAATTTCCAGATTAAAAAGCGCTAATGTTCTTTTCTTTGATCTATTGTGCATACACTTATGAAAAATAAGTGTTAGAAATTAAAGACAAGAATAAATAGTCTCAATTAAAGTAGAAATAATAAATTAATAATTAATGTTGTCCCGGACAACAGCGCCCAGAAATTGATGAGCATTTTCTCAACTTACAATTGATCCCCAAGTATGAAGTATGTTATTGTAGCTTCGTTAAGCGATAAAGTGATTTGTCGAACCCAAGGGACATAATATTATCAATTCAATTATTATCTAACTTATTAAGACTAGGTTGACAATAAATTGGTGGAATAATTAATTATCTACGAAACAAGTAATTTAAATAGCAAGTAAATTAAACAAGAAGTATAGATTAAATGAAGGTGAACAAGTGAGAAATTAGGTAGTCCTTCGGGCCATCCAACTTTACTCATTAACTTCCCTTCTATGTATCAATATCCGACTTTGCCTTATAGAATATGGACGCATCACTAAATCATGCAAATCTACTCTACAGACACAAGTAAATAAGCGTGTAATACGTGTGAATATCCTTGGATAGCAAGAGATATAATTCACCCCACTTTCTAGGTACTATCAATATCAATTATTTCTCGTGCTCTAAGTACTCTAACCCGATATGATCTACCTTTATAGGTACTATAAAGTTATTCTCTTTATCCTACTTATTAACCCGAATCAGATTCAATTAATAAGTATTTATATAAGATAGTTCTTATGAGACTTCGGAGTCCCCTCACGTAGAATCATAACATGTAATCCTGCTCAGCAGTGAACACACTCAATCAATAATCACGATATGTATTCAGACTCTAAATAACAATTAATGACGCACAAAACAACTCTGAATATGAATTAAAAAGGCATAGTCTTATATAAAATAAACCACAAGTAGTGTTGTAGGAGTATACACATGAAAGTTCAATTAAATAATAAAACCTTCATAAACCCTAGAACTACCGAAGTGATTCTAGCCTATGATTGATCGAAGAACAATCATGGTGGTTAGATAGATCTTACTCATAGTCTTGAAAATTACAAGATAAATTAAGAAGCGAAGAAAACCCTAGATGTGGGCTCCGTCACGTCTCTCTTCATCTTAAATCTTCACTTTGTTCTCAATTGATTCGACAAACGAATCTCTCTCCATAGCTCCGTAGGAGGATGGTAGGGTTTGGGATGTTGTGTAGAATGAAGGTGGTATCTTTCTGCTGTGTAGGGTCTTCCTTTTATACTTTTAGCTCCCCAACAGACTCTAATGGGCTTTTTTAGCAAAAACACGTACTGAAGGTGTAAAAATACGAATTTAGAAACTTCTTGCATGTTGGTTCGACCAATGCCCTTGGTCAAACCATTAACACCTTGGTCAAACCAGCCTGTAACAAACTAGCAGATGGCTGGTTCAACTCGAACCACTGATCGAATTAGAAGCATCGGGGTCGATTCATCATTGAATCACTTCAGGCTTTTGGTTTGACCACGGTTCGACCTTCATGGCTGGTCGAACCACATCATCATGGTAAAACCACACTGTAACAACTCTGCGAGTTGCTGGTTTGACCCGAACAAGTGGTCGAACCACTGGATTCTTGGTCGAACCAGATGCTTAACTATCCCTTTTCCAGTTCTGAGCAATTCTGTCCTATTTTCCTCCGAAAATCTACTGAAACAGCCTCAAATGCATCTGATTCGTGACTTTCCACTACATATCTCGATTTATCTCGACTTAAGATCAAATCACACATCATTATCACATAAATCAGAGCTCAAATTACTTGAATTTACAATCTCATCACCCGGCTGCTTGCATTTGAAGCACTTTCATTTAGGCTTCTTGACCACACCACTCTTTGTCTTCACTACGTTCGTAGGTGATGAGTTTACTTTCTTCCTCTTATTCCTACCGCCTCTCGGCCTATGATAAGCAGCATTTTCAGCAACATTAACTTTAGCAGCTTGGCAAAATAGTCCTTCTGTCGCAACAAGTTCTATTAGAGGTTCTACCATCATGTATAATCTTTTGTTCATACCGTAGTTCAGGCAAAACTGCTCAAAACTCTTAGGAAAGCTTTGGAGTATGATATCGACTTGGGTTTCCCAATCTATTTCAGCTACAAGGACCTCCAACTCATTGAGTTGGACCTGATAAGAGTGAAAATAAGCATATTTTAGTGTCCAATTTAACACCTTTTTATAGGAATTGTTGTTATATATTAGCACAAGTGTCTTATATTCAATATATTTGAGAAAAAAGGTGCATTTGAGGTGTTTTATTGTATTTTAAGTGGAAAAAGGATCATAAGCGCAAAGTTAGAAGAATGCTGAAAAATACACGTCCAACTTGTGTAATTTTTCTATGTTTGTGTGGAGTTCAAAACATGAAGTGTAATTCATAATTGGAAATTCACAGAAGAGAGGATGGTTTTGGCATAAGAAACAACTAAATCGAAGTCCAAACGAGAAAGTTATGATCAAAATGGTGATGTCGCGCAAGCTGTTCCTACTTAGCACAATTGTGTCACTTTGCATGACTAGTTGCACCTTTAAATGTTAGACTATTGTGAGTTCTTTATATAGATAGAAACCCAAGAAAGAGAAGATCGCGTGAGTGCAAGAATCACTCTAATCGGAGTTTGGACGAGGAAGTTATGCTCAAATTCGTAAAGTCGCGCAGCTGCTGGCGATAATTTCCGAAAATTAGCCCATATTTCCTATTTCATGGAGTACAATTAATCAACTTATCACATAATCCTCCATAATTCACTCATATCTTTTATTATCTTATTTCATTCCCTTCTCACACCTATATATATTTTACATCAACATTCATGTGAGAGGTGAACACAATCATCCTACACCCCACAAGGGGGGATCACCCCTAACTATCATCCACATCCTTTCCTCCATCCATCCATCACTTTGAAGATTCATCTACTGAATCAAGAGGAGAACCAATAGGAGGATTCAAGACGAAGAAGGACGTGATGACGCCCTCATTTGGGGTTTTTATCGTTTCCTAATTTATATTATATTTTCCGAAAATATGGGTAAGATCTATCCAATCCCCATGATTCTTCTTCTTAACACCATGGGTTAGAACTATTTTGGTAGATCTAGAGTTTTGAAGGTTTTTATCATTTAATTAAACTTTCGTTTGTATACTCTGTACAACATTACTTGTGGAATTATTTTATATGTAATTATGCATTTTTAATCCATATTCAGAGTTGTTTTGTGCTTCTTCAACTATTATATGAGTCTGAATATATATCTTGGTTGTTGATTGAACGCGTTCACCGCTGAACAGGATTTTATGTTATGATTCTAAGAGAGGGGACTCCGAAGCTTCATTAGAACTGCCATATATGAATGTTTATTAATTGAATTGAATTCGGGTTAGTAACCAGGATAAAGAGGGTAACTTTATATTACTCATAAAGAGAGATCATATCGGGTTACAGTACCAATTGGCCATGAAAATAATTGATTATGTCTCCTGCTTCGAGGTTATTCACATGTATTACACGCATATTTACTTGTCTATAAAGTAGATTTGCATGGTTTAGTGTTGCTTCCCTAATCCACAAGGCAGAGTTGGACATTAATACATGAAAGGGATATTAATGAGTGAAACCGGATTACTCTAGGGCTACCTATTCTCCATTCTTGAGTCACATTCTTATTTTCTAGTGTTTATTTTATTTTAGTTATGTCTTAATAATTTTGCTTAGTACTTTAATAATTCAAAACTCAACTTTTATTGTCTTTCGTCTTAATTAATTTATTAAATAATTAAATTGATAATACGCCGTCCTTTGGGTTCGATATTTAACGTGGTCGCTTGCTTAAGCTGCAATTGATATCCCTAATACTTGGGGATTAATTTTGCGTGCAAAGAAAACTCTCATCAAGTTTTTGGCTCAATTGCTGGGGACGACTATTATTATTGATTTTATTATTTCTAGTTTGATTAAGACTTTTATTTATGATTATTTATTTCTATCTAACCTTGAATTTTTCTGAGGTACTTGTGCACTAGGAAAATTAGAGAAAGGAAAGTAGAAATAACACACAATGCTAAACATGGCCGGAGTAAGGCAGAATCCAGATAATTGAAGGACCCTACTTTATTGATGGGGCAGATGGCCGAGAGTTGAATCAGCTGATGCAGACGTTGGAGAAGGAAAAGCTCCTGTCTCAAGGCATAACGAACCCAGAAAAGTGTAAAGCCACCATGTTGATATCTGAAACACGGTATGAAGGTCCAATAATACCAACAAGTGAAAACAAAGAAAGAGTGTCCCCGCTCGACCACCGTTCGACCAAACCCTTTGGTAGAGTAACGGTCGAGCAACACACTGTATAGTTGAAAAATCACGATCAGTTTACAGGAAACTTGCTCGACCAAAATGGAGTCGCTCGACTAGATCATTCTGGTATAGCTGAGGTTGAGCGGCCACCTGTAAAACTGAATAGTCATATTCTAATTACAGGGACCTTGCTTGACCAGTTTCACCTTGCTTGACCAGACCAATCTGGTTGAGCTGAGATCGAGCAACACAGTTCGACTCCGATTTCTGTACAGGACACTATACCTTATGTTCAGAATTGTCCAGTACCATCAAAGGAGCTGAATTAAAAGATTAGACTGCGGATGGATAATGAAGATATGATTTTCTTGATAAAGCGATGAAGATGCTCATGGAGACTCAAAGGGGGCGAGAGCATAGATGTGGTTTCTAACTTGTTTAATCTTGATTTTTCTAAGAAAGATAATTCTGAATTTGAGTGAAAGATTGACAAGGTGGAATCTAGACAGCTATGGGAGGAAGGAAATTCCAAGGATTATATTTTTGTGACCAAGAAAGGTGAGTTGCTGAGTATAGAGAAGAAGAGGGAATGAAGTATTTAAATGTGAGGATGCGAGAAGACCACCCTCTAATCTAGTAGTTCAAAAGGTTACATCCATCGTGACTCTCCGATGTTAAATATGAGTGTATGTTTGGGGCTTTCCCTTGCATTTTAGTGCTTTGTTATTTCTTTCGTGTGAGTGAGAAGTTATTATATTTGAAGTGCTCACACTTCGGCAATTACGTCTCAAATTTAGCTTTGACTTACGTTTTTACTAAGTTTGAAGGGTGTAATGTACTTACCTCGTCTTATGAGCACTAAGGGTATAATCTTTCCTTTCGTTGGTTGTTTGTTTGTTGTGGGGTTGATTTTTTGCGGCATATTAATTTTAACCGGTGTTGGTATGTCGATTTTTTACAACTTACATAATGTTTTGTGTGTTGGTTTTGTGTGTTTCCTAGTGTTAGTGGATGAGTTTTTAATTTTTTATTTTTTCGATATTTTTTGTGTCTCCTATAGTATTATTAATGAATCTTGTGATAATGAGTTGTGATTGAGTTTTGATGAGAGAAAAAGGTATTGGAGTGGAGGGACGAGTTCTACGCTGAGGCTTTGACCTGACCGAGTCGAACAACTCAAGGAGCTCTTTAACATTTTGAAGGAGAAATCAGGTGCCCTCGTTTCCTTATTCTAATTTTTATGAGTGCTTTTAATTAGTAGGAGTGGAAGAATTGAGTTTCTATTATTTTGGTGATCTATGTGAGCTTGTGGTGTTTAATTTTGCATGAAATTCATATGCTCTTGAAATTGATGAAGAAAGTGTACTTGAAAAATATTGTGGTATGAAGTTCTGTGTATTAGTGGGATATTGCTTACCATGAAAAATGTCCTGTTACTTGTTAAAAAACCATGTGAGATTTTGAGCCTTATTCAAGCACATAATCACATGATATTTCTTTTCTATTGAGTATCGTTCTTGTGTGTGTATTCTAAAACTTGCCTCTTGTCTTACATGAAACTACATGTGTGTTAGATGATGAGAGATTATTTTAGGCCACCCTTGAATTTATGAGTCACTTAACCAAATAATTCACTACCGAATGATGTTTATCCATAGTTAGCCCCGTTGTGCCTAAAAATCTCATTCTTTGGCAGCTTATGAGAAATAACCACTTTGAGCATCTGAATTTTTTTAGCCTTGATTCTATCATGACGAGAATTAATGGTTTTTCAAAGTGTGTTGATGGAATTTTATAACAGTTTTGGAAGGAATGAAATTGGTGTTGAAATAGTGATTGAGCTTGAAAATGCCTCTTAGGAGAATCATGAAGTACTGCTTAAATCTAGTACTCCATAGAATCAAACACCCTAGGGTATTGCTTAAATATAGTACCCTATGGAGGATGCGATAGGTAGTGCCCAAAACTGGTACCTCAAGAAAAAAAGAAAAAAAAGAAGGAAAAAAATTGTTGTGCTTGAAAGAAAAAAGTGAAAGAGTTGAGGAGGATGTTGTGCTTAATTGTAGTGAGTAAGAAGAATGAAAGATCATGATGGATCGTGGCTTGATTGATCCGAGTTTTGAGTCATTTATCTATATATTTCCTACCTTAACCAAAGAGCCATCGCTACATTCAAAAGAAAAGCCCTTTTTGATTCCATTATCGAATCATACTTTTAGTAGTGGAGAGTTTGAGACATTTGACAAGCTTATGTTACGCATGCACTTGAATTGAATCTGAGCGTAAACACCTTAACCCATTAGTGTACATCTTTTACACTTGAGTGCGAGTAATATATTCTTCCCGTGAGACATGTTAATGGAGCATTTGAATTGGTGGTGATTGTCTTATCTTGTATGCTATGAATTGATTATTACATGTAATAAGAGTTGCATGACCTAAGTTGAGGACAATTGCATTTTGAATGGGGTATTGGTCATAGTTCTTGTTTCCCCACTAATTTTCTCACTCTCTTTCTCTTTATTTTTATCTTGTTGCCTCGGGACGAGCAACGGGTAAGTTTGGGGGTTTGATGAGAGTGAAAATAAGCATGTTTTAGTGTCCAATTTAGCACATTTTTAAGGGAATTATTATTATAAATTAGCAAAAGTGTCTTATATTCAATATATTTGAGAAAAAGGTGCATTTGAGGTGTTTTATTGTATTTTAGGTGGAAAAAGGATAAAAAACGCAAAGTTAGAAGAATGATGAAAAACGAATGTCCAACTTGTGTAATTTTTCTGTATTTGTGTTGAGTTCAAAAATAGAAGTCTAATATATGGTTGGAAACCCACAGAAGAGAGGATTGTTTTGGCGTAAGAAACACCTCAATCGAAGTCCAAACGAGAAAGTTATGATCAAAATGGTGATGTCACGCAAGCTGTTCCTACTCAGCACGATTGTGTCACTTTGCTTGACTTATTGCACCTTTAAATGTTGGAATTTTTGTGAGCTCTTTATATGGATAGAAATCTAAGAAAGAGAGCAAGAATCACTCTAATCCGAGTATGGACGAGAAAGTTATGCTCAAATTCTTGAAGTCGCGCAGCTGCTGGTGAGAATTTTCGAGAATTTCCAAAAATTTCCCAAAATTAGCCCATATTTTCTATTTCTTGGTGCATAATTAATCTCCTTATCACATAATCCTCCATAATTCACCCATATCTTTTATTTCCTTATTTCATTCTCTTCTCACATCTATATATATTTTACATCATCATTCATGTGAAAGGTGAACACAATCACCCTACATCCCACAAGGGGGGATCACCCCCCAACTATCATCCACAACCTTTCCTCCATCCCTTCATCACTTTGAAGATTCGTCTACTGAATGAAGAAGAGAACTAAGAGGAGGATTCAAGATGGAGAAGGACGCGACGACGCCCACATTGAGGGTTTTTATCGTTTCCTAATTTATCTTATATTTTTCAGGCATATGGATAAGATCTATCCAATCCTCATGATTGTTCTTCATAACATCATGGGATATAACTATTTTGGTAGATCTAGGGTTTTGAAAGTTTTTATGATTTAATTGAACTTTCGTGTGTATACTCCGTACAACACTACTTGTGGAATTATTTTATATATGATTATGCATTTTTAATCCATATTCAGAGTTTTTTTGTGCATCTATAACTATTATATAGAGTCTGAATATATATTTTAGTTGTTGATTGAGCGCATTCACTGCTGAACAGGGTTTTATGTTATGATTCTAAGAGAGGGGACTCCGAAGCTTCATTGGAACTGTCATATATGAATGTTTATTACTTGAATTGAATTCAAGTTAGTAAGCAGGATGAAGAAGGAAAGTTTATAGTACCTATAAAGGGAGATCATATTGTGTTAGAGTATCAATTGGCCAGGGAAATAATTGATACTGATAGTACCTAGAAAGGGGGTGAAATTATGTCTCTTGCTCCGAGGTTATTCACACGTGTTACATGCATATTTACCTGTGTCTATAGAGTAGATTTGTATGGTTTAGTGATGCGTCCATAATCCACAAGGAAGAGTCGGACATTGATACACGAAAGGAAAATTAATGAGTGAAACTGGATTATTCTAGGGCTACCTATTCTCCATTCTTGAGTAACATTCATATTTTTCTGGTGTTTAATTTATTTTAAATGTTATTTAATAATTTTTATTAGTAGTTTAATAATTTAATACTCAACTTTTATTGCTTTTCGTCTTAAATAATTTAGTAAATAATTAAATTGATAATAGGCCGTCCTTTGGGTTCAATATTAAACATGGTCGCTTGCTTAAGCTTCAAATAATAACCTAAATATTTGGGGATTAATTTTGCGTGCAAAGAAAATGCTCATTAGGCAAATCATTCTAAGGACATGATCCATTCCCGGAGTGCCCTTAGCCATTTTGGTGTTCTTCAGCACAGCCATGCCCTCTGACCTTGCAGGTCGACTCTGGTATACGAAAAGTTCTCTTAGATTCTGCATCATATCATAGGCAGTGTTCATGGCTTGATGCTGATGCTGAAGCACGTTTGATATAGAAGCCAAAATGTAGCACTTCGCCATCTTATCAGCTTAATCCACCTATTATAAGCAACTATTTCCTCTTCACTAGAGTCTTTCGTAGGTTGCAGAGGACATTCCTCAGTGAGCACAAAGATATAATCTTCAGCAGTTAAAACAATGTCCATGTTTCGTTTCCAGTCAATATAATTGGTGCTAGTTAGTTTTTGTTCTTTAAGTATAACAGAAAGTGGATTAAAAGTCATTTAAAAATCCTGAGAATCATGTAAATACACAGATTAAATACTTTGAATTTATCAATTTATATTGGTTCCCTCAAAAAAATATAAAATAAAATTCACAGACATCTCAAGCACCGTGAGTTCGTATGTGACGATAGTGTGGACGTATACAAACTCCAATATTTACAAGAGAAGATTTTACCCATTAATTTCATTCATCACCTATGACAAAATAATGAATAGTTTGTTCATCTTTAGCCATGCAAATAATAGCAGTGACTCCGATGGGGAGGATACATATTATTTACATCTAAGTGTGCACCATTATTTGATCCCAAGTCCATTGTCCAAGCTTGTGTCCCTTCATATGGATAAGATCACACGCGCACAAGTAATTTTCTACAATCATCATAAAGAAGTTTGTACCAGTGATCCGTAAATAAACTCATCCGATGGGGAGGAAGGCACGATAGCCAACAGGCAAATTTATTCACATCACTTACAAACCTACAATGGAGGCCATGGGAATAATCAAATAAACCCTCTCCCACTTAGTTATTTAACACCGACGATTTTTAAATGCATATAATATTCAATAATAAATTACGCAACTTAGCATGCTCCCATCATAGCTATTTAAAGCAGTAAATTACTTAGAACATGCAAAATATATATAACAATAATCAGATAATTAAATAAATTATGACAGTTATATATCATAATGAAAAATGAAGTAAATCACATGTCAAACGAAAATGAGACCATTTGGCCCATACTCCACATCGGCATTACTCGTGCCATTCACCTGCACGGGTCGTGCTGCTACCATGCAGCTCTATCACGCCTTGCGCACCATGCATCCGCCGGTCGTGCCATCTGCCGCATTACCTGTGCCGTATCCTGCTTGCCGGTCATTCCGCCCATGCCTGCCATGCTGGAAACCACTCTCAGTCTTGCAAGTTGTCGGCATGACTCATGCCGCTTAGCAGTACCGGTCATACCGACAACGCCACATACTCATCACGCCGCACATCCATTTGCGCCGCCCATCTTTACCCTTGGTCATCTCTTTCTACGCCAGCTGATCGCGCCAGCATCTCCAGCCAGTCGTGCCGTCAGCATCAACTAGGCCTGATAGACAACCTGGATTGTGCCGCAAGTCAACTTGAACAGCAGCCTGACCACATCGATGCTGCCGCCTGTGCTTTCCGCCGCAGCTACTCATTCCATGCGGCTGCCCAGCATCGCTCGCTGGCATGGTCATCGCCAAGCGCAAGCCATCACGCGTGACCCTCGGCAACAGTAGTGAGCAACCATAGCAACACCAGCAAATGGCATCTTGACTCCCTATCGACGGTAGTCGCATGTCTTCTCACCATCCACATCCACCGATCGCGTCGCCTTCCAGGCGTGTGTCCGCCGTGCAGTCATGTCGGGTGATACCATAAGCGCGCACGCCTGCGCGTGATTCAATGTTATACGCCGCAATTGTGGATGCCGTGAACTGTTAGGCTTCCATTCGTTTCTAAATCAATGGAAGCAAAAACATAGAAAAGTATTACCTTTCTCCAGAGTATGTTGAAGAAGAGCATGAATTCTCGCTGACAGCATGCGAAGTCTCACGACTTTGGGCATAACTTCTCCATCCAATCTCCGAATTGAATGATCTTTACGCTAAAACGATCCTCTCTTCTGTGGATTTCAAATGATGTATCACAAGTCCAGTTTGGAGTTCCACACAATTTTAGAAAAATCATGGAAGTTAGTGAACTGCAACATCAAACAACCTTTCGATCTTCTGTTATATTCCCAAGTCCTATCTCGACGTCGTGTGGGCGACGATCTTCGAGATCTTCTCAATATGTTGTTCCCTCACCCTCCTCACAATGTTAGGCATAAATAATTAGTTAGGGTTTTCGGACAGCTGAGATGACTTATATATGGGCTACAACAGAGAGCAGGAGGAGAAATTAGAGTTGGGCCTCCATTGGGCTTAAATATCCAAACTTAGCCCAAAGCTTATACCTAAGTCCAATAATAATAATATATAACACTAAAATATTATTACTGCACTACAGTTCTAATTCCATAATTATTACATTATTGGCTCCTTCTTATTATGAGTTTGTTAGTCTCCCCATGTTTAAGATATAAAATGCCCATTAATTAATTAAGTTACTGAAAACTCCATTAATTAATATCTCATCCGAGAGTAGTAACACTCAACCTTATTATCATGTCGGAATAAATCTACCTACAGGATTTACATGATAGTAGTTTTGAGCTCCTCAAGGGGACATCATCAACCTATTTAATAGGACACAGATTTCTTCTACAATCCACTGCATACCATAGAGACAGCACTATTTCCCCACTCACCGAGTTTGTTGATTTAATTATATGTAAATCTCACCCATTGAGGAATAAAATAAATACGTATTGTCTTACGTGTCGAGGTTATTATATAGGGATTAAGAGCACGAACATAATTAATAACTGAGATCAAGTTTTCCTGTATAGTTAGTATAAATCAAACGATCTCAAGCGGTCCTGCTCAATACAAACAAGGTGCACTAATGTGATTCTATAGTCAAGAATACCAAATCACGCTATAACTTATCCCGATAGAGAGTCTCCGTCTATCTCGGTTGTGAGCATTTGTTTTTACTTTATAAGAAAACCGATAATATGATCTTCCGCGTGTTGTCGCACAACATATTATCTACAGTATAAGTAAGTGGACTATTGCATCGGACATATAAATAAATTATAAGACGCAATCATTTGATCATATGATTCTCATTTCAAATAAATTGTTAAGACATTGTTCATACTAAAGCTAAACTTTTAGTATACAATCCAACAATCTCCCACTTATACTAAAAGACTATGTTATCAAGACCACTACCATACATCTGATTCCCACTCCCACGACATGACCATCAAAAGCTTTCGCCTTAAGGTCCTCGTAAAAGGATTTACTAGGTTACCATCCGATGCAATCTAGTCAACAACAAACTTCCCATCATCATACGATTTCTTGTAACAGGTGGTACTCGCGCTCTATGTGTTTAATTACCTTATGGGCTTGTGATTCCTTCAAGTTTGCAACTGCACCATTATTATCACAATAAATTGTAATAATCTTGGGCCAACTTAGAATCACATCTAAGTCCATTATAAAGTTTCTAGAGTCATACAGATACTTTGGTTGCCTCATAGGCTCTAATTCATCATCTTTCTATGGTGGAGTCCGAAATATATTTCTATAAGACACTCCTCCATATTATTGCTCTACTTCCTAAAATTAAATACATAACCTTTGAGGTGGAATTACTGCCGTCCCTATCTGATTTGAAAAATCTGAATCTATGTAAAACACAAGAAGCAATGAATCTATCCGGTAAGGCCACATATAATATCTAGTCCTTTTCAGGTACTTCAAAATTATGTGTTACCACAGTTCAACATCTTTGTTTTTGGTTACATTGATACCCACTAACCATGCGTTTAGCAAAACAGATATTCAATCTCGTGAATAGCATTCCTAAGATTAAGCTTTTTTATTTGCCAAAGCATAAGGAACCGTTTTCATTTACTTTATCTTCTTTTGTGTCTTAAAGACACATTTCCTTAGATAAAGTCACATGCTAAAATGAGTAAGGATTGTATCATTTCATGAAGCTTGAGATAAGCGCAACAACCTTTCTTGTGATCCTTTTACTATCGCAAGAATATGTTATGTTTATCTTAAGTCCTTCATTTCATACCGCTTTATCAACCATACCCATACGCCTGATAATACTTTTTCATTGTCTCCAATGACCAAGATACCATCTACGTACAGTACAAGAAATATCACCATATTTCCGTCACTCTTTTCAATACACAAGATCCATCCAAGCCTTGATAAAATCCATATTACTGGATTTCCTCATCAATACGGATGTTCCAAGATCTTGAAGCTTGCTTTAGTCCATAGATGGACAATTTTAAGCTTACACTCAAAATGCTCTTAGCCCTTTGCAATGAATCACTTTGGTTGCTTCACATAGATGTTTTCTTCAAAACTTCCAATCAGGAAAGCTGTTTTGACATCTATTTGTTATACCTCATATTCAATATGAACATCAACAAATAAAAGAGTCTGGATCGACATAGGCATAGCTACAGGCGAACAGGTTTCCTCATAATTGAACCCTTTCTATCTGAGTATACCTTTTAGCAACAAGCTTTCCTTCCAAGGTTTTCACCTTACCGTATGATCATCTTTTATTTGTATGACCACTTCCAATGGCTTTTACACCATTGGTGGTTCTACAGGTTCCCAGATCTAATTTAGAATCCATAGATTCTAGTTCAGAATTCATTGCATCTTGCTAAGATATTGTATTTTCATCTTGTAGTGCTTTGTCGTATTATTGGGTTAATTCCATGTTTACTAGAGACCAAGTCTCACGGCTCTCCCAAAATATATATTTTATCATGTTGTAAACAACCCTCCCACTATGATAAAGCGCTACATGCAATTGTGTATCAGATGCATCACGCGTTGTAATTTCCTTGTGGTATATCCTCTTGTACAGTTAGTACTATACTTTGTATTTTCCCTCTCACTTCCTTTAGAACAACTTATACATAGGTTTCTGATTTATTACATAGTCCTTTTCCAAAATTTAGTGTTTGTATTAACAATCACCTTTCTATCTTTTGGACTAAATAAATCACCTTCATTTTTCTAGGATATCCCACAAACAGAAAAACATTCATACGAAATATTGTTTCTAGGGCATACTCATAAAATGAATTTAATAATTAATCATCTATCTAACCATTACCATAAGAGCCTTATTCCTTCTTCCGTCACACAATTCAGCTGGGGTATGCCCAGTGTAGTCAACTTGGGATTCAATCCCAAACACTGATTAAGCTCCTAGACTATCCTAAGAGGCACTCGACACCACATTAAATCATAATGACCACCTCTCGTCGTGATAGACTTATGACCGCTTAAATCAGAATGAACTACTTCTAACATATCATTGGCTCTACACCCCTTTGCCTTAAAAGGCCTTTAATCATTTTACTTCTAAGCAAGACTCACAAGTCAGATAGTTTCCATTTCAGATAAACCCAACGGTCCATCGGCTATCAATCTTTGAATCCTAGTGAAGTTAAATTGATCTAGTCTTAGATGCCATAGGTATGTTTAGTTTATTTTCGAAAGTTCCTTTCTCTTACTAAGATTAGAAGAAGCATTATTAATTACTATTTTTTGCATCCGTGGGAAAATGCCTTAGAAGTTTACAAATTGTCTATCAACGTATCACAGCAGATTATAGCTTCATCCCTCATCACTATGACCATGTCATTTAAATGAAATAGAGTATCCATTCGTAAATACATAGAAACTGAAATGAAATTCTTTCTATGAAAACGTACGTAAAAACAATTTCTCATAATCAAACGTTTATTCTTATCATAATATAAATAAACAACTCCCACTGCAACAACCACTACTCTTGTAGTTTTACCCATGTCTATAAAAATCTCATCATCTCTTAATTGCAGACATTTAGTGATTCTGGTATCTAAACACAACGTATCATTAGATGTCATCACTAATCATGCTTCAACAATTAGTAAATGAGGTACTAACCTTGTTCATATCTTGGAGAAAATTGATTTCCTTCGCCACATGTTTTGTCAGAAGTTCCCCACCATATACAACCTCTTGTATTTCAGGTAGAACTTGATCAAAACATCTAGGCAAATTATGAAGAATAAATTGATCTAGGTTTCCCCTTCAATTTCTACTCCAAGCATTCCCAATTCATCCATCAACTTATCCATGACCTCCCGCCTATCAAACTTACTCAAGTATTTGAAGAGTTGCATGAGACCATCATATTTTTATGAACCTCTCACCTTTCCACTAGAGACTTAAATAGGCATCAGAGAGCATTCTTAGTGAGAACACATTTATATTTCTAAGCAGTAAGAATCAAAACCAAGATTCTTTTCTAATCATCTAATTTTTTACAAGTAAATATGTTTCTTTTAGTAAACAATAAGAGAGATAAAACTATTTGAAAATACAGAGAATCATATAAATACACTGATCAAATCTTCGAATTTATCCATTTATATTGATTCCCTCAAAACAACATAAAAATAAAATTCACCAACATCTCATGCACTGTGAATCTGCATGCCACGTTAGTGTGGACGTATACAAATCCGAACATTTACAAGAGAAGGTTTTACCCATTAATTTCATTCGTCAACCTAATCACATGACAAAACAAATAATAGTCGGTTCCTCTTTAGCCATACAAATAATAGCAGTGACTCTGTTGGGGAGGATACTTATTATTTACACCTAAATGTACACCATTATTTGATCACAAGTCCACGGCCCAAGCTTGTGTGCCTTACAGTTGAAAAAGTACACACGCGCTCGGATAACTTCCTACAATCATTAATTATAAGTTTGTACCAGTGAATCGCATATAAACTCACCCGTTAGGGAGGAAGGTTTATACTAATACGCAGGTTCATGTGCATCACATTACAAACAATAATTATCTAATGAAGTCTGTACAGTGATCCGTGAATAATGGAGTTTATTCACATCACTTATAAACCAATAATGGAGGTCGCGGGAATTACTAACCTATTCCCTCTCCCACTTAGTAATTTAACACCGAGGGTTTTTACATGCATATAATATTCAGATATAATACGCAACCTAGCATGCTCCTATTACGGTATATAAGGCAGTAAATCACAGATAATCATGCATACATATATAACAATAATCAGATAATTAAATCAATTATGACAGTTATATATTGGCGAATTCGATTGTTCGCCACTAAGCACGAATACGAGCAATGACCTCTAGATTATCAAATTTTCGAAAATCTCCAGATTATAAAATTTTCAAAAATATCGATATCGACCATCGATATCGTCGAGATTATCGAAATCATCGATATCGACCAGATTATCAAATTTCCAAAAAACTTCCAGATTATCAAAATTTTGAAACTATCGATATCGACCGTCGATATCATCCAGATTATCGTAACCATCGATATCGACCAAATTATCAAATTTTCAAAAATTTTCAGATTATCAAATTTTCAAAAAACTCCATATTATCAAATTTTCGAAAACTTCTAAATTATCAAATTTTCAAAAAACTCAAGATTATCAAATTTTCGAAAATATCCATATAATCAAATTTTAAAAAATTTCCAGTTTATCAAAAATTTCCAGATTATCAAATTTTTAAAACTTCCAAATTATCAAAATTTTGAAAATATCCAGATTATCAAATTTTCAAAATTTCCAGATTATCAAATTTTTAAAAATTTTCAGATTATCAAATTTTCGAAATTTCCAGTTTATCAAATATTCGAAATTATCCAGATTATCAAAATTTTGAAAATTTCACATTATCAAATTTTCAAAAATTTCCAGATTATCAAATTTTTGAAATATCCAGATTATCAAATTTTTAAAATTTTCAGATTAACAAATTTTCAAAAATTTCTAAATTATCAAATTTTCAAAAATATTATCAAATTTTCGAAAATTTCCACATTATCAAATTTTCGAAAATTTTCAGATTATCAAATCTTCGTCGATTTATGTCAAATGTATAGAGTATTCAATAAGAAACAATAATTTCTAAACCCTAGTCCACTTTTGACACAGGTTTATGGTATCTGAATAGGGTATACTAGCATAACATTAATACTTAAACCCTTTCACCTTTTGACATAAACTCTAAACTAATGGTTCACGCTTCACCACAAAACCGAAGCTCTGATACCAGTTGTTGGCGTTCGATCGTTTGGTTAACATGAACCGTTAGGGTTCCATGCGTTCAAAATCAACGGAAGCAAAAATATAGAAATGTATTACATTTCACCAGGGTATGTTAAAGAAGAACATGAATTCTCGCCGACAGCATGCGCAGTCTCACGAATTTAGGCATAACTTCTTTATCCAATCTCCAAATTGAGTGATCTTTATGCCAAATGATCCTTTCTTCCGTGGCTTTCAAACCGTGTATCACACGTCCAGTTTTGGAGTTCCACACGATTTTAGAAAAATCATGAAAGTTGACAAACAGCAGCAGCAAATAACCTTCCGATCTTCTGTTGTATTCCCAAGTCCAATCTCGACGTCATGTGGGCGACGATCTTCGAGATCTTCTCAATTTGTTGTTCCCTCACCTTCCTCACAATGTAAGGTGTGAATAATCAGTTAGGATTTCTGGACAGCTGAGATTACTTATATATGGGCTACAGCAGGGACCAAGAGGAGAAATTAGAGTTGGGTCTCCATTGGGCTTAAGTATCCAAGCTTAGCTAAAAGCTTATACTTAAGTCCAATAATAATAATACATACCACTAAAATATTATTACTGCACTACCGTTCTAATCCCATAATTACATTATGGGCTCCTTCTTATTATGAGCCCGTTAGTCTCCCCATGTTTAAGATATACAATGCCCATTAATTAATTAAGTTACTGACAACTCCATTAATTAATATCTCATCCGAGAGTAGTACCACTCAATCTCATTATCATGTCGGAATAAATCTACCTCCAGGGTTTACATGATAATCCTTTTGAACTCCTCAAGGGGACATCATCAACCTATTTAATAGGACACGAATTCCTTCTATAATCAACTGTACAACATAGAGACAACACTATTTCACAACTCACCGAGTTTGTTGATTTAATAACATGTAAATCTCACACATTGATAAATCAAAGAAATACATACTGCTTTACGTGTCGAGGTTATTGTATAGGGATTAAGAGCACGAACATCCATAATAACTGAGATCAAGTTCTCCTATATAATCAGTATAAATCGAACGATCTCAAGCGGTCCTGTTCAATACAAACAAGGTGCACTAATGTGATTCTATAGTCAAGATAAACTAATACCAAATCACACTACAACCATCCAGATAGAGAGTCCCCGTCTATCTCGTTTGTGAGCATCTGCTTATAGTTTATAAGAAAACCGATAATATAATCTTCCACGTGTTGTCGCACAACATATTATCTACAGTTTAAAATAAGTGGACTATTGCATTTGACATATAAATAAATTATAAGACGCAATCATTTAATCATATATTCTCAGTTCAAATAAATTGTTAAGACATTGTTCATACTATAGCTAGACTTTTAGTATACAATCCAACACCCGCAACTCGTCATCGATCAACATACATATAGGGATACGAAAAGAGTATACGGGTATAACATTATATACTAAACCCTAATCAAGTTTGGCACATAAATCCTAACCTAACGTCTCATGCTAAACCACGAAACCTACGCTCATATACCAATTGTGGGCATTTTGATCGTTGGTAACATGAACCATTAGGGTTCCATGCGATTCTATATCAGCAAAAGAAGAACAGCTTTGCAGAACGACCTCTCCAATCTTCTGTTGTATTCCCAAGCCTAGTCTTGACGCCGTGTGGGCGACAATCTTCAAGACACCCTCAATCTGCTTCCTCCCTATCTAACTTACGTGTGTAGGAGAAAATAATTAGGGATCCGGATTGCTGAGATGACTTATTTATGGGCTACAACAGGGACCAGGTGGAGAAATTAGAGTTGGGACTCTATTGGTCTTAAGTATCCAAGTTTAGCCCAAAACTTATACTTAAGTCCAATAATAATAATACAGTCCACTAAAGTATTTTTACTGTACTGCCACTCTAATCCCATATCACGTTATTGACTCCTTCTTATTATGAGCCCGTTAGTCTCCCCGTGTTTAAGATATACAATGCCCATTAATTAATTAAGTTACTGACAACTCCATTAATTAATAATATCTCATCCGAGAGTAGTACCACCAACCTTTTTATCATGTCCGAATAAATCCACCTGCAGGGTTTATATGATAATCCTTATGAGCTCCACAAGGGGACATCATCAGCCTATTTAATAGGACACAGATTCCCTCTACAATCAACAGCACACCATAGAGACAGCACTATCTCCCAACTTACCGAGTTGTTGATTTAATAAATAAATTTCACCCATTGATGAATCAAAGACATAAATATTAGCTTACGTGTCGAGGTTATTGTATAGAAATTAAGAGCATGAACATCCAGAATAACTGAGATCTAGTTCTCCTATATAGTCAGTATAAGTCTAACAATCTCAAGCGGTCCTGCACAATACACACAAAGTGCACTAGTGTGATTTTATAGTCAAGACAAACTAATATCAAATCATACTACAACCATCTCGATAGATTGTCCCCGTCCATCTCGGTTGTGAGCATCTTTTTATACTTTATAAAGAACCGATAATATGATCTTCCACGTGTTGTCGCACAACATATTATCTACAGTATAAAGTAAGTGGACTTTTGCAATAACATATAAATAAATTATAACATGCATGCAAAATATTTTATCATATGATTCTCATTTCAAATATTGTTAAAACATTGTTTATACAAAAAGCTAGACTTTTAGCACATTATCCAACACAATCTCTAGCCCTATCAATCAATGTGAACTTGAATAGAGTCATCCTCCTTGCATCATCATTAGCCCCTCACTTTTTTTAGTGTTGGCATATACGATGAATCTCTTGAGATGCTGTTGCAGATCTTCAAAGGAACCCTCACAAAATGGGTTCTTCCCCACCATGTTGATAAGAGCAGGATGTAGTTCAAAGTCATCATTGGCTCCCCTTGCTACTATCAACCACGTGTTGCCAATTCCATTAATTTTGTAAACTTCTCGTGTGTCAACATTACCCGGATTTTCCCATGCTCTGGCCATGTTGACTTCCTCTGTGTTTGATTCAGATTTTGATACGGATTCAGTCTCCAATAAGTTTTGCACTTCGATTTCCACTCCTTGTTCAGGAGTATCAATCGTGACCACTTTCTTATTCTTTCTTTTCTTCCCTTACCTTTTCTTATCTGATGCTTCAATTTTCGGATCAAAAGCTACTAAGTTAGCCCCATTTCGATCTAGTGTGCATACACCTGAGAAAAATTCAAAGTTAGAAAATAAAAATAAGTAGAGAAAAGGTCTCAATTAAAGTAAAAATAATAAAATTAATAATAACAACCGTCACTAGCAACGGTGCCGAAAACTTATTACGATTTTTGTTGCTCACAAATTAATCCCCCTGTATTAAAGGATGTAACTGTAGCTTAGGCAAGCGACCAAGTCAAAAAATATCAAACCTACAAAATGGAGTATTATCAATTTAATTATTGCCTAAATTAATTAAGACAAAATTGGCGATAAAGTTTAAAGATCAAGTCTAACAACTAATAAAGTGTAATAAATAAATAAATAAACACTACACCAAAAATACTGATAGACATCGGTTAAAAACTAATGTCTATTTCACCAAGCAGCCGATGTTGAAACCCCCGATGTTGAAAGTGAGCAGTGATAGACATCGATTTTTAGCCGATGTCTTTTCCCTTGTATAGACATCGGTTGCATCCTTTGACATTGATTATCCACCGATGTCTTTCAACGAAAAGACATCGACTTACACCCATAAGACATCACTTTTCAACTGATGTCTTTCCAAGAAAAGACATCGGATGTGACCAAAAGACATCGGTTTTAAACCGATGTCATTCTAGGAAAAGACATCGGTCATGACCTATTAAACATCGGTTAATAACTGATGTCTATCCACTTAAAGACATCGCAAGGTTCCAATAAATCAGTTTTTCACCGATGTCTATTTTAGAAAAGACATTAATTTTGCACCAAAACACATCGTTTTTCCATCGATATCTTTTCTAGCATAGACATCAGTTCCACACCTATAGGCATCGATTTTACATGATGTCTTTTATATTTTATTTTTATTTACTTTAATTTTATATATAAATTTATATTATTATTAAAACAAAATTAAACGCAATCATTACTATATATAACTCAAAACATACGAATATTTTACAACAATTTCAAATTTATAATTTAAAATACAGAAAAAATTATCCTTCAAATCTAAAAGTACAAAAATATTCTAACTATTTAAATCCAAACTTCAATTTTACATTAAATAGAACCTAAATTTATAAATAAAAATCTCATGATTGAGAGATGCCCAAACTATTGTTTCACATCCACTCTATTTCCTTGCCTTGCATTATAAAATATTTTTATCTTCTTTTCGTCTCACTGCAATTACCAGAGATAGAATAAAAGTTTAGCACTTAATAATAAGACAGACGTGAAGATATTTATTGGGAAAAAAGTTAATATGACTTAAAGATATTGCAATAGAACAAAGATTGTTAACATGACTTAAAATTTACATGTATAGCCTAAGAAGAATGAAGTAAAAACAAGAATCTATGTATTTTTTAAGAGAAGTAAATATAATTTATTAGTAAAAATCATGCACAATGGAATTACATCTCTCATGATCAACATTTGATCAATTTTAAGCACAATTAAGCATCCTAAAGCAAAAATTCTCTTTTGGGCATTCCATCAAACACCTCTATTAATTTTCAAAACATATAAGAATGATAAAGTTTTGCAATGTAATTTATCTCCATTTCTCAATAAGCCAGACCAACAATATAACATGCTTTTCTTATACAAAACATAGAAACCATAGTTGTTAAAAGGCGCGCCTCAGGCGCTCAGGTTCAGGGGTTTGCGCCTAGATTGTAGATTTTTTGCTATTCCAGGCTCATGTATCAAAGGCACGCGCCTAGGTGCGCCTAGATACGCCTAGGCGCGCCTTCTTCAACATCCTTTTTTTTTTTAATTTTTTTGAAGTTGGTACTCAATTATTAAAGGGTTTACACGTTTTTAAGATAAAAATGGACAGCACACTTATAAAATGAAATAAATAGAGAATTAGAGTTAGGGTTTTAGTACTTGAACTTTCAAAACAAAGACAAAAAGGTGGGCTGCCTTCACCTCCACCATCTGCCGCTTACTTGAACTTTATTTGTGTGTATGTTTTATCCGTTATAATGCTATTATGAATTATTATGTATCATTATGTGATGTTATGTGATTTTTACTTTAGTTTAGTTAGGTAATATGATTGTAAGTAGGATATATTTGTGTATATACATTGTAAATTAAGTTTTGGGCAAAATGTAGCTCAGGCGCGCGCCTCGGGTGCGCCTTGCGCCTCAGGCGCGCCTAGGGGTCTGTGCGCCTAGGTGCGCCTCTCGCTTTTAACAACTATGATAGAAACATTACGAGGAAATATGTGGATAATAACCTAGCATTTCCACAGAACTTCCGATAACATGTAAGAATAATAATTAGTTGTTAAAATGTTTTATACAGCTGTATAGGAACTGAAGGTACAATACTTATTGATAACATGGCTATTTCTCATTTAAGAAGTTCATTATCCAGTCGATTTAGGTTCTGAGACATCCTAGCAAGACTTATTGACATGCATGGCTAATTCTCATTTAAGATGTTTAATATCCAATCGATCTAAGTTTTGAGGCATCCTTCCTAAACATTCATCAGAGGGTAATGTTAAATAATGATTGTTGAGAAAACTTACATGATTGTTGAGAAAACTTATATGATTGTTGAGAAAGTTGAAAAGAACAGGATTTACAATTTGTTTCAGTGCATAATGTCTGACTTTAAACAAAAATCTGCTTTGTTTGGGTATTAATTAGACTTCATAGCATATATCATTGTAAAGCCATGAAAGTCTAGTTTCTAAGGAATGTTTTAGATTGCAATTTAGAGTTTTGAGTAAAAAGTTATGTTCAATTTACCAAGGGGTGGCAGTCTACTCGGGAATATGATGTAATGCACAATGTCTGCCTTCAAGTAAAAATCTGATTTGTTTGGAAATGAATTAGAACACATGGTATATATAATTGGAAAGCCACGAAAGTCTAGTTTCTAAGAAATTTTGTAGATTGAAATTTAGAGTTTTGAGTAAAAAGTTATGTTCAATTTACCAAGTGGTGGCAGCCTACTCGGGGAATATGATGCAGTGCACAATGTTTTCCTTTAAGTAAAAATCTGCTTTGTTTGGGTATGAATTAGAACTCATGGCATATATCATTGGAAAGCCACGAAAGTCTAGTTTCTAAGGAATTTTATAGGTTGCAATTAGGAGTTTTGAGTACAAAGGTATGGTTGATTTATAAAAAGGTGGCAGTCCACTCCGGAATTTGTCAAATTAAAGGTCTATCTTTTAATCTTCTATTGGCATTTCATCAAACACCTTGCATACACTTTCAAAATATATAAGAAAATAACAATTTGCATTCCAATTTATGTCCATTTTTTACCAAGCAAAACCAAACAACGTACCTCTCACTTCAATTCAATATTTACGCAAAATGTAAAGTATAAACAAAGTACTAAACCTCTTCAAACAAATAATATATGAAGTGGCTAATTATGGTACACAAACATAAGAAATTGAGTGAAAGTTACCTTGAAAAGATGGCACAAAAATGAGGGGCAACTCAACAGCCTCACGAATCTCCTATTTCAACTCTTCGGTGCCATTTGTCTCTTCTCGTCTTTAACTTCAGAAGTGAGTTCGCTAATATTATCATATGTCTACATTCCTTGCTTAACTTAAGTTTCCAGCATTGGCTTCCCCTTATAATTTAATATTTAGGAGATTAAAACCATCAGCCATGGTTTAAAATTATATTTGAGCACGTTTGGAAGAATTCCACAAGCATACCTTCAAGGAGTAATTCTTAGAAAACAGGAATAAGTTTTTAACCTCAGAGAAATTTTATCATGAAACATCGACTTCATGACCAGTGCTTTAACCTCCTCGTCAACTAAAATGACTAACTTTCCCTCGACTTATGTTAAAAATGTGCAGCAATCCACTACCATAGATACAAAAGTGCTGGGATTATCAACTCCAATAATTTCTAAAAGAAATTTGGACACTTCCAAGAGCATATAATGATAACTCATCTATATCAATTAACAAACTACATTTAAGAAAGCTTAAATTCAGTATTTACCTCCTATTAGTATCACCGACCCTTATCTGGGCTCCATATGGAAAATTTTTCCTCGCGGTTCCTTCAAGAAGTGTTCCCTCTTGTAGATACATCATCTCCTAAAAGAAAGAACAGCCAAGAAATATACCATCAGAGAAATAAGTAATAACCATCAAGAAATTAGAACGCAGTGACATAAATACAAAATGAAATAATTTGAATAAATAGTACGAATCCAAGCATCCTTCTCCTGAATATTAGGTCATTGGTATCTTCTTTTATTCTAGTAATTTGTACATATACTCTTCGTCCAACCTGCAATATCAAGATAGAAATTAATTAGAAATAACACAATATATTGAATTATTTAGTAAGTATTCATTCCATAATGAAAGTAAAATCTATGACTACAAATTAAAATATCTCAGTATTTTAGAGTGAGTTTGACAAATCCTCTTCTAGAAAAAAGTTAGTTCTACCCTGTAATACCCCGTAAGTTTCACCTGCAATTTTTTTCTGCCATGGCCCAAAATCGTTGAAGCCCACGTCCACTCAGCCCATTCATTATTATCAGCCGTGAGTTTAATTAAAACAAACAAGTTTTCTTACTCTCCAAGAAAAAAATCGTGATCTTCATAGAGGAGATATCGTTTCCCCTTATCAACCTATATCTTAGGAAATAAGTTAAAATCCTACGAAGATTTCTCCACAACCAGCCGTGAGAATATAATCCAAAGTCTTCCTTATTCTCCACACACACGATACACTTTCATACGGCTGCGAGCAGTGAGAGGTAACGCACAAATTTACTTCTTCTTTTCTCTTCTTTTCCTTCTCCTTTTCTTTCTTCTTCCTTCGATCAAACACTTGTTTTCCTCCTTTATTTGTTTCTGCAAACTTAAAACTGCCAACCCTAACATTCTCAATTTGCAAGCCTTGCGTGAATAAGTAGGTAGATTAGTTGTACTATAGTTTATCGAAGTCATGTAGTAATGGTCGAACATGATGATGTAGGTGACGAAGGAGACTCTGATATTGTCGTTAGTACTTGAACGTTGGACATCACTCGGTTAAAGGTGGGGATTCTTTCATACTTATATGCGTTAGATGATTACGTATGTGCCAATTGAATTAAACTTGTATTTGTTGTCACTTGAGAGTTGATGATCATACTTGAATGTTATGAAATATTATATGACATGGGTATGGGCTGCATAAGTGCCATACTATAGCACGGGTATGGGCTGTAATGGTGCCATACTATAGCATGGGTAAGGGCTGTGAAGGAGTGCCTTACTAACGAATCGTGATATCGTAAAGTTACACGGATAAGGGCCGAAAGGTGCCTTATTATGACATGATAAGATTGCATTGTAAGTGAATTGAATTCTCGCATATGAATTATTTGATGTATGTAAGCATGTTTAGATCGTCACTGAGCGTGTGGTTGCTCACCCCGATAAATATTCTTATCGCAGGTTGAGCGTGGCTAAGCATACGAGCGGGGGTTGTGGGCGAGGAGACTTAATAGTTAAACTTCAGTTTTAACGCAACATGTTTGTGTTGCAAACTTTCCCGTTTTTTTTATGAATACTTGCATTGAAACTGATTCACTTTATTGGCGTTTGATTACATAGTCTTGATTAGTATTCTGAAAATTTATTTACGGTGATGTTGTTGGAAGAATAGTATGTTCGAAATCGAGTGTGTTAATAAGGAGTTTGACCTGCTAAATTGGAAGTGTCTTTGTGTGTGGTGTCGAACGCCTAATTGGGACCGCTTACCATGTGTTGATGCGTTGAAGCTGCCATCTGTAATGGAAATTAGAAACTGTTTGGTAGTTAGCTGCATGCTTAGGTTGAGATTTACCTTAGTTACAGACTTGTACTACAGGGTACAAGTACTCATGTTAAATTAAATTTTCATTGATTAATATTGTTTAGTGTGTGTGAAAACAGTAGACGTGTGATATGGTTAGGAGTCGTCAATTGAGATTGCAGGCTAACTTGTCATCTGTTCAGTCTTTGGTGTCATGAGGCATAGAGAGTAGTGGGTTGTTAGAGGATGCCAAGTGAGACTTTAACTCTTACCTTAATTACTTGTTTATGGGGAGGATTAATTAAAGGGTATTAATATGTTTAATTCAAGTGTTACATGCCATCTGGTGTACAAACAGGAGTTATAGGATATGGTGGGGTTACCTGAAAATTTGCAGAGTTGAAGTGTAGAACTAATACTTACAGTCCTTCCCTAGGATTTTGCAGGATTTTTGTGAAATAAAACTTACAGTCCTTACATATGATTTTGCAGAAAGTGTAGGAATCAAACTTACTGTCCTATTTTAAAGGGTTTGCAGAAGATCCTACTTACTGTCCTCTTGAAATTTTGCAGAATTAGGAGTTGCAAGTTAGATTTCATACTTATTGTCCTCATTGAAATTTTTGCAGAATTGAATTAATACTTACTGTCCTACCTTAGATTTTGCAGAAAGTAGGAATGAAACTTATAGGCCTTCTTTCAAGTTTTGTTGCAGAATGTTGCAAATGTTACTGCGCAAGCCTTGGTCTTTTTAAAAGGTCCTGTATGTTTCCAGGACATGGTTTTTGAAGGAACTTTCAGCCTTTTTCTTTTAAAACTTTTGCAAAATACTTTGATTGATATTCAAAAATAGAAATTTGCAGAACTTAAAGGATTAATCCCTCATCTAGACCCTTTGCTTACAAATTATTTTGCTAAAGCTTGTAGAATACTTGTAGGACAAACAACTCATTTGCTAACTCTTTTCTTTGCTAGATAATTTTTGTTGTTTGCTGAAATTTATGGGACCATTTCTATTTCCTCCTTGTTTGCAAATTATCTCCTACATGTTAAAATAATAAAAAAAAATTTAACCATGCCCCATTTAATATTTTATTTCAAATGCTACATCGAATTTTATCCGATAAAAATTTGGGGCGTGACAGATTGGTATTAGAGCAGGTTTACGATTCTGTATACTTGCTTAAAAATTTTTAAATTTTTATTTCCGCACATAAGTGAAATTCGTGGCTTGAATGATATGATTTTGCAAATGTATAAAAGTTTAAATAAGGTCTCTTGCTACGCATCCACCGAGTACGACGCCCGCTTCAACCAAGGTATGAAAGTATAAATTGCATAAATTGACGACATGCGAGATATAAATGAAAGTTTATGTTATATGAATAATGTGGGATTTTCTTTATGATAAATGATGAATGTTTTAGAATTTTATTGCGAACCTATATGATTAGTAAAGATATTATCGCATTAGATGGGTGACTTGGCAAGACGACAAGCCTACATGAATTATCACCGGGACGTCAGACATGACTTGCCCACCCACATTGCTCACATGCTACAATTATGGAGACAAGTTAAGGATGTAGGTGAAGGTATTACTGATTATTGGGCTGGATTAAAGCTCATCAGCACGTTACCATGGGCTTGGAAAGACATGGCCGATTCCATACATGCTGACCTTATGCATCACTCGGTTCAACACCAAGTTCCGCAAGTGGACCACGTGCAGTTCACAGCCGTTTTATTCATGAGAGTCGCAAGATGGTATCCGCCAAACCCCCCTCCCGGACATCATATCTGGGATATTCATAATGAGCAAGAAGAGCGGTTGGTAGGTTACCTTGCAGAGCCGGCACCGGAACCCAATAACGAGCCAAATGGAGCCATGAATGAAGGAGAAATGGATGAAAATTTCGAGTCAGACCCGTCCGAGGACTCGGGAGTATATGGAGACTAAATTACTTAAATTTTAAATTCCATTTTTTTTAAAAACTAAAAACAATATCCCTTATGTCAGGGACTTGAAGTTTATTTCATTATTTAGTATTCATTATTTCATTATTTAGCATTTGATTCTAATTTAATTTGCAAGTTTAAGATATTTTTTTTTTATTTATTCAATGATCAAAAAATTTTTTTTTATTATGATGCCTATAACGTACATTGGCTACCTTGTACAATAATATGATTTGCATTAGGATTTCATTCATTAACTTGAATAAATGCTAAAATTATTTTACATGGTGGAATTGAAGGATGCCTCCAAGAAGGGATGTTCAAAACCCTCCAAACGCACCGAATGCTCCAAATGTTGATGCGGACGCTCATACAAGAATAGTACATGAGTTTCGCCAAAACCATCCACCCTTCTTCAAGGGAAGTGAAGGACCCGAGTACGTGGAAGAGTGGCTACGAGCACTTGAGAGAATTTTTCGTCTCTTAAGGTGCAACGATGAGCAGCGTGTGATCTGCGCATCCTACCAATTTACTGAAGATGCCGATCATTGGTGGGACGGATACTGGGAGATGAGACCCAATGAGAACCGGGAAGCTATTACCTGGGCAGAGTTCAAGGATATAGTAATGGCCAATTACTATCCTCAAGTTTACCACAATAATATGGAGCATGAATTTTACAACCTCCAACAAGGGAACATGACCGTAAATGAGTATGAACGGCGGTTCAATAAGCTGCGTCGATCAGCTCCACAGCTGGTCAATACCGAAGAGAAACGAGCCAAGAAGTTCCTGGATGGATTGCACCAGGATATACAAGAGAGAATGTCTTCACTGCCCGACATGAGCTACGCCGACACGTTCATGAGGGCCCAGAAGGTTGAAGCTTGCTTACTGAAAGGGCGAGCGAACAGAAAGCCGATGGAGAACCCAAATAAACGGAAATGGGAAAATTCTAACCAAGGTAGAAACAACAATCAAAGGCAAGCTAGAACGAACAACAACCCGCCGGCCAACGCACAAAGACCAAAGCCTCTCTGCACACAGTGCGGGAAGAATCATTATGGAGAGTGTCTCATGGGACAAAACAAATGCTTTAGGTGCTATGAAGTTGGCCATCAAGCACAGAACTGCCCAAAGCCGTCCAACGTTAAACCTGATCGTAAGGGACCACCTCCGGGGGGAAACACAAGGCAAGGCACTGGAGGAAGAGGGAGAGTTTTCGCTATGAGCCAAGCTTAAGGGGACAATGAACCTAATGTTATGACAGGTATGTTAGCAGTGGGTAAATCCCGAGCTTTCACTTTGTTTGACACTGGTGCATCACATTCATTTATTTCCGCAAAGTATTGTAATAATGTTAACTGTAAACGAGTCAAGAGCGATGAACCTCTTGAGATTAGTCTACCTTCGGGAGAGAGAGTTGTTGTGAATACCTTAATAGAAAGTGTGAGCGTACACATTGAAGGAGTAGACTTTAGCGTCAAGCCGTATGTTATGGATATGCATGGATTTGATTTGATTCTAGGAATGGATTGGCTTACCTATCATCAAGCCAATATAAAGTGCAAGGAACGAGTAATGATCTTAAGGGAACCAAAATTTGAGAAAGAAGTGGTACACAAGCTCAAGAGTGGTGTAGTACCGAGAATATTATCTGCTGCAAAAGCTGCCAAGATGCTTAGAAAGAAGTCCTGCCAGGGATTCCTAGTCAACGTTGTAGACACCATAACACAGAAGTACCACCTAGTGACATACCTATTGTCCGAGAGTATCTTGATGTCTTTCCGGAAGATTTACCAGGCGTGCCTCCACATCGTCAAGTAGAATTTTCAATAGACTTGATACCAGGATCAGCACCAGTATCCAAAGCTCCGTATCGAATGGCGCCCGTGGAACTACAAGAGTTGAAAGTTCAGCTACAAGAGCTCTTGCACTTGGGGTTCATCCGCCCAAGCGTATCTCCATGGGGAGCGCCAATCCTGTTTGTTAAGAAGAAAGATGGATCCATGAGGATGTGTATTGACTACCGAGAGCTTAACAAGTTGACGATAAAGAACAAGTATCTCTTACCTCGAATTGAAGACTTGTTTGACCAATTAGAAGGAGCAAGCGTATTTTCCAAAATTGATTTAAGATCCGGGTACCATCAATTGAGAGTAAAGGAGTCAGACATTTCTAAGACTGCTTTTAGAACGCGTTATGGGCACTATGAATTCGTCGTCATGCCTTTTGGGTTGAGTAATGCGCCTGCAGTGTTCATGGACCTGATGAATCGAGTTTTCCACCCGTATCTCGATCAGTTCGTTATAGTCTTCATCGACGACATTTTGGTATACTCCAAGGATGAAGCACAACATGAGGAGCACTTGAGATTGGTATTCGAGATACTTCGCAAGGAGAAGTTATACGCGAAGTTCAAGAAGTGTGAGTTTTGGTTGAAGCAAGTCACATTCCTTGGACATGTGGTGACATCACAAGGGATTGAAGTAGATCCATCTAAAATAGAAGCAGTAAATCAGTGGAGGGCACCTACAAATGTTCAAGAAGTTCGTAGTTTCTTGGGATTAGCTGGCTATTATCGAAGATTCATAGAAGGATTCTCCAAGATAGCCGGTCTAATGACACGATTAATTCGTAAAGGAGAGAAGTTCATTTGGTCTGACAAGTGTGAAGAAAGCTTTCAAAGGTTAAAGCACGATTTGACTTCAGCACCCGTGTTGACAATCCCAAATCCGAATGAAGAGTTCACGATCTACAGTGATGCATCAAAGCAAGGACTCGGATGCGTATTGATGCAATATGGAAAGGTTATTGCACATGCTTCTAGACAGCTGAGACCGCACGAAGTGAACTATCCTACTCATGACTTGGAGTTAGCGGCCGTAGTTCATGCTTTGAAGATTTGGCGACACTACCTTTATGGTGGGATATGTACGATCTTCACGGACCACAAGAGTTTGAAGTATCTGTTCACGCAGAAGGAGCTCAACATGAGACAACGGAGATGGTTAGAGTTGGTGAACGATTATGACTGCACCATTGAGTACCATCCAGGCAAGGCTAACGTAGTGGCCGACGCTTTAAGTCGGAAAACCAAAGTGGAGTTAAATAGCCTGTATACCAAGCAAGAAGAGCTGGTCGAAGAGTTCGCCAAGATGCAAATTGAATTAGTGGCATCACCCTCCGGCACGAAGGCGATCATTGCGGCATTAGAAATTCAGTCGAGTTTGAAAATGGAGATAAAGGAAGCTCAAGAACAAGATCATTTCTTGCAAGGAATGATGAAGAAGGCACTAGCTGGAGGCGAATATAATGGCTTCAAAGTGGACGAAGAGGGGAGTTTTGACTTTAATTGGAAGATTGTGTGTTCCAATGGTTGAGAAGTTGAGAGAAAAGATTTTAAGTGAAGCGCATGGAGCGCCATACACCGCTCATCCTGGAGGAACGAAGATGTACCATGACTTGAAGGAAATATTTTGGTGGCGAAGTATGAAACGAGATATTGGATACTTTGTTGAAAGATGTTTAACTTGCCAACAAGTTAAAATTGAACACCAGCGACCAGCCGGAAAGCTTAAACCACTTGAGATCCCCGAGTGGAAATGGGAGCAAATTGCCATGGATTTTGTCGTAGGTTTACCAAGGTCTTCGAAGGGAAATCATGCCATATGGGTCATCGTCGATCGATTGACCAAGTCAGCTCATTTCTTGCCCATAAAAATGACATTCAAGATGGAGCAGTATGCGCAGTTGTATATTCAAGAGATAGTGAGGCTACACGGCGTACCAATGTCAATAGTGTCTGATAGAGATACGCGTTTCACTTCCAGGTTTTGGGTAAGTCTGCACAAGGCGATGGGAACTAAACTAAATTTCAGCACAGCTTATCACCCACAAACGGATGGGCAATCTGAAAGAACAATCCAGATTTTGGAAGACATGTTAAGAGCCTGCACTGTTGACATGGGGGAAGCATGGGAGAAGTTCCTACCTCTTGTAGAATTTGCTTACAATAACAGCTATCAAGCAACTATCAAGATGGCTCCTTACGAGGCGCTCTATGGGAGGAAATGTAGATCACCACTATATTGGGATGATGTTGGTGAGAAAGCTATTCTAGGCCCCAAACTAATAGAAGAATCAGTGGACAAGGTCAGAATAATTCGAGAAAGAATCAAGACTGCTCAAGATAGACAAAAGTCCTATGCTGATCAACGAAGAAAGGATTTACATTTTGAAGTCGGAGATCATGTCTTTCTGAAGGTGGCTCCCACGAAGGGTGTCATACGATTTGGAAGGAGAGAAAAGCTTAGACCTCGTTTCGTTGGTCCATTCAAATTCTAGATAGAGTTGGAGATCTAGCCTATCGTTTGGCGTTACCACCCGAGTTACCCTCCGTGCACAATGTTTTTCACATTTCGATGTTGAGAAAATACGTTCATGATCCTAATCATGTTGTGGATTTCTCGACATTGGGGATTGGAAAGGACCTGACATATGAAGAAGAACCTGTGTCTATCTTGGATCAAAAGGTCCAAAGGATTCGAAATCATGACGTGTCACTCGTCAAAGTTCAATGGAGTCGGCATACGGAAGATGAGGCTACATGGGAAAAGAAAGATGAAATTCAAACAAGATACCCCTGTTTCATTACGGGTAAGATATTTATATAATTATGGAATTTCGAGGACGAAATTCTTATTAGGAGGGTAGGATGTAATACCCCGTAAGTTTCACCTGCAATTTTTTTCTGCCATGGCCTATAATCGTTGAAGCCCACGTCCACTCAGCCCATTCATTATTATCAGCCATGAGTTTAATTAAAACAAACAAGTTTTCTTACTCTCCAAGAAAAAAATCGTGATCTTCATAGAGGAGATATCGTTTCCCCTTATCAACCTATATCTTAGGAAATAAGTTAAAATCCTACGAAGATTTCTCCACAACCAGCCGTGAGAATATAACCCAAAGTCTTCCTTATTCTCCACACACACGATACACTTTCATACGGCTGCGAGCAGTGAGAGGTAACGCACAAATTTACTTCTTCTTTTCTCTTCTTTTCCTTCTCCTTTTCTTTCTTCTTCCTTCGATCAAACACTTGTTTTCCTCCTTTATTTGTTTCTGCAAACTTAAAACTGCCAACCCTAACATTCTCAATTTGCAAGCCTTGCGTGAATAAATAGGTAGATTAGTTGTGCTATAGTTTATCGAAGTCATGTAGTAATGGTCGAACATGATGACGTAGGTGACGAAGGAGACTCTGATATTATCGTTAGTACTTGAACGTTGGACATCTCTCGGTTAAAGGTGGGGATTCTTTCATACTTATATGCGTTAGATGATTACGTATGTGCCAATTGAATTAAACTTGTATTTGTTGTCACTTGAGAGTTGATGATCATACTTGAATGTTATGAAATATTATATGACATGGGTATGGGCTGCATAAGTGCCATACTATAGCACGGGTATGGGCTGTAATGGTGCCATACTATAGCATGGGTAAGGGCTGTGAAGGAGTGCCTTACTAACAAATCGCGATATCGTAAAGTTACACGGATAAGGGCCGAAAGGTGCCTTATTATGACATGATAAGATTGCATTGTAAGTGAATTGAATTCTCGCATATGAATTATTTGATGTATGTAAGCATGTTTAGATCGTCACTGAGCGTGTGGTTGCTCACCCCGATAAATATTCTTATCGCAGGTTGAGCGTGGCTAAGCGTACGAGCGGGGGTTGTGGGCGAGGAGACTTAATAGTTAAACTTCAGTTTTAACGCAACATGTTTGTGCTGCAAACTTTCCCGTTTTTTTTATGAATACTTGCATTGAAACTGATTCACTTTATTGGCGTTTGATTACATGGTCTTGATTAGTATTCTGAAATTTTATTTACGGTGATGTTGTTGGAAGAATAGTATGTTCGAAATCGAGTGTGTTAATAAGGAGTTTGACCTGCTAAATTGGAAGTGTCTTTGTGTGTGGTGTCGAACGCCTAATTGGGACTGCTTACTATGTGTTGATGCGTTGAAGCTGCCATCTGTAATGGAAATTAGAAACTGTTTGGTAGTTAGCTGCATGCTTAGGTTGAGATTTACCTTAGTTACAGACTTGTACTACAGGGTACAAGTACTCATGTTAAATTAAATTTTCATTGATTAATATTGTTTAGTGTGTGTGAAAACAGTAGACGTGTGATATGGTTAGGAGTCGTCAATTGAGATTGCAGGCTAACTTGTCATCTGTTCAGTCTTTGGTGTCATGAGGCATAGAGAGTAGTGGGTTGTTAGAGGATGCCAAGTGAGACTTTAACTCTTACCTTAATTACTTGTTTATGGGGAGGATTAATTAAAGGGTATTAATATGTTTAATTCAAGTGTTACATGCCATCTGGTGTACAAACAGGAGTTATAGGATATGGTGGGGTTACCTGAAAATTTGCAGAGTTGAAGTGTAGAACTAATACTTACAGTCCTTTCCTAGGATTTTGCAGGATTTTTGTGAAATAAAACTTACAGTCCTTACCTATGATTTTGCAGAAAGCGTAGGAATCAAACTTACTGTCCTATTTTAAAGGGTTTGCAGAAGATCCTAAACTTACTGTCCTCTTGAAATTTTGCAGAATTAGGAGTTGCAAGTTAGATTTCATACTTATTGTCCTCATTGAAATTTTTGCAGAATTGAATTAATACTTACTGTCCTACCTTAGACTTTGCAGAAAGTATGAATGAAACTTATAGGCCTTCTTGCAAGTTTTATTGCAAAATGTTGCAAATGTTACTGCGCATGCCTTGGTCTTTTTAAAAGGTCCTGTATGTTTGCAGGACATGGTTTTTGAAGGAACTTTCAGCCTTTTTCTTTTAAAACTTTTGCAAAATACTTTGATTGATATTCAAAAATAGATATTTGCAGAACTTAAAGGATTAATCCCTCATCTAGACCCTTTGCTTACAAATTATTTTGCTAAAGCTTGTAGAATACTTGTAGGACAAACAACTCATTTGCTAACTCTTTTCTTTGCTAGATAATTTTTGTTGTTTGCTGAAATTTATGGGACCATTTCTATTTCCTCCTTGTTTGCAAATTATCTCCTACATGTTAAAATAATAAAAAAAAATTTTAACCATGCCCCATTTAATATTTTATTTCAAATGCTACATCGAATTTTATCCGATAAAAATTTGGGGCGTGACATACCCAAACTCAACCAAAGAAGAAAAGAAATTTCAACAGGCACTCTAGTTTATCATTCTCAATAGTTGAAAATGTTCGTATGCAGCTTTCCCAAGATCTTAAAGAAGATATATTAAGGAAGAGAGAGCTAGCCACCAAAAGCTTCTTTCTTAGGTAGAGGATAATCATCAAGAGACCAATGCAAGGTTCTGAATAAGGAATTTGGAAGCTCTCTCATCTATAGCAATCTATTTCTCCCCAAAACACACTTTCTATAAGTAGAAAAAAGAATGTATAGAAGATAATCTTTACGAGTAAATGTTGGCACCAGTTCAATCTTTACGAGTATTTATTCTTTGGAGATAAACAAAGTCCACTTCTTGAATAGGGTATGTAAAATAAAAGAGGGTTATTTTGAGTTATTCAAAAGAAAGGGGAGACCACTTATCATCTGCAGAGAGAAATTTAAAACCCACTATCTATTAACTTAATTCTTCACTCGAAAATAGATCGAATCAGTTATTCTAGCCCATATACTAAAGAATTAAACTGTCCAGGACTAATAAACTCATGCAAATAATTATAGAGTTTAGGAACTATAAATTCCCCCTTTTTTTACCAATGCCGAAGTTTCCAAGAATTTCTAGGTGCAATGTCACTAGCCAAAACATGAAAGACTCTAACTTATCAACAGAAGTGATATTATATATCAACACAGAAATCACTCACCATGTGAAAATTAAATACAAATAAATAGTGGAATCAAAATTGAAAAGGAAAAAACACGAACCTCAGCAAAGGAACCAGTGGGTTCTGATAATATAATCCGCGGCGAACCATCGTCGTCATGAATTAGATTAAACTACGTCATGGTCATCCTCAATTTCTCTCACGAATCACAATTCGCTTTACCTTTACTCTCCTCCTTCAAACCACACAAAATGCATAACAAAAATTAAAATCCGTATTAAAAAAGAGAACAATAAATGACACATATCAATTAAATTCAGGGTTTCGTACCTGAAAATCCCAATTAATTGGATAATTAATCTATTCGAATAAAAATTGAATTAAACAGAAGAAACAACTCAAATATTTGGCTTAAGAAATAGACGATCAAATCGGCTTCGAGTTTGGAGAACAGGCCACCCTCATCACAGTTCCGAAATTTATCTCTTTCGTGAACAAAAACAAATCATGAAATAGGGAAAGCATTCAGAGTTTTCTCAAATAGGAATGTAATTTAATCATATATACACGAATAATTAATTTTGTAACATTGGATTCGGATGTGTTTATACAAATAAATAATGAAATCACTCACCATGTGTTGTATATAGGAGAAGCGAAGCCCCGAAACTCATGAGACCTAGCTCCGTGTAACTCCGACGGTGGTGTGAATGAGAGACAGAGCAGCGCATAACTCCGACGGTGGTATGAATATACAGCGGAGGTAGTTTTAATGGGTGGTTTTTGGAGGCAGAGTTCGACCTGCTGAAATTTCAAAGTCGGTGTTAGGCTGAAAACAAGAATGGAAAGCTGAATTTTGTGAATTTCTAGGGTTTAAATTCTAATAGATATTATTTTTTTGAAAATAATTTTGAAAGGTTACATGTCTTTGTTTGTTAAGAAAAAGAAGGAAATTATGGGACGTACGGTTGAATCCTAAGAGTGGAAAAAAATATTTTGAAATTAAAATTTTGAAAAACATCAGACAATAGACATCGGTGCTAAAGAAACTGATGTCTATCAGCGCGTTATTTTGAGTTGGCAAATAAGCATCGCTTGAAAAGACATCGGTTAGTAAAACCGATGTCTATCAGCGTATTTTCATAGAAAATCGATGTCTATCAGAGAAATAACATCGCTTGAAAGACATCGGTTAATTAAAACCGATGTCTATCAGCGCATTTTTTTAGAAATGTGAATAGATATCTTTGAAAGACATCGGTTAGTGAAAATCGATGTCTATCAGCGCATTTTCGTAGAAAACCGATGTCTATCAGCTTACATTTTCGCTGATAGACATCGATTTTGAAAAAGACATCGGTTTTAAACAAAAAGACATCATATTTTAAGGATAATCGATGTCTATTCTGCGATGTTAATCAATAAATTTGGTGTAGTGAAAAATAAACAAGCACTAGAAGAATTCAGAGTAGTTTAAGATTTGGATAATAGGTAGTTCTACGAAAATCAAGTTTAAATAAACTCTTTAATTTCTCTCTCTAGAATACGAACCAACTCTGCTAGGTGGATATTGACACATCACTAATATGTATTCAAACTTACTCTATAGACACAAGTAAATAAGCAAGTAAATATAGTGTATCCCTTCGGGGAAGAGATCTAATTTAATCCCCCCTTTCTAGGTACTATCAGTATAATTTCTTTCATGTAATGATAAGTATGTAATAATTATTTAAGATTGTTCATGTGAACATCACTCGGTCAATATATAGACTTTTTTTCATAATAATATTATATTAATAATGATAATCTCATATCGTGGTTGATAAATAATTACTTAGAATAATTTTTAATCGATAATAACTCATTTGATAAAGTATTATAACCTATATTTAAGAAAAGTGATTCATAATCTTAAAGGCTGGTAGAAGGATCAGAATCATCCGATGATATGATGGTGACTTGAATCTTAGCTTCTTCATATTTGACATGTTTCGCTGCTTCTAGAAAGAGCTCGTACAAATTCAATAATTGAGGCTCTTTCAACAAAATTTCATGTGCATCATTTTTCTCCAAATTGCTTTTATCTCTTTCGTGAACCTCTCTTTCATATCTTTTTCGAGATAATCCATTTGATCTGTCACTGAATAGAATAACACCTCCAGTGCATTTGGTGAAGGTGCTAACTTCCATTCGCGGGATCTCTTATTTGACGATGAGGGAAGTGTTTTTGCCATTTTTTTATTATTGATATTGTGTTTTTTTTACGCGTAACTAAGGATTATATTAAAGTTTTGAATAATATTGGTAGGATAAGAAAATTAATGTATAAAACTCTTCAACTTTTTATCTTGATGATAATAACAATCATAATAATAATAATAATTTAAGATTTAATGTACATAGAAATTTGTGATCTATCCTGTTACCGACATCGTTTGATCATCTACTCAAATCTATTTCATACACAAAAATAAATATGAGTGTAAAATCCTTTTCATAATATCTTTATTATAAAACATGTAATTGTAAATATCTTGCACTTTTGATTTAAGGTGAGTAATTGATAAATTAACTTTTTACGGATGTAATAAAATTTTATTAATAAATTATTTTGAAAAAAAATTATAAGTATTTTAATTTTATAAAAAAAATATATAATTTTTTCTACAAAAATTTTGAATAAATTATTTTTTCTAACAAAAATTATAGATTGCTCTAACTGTATTTTTATAAAATAATTTTTTGTTCTAAACGATAAAATATTTATTTATAAAAAATGAAATTGATGTGAAATCATTGAATGATCTATGAATTCAAGACATAATATTTTTTGTGAAATCCTTTCATTCAAGACGTAATATTAAATGTCTTACAAAATTCAAATATTAATTACATTAAATTTAATTGAATAAAGAATTATGAAGTGAAGGGCAATTTTGTCTTTTCAAAATATTAATGGCCTATAATGGATGATATTGACCCTATTGAGCTGGATCAAATTGTGTCAAATAGATATTCTCTTATCAAATATCCATAATTTTTGAATTGTGATTATACCTAATCGGAATCGACATAATTTAGCTTAATTAAATTACATTTATGAATTAATGATGTTCATGTTCTTATTATCAAAATACATATGCGATTCTTATTGTAATGTAATAAAGGATATTCGCATGATTTGGTTTACTTTAAATTAAGATTTGATATGCTTAATTTACTCAAGAAATCTTTCATTATTTTCTAAATATTTGTGAATCATCATATATTCCTATATGGTTTTTTAAATTTAATTAAAGTACGATTGAGAAGACATTTTTTAATATCTTTGAATTAAACCTAAAATTTTTAATAGATTGTTTAATTGGTCTAGTAATTTTCAATTAAGTAAATCAAAGCAACATGTTACCATAATATTCTCTGTGTGTGCGGAGTGCATTTATTAAAATTACATTATTAGATGGTGTGAAATTATTTATGTGATCTGTGGCTAATAGATAGACACAATTTGACAGAATAGTAACACACATATGATGATAAGTATGTAATTATTATTTTGGATTGTTCATGTGAATATCAAGTGGACCATAGATAAACTTTTGTTCAGAATAATTTTTATTTAATAATGATAATCCATATCAAGGTTGATAAGCAATTACTTAGCTAATAATTCATTTATTAAAGGTTTGAAATGAAAAGAGTCAAGAATTTACATAAGATGGTGTAAACTGCCACAAGCGGCAAAAGCCTGTGACAAGGCCATGTGTAAAGCAAAATTATTTAAATTTATAATAAGTTTGATTCATATCCTTGAAGAGGATATCCTGCATGCTAGATGGAGCCGTTGTCCTCCAGGTGTAGTTCCCTCCTGTAGCCGCAATGGAATCTGATGCTGAGTTACCCTCCCAATAGATATGGGATACCTTGAATCTGATGTTGCCAATTATATCTCTCGCCTTACGCCATTAAGAGACCAGCCTCCATGAGATGACTAGATTTATACCCGTCAGTGCACGAACTACCATAGTAGAGTCCCTCTCCAACTATAGCGTGTGACACCCTCTTTCAAAAGTGATCTCTATCGCTAAGAATGTTGCTGCCACAATTACTTAGAATAATTTTTAATCGATAATAACCCATTTGATAAAATATTATAAGCCACTTATCACAAAAAAGTAAATCATAATCTTAAAGGCTTATAGAAGGAGTAGAATATTCCGTTTATATGTTGATGAATGGAATTTCAGGTTATTCATCTTTAACATGCTTTGCTGTTTCTAGAAAGAGCTCGTACAAATTCAATAATGATAGCTCTTTTAACAAAATTTTTCGTGCATCATTTTCTCCAAATTGCTTTTATCTCTCTCGTGAACATCCCTTTGTTATCTTTATTAAGATCATCTATTTGATCTCTCACGGAATTTTATAATGCCTCCAGTGAATTTAGTGAAGGTGCTACATTCCATTCCCAGGATCTTTTATTAGACGATGAGGGCGGTGTTTGTGCCATTTTTTTAACTTTGTTTTTGTTTTTGTTTTCTATTTTTTTATGCGTAACTAAGGATTATATATAAGGTAAAAAAAAATTGGTAAGATAAGAAAATTAATTTACAAGATTCTTCAATTTTTAATCTATTTGATAATAACAATTATAATAATAATAATAATTTAAGATAAAAAAATACCTTAACTTCTTCTTTGTCTAACAACAAGTGATTGAGCTGCCACCTTAACTCTTTTTTGTTTGCAAACACCTGGCTTAATTTGAAAACAGATTTAAATATGGTTTATGAGTTAAAAACAGGGAATATAGGTTCAACATTTCATCTTCAGAAACCCTATGCTCATCAAAGTCTTCACCTACATCCACCACATCAACTTCCTCTTCACTTCTCTTACTAAAATCTTCATTTATGGTCTCCTTCGTATTTTTCTTAGCAATTTTAATTTTCCTACCCGAACCAACTTTTCTTTTCTTTTTTCCCTTCTCCTTAGTGGTCTAATCACCTATGTCAACCCCCTTAGCTATGTTCACCCTTTTCAGATAGTTCACCAACATATAAACTAGAGTCAATTAAATTGTAGTGATCAATATCCAGGTACTCATCATCAACATCTTGTATTACTTTCAAACTCCTTGTCATTATCGGTGTCATCATCAGTTATCTCAATTCCTATGGCATCCTCGGGATACTCAAAAGAAGAACATTCACTATCATTCGTTAATGACTCCACATAAACATGAATTTCTCTAATAGAGTGAAAGCTTTTACGCCAAGCTCTAATGTCTTCATTACACCCATTTTCCACTATTATGTAGTTACTTTCACCCAACTTCACATAATACTGTAAGTTCCCTTCTACACCAGCATGTGCACTAAAATCATCTAAGTTAATTCGTTTACTTGATCAAACTGTTTTTCACACAATCAAATACTAGCTTATCACCCTCCACATAATTAGTAGTAGGTGTGTCTGTGAATTTACCCCCTAAATGAAGGATAAGTGATATGTTTTCACTATTTGCATCTGTTGGCGTTTGATCATTTGGTTAACGTGAACTGTTAGGGTGCCATACGTTTCTAATTCAGCGGAAGCAAGAAATCAAAGAAACGTATTACCTTTCACTAGGGTATGTTGAAGAAGAAGGATTCTCGCCGGTAGCCAGTGCAGTCTCACCATTTTGGGCATAACTCCCTCGTCTGATCTCCAATTTGAGTGATCTATGCTTCAAAACGATCCTATCTTCCGTGTCTTTCCGTCAATATATCACACATCAAATTCTGACTTCTGTATGATTTTATAAAAATCATGCAAGTTGGCAGACAGCAGCAGCAAATTACCTCTTGATCTTCTGCTGTATTCTCAAGTCCAATCTCGACGTCGTGTGGGCAATGATCTTCAAGAACTTCTCAATCTACTGTTCCCTCACCCTCCTCACAGTGTTAGGCGTTAATTACTTTTCAGTTGATTAGGATTTCTGGACAGCTGAGATGACTTATATATGGGCTACAGTAGGGACCAGGAGGAGAAATTAGAGTTGGGCCTCCATTGGACATAAGTATCCAAGATTAGCCCAAAGCTTATACTTAAGTCCAATAATAATAATATATACCACTAAAATATTATTTCAACATTACCGTTCTAATCCCATAATTACGTTATGGACTCCTTCTTATTATGAGCCCGTTAGTCTCCCCATGTTTAAGATATACAATGCCCATAAATTAATTAAGTTACTGACAACTCCATTAATTAATATCTCATCCGAGAGTAGTACCACTCAACCTCATTATCATGTCAGAATAAATCCACCTGCAAGCTTTACATGATAATCCTTATGAGCTCCTCAAGGGGACATCATCAACTTATGTCGGACACGGATTCCTTCTACAATCAACAGCACACCATAGAGACAACACTATTTTCCAACTCACCGAGTTTGTTGATTTAATGCATGTAAATCTCACCCATTGATGAATCAAAGAAATACATACTGCCTTACGAGTTGAGGTTATTGTAAAGGGATTAAGAGCATGAACATCCATAATAACTGAGATCAAGTTCTCCTATAAGTCAGTATAAATCGAACGATCTCAAGCGGTCCTGGTTAATACACATGAAGTGAACTAATGTGATTCTATAGTCAAGACAAACTAATGCCAAATCACACTACAACCATCCCGATAGAGAGTCCCCCGTCTATCTTGGTTGTGAGCATCTGTTTATACTTTATAAGGAAACGTGTTGTCGCGCAACATATTATCTACAATATAAATTAAATGGACTATCACATCGTACATATAAATAAATTATAAGACGCAATCATTTGATCATATGATTCTCATTTCAAATAAATTGTTATAACATTGTTCATACAAAAAGCTAGACTTTTAGTGTACAATCCAACAGCATCTGTACAGTAAAATACCAATATTAATGAACAAAAAAGCAAATAAGAACACCCTAAACCCACCCCCATTTTTCTAAAAAAAAATTAAACAACATATGAGAAGTTGTGGTCAATTTAAAAAAAAAGGAAAAGCCCCTATAGCTTGTCGTTTTCAAGCAATAAAGACAAATACCATTAAAACATAGTGGAAATGCATCATTATACCCACTTTCCATTTTGTTACATTTATTTTGGCCACCAATTTTAAAAATAATTTATTCTACCCACTTTTATTGGTAATGACACAAATACTCTCCACCTGGTCCCACAATTCACATGGGAGAGAATATCACTTTATGACTCACATGGAAGAGAATCTCACTTTTGGACATCATAGTACACACATGTCTGCTAAGTGAATAGGTTGTTTCGCATGTGGTGACTTGTTTCATTATTACCGACAGTAATGAACCATTATAAAAAGACACTCTTGTAAAAAATATCATTTTCTCCCTCATTCTCACAAATGATGAAGTCCAATTTTTCTTCAAATTATGTGGGAACTTTGCAGCCAAAGAATTGGTGAAAATTTGAGGTGCAAAAATACAAGGTATGTGCAAATGATGTTTGAAATACCAATTATATGCAAGGTACTATTTATAATTATTTTTAATATTTTATCATTTATGTAACTTTATAGTATCAAAAAGAAATGATTTTCCAATGTATGCTGAATTTTTAAATAAAAAAACATTGACCGAATAGATAAAATAGGATAGGATGAATAGTGAAAATTTTGGGCCGAATAGAGACAACGTAGGCCGAATAGAGTAAAAACTGCTGTAAATGAATTTTTTCGATATTAAGTACAGGTAGGCCGAATAGAAAAAAGAATGGGATGAATAGAGAAAAATATGGGCCGAATAGAGTAAAAATAACTAAAGATTAATTTTTTTTTCGACATAAAGTAGAAGTATGCCGAATAGAAAAATAGATGGGATGAATAGAAAAAAATATGGGCCGAATAGACAAAACTTAGGCCGAATAGAGTAAAAACTGCTGAAGAATTTTTTCAACATAAAAGTACAAGTAAAGCGTATAGATAATGATAGAATGAGACGAATAGAGAAAAATGTGGGCTGAATAGACAAAATGTAGGTCAAATAGAGTTAAAACTGCTCCAAATGAATTTTTTCGACATAAAAGTACAAATACACTGAATAGATAATGATAGAATGGGACGAATAGAGAAAAATGTAGGTCGAATAAACAAATGTAGACCGAATAGAGTTAAAATTTCTCTAAATAATTTTTTTCGCTATAAAGTATACGTAGACCAAAAATACAATATCGTAGGTTGAATAGAAAAATATTTTTGGTTAAATAGAGATAGTTTTTTTTGTAATCTTTATTTTATTATATTTATAATATAGGGAAATATTAAAATTTAGTAGCTATAAAATATAAAAATGTAATCATACTTTGTGTTTAAGATCAATTCAATTAAGATCCACTAGAAAATAAATTAGTATATTAATAATTATTGATTGTTGTTTATTGAATTACTCTTCAAAATTGAGTTGATCTTGCTATACACTTTTTAAAGAAGTGCAATTATATTCATGATACTTCTATTAATATATTAGTTATTTTAGTGTATTTTAGTATTTAATTATAAAATACTTGTTATATATATCTATATAAAATAGGTTTATCCTATATTTAATGAGCATTTTCAGTCCATGATTTTTATTTATTTTTTGATAAACAATAATTATTGACATAAAAGGTTTAAAATTTACTTTTTACTGAAATATAGAAAAGAAATTAAAAAATAAATAGAACTTTAAAAATAATTTATTTATTAATATTGAAAAAAAATCATGTATCTTTCATTTCAACTGCTCCTACATACTATTTGTTTTATTCTACTTTAAATATCTTAAAAATATAAAAATGCATTTCAATATTCTATTAGATTAATTGAAATGATAATTTATTTTACTTATTTGAAAATGTATTTGAAGATCCATATATTATTACTTAATTTTCTTATTTTTTTGTTTTAATTGTAACATATTTTTTCGTTGCGGTCCGGTGGTGTAAGTGTGTTTACGTCAATGATGTTGTCTTTAGTGTGGTAACAATTCGTACAACTCCAACTCTTATCAGAATTGAAACTTGAAAACGAGATTGCAAGTTCGTACAGCGGAAGACTTAACACACGGAATTACTCAATCTTCCTACAGCAATATATTCAAATTCAACAGTGGATTGGGATATGCATTTTTTGTTCTTTACTATGCCAAGAAACAAGATTGTTACCCATATAGAAGCATCCACCACTCGTGCTCTTCCGGTCATCACAATCACCTGTCCAATCAGCATCGCTGTAGCCAACCAATGAACTGTTTGTATCCTTTGAAAACAATAGTCCCATCTCACTTGTTCCAACAACATATCAAATGATCCTTTTCACAATTTTCATATGAGATTTATTGAGTTTTGCTTGGTACCTAGTACATACATAGACACTATACTCGAAGTTAAGTACAAAAGGATACCAATCAATGATCTATATAGAGTGTGATCAATATCTGGGCCAGCATCATCTCTGCAAAGTTTCTATGATGTTCCCGTAGGTGTCTTCATAGGCTTGGCATTCTCAAGGTCAAATCTTTTCACCAAGTTCCTTGCATACTTACTCTATGAGATGAAGATACCATTTTTACTTTGCTTGATTTGGAGTACTTAAAAATAATTTTGGTCACCAACCATACTCATCTCAAATGTGGTAGTAATCGCCTTCACAAAGCTGTCCATCATGACCAGTGATGTTGCTCTAAATACGATGTTATCAACATAAATTTGAGCAATAAAAAAGCCATCAGAATCATGCTTAATGAAAAGAGTTCTATCAACCTCACCTCTAATGAATCCAAACTGAAGTAAGAAATCGGTTAATCTACCAAACCATGCTCTAGGAACTTGTTTTATACCATACAAAGCTTTCTTCAATTTATACACATGATTAGTATGAAATGGATCAACAAAACCTTTCGGTTGTTCAACAAAAGCTTCTTCAAGTAAAATACCATTTAAGAACGCAACTTTAACATCCATTTGAAATAGTTTGATACCAACAAAGCATGCGATAGCCAAGAAAAGCCTAATAGACTCTATTCTAGCTATGGGTGCAAATGTTTCATCAAAATCTATTTCTTCAACATGTGTGTATCATTGTGCAACAAGTCTAGCTTTGTTTCTTACTATGTTACCAGATTCATAAGTTTTGTTCTTAAAAATCGACTTTGTTCCAATCACATTAGTGTTTGTAGGTCTAGGTACTAGACTCCAAACATCATTCCTAGTGAATTGTTCAAGTTCTTTCTGCATAGCCTCTATCCAATATTCATCTTTTTAAGCTTCAGAAACATTCTTGGTTCAACAGAAGAGAAATAACATTCAATACATACCTGATTGCATATGTTAGACATGCAAACCGATCGTACTACATCTCTATATTTACCTTTTCTCCAGGTTTGAACACCAACAGAGGACTCACCAGTGATCTGTGATGAAGGGTGGTCTTTCTTATATCTATGAGCAAGAGTATTTATCGTAGTTCTGTGGAGTTGGCTCTCATTTTCTTCTGAATCAACACTCGATGTTGTAGGCGATGTGATCACATTCGTTTCAACATTTTTCACTGTTTTTAAATTTCAACCAAGTTAGATATACCATCTTCCATCTTTTTACCTGCAATATCGGATGAATCAATATCAAACACAACATTGACAGATTCTTGAACAGTTCTGGTTCTAAGATTAAAGACTCTGTAAGCTTTGCTATTCTTAGAATATCCTAAGAAAAGACCTTTATCACTATTAGAATCAAACTTTGAAAGATACTCTCTATGATTCAGAATGTAGCACATGCAACCAAATACATGACAGTATTTCAGGTTTGGTTTCTACCTATGCAACAATTCATAAGCAGTAATAGAACAACTTAGTCTAAAATGAATTCTATTAGATACATGACATGCAGTATTCAATGCTTCAGCCCAAAATTTTTTAGACACATTCATTGAAGTAAGCATAACTCTACCCATTTCTTGCAGTGTTTTATTATTTCTTTTAGCAATCCCATTCTGCTGTGGGGTTTTAGAAGATGAAAACTCTTGCATAATGTCTTTCTTTTCATAAAATTCAGCAAACATGTTATTTTCAAATTCTCTACCATGATCAGTTCTAATCTTACATACTCTAAGATTGAAATCATTTTTGAACCTTTTGAAAAGAACTTTGAATACATTAAACGTATAAGATTTTTCTCTAATGAATTCTACCCATGAAAATCTAGAAAATCATCAACAACAATCAAAGAGTACCTCTTACCACCAAAACTTTCAGTCTCCATAGGACCCACCCATAAGATCCATGTGAAGCAATTAAAAACACCTTGAAGACGTGAACAGTGACTTATGCTTATCAAATTAGCACGTAAACCTTCAACATGAAGCACATTCTTCAAATTTGGAAAAACTTTAACATTTAGAGTTCCTTTACCAACAATGTTACTCTTAGAGCCACTACCATATGTAACTTTACCACCATCAAAAGTTTCATAGCTCTTCAAGTATTAAACATTTCCAGTCATATGTCTAGAACAACCACTATTAAAATACCATAGACCAAGTACACATGCTTGTAAAGAAGTACAGACAACATCACAAAGCACTTTTGGTTTTTGATCCAAGCAGATTCAGGTGTGTGTAAATACTTGTGTGGTAACACTCCAGACAATATTTTTCCAGAAAGTATATCATCTTTCAGTTAAAAACAGTAAGGACGAATATGAACATGGTTTGAACAATAATGACAAACAAGGGTTCCTACAACCTTTCTATCAGGAAACTTTTTGGAAAAATCATTTGAATCGGGTTTCACAAAAATTGAATTAGGTTTTGCAAACTTAACAGGACATTAAAAACTAAAAGGCATGCAATCTTCAGTGTATCCAAGACCAAATTTATCAGTTTTTCCAATAAATAAAGCTTCATTCAAAATAGATATACCTGTGCTGTACTTTTTGAAGCATAACGTGAAAGCAGCTAATTGACCTTGGAGTTTAGCAATCTCAGCATCCTTCTTAGTAAGATTTACCTCAAGTCAGGTTATGTCCAAATTAAACCATCATTCTCTTGGTTGACAGCTTTTAGTTCTTTCAGAAGTTTAGAAATCTTCATCTCTAGAGGTTTTTGTGTAGTACCTGCTCTAAAAGAGAAAGCATTAGTACAGTCCATATCAAGATCAGAAGTAGACATAAACCTACACGAAAAGAACTTGATGCGCATTTTTTTGAACGCAAAATTAATTCCCAAGTATTAAGGATATCAATTGCAACTTGAACAAGGGACCAAGTGAAATATCGAACCAAAGGATGACGTATTATCAATTTAATTATTTACTAAATTAATTAAGACAAAAGGTAATAACGTTTGAGATTTAATTATTAATCTACGAATAAAAATATTAAATAATAATTAAAATAAAATAAACACTAGAATAATACGAAAGTGGATCAAGTAGGAGAATAAGTAGCTCTAGGGTAATCCAGTTTTACTACTTAACTTCCCTCTCAAGTGCAAGCCCACTCTGCCTTGTGGACTATGGACGGATCACTAAACCATGCAAATCTACTATATAGACACAAATAAATATGCATGTAACATGTGTGAATAACCTCGTAGCAAGAGACGTAATTTCACCCTCCTTTCTAGGTACTATCAGTATCAATTATTTCCCACGTCTAGAACCTAACCCGATATAATATCCCTTTTTAGGTACTATAAAATTACCCTCTTTATCCTACTTACTACCCCGAATTCAATTCAATTAATAAACATTCATATATGATAGTTTTAATGAAGCTTCGGAGTCTCCTCACTTAGAATCATAACATGGCATCCTGTTCAGCGGTGAACGCACTCAATCTACAACCAAGATATATATTCAGACTCCATATACCAATTGAAGATGTACAAAATGACTGTGAATATGGATTAAGAAAGCACAACCATATATAAAATAAATCCACAAGTAGTGTTGTACGTAGGACATACAAAAGAGTTTAATTAATTTATAAAACTTTCAAAACCCTAGGCTACCAAAATGGTTCAAGCACATGATATTGCGAAGAACAATCATGGGGGTTGGATAGATCTTATCCATATGTCCGAAAAATAAAAGATAAATTAGGAAACAAATAAAACCCTAGATGCAGGAATCGCCGCGTCCTTCACCGTCTTGAATCCTCCTCTTGGTTCTCCTCTTGATTTCACAGACGAATCTTTAAAGTGATAGATGGATGGAGGGAAGGATGTGGATGATGTTTACGGGGTGATCCCCCCTTGTGGGGTGGTGTAGGATGAATGTGACTCTCTCATCACATGAATAGTGATGTAAAATATATTTAGGTGTGATAAGGGAATTAAATAAGGAAATAAAATATATGGGTGAATCATGGAGGATTATGTGATAAGGAGATTAATTGTGCTCCGAGAAATAGGTAATTTTCGGAAATTTTTGGAAATTCTCTCTGGCAGCTGCGCGACTTCACGATTTTAAGCATAACTTCCTCGCCCGATCTCCTATTTTAGTAATTCTTGTGCTCACATGATCCTCTTTTCCTTGGATTTATCTAAATATAAAGATCTCACCAAAAGTCCAACATTTGAAGATGTAACAAGTTATATAAAGTGGAACAGTCGTGCTGAGTAGAAACAGCTTGCGCGACGTCACCATTTCAATCATAACTTTCTTGTTTGGATGCCAAAACTATCCTCTCTTCTGTGGATTTCCAATCATATATCAAACTTTCAGTTCAGAGCTCCACATGAACAGAAAAATTATATAAATTGGATGTGCGTTTTTCAGTATTCATGCACAAATTGCACATTTTCTCTAACTTTGCACTTTTGATCCCTTTTTTCACATAAAACACAATAAAACACCTCAAGTGCATCTTTTTCTACTATATATTGAATATAAGACACTCGAGCTAATATATGACAACAATATCAATAAAAAAGTGTTAAATTGGACACTAAAATATGTTTATTTTCACTTTCATCAATGTTGATTGTTGGCATTCGATCGTATGGATAACGTGAACCGTTAGGGTTTCATGCTATTCTATATCAGCGCAAGCAAGAGTACAAAATCTTTTTCCCTTTCACCAGGGTATGTTGAGGAAGAACAGCTGCAGAAAACAACCTCTTAATCTTCTGTTATATTCCCAAGCCCAATCTTAACATCGTGTGGGCGACGATCTTCAAGATCCTCTCAATCTGCTTCCTCCCTAACTTTAACATGTTTAGGCATCAATTTCTAGTGTTCCGGATAAGCTGAGATGACTTATATATAGGCTACAGCAGGGACCAGGAGGAGAAATTAGAGTCGGGCCTCCATTGGGCATATGTATCCAAGTTTAGCCCAAAACTTTTACTTAAGTCCAACAATAATACTCCCTCCGTCCCACGTATTTTTACCCACTTTCCTTTTTGGGGTACCCCACATATTTTTACTCATACCATTTTTGGCAAAAATACATAATATTTTATTACCTACTTTTTACAATCCCAACAACTTTAATTACTTTTTTACACTTTATTCATCATTCCCAATAACTTTATTCGCCTTTTCTTTTTAAATTACTAATTTATCCCTTCTTTCTCTTACATTATATATTAAAAAATAAAATATCTTAATCTCTGTACCCGTACAAACGGGTAAAAATACCCGAGACGGAGGGAGCAATATATTCCACTAAAATATTATTACTGCACAGCCACTCTAATCCCATAATTACGTTATGGGCTCTTTCTTATTATGAGCCCGTTAGTCTCCCCATGTTTAAGATATACAATGTCCATTAATTAATTAAGGTACTGAAAACTCCATTAATTAATATTTCATCCGAGAGTAGTAACACTCAACCTCATTATCATGCCAGAATAAATCCACTTGCAAGATTTACATGATAATCCTTATGAGCCCCTTAAGGGGACATTATCAACCTATTTAATAGGACGCGGATTTCTTCTACAATCAACAGCACACCATAGAGATAACACTATTTCCCAACTCACTGATCTTGTTGATTTAATTACATGTAAATCTCACCCATTGATAAATCGAAGAAATACATATTGCCTTACATGTCGAGGTTATTGTATAGGGATTAAGAGCACACGAACATTCATAATAACTGAGATCAAGTAATCCTACATAGTCAGTATAAGTTGAATGATCTCAAGTGTTTCTGCTCAATACACACAAAGCATACTAATATGATTCTATAGTCAAGACAAACTAATATCAAATCACACAACAACCATCCCGATAGAGAGTCCCCGTCTATCTCGATTGTGAGTGTCTGTTTATACTTTATAAGGAAATCGATAATATGATCTTCCACGTATTGTCGCACAACATATTATCTATAGTATAAAGCAAATGAACTATTGCATTGGACATATAAATAAATTATAAGACTCAATCATTTGATCAATGATTCTCATTTCAAATATTTTTATAACATTGTTCATACTAAAGCTAGACTTTTAGTATACAATCCAACAATCTCCCACTTATACTAAAAGACTATGCTACCTTGTCTTCTGCCATATATCTGATTCCTACTCCCACTACACGACCATCAAAAAATTTTCGCCTAAAGGTCCTTGTAAAAGGATTTACTAGGTTATCATCCGATGCAATCTAGGCGACTACAACCTTAACCTCATCATACGATTTCTCGTATCAGATAGTACTTGCTCTCAAAGTGTCTAATTGCCTTATGGGCTTGTGATTCCTTCAAGTTTGCAACTGCACCATTATTATCACAATAAATTGTGATATCCTTGGGCAAACATAGAAACCACATCCAAGTCCATCACGAAGTTTTTAGAGTCATACATATACTTTGATTGCCTCAGAGGCTCCAATATATCGTGTTTCCATGGCGGAGTCTGAAATATATTTCTATATGACACTCCTCCATGTTATGATTCTACTATCTAAAATTAAACACATACCTTGAGGTGGATTTACTGCTGTCCTACGTGACTTGAAAAATTCGAATCTACATAATTCATAAGAAACAGTGAATCTGTCTAGTAAGCCTACATATAATTTCAGTCCTTCACACGTACTTCAAATATGTCTTACTGCAGTTCATCACTCTTGTTCCGGGTTATGTTGATACCGACTCTGCATGCATTCAGCAAAACAGATATCCTTTCTCGTGCATAGCATTTCTTAGATTAAGCTTCCTTATTCGCCAAAGCATAAAGAACCGCTTTCTACACCTTTATCTTCTTTTTGTGTCTTAAGACACATTTCCTTAGATAAAGTCACATGCTAAAACGAGTAAGGATTGTATCATTTCATGAAGCTTGAGATGAGCACAACATTCTATCTTGTGATCCGTATCACCATGATCACAAGAATATATTTTACTTCTCTTAAGTCCTTCATTTCATATGCTTTATGAACCATACCCATACGCCCGACAATACTCTTTCATTGTCTCCAATGAGCAAGATATTGTCTACGTATAGTACAAGAAATACCACAACATTTCCGTTACTTTTTTAATACACAAGGCTCATCCGAACATTGATTAAATACATATGGCTGGATTTCCTCATCAAAATGGATGCTTCATGATCTTGAAGCTTGCTTTAGTTTATCGATGGACAATTTTAAGCTTACACACAAAATGCTCTTCGCTCCTTTCAATGAATCACTCTGATTGCTTCAAATAGATATTTTTCTCAAAACTTCCAATCACGAAAGCTGTCTTGACATCTATTTCCTATACCTCATATTTCAACATGAGCAGCAACAAAATAAAAGAACATGGATCAACTTAAACTTAGCTACCGGCGAAAAAGGTTTCCTCATACTCGAACTCACCCTTCTTTTGGAGTCTACCTTTACACAACAAGCCTTATTTCAAAGTATCAACTTACCATCTGATCCTCTTTTATGTTGTAGAGCCACTTTCAATGGCTTTCACACCATTTAGTGGTTCTACAAGCATCCAGATCTAATTTAGAATCCATAGATTTTATTTTAGAAATCATTGCGACTTGATAAGATTCTGCATTTCTATCTTACAGTGCTTCGTTGTACTCATGAGCCGATTTCATGTTTACTGGGGACCAAGTCTCACGACTCTCCCAAAACATAAACCTTTCATGTTGCAAAACAACCCTCCCACTACAACAAAGCGCTGCACGTAATTGTGTATCAGACGTGTCACGCGATGCAGTTTACTTGTGGTATATCCTCTTGTACAATTGGTACTATACTTTATATTTCTCCCTCTCACATCATGTAGAACAATTTATGCATGTGTTTGTGACTTATTACATGGTCCTTTTCCAAAAATCTAGTGTTCATATTAACAATCACCCGTTAATATTTTGGACTATCAAATAAACCACCCATTATTTTTTTAGGATATCCCACAAATAGACAAACATCCTTACGACATGTTGTTTCTAGGGCATACCCATAAAATGAATTTAATAATTCCAAATAACTCATCATCTTATCTAACCATTTCCATAAGAGTCTTATACCTTCAATCAACACACCACTCGGCTGGGGTTTGCCCGGTGTTGACAACTTGGGATTCAATCCCAACCTCTGATAAATTGCTCCTAAACTATCCTAAGAAGTACTTGATATATTTCGATTTCCCTTCACCGCATTAGCCATACACTTTTGAATTAATCATAGTACTAAGACTTGCGGTGCATCAAAGTATATCTAACCACCTCTCGACTGAATAGTCTTAGGACCGCATAAATCAGAATGAACCAATTCCAACATATATTTGGCTCTACACCCCTTTGCCTTGAAAAAACAATCATGACCTAGTCTCAAATGCCAAAGGATGTTTGATTCATAACCGAAGGTTCCTTTCTCTTATTAGGATTAGAAGGCGCATTGTCATTACTATTATGTTGCATCGTGAAAGAAACATGATTTAAGAGTGTACAAATTGTTACCAACGTACCATAACGGATTATAGCTCTATCCATCATCACTATGACCATGTCATTTAAATGAAATGAAGTATCCATCCATAAATGCATAGAAATTGAAATGAAATTCTTACTATGTATTTAAAGAAAAATTCTCATAATCAAACATTTATTCCCATCAGAAGATAAATAAAAAACTCCCACTGCAACAGCCACTACTTTCATAGCTGACCCATGTACTCAATTATCTCATCATTACTCAGGTACACACTTTTAGTAATTCTGGTATCTACACACAACGAGTGAGTAGATACCATCACTAATCATGCTTCAACAACTAGTGAATGAGATACTAACCTCATTCATTCCTTGGTGAAATTGGCTTTCCTTCACCACATGTTATGTCAGAAGTTTTTCACCGAATACAATCTTTCGTATCTCAGTTGGAACTTGCTCAAAACATCTAGGCAAATTATGAAGAATAAAATTGACCTAGGTTTCCCTTTCAATTTGTATCCATGTTTTTCCAATTCATTCATCAAGTTAACCATGACCTCTTGTCTTTCTAACTTACTCAAGTATCCGAAGAGTCGCATGAGAATGAATATCATATTTCTATGAAACTCTCATCTCTTCATTGGAGTCTTAAATAGACACTAGAGGACACCTTAAGTGAGAACACATATGTTTTCCTAATCAGTAAAAATTGAAACAAAGATTCTTTTCTAATCATCTAATTTTGGACCAGTAAATATAATTTCTTTTAGTTAACAATAAGCAAAATAAACCATTCAAAATACTGAGAATCATGTAAATAAATACACCGATCAAATACTTCGAATTTATCCATTTATATTGATTCTCTCAAAATAATATAAAATAAAATTCACCAATATCTCAAGCACCGTGAATCTACATGCCACGTTAGTGTGGACGTATACAAACCCGAACATTAAAGAGAAGTTTACTCATTAATTTCATTTATCAACCTAACTTTATGACAAAATAATTAATAGTCGGTTCCTCTTTAGCCATGCAAATAACAGCAGTGAATCCGTTGTGGATGATACTTATTCTTTACACCTAAATGTACACAATTATTTGATCCCAAGTCCATTGCGCAAGCTTATGTGCTTACAGTTGGAGAAGTACACACGCGCTCGGATAACTTCTTATAATCATCATAAAGAAGCTAGTACTAGTGATCCGTTAATAAACTCATCCATTGTGGAGGAAGGCCTATTGCCAACGCTCAAGATTACTCACATCACTTACAAACCAATAATGGAGGCCGCGGAAATTAATTACCAATCTCATCTCCCACTTAGTTATTTAACAACGAGGGTTTTTACATGCATATAATATTCAAAAATAAAATACGCAACCTAGCATACTCCTATTACACCAAATAAGACAGTAAATTATGGAGAATCACACATACATATATAACAACAATCATATAATTAAATCAATTATAAACAGTTATATATCAGTGAATTCGATTGTTCAACACCAAGCACGACTACGGGCAACGACCTCCAGATTATCAAACTTTTAAAAATCTCCAGATTATCAAATTTTTAAAACTATCAATATCGATCGTCGATATCGTCCAGATTATCAAAATCATCGATATCGCCAAGCAACCATATATAACAATAATAGACCATTAAATCAATTATGGCAGTTATATATCATGAATTAAATCACCACTAAACAAGAAAGTATTGTCCGACACTCCAGCAGTTGAACCGATGCCTTACGCAATAAGCAGGATTACTTGCACGCTAGTACTTGCCATTCTGGGCCCACAAGAATGTTGGAAACCATGCCTTGCCTTCCGGTCATGCTGTCGCTGGCACGACTCGTGCCACTCGCTGTCGGTGGTCGTGCCGATAGCCTGTCACAATCGTGTCGTCCAATAACTTCTGGTGTGCTGTACTGATCTGCATCCCGTTCGTGCTGCTTGCCTGTCCAGCTATATGCCCACCTGCTAGGCACCCTGCAAGACTCGCACGTGTAGCTTGCACGATGGCACGACTCGTGCCAAGTAGTGGTACGACTCATGCTGTGCATCATGCAATAGCCGCACGCCTTCCCGATGCCACGCCACGCCATGTTCTTATCGGCACAACTCGTGCAGGAAGCCAGAACTTGTCATGCCAAACACTGCTGCCTACGTCCATCGTTGACTGTTCGTGCTGCCCATGGCACGACAGTTAGCCCACCTCATCTATCCACACGCCCTGCGATGAGCTACTACACACGGCACGCTCCGAGTGCTACACCGTGCACAACAACGGGCTTCAGCACTCGCCGTATGCTCACTCCCATGCGCCACATTGTGTGCCCTTCACAAGACCCATGCATGCCCTGTGCAAGCCCCGTGGACCAATCTGCCTTCACACGACAGTGAACAAGCGCCATCTCCAGTCACGCCCAGTGCTCGCTTCGCTTGATGCATTTCTTTGCACGCCCGGTACCTGGCCCGACAGTCCACCCCAACCTGCTTGGTAGCGTGTGCCATCACATGGCCATGCACCTGCCAACGAGGGGCATCATACGTCAGCCTCTAAGCGCTTGTTGCTTGTCACCGTGCACACTGATGAGAGTGATAATTCACGTGTTTTGAGCTTGGATTTGTGTGGAAATTGAGTATGATTTAGTATATTATCAAGACGAATCTGGATGTTTATGGAAATACGTGAATCAGATGCTACTGAGGTTATTTGAGCATATTTGTACAGCAAAATAGGTTTGAAGTGCTTGGAATTAGAAAACACATTTTTCGAGGTATTGTTCAACCTGGAGAGATTGTTCGACCAGTATAAGCTTGGTCGAATGAATGAGATGACTCGAACGGGAAGCGCATCAACTTACAAAGATATCATTCGACCAAGGAAGCTTATTCCACCAAACGAAGTCAAGTCGAACGAGGGAGGTCATGTCGAATGGCAAGCAGAGATGAAATTCAGTTTAAAGACATACCATTCGACCTCAGTTCGACCAAGAGGTCCTATTCAACCATGCCAAGTCTAGTCGAACGGCGACATATCAGCTCTGAAACATCAGGATTTCACCTCTAGTGCGTCATTTGCATGTTTTCTACAAAAAAGCCCAGTAAGGGTCCGTAAGGAGATGTAACAAGTATAAAAAGGGGGTGCCGATCACACCAAAAAGAGATTTAGATTCCACATCTATCCTACACAACATCCAAACCCTAACTCCATCCGCAAGAGAGGTAGAGAGAGATTCATGCAGTGAATCAAGTGAGAACCAAGTGAAGATTCAAGACGGAGCGAGAAGCAACGGCGCCCATCTTTAGGGTTTACTTCGCAACTTAAACTTTCTTGTAATTTTCAAGATTATACGTAAGATCTATCCAATCACCATGAACATTCTTCGAAGCATCATGGGCTAGAACCGCTTTGGTAGTTTTAGGGTTATGAAGGTTTTTATCTAGTTAATTGAACTTCCGTGTATATACTCCCTACAATACTACTTGTGGATTTATTTTATATGAGACTATGCTTTATTAATTCATACTCAGAGTTGTTTTGTGCATCATTAACTGTTATGTAGAATCTGAATACATATTTTGGTTATTGATTGAGTGCGTTCACTTCTGAGCAGGATTATATGTTATGATTCTAAGTGAGGGGACTCTGAAGTTTCATTGGAACTATCTTATATAAATACTTATTAATTGAATTGAATTTGGGTTAGTAAGTAGGATAAAAAAGATAATTATATAGTACCTATAAAGGGAGATCATATCGGGTTAAATTACTTTGTGCACGGGAAATAATTGATACTGATAGTACCTAGAAAGGGGGTGTAATTATATCTCTTGCTCCGAAGTTATTTACACATGCTACACGCTTATATGCTTGTGTCTATAGAGTAGGTTTGCATGATTTAGTGATGCGTCCATAGTCCACAAGGCAGAGTCGGACATTGACATATGAAAGGGAGATTAGCTAGTAAAACTGGATGGCCCGAAGAGCTACCTATCTTCTCACTTGTCAAACTCTTGTTTATCTCTACTGTCTTTATTTTATTCGTTATTTTGTTATTAGTTCTTTTGTTTAATAAATATTCTCAACTTAAATTGTCAATGATAGTTTCTCTAGTCTAGATAATAATAAATTGACAATCAATTGTCCTTTGGTTTGATAAATATAACGTGGTCGTTTGTCTAAGCTACAATCTCATCCTTCATACTTAGGGATTAAAATTGTGTGTTAAGATAACACCCATCAAGTTTCTGGTGCCGTTGCTAGGGACGGTTGTCTTTATCAAATTTATTGTTGCTATTTTTTTTAAACTATTATATTCTTCTCTTAGATTCTAACACTTATTTTTCTTAGGTTTATGCACACTAGATCAAGGACAGGAGAATTAACACCTTTTAATCTGGAGATCGGTGCATCGTCGAGGAAGAAAAAGAAGAAGAAGAACAAGAACATAGAACCAACTGAAGCTCTTAATTTAGAAGGTGAAGTTGATGAGCTGAACTCCCAACTGATTGAAGCTACAACCGGAGACATATCGGAGGCAGAAGCAGTAAACATGGTAGCAAATCCTGATAATCTTGCCATCCGTGATGTTTTTAAGAACAACGGAGGAGGCAATGCGGGTCTGTTAGGAGCAAGAGGGACTGGAGTTGATTTTGATCTTCACCCAGCTCTTATCAGCATGATTGAAAGGAGTCCCTTCTCTAGGGGAACCTTTGAAGATCCTCAGCAATATCTGAATAAGTTCCTTGATTATGCAAGTACACAAAAGTATGCAGGAACTCATGAAGATGCAAGGAGGATCATCTTATTTAAGTTCTCGCTTACTGAAAGGGCGAGAGATTGATATAATACTCTTAATGTTGCTGAATGCACTACCAGGGAGCAATTGAAATTGAAATTCTTGGAGTGATACATGCCACCTTCAAAGGTGTTTAAGATAAAACAAGAAATCAATCAATTTACTATCGGTGGTAATGAGAAGTTTTATAAAGCATGGGATAGATTCAAGGACATGCTCAGGAGGTGACTACAACATGGGCTATCCAAAGCTCAATACATCAGCATTTTCTACAACGGATTGGACTACGGCTCTCGAGTTTTACTGATGCTTCATCAAATGGAGCACTGCTTAAAAAGTCATCCGTTGAGGCCAAAAAGCTCTTTGAGGATATTTCAATGAATTTAAGAGATTGGCCAACTGATAGAGTGAGAGACACTTATGTCCTTGGAAAAGTAAAACAAGTTGAACATACGATGGTAAAGTCGAGTAGAGAAGATGAGATCGTCTCGAGCTTGGCTATTATCAACAAGCTACTTGAAACCCAACAAAAGCAGATTACTGATTTACCACAGAGAGTACCAATTATGATGCAGCAGGATGACGGTAAAGAAAGTCCGAACCAAGAGAATTTTGAAGAAGCAAACTATGCCATGGGACATATTATTCAAGGAACAAGGTATCCAAATAATCAAGGAAACAGGAATTACCAAGGGAACTACAGCAACCGTGGTCCCCCGGGTAACTATCAACAACCAATGAGGCCGGAGTTTTTATGGAGCAATCCAAATTCGGCTATGCAACCTCCTGTTGGTATTAATCCTGGTGTTAAGACGAAAGAGGAAAAACCTAGTTTAGAGGATACGGTGAACCGTTATGTGGCTAGGAATGATGCAAGGATGGATCGAGATAGATTCGAATAATGAGGAGTTGTCCAAGCAGATAAAAGACCTTACATTGTTGATGGGGGAATGGCAGGGAATGTCAACAAGTTTATGCAAAATGTTGAGAAGGGTAAGCTCCCATCTCAAAGTATTACGAACCCTAAGTCTTGCAATGCCATCACATTGAGGTTTGGGACACGGTATGAAGTCCAATGAAGCCGATGGGCGAAAACGATGAAGACAGGAGCCCCCTTTGACCAACACTTCCCAGTTCAACTAAACCTGTTGGTTGAACTGAGGTGAACAATTTTCAAAAAAAAAAGTTACAACACTCTTTTTCTGTTCCACCATTTGACCAAGGCCATATTGTTCGACTAGACCATTATGGTCAAACCATGGTCGAACAAGCACCTGTTGAGAAGAAGATTCAAGCTCAGTTTGCAGAGCCCCCATTTGACCAGACTTATCCCATTTGACCAGGTTATTCTGGTCGACCAATGGTCGAACCGACACTATATGTATTGAACCCATTTACAAAGCCCCTGTTCGACCATACTCATGTTATTCGACCAGACCATTCTGGTCGAACAATGGTCGAACAACTTCATGCACCTCCCATTTCGATACCAAAGCAACAACTATTGTTCAGAACACTCCAGAGTCATCATAAGAGCAGAATACTAAGCTTATAGTAGAGAAGAAATGGGAAAGAGCCAAGAGATTTAAAGACGAGAAGGATAAAGAGAAAGAGGTTGAACATGATGAATGGGGAATTCCAAAAACAAATATACCTCTGATGAGTGTGTAAATTCACGTGTTTTGAGCCATGATTCGTGTGATAATAACGTAAGATTTGATCTTAAGTCAAGATAAATCAAGTTGTATTGTAGAAAGTCATGAATCAGGTGTGTTTGAGTCCATTTGAGTGGATTTTCGAAGGAAAACAGATTAGAAGTGATCGGAACCGGAGAAAGGGTGTTGAAAGCATCAGATTTGACCATTCAGGGAGGCAGTTCGACCAACATCCCTAGTCGAACCAGGCGTCGGAAAGTCGTCAGTAGTGTGGTTTGACCACGACACTGTGGTTCGACCATGCACAATGGTCAAACCATGGTCGAACCAAATGTCGGATTGTATACTAAAGTCTAGCTTTTTGTATGAACAATGTTATAACAATTTATTTGAAATAAGGATCATATGATCAAATGATTGCGTCTTATAATTTATTTATATGTATGATGCAATAGTCCACTTACTTTACACTGTAGATAATATGTTGTGCGACAACACGCAGAAGATCATATTATTGGTTTCCTTATAAAGTATAAACAGTTGCTCACAACCGAGATAGATGAGGACTCTCTATTGGGATGGTTGTAGTGTGATTTGGTATTAATTTATCTTGACTATAGAATCACATTAGTATACTTTGTGTGTATTGAGCAGGACCACTTGAGATCGTTCGACTTGTACTGTCTATATAGAAGAACTTTATCTCAGTTATTATGGATGTTCGTGCTCTTAATCCTTATACAATAACCTCGACACGTAAGGTAATTTGTATTTCTTTGATTCATCAATGGGTAAGATTTACATGTAATTAAATCAACAAACTCGGTGAGTTGGGAAATAGTGTAGTCTCTATGGTGTGTTGTTGGTTGTAGAAGGAATCCATGTCCTATTTAGGTTGATGATGTCCTCTTGTGGAGCTGATAAGAATTATCATGTAAACCCTGCTGGTGGATTTATTCTGGCATGATAATGAGATTGAGTGGTACTACTCCCGGATGAGATATTAATTAATGGAGTTGTCAGTAACTTAATAAATTAATGGGCATTGTATATCTTAACGGGCTCATAATAAGAAGCTCATAACGTAATTATGAGATTAGAACGGTAGTGCAGTAATAATATTTTAGTGGTATATATTATTATTATTGGACTTAAGTATAAGTTTTGGGCTAAACTTGGATACTTAAGCCCAATGGAGACCCAACTCTAATTTCTCCTCCTTCTCCCTGATGTAGCCCATTTATAAGTCATCTCTGCTGTCCAGAAACCCTAATGATTATTATTCATGTCTAACACTGTGAGGAGGGTGAGGGAACCACAGATTGAGATTGAGGATCGTCGCCCACACGACGTCAAGGTTGGACTCGTGAATACAGCAGAAGATTGGAATGTTGTTTGCTGCTGCTGTTTGTCAACTTTCATGATTTTTAGAAAATTGTGTGGAACTCCAAACTGGACTAGTGATACACTATTTTAAAGCCACTGAAGAGAGGATTATTTTGGCGCATAGATCACTTGAATCGGAGATCGTATGAGGAAGTTATGTCCAAAATTGTGAGGCTGCACATGTTGCTGGCGAAAATCTTTCTTCTTCAATATACCCTGGTAAAAGGTAATACGTTTCTATATTTTCTTGCTTCCGCTGAATATAGAATTGTATGGAACTCTAACGGTTCATGTTAACCAAATGATCGAATGCCAATACCAGAAGCATAAGTTTTCGCAGTTGCAATTCGACCACGAAGCATCCAGTTTTAGGTGCCATTCGGGTCTAACCCTAGACCTGCCAGTAATTTACAAGTCAATTCGACCTGTGGTTCGACCAGCTGTGATGGGTTCGACCAAGGCCTTTGGTTGAACTAATACGCTGGACACGTCTGGATCCATATTTTTACACCTTCAGTGCATGTTTTCGTTCAAAAAGCCCATCCTAGGTCCGTAAGGAGAGCTCATAAGTATAAAAGGAAGACCCTACGCAAGGGAAAGTGGAGCCATTGACCACCTTCATTCTACATAACATCCGAAATCCTACCACCATTCACGGAGCTATAGAGAGAGATTCGTCTGTCGAATCAAGTGAGAATCAAGTAAAATTTCAAGATGGAGAGAGACGCAACGGCGTCCGCATCTAGGGTTTACTTCGCATCTTAATTTAACTTGTAATTTTCAAGACTATGGGTAAGATCTATCCAACCACCATGATTGTTTTACGATCAATCATGGGCTAGAACCACTTCGGTAGTTCTAGGGTTTATGAAGGTTTTAAAAGTTAATTGAACTTCCGTGTGTATACTCCGTACAACACTACTTGTGGTTTATTTTATGTAAGATTATGTGTTTTTAATTCATACTCAGAGTTGTTTTGTGCATCATAAATTGTTATGTAGAGTCTAAATACATACCTTGATTATTGATTGAGTACGTTCACTACTGAGTAGGATTCTATGTTATGATTCTAAGTGATGGGATTCCAAAGTCTCATTAAAACTATCTTATATAAATACTTGTTAATTGAATCTTATTCGGGTTAATAAGTAGAATAAAGAGTATAACTTCATAATACCTATAAAGGGAGATCATATCGGGTTAGAGCACTTAGTGCACGGGAAATAATTGATATTTATAGTATCTAGAAAGGGGGTGAATTATATCTCTTGCTCCAAGGGTATTCACACGTGTCACACCTTTATTTACTTGTGTCTATAGAGTAGATTTGCATGGTTTAGTGATACTTCCATATTACACATTGATACACGGAAGGAAAATTAATAAGTAAAACTGGATGGCCCAAATGACTACATATCTTTTCACTTATTCACTTTCGTTCAATCTCTACTGCTTATTTATTTTAATTTTTCTTTTAATTATTTAGTTATTGGTTACATCACACAAATGTTTGCCATAGTAGTCTTAATACATTAGAATATAATTAAATTAATAATAATACGTCATTTGGGTTCGATAATCACTTGGTCCTTATCAAAGCTACAATAACATCCTTCACACTTGGGGATTAATATTGTGTGTTGAGAAAACGCTCATCAACCTCCTTTGTTTCCTTTTAGGATAGTGAAGATGTGATTGGAAGATAAGTTCAAGAGATTTCAAGATATAATAACAAGATAAACTTGAACATTCTTTTCCCCGAAGCAATCATGGATGTCATACTATGTCCGATTTTTGAAAGATATCATATTGAAAAAGAGAAGTTTCAACGGAGTAGAGACAATGAATCTATTAGAAAACTGCAGCTCGATCATTCAGAGGAAGTTGCCACAGAAGTTGATGGATCCAGGAAGCTTCACTATTCTATGTGAGATTGGAAAGGGGTCGGCATGAAAAGCTTTGTGTGATCTTGGTGCAAGCATCAACTTGATTCCCTTGTCTATATTTAAGAAGCTAAGTTTGGGGGAGCTTTGATGGGTGTTTTCTCAATACACAAAATTAATCCTCAAGTATAAGGATATCAATTGTAGTTTAGATAGGTGACCAAGTGATTATCGTACCTAAGAGATGGATTATTATCAGTTTGATTATGTTCTAATTTACTAAGATTATGTTTGGCAATTTTGTTTTGAATTGTTACGAAATTAAATAGCAATTAACTTAAATAGCAATCAAATAATAGACAAGCAATAGAAAATACGGTTGTGATCAAGTAAGAAATTAAGTAGTTCTTCGGGCATCCAGTTTTACTTATTAATGTACTTTCCATGCATTATTGTGCAACTCTACCTTGTGATTCATGAACGCATCACTAAACCATGCAAGTTCACCCTATAGACACAAGTAAACATGCGTATGACACGTTTGAATATCCTCTGAGCAAGAGATATAATTACCCCCTTTCTAGGTAATATCAGTATCAATTATTTTCCGTGCACTTAGTACTCTAACCTGATATGATCTCCCTTTATAGATACTATAAATTTATACTCTTTATCCTACTTATTAACCCGAATAAGATTCAATTAACAAGTATCTATATAAGATAGTTCTAATAAGACTTCGTAATCGATGAGTGTGGGAATTAGCGTATTTGAGTGTCCAATTTAACACCTTTTGATGGAAATTCTTTTTATATATTAGCACAAGTATCTTATATTCATTGTATGTGAGAAAAAGGTGCACTTGAGGTGTTTTATTGTGTTTTAGGTGGAAAAAGGATGAAAAGTGCAAAGTTGGAGAAAAGATGCAATTTGTGCAAGAATACTGAAAACGCACATCCAACTTTCGTAATATTTCTGTATTTTTGTAGAGATCAAAACTATTGGTGTGATACATGGTTGGAAAGCCACTGAAATGAGGGTTGATTTGGCATAAAGAACACATAAATCGGATTCCAAATGAGGAATTTATGATCGAAATAGTGACGTCGCGCGAGCTGTGCCGAAAAGAATTTGTGTGCTAATTTTTGTGGAAGGTTGCACATTCAAGTCTTCTTATTTTGTTGTGTTCTTTATATGTATAGAAAATCAAGGAAGAGAGGATCACGTGAGCGAAAGAATAACACAAATTAGAGCTCGGATGTGGAAGTTATACGCGAAACGGTGAGACTGCGCAAGATAATTTGACCACAACATTTGAATTCGACCTGACCATGTGGTTGAATCCTGGTCGAATTCGAACCACGACCCCTCAATTCGACCTGCTGTGCTGGTCGAATCCAGCACCTGAAGCTCCAATCCGGTGTCTGAAGCTTCCAGTAGGCCAATTCGACCTCCAATTCGACCTGGAGGGGTGAATTCGCCCTGTTGATGAAGTCGAATTGAGCCTCGAAAACTTACCATATCCGTATTTTTACACCCTCAAAAAGAGAAAACAACAAGAGGAGAAAACAACAAGAGAGCCATAAGAGAGGTCACAACCATCCTACACCCCACAAGAGGGGTTCACCCCCCAACCATCATCCACATCCTTTCTTCCATCCATCCATCACTTTGAAGATTCGTCTGTGGAATCAAGAGAAGAACCAAGAGGAGGATTCAAGACGGAGAAGGATGCGACGACGTCCACATCAAGGGTTTATTCATTTCCTAATTTATCTTGTATTTTTCGGACTACGGGTAAGATCTATCCAACACCCATGATTGTTCTTCGTAACATCATGGGCTAGAGCCTTTTTGGTAAATCTAGGATTGTGAAGATTTTTACCAATTAATTGAACTTTCGTGTGTAAACTCCGTACAACACTACTTATGGTTTATTTTATATATGATTGTGCCTTTTTAATTCATACTCACTGTCATTTTGTGCATCATTAACTATTATGTAGAGTCTGAATACATATCTTGGTTATTGATTGAGTGTGTTCACTGCTGAGCAGGATTCCATGTTATGATTCTAAGTGAGAGGACTCCGAAGCTTCTTTAGAACTATCATATATGAATATTTATTAATTGAATTGAATTCGGATTAATAAGTAGGATAAAGAGGATAATTTTATAATACCTATAAAGGGAGATATCGGGTTAGAGTACCAATTGGCTAAGGAAATAATTGATACTGATAGTACCTAGAAAGGGGTTGAAATTATATCACTTGCTTCGAGGTTATTCACACGTGTTACACGCATGTTTACTTGTGTCTATAGAGTAGATATGCATGGTTTAGTGATGTGTCCATATTCCACATGGCAGAGTCGGACATCAACACGCGGAAGAGAAATTAATGAGTGAAACTTGATTATGCTAGAGCTACCTATTCTTTCTCTTGATCCACTTTCGTATTCTTCTAGTGTTATTTATTTTATTTGTTATTTTAATTAATCGTTTTGTAATTTAACAATTAAAACCTCAAATCTTTATTTCCATAATTCGTATTAATTAATTTAGTTAATAATTAAATTGATAATACGCCGTCCTTTGGGTTCGATATTCACTTGGTCGCTTGCTTAAGCTGCAATTGATATCCTTAATACTTGGGGATTAATTTTGCTTACAAAAAAAATACGCATCAGGAATCTTCTTTTATACTCATGGGACCTCCTTATGGGCTTAGGATGGGCCTTTGCTTGAAGCACAAGTCAAATTTGGTAAGAGACATCTGGAATTACCATAAATAGTAGCAGCGAAACTCCATTCGACCAAGCCTGAACTGGTCGAGCACGACCTCCAACTCGAGCAACTGGTCGAGCAAGCTCTCTGGACAACTTTGCACATTGTGCTTGACCAGTCTTCTCTGCTCGACCACACCGAAGTTGGTCGAGCAACACCTCCAAGTCGAACAAACTCTTTGTATGATTTTCACATTCTGCTCGACCCCAGCTCATCTGCTCGACCAAGATGATTATGATCGAGCAGCGCCTCCAAGTCGAGCTAGCTCTCTGGACAAATTTGCACAATCTGCTAGACTTGGCCTCCTTGTTCGACAAAAGTGACGTTGGTCGAACAAGCTCTTGAAGTCGAACGGCACTCGAAACTTGCCTCTAAAATCATGTCTTCCAATCCTGGGCCTTTTACACCTATTTCCCTATACAAATATGCTCAAAACAACCTTACCATCCTCCGATTCACGGCTTCTCCGCAAACAATCTGATTTGTCTCAATAAAAGACTCAATCGTACTCCATTCCCAGACAAATCAGCTTTCAAAATATGTGAATTTACACTCTCATCAAACCCCCAAACTTACATGTTGCTCGTCCCGAGGCAACGAAAATCAAACAATTTCAGAGAGTATAATCACGAGATCAAGCACAACCTATCCTAACACATGTAATTATATTAACTCAAAACATTCAACCATCATACCTTTCATTCACGCAAAACATCAACCAATCACAATACTTCTACGAGTGCTAAGTCATCTAGCTCACGGGTAAATATTTACTCTCTCTCTCAAGTGCAATATATACACTTAATGGTTAATATCGACACTCAATTTCAATTTATATACTCGCGTGACCATAAGCTTGAAAAAGGTCTAAAAATCCATCCATAATCGACTCAATACTAGGCTCACAAAGGACTTGCTTCAAGGTTGTAATGTTAGCTCTTTGGTAAAGGTGGAAGAATATAGATAAGTGTCTAACTTTACTAGTAAAGAATTACCTTGGTATGTTACTTTTCAATTGCTCCCTTCTTCACTTCTTCGTCCTCTTAACGATCACGTTCATACGCCATTCCTCCATCTTTACTTGGATCAACCTCTTTTTCACAGTAAAATACCAATTCCGGTGTTCTTCAAGTATAAGGGTACAAATTTCGGGCACTACCCTCTCTAGTATTCGGGATACCGGTTTCAGGCACTATCCCTCGTAAGATTTGACCTCTTGTCTCTCGATTCTGATTTCACCAAATCTCTTCTTCTATTCCTCTTTAAAACTTCATAGAGCATTCATCTACCTCCACTCTTTACTAGTAATAATAGGTGCTCAAGGCTCAAAAGGTAAATGGCTCATTATCAAGGCTTGCCAAAGAAAAAGCTTAAAGGCTCAAAAATGTCTTCCAATGATAATCATATAATAAGGTAGGATTAATTTGGCTAAGTAACTTAATCAACAACAATAGCCTAAGATTATTTCTTAGTATATATCAATTTCAAGACTTCAAACAAGACTCCAAGTCAAGTTCTAGAATACGAGTATACAAACGACTCTCAAGAATAATCGATCACGTGTATAGCACGATCAACAAGGCTTAAATCCTCACATGGGTAATAGAATCCTAAAAACTCTTCAAAGCATGCAATAAACATCAATTTCCTATGAACTACAAGTACAAATAGAACATGCTCGTCATCAACAAATCAACATGCTTCAAAATAGCACATGCATAACATGAACAATCCTTATCACTAATAATCGCAAACAAATCCATGTACCATCCTCCATCATCAGTTACGATGGTGCTCGAGAAAGGGTGATGGGCGTGTGTGTCGAACGGAATGAAAATATCACCTTTTAAAACTATCTCCGGACTCTGTTCGAATACAGTTCGACTTGTGAGGAATTGTCGAACAAGGTCCGTAAGTTGAGTAACCCAAATCTGTCCCTTGAAATCGCCTTGCTCAACCTCCGTTTGACTTGCACTTTGTAGTCGAACAACATGTGAAAGTCGAGCAGCATGTGTAATCGTGTCTCTATTTTGCCTTGACTTGCTCGACTTTTGCTCGACTCTCAAGTCTTGGTCGAGAAACCTATGTTTAGTCGAACAAAGTCTCTGTAAGTTTTGCTCACTTTGTTCGACCGTTGCTCAACTACAACATCTTGGTCGAGCTACAAGGTTCAAGTCGAACAACCTCTCGAACTTCCTAAACTTCGTACCCTTCTCGTATTCCCTGCAACCTTCAACTCTAGGACAACATCAAGTATCAAGATATCCAAAAATTAAGCTAGAGAAACTCTTTAAAACCATATAACATTAGGTGTAACTCCGTAATTACACTAGAAAGCAACACACCACTAAACGCTAGGTAAATTGCAAAAAAATCAATGCATCAAAACCGGCTAAGGTTTTAATATACCGCAAAAAATCAACTCCCCTAGCAAACGTTATAAAGAAAAGATCATATTCTCCACGCTATGCACCCCCCAAACTTAGTAGAAACATAGTGAAAACTAAGTTTGCAAAGAGATGTAATTTCCGATTAATAAGCACGTCAAATATAAAAATTTCTCACTCACACCAATGAAATTAAAGCAATAAAATGAGAGGGAAAGCCCCCAACAGACGCTAATGTTTAACGTCGAAGAGTCATGACGGTACCACTCTAGTGCAAGGTATCCTCAAAGATGACACAAGCATCACCCTGTGACTTATAATGCTTTAAACGATGCCCATTCGCCATTATGATGTCTCCATCTTTGTCCATAAGCTCAAAACTCCCCCTCTGCAGGCTCTATGGATAATGAATGGCCCCGTCTACTTCGATTTAAATTTTCCTACGAAGAGCTTTAAGCAAGAGTTAAAAAGTAATACCTCATCACCTTGCTTGAACTCCTTATATGAGATCTTCGAGTCATGCCATTTCTTTATTTTCTCCTTGTAAATCTCCGAGTTCTTGTAAGCTCGATTTCTGAACTCATTCAATTGATTAACTACCCAGGGTAATCTATTAATGAATTACTGGGCTGATTATCCTCAACTCCTTTCAATCTTTTAAAGACAATTCAAACTCGTTAATGCCCAAAAAGCTTTGTGTTGGATCTCGATGGGTAAGTGGCACGGCTTCCCATAGACAATTTGGTTCGGTGACATATCCAACACCGTCTTATAAGCATTCGGGAACCACCACAAAACATCATCGAGCTTCATAGCCCAATCCTTCCTATTGGTTCCGACTATCTTCTCCAATATTTATTTTACTTGTCAGTTGGAGACCACCGCTTGCCCATTCGCTCGAGGGTGATAGGGTGTATTAACCCTATGCTTGACACCATAATCCTTAAGCACCTTTTCAAGAAGCTTATTGACGAAGTGAGTACTTCCATCGCTTACTAATGCTTTAGGTACTCTATAGCGGCAAAGATATGTTTCTTTAAGAAAGACAACACAGTCCTTGAATCATTCACGCCAGTGGGAATGGCTTCCACCCGCTTAGAAACATAATCCACTGCTAAAAAAATGTAGAGAAGTCTATTAGATGGGGGAAAAGGTCCAATAAAATCGATCCCCCATACATCGAAGATCTCAACAATAATGCTCGACTGAAGTGGCATCTCATCTCTACTACCTATGTTTCCCATCCTTTGACATCTATTGCATGTCGCCAAATAGATTTCACAGTCTTTAAATAAAGTAGACCAATAAAGAGTAGATTAAAGTGCCTTCGCTGCCGTTTTTTGAGCTTCGAAGTGCCCCCCGTTAGGTTATGCATGGCAAAAATCAAGAACACTCTCCATCTCCATCTCAGGCACACACCTACGGACTATGAAATCCGTACATATCTTGTTGACAAATGGATCATGCCATATAAATGTCTCAACATCTTGCTTGAATTTCGTAAGTTGATATCGATTGAGATCTCTCGGGATTTCTCATCCGACAATGTAATTCACATAATCCGCATACCATGGATCCATCCCTTGGGCTGCCACCACACATTCTCTTTCCGCTCCTTCAACAAACACTGTCATTATCTTCTCATCCGGGAACATCTCTTCTATGTACTCGAAAGAATCATCATAGTTCTCCCTTGTCTCCAACCTCGATAGGTGATCCGCCAACACGTTCTTTGTTCCTTTCTTATCTCGGATCTCCATATCGAACTCCTGCAGAAGAAGGATCCATCTAATGATTCTTGGCTTCGTTTCCTTCTTCTCCATTAAGTATCGGATCGCAGAATGATCCGTATATACTATCGTCCTCATGCCAACCAAATACTGTCGAAACTCATTGAACGCATACACCACAGCTAAAAACTCCTTTTCAATCACCGTGTAGTTCTTTTGTGCCATATCAAAAGTTTTACTCACATAGTAAATGGCGCAGAACTTCTTTTCCCTCGACTACCCAAGCACCACTCCAAGTGCTAAGTACAAAAACGGCCGAGTCCAATCCGACGTGATCAAGATAGGTGTAGTAATAAGCACCTCTTTCAAAACTTGAAAAGCTGTTAGACACTCTTCATCAAAAATGAACATCCTTTTCAAGTAAATGACATAAGGGCTTGGAGAATTTTGAGAAGTATTTTATGAATCTTCTATAAAAACCGGCGTGTCCAAGAAAGGACCGCACTCTCTTTTCATTAGTAGGCGGTGGAAGCTTCTCGATCGCCACCACCTTTGCTCTATCCACCTGCAATCCCTTGGCCGAAATATGACGGTCAGGAACAATCCCATCTCTTACCATGAAGTGACACTTCTTCCAATTCAAGACAAGATTAGTTTATTGGCATCTCTTCAAAATAGTAGAAGGTTAGATAAACAAATATCAAAAGAGGAACCAAACACAGAAAAAATGTCCATAAACACCTCCATGATCTTTTCTATCAACCCATCAAATATGGCCATCATGCAATGCTGAAATGTAGCAGGCGCATTACATAATCCAAAAGTCATCTTTCTAAAGGAAAAAGTTCCATAAGGGCATGTAAAAGTGGTCTTTTCTTGATCCTCGGGTGCAATCATGATTTGATTATAACCCAAGTATCCATCGAAGAAACAATAATACTCATACCCTGCTAGACGATCATGCATTTGATCCATGAAAGGAAGGGAAAAGTGGTCTTTACATGTATTTTCATTTAGTTTCATATAATCCATACACACACGCCATCCCGTAGGAATCCTAGTGTCTAATGTCTCACTATCCTTGGATTTCACAATAGTGATGCCCTCTTTCTTAGCTACTACATGCAATGGACTCACATGGGGACTATCATTAATGGGATAAATAATTCCAGCATCGAGCCATGTTAGGATTTGTTTCCTAATCACTTCTTGAATAGCGGAATTCACCCTCCGCTGATTCTGAATACTGCTCTTGGCTTCATCTAACAACCTTATTCTATGCATGCAATATGAAGGACTAATACCTTTCAAATCATCAAGAGACCACAGACTTATACTTCCTAAGCACATCTAACAATTCCTCAAGTTGATCATCATCATAGGAAGAAGATACAATTACCGGATATTTTCCATTGTTACCAAGATAGGCATACTTCAAGTGTTCCGGTAGCGATTTTAACTCCTCTTTCTTCTTTTCCTGAGGTGTGCTCTCTCTATCCAATGGTAAGTACTTCCTAGTCCACTTGACCTCTTCCAATTTTGTCCTTTCCGATTGATACCTATCATCACCCAAAGCAAGCAAGTTTTAAAGTAAATCAATACATACCTCGTTGGAGAGTTCATCTAGCTCCGTGGTGGGAAAAGTAAGAGATTCCATCAAGCATGACTCAAGAGGATCCTTAGAAAGAATCAGGGACATGTCTTCATTAACAATCTCCTCCACCACATCAATAATATGGCACTTCGTCTCCATCGGCATCTTCATTGCTTTGTAAAGGATAAACAAAACCTCTTCTTTATCCATCCTCAATCGTAGCTCACCCTTTTACACATCAATCATAGCTCCCGCAGTAGCAAGGAAAGGTCTCCCCAAGATATGAGGGACATTATCCTTGTCATCTTTTATCTCAAGCATAAGAAAGTCCACAAGAAATACGAGCTTCTCTACTTTGACAAGAACATCTTCAATCACACCCTTCAGAAAGTTCATAGACCTATCCGTTAGTTGTAGAGCCATTGATGTGGGAGTTAACTCCCCCAAACCAAGCCGTTTAAAGATAGACAGTGGCATCAAATTGATACTTGCCCCAAGATCGCACAAGGCTCGTCGTGCCGGCCCATTTTCAATTTCACATAAGATAGTGAAGCTTCCCGGATCTTTTAACTTAGCTTGCAGCTTCCTTTGTATGATTGAGCTGCAATTCTCCAACAGGTTTATGGTTTCAATTCCGTTCAAACTTCTCTTCTTCAATAGTATATCCTTTAGAAAATGGGTGTAATACGACATCTCCAAGATCGCTTCAGAGAAAGAAATGTTTAATCTTATCTTGTTTATGATATCTGAAAACCTCTTGAACTTATCTTCCAATCCCTTTTTGGCAAGCTTGAAAAAAAACGGTGGAGGTATCTTTATTTTGGGAATCCCCCATTCATCACGTTCAACCTTCTCCACTTTATCCTTCTCGACTCTCAATCTCTTGGCTCTTTCCCACTTCTTTTCCACTACTGTAAGCTCGATATTCTGCATTAGAGATGTAGCTAGAGTATTACGATCAGCAAGTGTCACATTTTGTATCGAATCAAACTCTGATCTGTGTTGCTCGATCTCTTCTCGACCTAGATGGTTTGGTCGAGCAAATGGGTTTTAGTCGAACAGATTGCATGATCGCATACTCTGTTCCTAGATGTGTTGTTCGACCTCTGCTCGACCAAGATGGGTTGGTCGAGCAGATAGGTTTTGGTCGAACAGATTACCTGATCGTGAGCTCCCATCATACTGCTGTTGTTCGACTTTCTTTCGACGCGGGTGGTCTGGTCAAACGGTGTTGTGCAAGTCGAACGGCTGGTCAGAAAATAGAGTATCGTAATTTTATTTTTTCGAAAGTTGTTCGATCTCTGCTCGACCAGATGATCTGGTCGAGCAAATCTAGTCTAGTCGAACAACATCTCTGCTCACTTTAATTTCACTTGCCGGCATCATCGGACCTTCATATTGTGTTCCCAAACTCAATGTGATGGCATGACAAGACTTTGGATTCTCTATACTTTGAGATGGAAACTTCCCTTTCACAATAGTTTGAGTCAATTTGTTTACATTCCCAGCCATCTCCCCCATCAACTACGTAAGGTCTTTCACTTGTGTAGACAAATCCCTATGATAATCATCAATCTTCTTCTCTAACTTAGCCTCAAGAAGGTCTACTCTTGCATCATTCCTCGCCATGTACCTGTTCACTGTATCCTCAATGCCAGGCTTCCCTTCTTCGACCTTTGCTCCCGGATCAACACTAATAGGAGTCTGCACCGCATTATTCAGATTGCTCCATGAAAACTCTGGCCTCCTTGGTTGTTTGTAATTTCTCGGGGGACCACGATTGTTGTAATTCCCCTGATAATTCCAGTTTCCTTGATTCGAGTACCTAGTTCCTTGAATACTTTGACCCATGGCGTAGTTTGCCTCCACGATCTCCTCTTGGCTAGCTCATTCGTAGCCACCATCCTGCTGCATCATTGGTACTCTCTGAGATAAATCAGTGATCTGCTTTTGCTGAGACTAAAGTAACTTACTAATATTAGCCAAGCTAGAGACGATCTCATCATCTCTTGCCGACTTCACCATAGTATGCTCAACTTGTGCTACTTTACCAAGGACATAAGTGCCTCTCACTCTATCAGTCGGTCAATCTCTTGAATTCATCAAAATATCCTCGAAAAGCTTCTCGGCCTCAATGGGTGACTTTTTAAGCAACGCTCCATTAGAAGAAGCATCAAGTAACACTCGAGAATCACAATCCAACCCATTATAGAATATACTGATATATTGAGCTTTAGATAGCCCAAGCTGTGGACACTTACGAAGCTTGTCCTTGAACCTGTCTCAAGCTTCATGAAATTTCTCATTGCCATGGATAGGAAATTGATTGATTTCTTGCTTCATCTTGAACACCTTTGAAGGTGGCATGTATCGCTCCAAGAATTTCACTTTCAACTTCTCCCATGTATCACATTCAGCAGCATCAAGATTATCGTACCAATCTCTCGCTTTTTCATTCAACGAGAACTTAAATAATATTATATTCCTCGCATCCTCATGAGCTCCTACATCTTTTTGTGTACTTGCATAACCAAAGAACTTATTTAGATGTTGCTGATGATCTTCAAAGGTTCCCCAAAAGAAGGGATTCCTTTCGACCATGGTGATAAGAGCAGGGTGTAAATTGAAATTGGCTCCAGTCCCTCTTGCTCCTAACAACCCAGATTGCCCCCTCCGTTGTTCTTAAAGACTTCACGGATGGCAAGTGTATCAAGATTCGTTGCTATGTTGACTGACTCTACTTCCAAATTATCTTTGGTTGTAGCTTCAATCGTTTGTGAATACATCACGTCAACTTCAACTCCAAAATCAAGAGCTTCAGGTGGATCTACTTTCTTGTTCTTATTCTTCTTTTTCTTTGTCTTCCTCGACGATGCTCCAATCTCTGGATTATAAGGCTCTAATGTACCTATTTTAGATCTCGTGAGCATACACCTAAGAAGTGTAAGTGTTAGAAATCAAAGACAAGAATAATATAATCTTAATTAAACTAGAAATAATAGACTAATAATTAATTCCGTCCCCGGCAACGGCGCCTAGAACTTGATGGGCGTTTTCTCAACACACAAAATTAATCCTCAAGTATAAGGATATCAATTGTAGTTTCGATAGGTGACCAAGTGATTATCGTACTCAAGAGATTAATTATTATCAGTTTGATTATGTTCTAATTTACTAAGATTATGTGTGGTAATTTTGATTTGAATTGTTATGAAATTAAATAGTAATTAACTTAATAGCAATCAAATAATAGACAAGCAATAGATAATACGGTTGTGATCGAGTAAGAAATTAGGTTGTTCTTCGGGCATCCAGTTTTACTTATTAATTTTCTTTCCATGCATTATTATCTGACTCTGTCTTGTGATTCATGGACACATAACTAAACCATGCAAGTTCACCCTATAGACACAAGTAAACATGCGTATGACACGTGTGAATATCCTCGGAGCAAGAGATATAATTCACCCCCCTTTCTATGTACTATTAGTATCAATTATTTCCCGTGCACTTAGTACTGATATGATCTCCCTTTATTAGTACTATGAAGTTATACTCTTTATCCTACTTATTAACCCGAATAAGATTCAATTAACAAGTATCTATATAAAATAGTTCTAATAAAACTTCGGAATCCCTTCACTTAGAATTATAACATATAATCCTGCTCAGCGGTGAACACACTCAATCAATAACCAAGAGATGTATTCACACTCTACATAACAGTTAATGATACACAAAACAACTGTGAGTGTGAATTGAAAAAGCATAATCATATATAAAATAAACCACAAGTAGTGTTGGACGGAGTTTACACATGGAAATTCAATTAACTCATAAAACTTTCATAATCCTAGAACTACCAGAGCGGTTCTAGCCCATGATTGACCTAGGAACAATCATGGATAGTTGGTATGATCTAACTTGACTCGCCAGACGAACCTCTCCTCACGACTCCTTCGGATGATGGTAGGGTTTGGTGATGGATGGATGATGAATGATGTGTGTTCTTTTTCTCCTGCGAAAGCTCTTCTTTTATACTCAAGGGACCTCCTTATGGGCTTAGGACGGGTCTTTCCTTGAAGCACACGTCAAATTTGGTAAAAGACATCCGGAATTACCATAAATAATAGCAGCGAAACTCCGTTCAACCAAGCCTGAACTGGTCGAGCACGACCTCCAACTCGAGCAACTGGTCGAGCAAGCTCTCTGGACAACTTCGCACATTCTGCTCGACCAGTCTTCTCTGCTCGACCACACCGATGTTGATCGAGCAACACCTCCAAGTCGAACAAACTCTCTGTATGATTTTCACATTCTGCTCAACCCCAGCTCATCTGCTCGACCAAGATGATTATGATCGAGCAGCACCTCCAAGTCGAGCTAGCTCTCTTGACGGATCTGCATAATCTGCTCGACTTGGCCTCCTTGTTCGACCAAAGTGATGTTGGTCGAACAAGCTCTTGAAGTCGAACAGCACTCAAAACATGCCTCTAAAATTGTGTCTTCCAATCCCGAGCCTTTTACACCTGTTTTCCTATACAAATATGCTCAAAACAACCTTACCATCCTCCGATTCACGATTTCTCCATAAACAATCTGATTTGTCTCAATAAAAGACTCAATTGTACTCCATTCCCACATAAATCAGTGTCCAAAATACATGAATTTACACTCTCATCAAGCTCACTCCCACAACCGTGGCTCTACAATTGGCAGATAGGTCTATGATTTTTCCAAAGGGTATGATTGAGGATGTACTTGTAAAAGTAGACAAGCTTGTTTTTCCTGTGGATTTTCTTGTGCTAGAGATTGAAGATGAAAAGGATAATGTCCCTCTTATTTTGGGAAGGCCATTCCTTGCCACGGCTGGAGCTATGATTGATGTCCAAAAGGAGGAGCTTAGAATGAGAATGGATAAAGAGGTTCTATTCAACCTTGATAAGGCAATGAAGATGCCGATGAAGACGCAATGTTACAGCATTGATATGGTGGAGGAGATAATGAAGGAAGATATGTCTTTGATCCTATCAAAGGATCCCTTGGAGACATGCTTGGCGGAGTCTCTTACTTTTCCTACTACGGAGCTAGATGAGGTCTCTAATGAGGTATGTATTGAATTTCCTGAAAATTTACTTGCCTTGGGTGATTATAGGTATGAATCTAAAAGAACCAAGCTTGAAGAAGTTAAGTGGACTAGGCAATATATCCTATTGGATAAAGAAAGCACACCGAAGGAAGAAAAGAAGAAGGAGTTGAAACCACTACCGGGACACTTGAAGTACGCCTATCTAGGCAAAAATAAAACTTATCCGATAATTGTATCTTCTTCTCTTACTGATGATCAACTTGTACAGTTGTTAGATGTGCTTAGGAAGTATAAGTCTGCTATAGGTTGGACTCTAGATGATTTGAAGGGTAATAGTCCATCGTATTGCATGCATAAGATAAGGTTGCTAGATGAAGCTAAGGGAAGCATTCAGAATCAGTGGAGGGTTAATCCCGCGATTCAAGAAGTGATTAGTAAGCAAATCTTAACGTGGTTAGATGCAGAAATTATATATCCCATTAGTGATAGTCCCCATGTGAGTCCATTGCATGTTGTAGCTAAAAAGGAGGGCATGACTATTGTGAAAGCCGATGATGGCAAGACCTTAGCCACTAGGATTCCTACGGGATGGCATGTGTATACGGATTATAAGAAACTGAATGAAAATACATGCAAAGACCATTTCCCTCTTCCTTTCATGGATCAAATGCTTGACCGTCTAGCAGGGTATGAGTTTTATTATTTCTTGAACGGGTACTCGGGTTATAATCTAATCATGATTGCTCCCAATGATCAAGAAAATACTACTTTTACTTACCCTTATGGAACCTTTGCTTTTAGGAAGATGCCTTTCGGATGGTGTAATGCACCTGCTACATTTTAGCGTTGCATGATGACCATATTTGATGGTTTTATAGAGAAGATCATGGAGGTGTTTATGGATGATTTTTCTTTGTTTGGTTCCTCTTTTGATGTTTGTTTATCTAACCTATCTGTTGATTTAAAGAGATGTCAAGAAACTAATCTTGTCTTGAATTGGGAGAAGTACCACTTCATGGTAAGAGATGAGATTGTTCTTGGGCATCATATTTCGGCCAAGGGATTGAAGGTTGATAGAGCAAAGGTGGTGGCCATTTGAAGCTTTCACCACCTTAGAATGAGAAAGGAGTGCGGTCCTTCCTTGGACACGCCGGATTCTATAGAAGATTTATCAAAGACTTCTCAAAATACTCCAAGCCCTTATCTCATTTACTTGAAAAGGATGTTCCTTTTGTTTTTGATGAAGAATGTCTAACAACATTTCAGGTTTTGCAAGAGGCGCTTATTACTGCACCTATCTTGATCACACCGGATTGGACTCAACCATTTGTACTTATGTATTATGCAATTGATCTAGCACTTGGAGTGGTGCTCGAGTAGCTGAAGGAAAAGAAATTCTGCGCCATCTACTATGCGAGCAAAACTTTTGATGCAGCACAAAATAACTACACTGTAATTGAAAAGGAATTTTTAGTTGTTGTGTATCCATTCAACATGTTTCACTGTAAGCAATTAAAATTTACGGTCCAATTAAATGGCGACATGTGGATTTTATTGATTAAATATTAATTTATTTTGGAATTTAAATAAATTAATTCCTAAAGTAAATTAATAAATAATTTGAGCCCAACAAATTAAAGAGAACCATTAGCATGACTGAGCTAACTAATACTCGCCAATTGAAGGAAGAGCCTGTGATTGATTATATCAATCGATGGAGAAACTTGAGTTTAAACTACAAAGATCGATTATCCGGAGAGTCTGCTATCGAAATGTGCATCCAATGGATGGAGTGGAGTTTACTCTACATACTCAAAGGAATTCAGCCAAAGACTTTTGAGAAGTTGGCTACAAGAGCTCATGACATGGAATTGAGCATGACTGCTAGTGGAATCAAACACTCACTAGTATTGGATTCTTACAAGTCTAGAGACAGACAAGAAGCCAAGAAGGGAGGCAAGCCTTATGCAAGAAACTCCAATGAAGAATCAATAGCCATACACACTGCTATTGTCAAGGTTCGAAAGAATGGAGATGATAGGAAAGATAAAGGAAAACAAGTTACTCAAGAGTGGGGGGGGGGGGGGGAAAAGAAGGTTAACCCTGAAGGAGAAGCAAGAAAAAGAGTATTCATTCCTAAACTCTGATGTTTCTGGCATATTCGATGATCTGATGAAAGACAAATTCATCGAACTTCCTGTGATGAAGTGCCTAGAAGAAGCCAATCGAACCAACGACCCAAAATATTGTAAGTACCATAGACTGGTAGGTCATCCTATTCATGATTGTTTCATCTTCAAGGAAAAGATCATGCAGCTGGCCAAGGAAGGGAAAATTATGTTGGAGGATAAAGCAGCCACAAACTTCGCTTCTGTAAAAGAAGGTTAACCCTGAAGGAGTAATTGCACGTGCAAAATTTTTTGGAACCCTAGTTCCAAAAAATTCGCTCCTTAACTTTCCGTGCAAGTTTCCCTGCGGCTGCCGGCGCCTCTCACCCGCGGCGTCGGCGAACATCGACAACCACCGTCCAGTGTCTCCCGACCTCTTCCAGCATTACGGCGCCTCTCGCCAGCGGCGGCCGACTGATCTCACCACTTGCCACGGCGGTGAAAGAGCCTTCTCTCTTGTTCATGTGATCCGCCTAAATTATTTCTCATGGGGAAAAAATCTAGGAGTCGAACGCCCTCAAAAGCGTTGCTGGATATGCGTGTGGGAGAGGAGACGTTCAAGTCGGTGAAAGATCGGGCTAAGGATATTGAACAGAAAAAGCAATTGAAGGAAGCGGTATTGGAGGACAACCCACAATTGGGCGACGGCGCCGCCCTGGCTCGCTCAATTGCGGTGGACCGAACGGAGATGGAAGTGGAAATCACCGTCAGGTCCATGGCTCTTGTCGTGGCTGACACGCCGGACGCTTGCGGTACCGGCAGTCCCACGCAAGGCCTTGTTGACTCGGCCATGGACGACACTACCCCGGTGGTGCCCATCGAGCGCAACCCAACCGTCAAGAGGAAACCCTCGGCGGAAAGGCGGCGCAGCACCACCCCGGGCACCCGGCATCGACTGGACGTGGCTACCCCCTGCCTTTCCTTCTTGGCAGGCGGGTGGGGAGTCTCGGCAGATCGGCGACATGCCTCGACTGGGACAAGGGTTGGAGGAAGGGTCTCGGCAAGTTGCTGAGACTTCAGGCAGTGGCGAGAACTCTCGGCAGGCGCAGGGCACTACCCTTCAGCGTAGCTCGGCGGGCGCATCCAGTTCCCCATCTCGGCAGACTGCTCCGAGAGTTGGCGCCAGTGCTGCACGAGGCTCAAGCGGCACAGGGCAGCACGCGGGCGAGGCAATAGGCCCTCGGCAGCAAGGCGAGCAACGCGATTAGCGTGTGAGATAGGGTTATTCGGGTGGTGGTTCCACTCCCAAGGAACCGGTTGACTTCACCAAGTTTGTCAACAAAAGTAATATTGATCCGGATAGGAAACTCGAATACATTGCACCATGCGATGGAGTGGCCTATCTTGATCCGAATGATGATTCTGATGCTTGGAAATACACGATGGTGGGGTATTTCTAAGGACGGTTTCTGGGTATGCAGGCCCTCCATGCCATCTGCCGGGCATGGGGCGTTAAGTATACCATTGTCATGCATCAGTCGGGATGGATCATCTTTCGGCTTTGTTCGGAGGAGTATGTGCGGAAGGTATCGGATGGTTCTCCCCACTCCATATGGGAACGCTATCTTATGCTTGAAAGGCTGCCACGAGCCTTTCAATTTGATGACCGGGAAATCTCCCATGTCCGGATCTAGATTCGGTTGCCCTCGTTCCCATTGGAGCTGTGGTCGAAGAACCACACTAGTAAGGTGGCTTCACTGGTTGGTAGACCTATCATGGTGGATGATACTTCCATTAAGTCGGATAAAGTATCATTTGTGCATGTGCGAGTGGATATTGATGTCTCGCAGGTACTCCCGAAGGAGGTCACTTTCAACTACCGAGGGGCCAACTTCACCCAAACTGTCTTGTACGAACCCCTTCCGGCGTATTGTACTAAGTGCAGGAAACTTGGTCACCTAGTGAGTGATTGTGACAATCTTGCCAGGGGTGATAAGGGGGAGAAAGGGATGGACCAGCCTCCGGAGACCGCACGAACTGATGAAACAGTTGACGAGGAGGGGTTCCAGCACGTACGAGGCCGAGGAAGAAGAGGAACCGAAATGGGAAGAAAAGGGCCGCGGGTCCTACACTGTCCCAGGTGCAGGCACAGAAGGTCATGTTAGGGAAATATCAAATCCTAGACGACCTTGATCCTGATGACTGGAGGATCAATAGATGAGAGGGGAAACAGCCTGCTCAAGTGAATACTAGGAAGACTTGGGCTTCCGAAATGGAAGAGGAGGAGGATGAAGAGGTTGTAGGCCGCTCGGGGCGCTCCCCGCCTCCCACTTTACCCACAGGGTAAACGACACTAGGAGAAACACTGGAATCATCATCCAGGAGCTGCAGGGCAAGGGAAACGGACCAGGACGAGGCGGGGGCTATACCCCCAATGTTCGTCAATGAGGTGTCTAGCATAGAACGCACGAGGGCTTGCAGCCACTCGTGCGCAGCGAGCAGCCCGCAGGTTAGTTCGCAAGAATAAAGTATGCTTAGTGGGTTTTCTTGAAACTAGATTGTCTGTTGATAATGTAGTGGATATTGTGGGTAGAATTGTTCCTAGTTGGAATAATGTGAATAATTTTGATATTGTTGTGGGGATTCGTATTGTGGTTGCGTGGGATTCCACTTTGATTGCTGTTAGTAATGTTGTGCTCCATGAGCAATGTATTCTGGTATGGTTTGCTGTTTGATTTCTCAACAGGAGTTCCTCATCAGTGTTGTGTATGCCCGCAATGGCGTAGTTGATAGGCGCAGGCTATGGTGTCATCTCTCTTCGGTCATCCCCGCATTTAACTCTCCCTGGATGCTCCTTGGAGACTTTAATTGCGTTAGGAAACCTGAAGAGCGATTTGAAATCGTTCCATCTCATCGGAATTGGTGCAGGGTGGATTTTGAGGAGTTTTGTGTTGATCGGGGGTTGGATGATGCTAAGTCCAAAGGTGTTTTTTTACCTGGACGAATGGTAGAGTTTGGAGCCGCATTGACCGGGTATTGGTGAACTCGAACTGGGACATCACCTCAAGCGTAGTAGAGTCAGAGTTTCTGCCCATGGGGGCTACTTCGGATCACTGCCCTGTCCTAGTTTCCGTTTGTCACGCCGAGCACTCGAAGGGGAGACCATTCAGGTATGTGAATATGTGGAAGACCAGTGAGGGATTCATGGATACTGTGCGAGAAGTGTGGGATTCGCAAGTGTGGGGTACGACTCAGTTCAGTGTTTGTCGTAGGCTGAAGCTACTCAAGCCAAAGCTACATCAGCTTGGCAAGAGGGACTTCGGCCATATAGCCGAGAGAGCAGAGAGGGCTAGAGCGGAACTAGACAGTTTGCAGCTAAAGAGCCATGCTGATCCTGGTAATGTTAAGAAATGGGACAGGGTTTGGGAGGTAGCCAAGAGGGTCGACTTCTTGTATCACGCCGAACATCTCTTCTTCTCTCAGATGGCCAGAGCCGATTACTTGATCAGTCAGGATAAACCCACGAAATTCTTCTTCAAGAAGATCAAGTCCAATAGTGTGAGGAATATCATCCCCTCCATACGTAGGGAATCCGGGCATACTACCTCCGGTGAGGAAGTTGTTGAAGAGTTCCTTTCATTCTATAGAGACTTGTTGGGTACAGCGGGGGAGTGCGAGGAGATAGATGACAGTGTGTTCAAATGGGGAGCAGTGCTGACTGATGAGCTGGCACAGCAGCTCGTGGTGCCTATCATGGCCGAGGAGGTGAAGGGAGTGGTGTGGAGAATGAACGGGGATAAGGCCCCCGGTCCGGATGGGTTCACGTCCGCTTTCTTTAGGGATGCGTGGGACATGGTCGGGTCGGATGTCGTGGCGGCTGTCTAGGAATTCTTCCACTCCGGGCAGCTACTGCGACAGATGAACACCACGTTTATTACACTAATCCCTAAAGGAAAGCATGACCCCACCGTCAGGGACTTTTGCCCGATTTCGTGTTGCAATGTGATCTACAAAATCATATCCCGTATCATTGTGACGCGAATGACGGACCTGATGGAGGATTTGGTAGCGGGGAATCACTTCGGTTTTGTTAAGAACCGAAGAATGAGGGACTGTGTGATGCTGGCCCAGGAGATAGTGAAGAATTACGGGTGGGCTAGGCATCGTCAATACAGGAGAATGGCGATCAAAGTGGATATAAAAAAGGCGTACGATTTGGTGGATTGGGGGTTTCTGCGTGGAGTGCTTACATGTTTGAAATTTCCTCAGCGTATGATAGGATGGATCATGGAATGTGTCACCACCACCTCATTCTCCATCTTTGTCAACGGCTCACCTGAGGGATATTTCGATGGTAAGAGAGGCTTATGTCAGGTGATCCACTTTCGTCCTTATTGTTTGTCTTGTGCATGGATTACTTCTCCCGTCTCTTCAGGAGAATGACTGTGACGGACAATTATAAGTATCACTCTAGTCACTGTGCGAAGGTGGGAGTTACTCATCTGGCGTTTGCGGATGACTTGATTATCTTTGCTTATGGCAATCGATCTTCGGCAGAGGTAGTAGCCAGAGCACTTAATCATTTCGCTCGTATGTCAGGTTTGGAGGTTAGTGCAGACAAGTCCCACTTATTTATGGCAGGGGTTCCAGAGGATGAGGAGCAAGCTATCCATGAGGTATTACCTTTTCAGGAAGGCACCTTTCCTGTACGGGTTGATGAATTTTTGGACGTCGATGGTGAAGATCCCCAAGGGAGTTGTAGACAGAATTGAGAGGATGACACAGAAATTCCTTTGGGGAGCCTCAAGAGATACAGTTCGTTGGGAGGAGGTCATTCACCTAAGGAACAGGGCGGCCTGGGACTTAGGGGACTTGACCTCCTGAACGATGCAGCTCTTTGTGGCGTGTTGTGGGATGTGCATCAGGAGAAGAGGTCGCTGTGGATCAAATGGATTAATGCCATTTATCTGCAGTCCTCTTCGTGTTGGGATGTTGAGGTGAACTACAGAGCCTCAATCGTGTGGAAGGACATCCTCCGAGCGAGGGACAGGGTCAGAGCACGGATAGGTGGGGACATGGTTACCACTTTAGCTTCGTGCTCGGAGATGGGAAGGCTTCACGTGGGTAAGTTGTATCGGATCATTTTAGACGCCATGCCGGTACAGCCTATCTACAAGAAGTTATGGAGTCCATGGGTTACTCAGAAGCATTCGTTCAGGATGTGGATCACGGTGAGGAATCGTCTGCTTACAATGGACAGATGGAGACACTACGAAGGCCCAGTAGAGTGTGTACTGTGCGTGGGGGCCCCGAATCGAGAGATCATCTTTTCTTTGAGTGCCCGTTCACGATGCATGCATGGAACCGGGTTAGATGCGAAGTGGAGTGGAGGAGACATGTTACCACGTTGAAGGCCGGCTTCAAGTGGCTCGGCAAGGACCGGCGAGTGCATGTGCGCGACAGGAGGAGGTGGACGCTCGTTCTCTATGCAAGCGTCTTCCTCATATGGAAGGTCCGTAACGAAGCACTCTTCGAGGGTGCCCGACCTTCTCTGGACGGCTTGGTCAATTCCAAACTTATGCATGTAATTAGATTCAAGTATTTGTTATCTAGATAGGCGTATTTTCCTTTGGTTGCTCTGTTTTGGAGTTGTAATTATATGTATTTGTGACTCTGGCTTCGGCCTCCCGTTTTTGAATAATTAACATATCGTTCAGAGGAGGGTAGTGAAGATGAACGAGTTTAGGACAAGGAAAAGGCTTACTCTATGAAGGTGACCTTCACAAATGAAGACATGTTGGGTTCACAGCCTCACAACCGACCTCTATTTGTAACTGATTATACGCAAGGGTTGCAAGTAAAGTGTATACTTGTTGACGGAGGCTCAGCAGTGAACATCCTGTCTTTAAGGATGTTGAAGAAGTTAGAAATACCAGTGGATGAACTCAACCATAGCCGATTGATGATCCAAGGGTTTAACTATGAAGGGCAAATAACTCTCGGCATGATTGTTCTTGATTTGATGATTAATGAGATGAAATCAACGGTGCTCTTTCACATCATTGGTGCAAAAACTTCATACAACATGCTCTTGGGGTGCCCATGGCTGCATGAGAATGGTGTGATCCCTTCTACATTACACTAGTGCTTCAAATATAGTGAAGACAACAATGTAAAAAGAGTGTTCGGTGATGACAAACCATTTACTGAAGCTGAAGCTTACTTTGCAGATGCTAAGTATTTCTTTAAGAATACAAAGGAAGTGAAGCGTGAAGAAGTTCTACTACTAAATGTTGGGGGCAGAAAATAAATAAAGGATGAAGGTAGAACATCATCTGCCACTCTCAAGAAGAGCAAAGGCAAAAAGCTTGAGGCCTTGGAAGAATTGACGTTGTCTTTAACAAAAATTGATGAAGGAAAGACTTCTTTTCCTCCACTCAAAGGATTCGTACGTCCTATTGAAGGAGCAAAGACCGAACACGGTGAAGTATTTGAAGCATAAATAGCCAAGTGATATGGCCCACAAGCTTTCAAACTCCTCAAGAAGGCTGGTTATGAGCCGAAGGAAAAACTAATGACAAGCAAGGTGCCTCAAGAGACTATCATCCCATCTGAACATGGGCTCAATGCCACTCAGAAAATGTTGAAAAATAGTGGCCACACTATCAAGAATGCTAAGCCAGGTTTAGGATATGTCCCTAAAAAACCCGTCCGCGTAGCAATTAGAAGAGCAAATGCAAATTATACCACAGAGGGAGAAGCTTCATCCACAGAAGACATGTTTGACGAAGGAGGAAAGAAAATCAAGAAAGGCTCTGTCTTTGAAAGGCTTGGAAGTGTTTTTGAAAGGCTTGGAAGTGTTTTTGAAAGGCTTGAACCATGTGAAAAGAAAAAGTGTGGAAAGAAAATTAATTTCAACTCTCCTAGCTTCCCAAAACTCCAGAGTCGAATTCTTTCTCGCATTAAGAGACGAAATATCATGACAGTCTCACGTGGAAGAGTGTTAAAGGCCAAGATGCAGACTATTGTCTTTACTAAAGAAGACAATGATGATGATAAAGAAAGTGTAGCTTCCACCAACTATATCACTGCTCAAGAAGATTCTCAAGTGGAGGAAGTAGATGTTGAGGATGCCCCTCCACAATTTGAGGAGGGTGTGAAGGCCACTGTTGATGAGTTGAAAGAAATCAATTTAGGTGACAAAAGCGACCCACTGTTGGATTGTATACTAAAAGTCTAGCTTTCTGTATGAACAATGTTATAACAATTTATTTGAAATGAGAATCATATGATTAAATGATTGCATCTTATAATTTATTTATATGAACGATGTTATAGTCCACTTACTTTATACTATAGATAATATGTTGTGCGACAACACATGGAAGATCATATTATCGATTTTCTTATAAAGTATAAACATATGCTCACAACCGAGATAGACGGGGACTCTCTATTGGGATGGTTGTAGTGTGGTTTGGTATTAGCTTGTCTTGGCTATAGAATCACATTAGTGTACTTGTGTGTATTAAGCAGGACCACTTGAGATCGTTCGACTTATACTGACATATAGAAGAACTTGATCTCTGTTATTCTGGATGTTCGTACTCTTAATCCCTATACAATAACCTTGACACGTAGTGCAGTATGTATTTCTTTGATTCATCAATGGGTGAGATTTAGATGCAATTAAATCAAGAAACTCAGTGAGTTGGGAAGTAGTGCTGTTGATTGTAGAAGAAATCCGTGTCCGTCATAGGTTGATGATGTCCTCTTGAGGAGCTCATAAAGATTATAATGTAAACCCTGCAGGTGGATTTATTACGACATGATAATGAGGTTGAGTAGTACTACTCTTGGATGAGGTATTAATTAATGGAGTTCTCAGTAACTTAATTAATTAATGGACATTGTATATCTTAAACATGGGGAGACTAACGGGCTCATAATAAGAAGGAGCCCAAAACGTAATTTTGGGATTAGAACGGTAGTGCAGTAATAATATTTTAGTGGCATATATTATTATTATTGGACTTAAGTATAAGCTTTGGGCTAAGCTTGGATACTTAAGCCCAATGGAGGCCCAACTCTAATTTTTCCTCCTGGTTCCTGTTGTAGCCCATATATAAGTTATCTTAGTTGTTCAAAACCTAATTCTCTATGCCTAACATATGTGAGATAGAGAGTGAATAACAGATTGAGAAGATCTCGAGGATCGTTGCCCACATGACATCGAGATTGGACTTGGGAATACATCAGAAGACTGAAAGGTCATTTGCTGCTGCTGTCCGCCACGTTGTACAATTTTTATAAAATCGCACAGACCTTATAATCGGACGTGTAATATACTGAAGGAAAGCTATGGAAGAGAGGATCGTTGTGGCACTTAGATCACTCAAATCTGACATCGGATGAGAGAGTTATGCCCAAAACAGTGACGCAACGTAGGATGGTGGTGAGAATTCGTATTATCCAACATACCCAGGTGAACGGTAATCAATTATATGTTTTTGCTTCCGCTGTGATAGAATTTCATGGAACTCTAATGGTTCACGCTAACCTAAAGATCCAAACGCCAACAATTGGTATCAGAGCGTAGGTTCTAAGGCTAAACGTTACACGTTAGGCTAGGGTTTATGTGCATATGTGATTTATTTTATAATTGAATCGTATGTGGCTAGTTAGGGTTTTGGTTTTATGAATTAATTCATGGATATTCCAATGTGAAAACCTTATGTATTATTATCGGGTGGTGAGATTGAATCATCGTCAAACACTGTTTCGTGTTGCTCATGCCTGAAGATTCTTGAATTCCTCATTATACACACACTTCACCGCATGGTTTCACACTGAAAGCATGGGTTGGGCTGCCGACGGGGCACGATGGCAGATAGCTGTGATTTGGCAGCACATGATGATGGCTTGGGTGAAAGCCGCACAGCTGGGTTGTTTGGGCTGTTTGGTTTTGCACGGATATGTGTGTGATAATCGCCGGAGAATGGGGCTCATACATCACGAACACTCATTGAAGTTACGAAAGGTAAGGCTGGAATTAGTGATGGTTGAACATCGCACGACGGCATGACGATTCTCGCTAGTCGAACAGAACCTGGTACACAGCTGATCGTCAACGGCGTGGGTATAAGCCACATCGGCAGTTTTGTGGAAGCCCGATGTGTTGGTGGCTGGGAGAGTGGTGAGATATGCACGGAGACAGGGCTGGCATCGGACGAACATGATGGACAAGCGCGTTGGTTGGCCCCTGAGTCACTGAGTGGCAGAGACTTGGCGCACAAGACAAAGTGGTGGCGGTGAACGGCAGGTGCTGAGTGACAGCCGGCAGGCGCCTGATGATTCGCACAATTGCGAATAATTGATGCTCGGAGATGGCCGGCGTGTCAGATCTGGTTCCGAGCTAGTTAATCAGGCATTCCGGGCGGGCCTATCATGTTTTCCTAGCTGGTCACGTGGGCTTTTCGGTCGAGTCCTATTAAATATCTGGGCAGGCCCTGACCTATTTCCGAACGGGTCTGTCTGTTGGTCGTGGATATGGATAGAATGACGGTGGATATAAGCATGGCCAAATAGGAAGCAACAATGAACTGGAGTAATCACCGGGCAAGCTTGATCCCTGGTTGTCGCTGGATAGTTGATAAAGGCAAGCTTTGCTGTCGCTGGAAGCACGAGTTGTGACGAATGATGCTGGAACAGTGGCAGGCGAGAGCCGCTGAGCACCGGTGTGACTCATGCAGATTTCTTGCGTGTGGAGGTAGTAGTCGGGATTGTTGCTGGTGGCTTGGGCTACATCGGTGAAGGCTAACCTGGTGGTTCGGGTGATGAAAGGCTGGGCTGTTGGCGGCACGCTGGCAACTGGTGGTGACGACCGGTAGCCGCTGTTGGCAAGGATACCGATAACTGACGACGATCATGTTCCCGGCAGGGTAAGTTTGGCGGCATGGCAGCATGCGTTTTGGTGAATGATAGGCTTCCGGTGGACGACATCGCGGCACGGCACGGCATGGCTGGAAGCAGACATCCAACGAAGTTCCAGTGAGTTCACTTTTCCTTCGGCGATGACTCGGCATTTACATGGATGGAAAGGCGGCAGTTAAGGCTGTAAATCCGTATGTTAAATTTCTTTGAGGGTAAGAAATCCAACTTATGGTGCAAGTCATCCCATTTGATTGGATGGAGTGTTGACTAAGTCAACTTTTTATTTCGGCAATTTTTTTTCCTTATATATAATTTATATAACTGTTTTATTTGCCAATTATTGTTATATATTTGGATTGGATGCATATTCTACTTGATTTACTGTCTTATGTGCCGTAATAGGAGCATGCTAGGTTGCGTATTTTATTTTTGAATATTATATGCATGTTAAAACTCTCGGTGTTAAATTACTAAGTGGGAGAGGGGATTGATAAATAATTCTCGCAGCCTCCATTATTTGTTTGTTAGTGATGTGAATAAACTTGCGCGTTGGGATAGACCTTCCTCCCTATCGGATGAGTTTATTCATGGATATTGCTGGAACAGGCTTCTTTAATAATTATGTTTGTAATGTGATGCACATGAACTTGCGCGTTGGTATAAGACCTTCCTCCCTATCGAATGAGTTCATGTGCGGATCACTGTACAGACTTATAATTGATGATTGTAGGAAGTTGTCCGAGCGCATGTGTACTTCTCTATCTGTAAGGCACATAAGCTTGGGCCGCGAACTTGGGGTTAAATAATGGTGTATACTTAGATGCAAATAATAAGTATCCTCCCCATCGGAGTCACTGCTTTTATTTGCAAGGCTAAAAAGGAATCGACTATTAATTATTTTGTCATGAGGTTAGTTTGACAAATGAAATTAATGGGTAAAACTTTCTCTTGTAAATATTCGGGTTTATAAACATCCACACTATCGTGGCTTGCAGACTCACGGTACTTGAGATATCGATGAATTTTATTTTTATCTTATTTTGAGGGAACCAATATAAATGGATAAATTCGAAGATTTGATCGGTGTATTTATTTGTGATTCTCTGAATTTCAAATATTTTTTATTTCACTTATTGTTAACTAAAAGAAATTATATTTACTGGTCCAAAATTAGATGATTAGAAAAGAATCTTGGCTTTGAATTTTACTGCTTAAGAAAACATAAATATGTGTTCTTACTAAGGATGCTCCATGATGCCTATTAAAGTCTTTTGTGGAGAGGTGAGAGGTTCATAGAAATATGATGGTCTCATACGTCTCTTCGGATACTTGAGTGAGGTTAAAAGGCAAGAGGTCATGGTTAATTTGATGAATGAATTGGAAATGCTTGGAATAGAAATTGAAAGGGAAACCTAGATCAATTTATTCTCCATAATTTCCCTGGACGTTTTGAGCAAGTTCTAGCTGAAATACGAGAGGATGTATATGGTAGGGAACTTCTTACAAAACATGTGATGAAGGAAAGTCATTTTCATCATGATGTGAACAAGGTTAGTATTTCATTTACTAGTCGTTGAAGCATGATTAGTGATGGCATCTGCTAACACATTGTGCGTAGATACCGGAATCACTAAAAGCATGTAACTAAGTAATAATGAGATTATTATTGGGTACATGAATATACTACGAAAGCAGTGGCTATTGCATTGGGAGTTGTTTATTTATCTAAGGATAGGTATAAACGTTTGATTATGTGAAATTGTCTTTACGTACATTTTCATAGAAAGAATTTCATTTCAGTTTCTATACATTTACGAATGAATACTCCATTTCATTTAAATGACGTGGTCATAATAACGAGGAATGGAGCTATAATCTATTGTGGTACGTTGGACAACAATTTGAACACTCTTAAATCATGTTTATCCCACGGATGCAACAAATAGTAATTAATAACGCGTCTTCTAATCCTAATAAGAGAAAGACTCTTTTGGAAATGATTAGATAAATGATGAATTGTTTGGAATTACTAAATTCATTTTATGAATATGCCCTAGAAACAGCATGTCGTTTAACGTTTGTCTGTTTGTGGGATATTCTAGAAAAATAGAGGTGTTGATTTATTTAGTCCAAAAGATCGAAGGGTAATTGTTAACACAAATACTAGATTTTGGAAAAGGACTATGTAATAAATCACAAACCTATGTGTAAATTGTTCTAAAGGAAGTGAGAAGGAAAATACAAAGTATTAGTACCAAGTGTACAAGAGGATATACCACAAGGTAAATTGCAACGCGTGTTACGTCTGATACACAATTACATGTAGTGCCTTATTGTAGTGGGAGGGTTGTTCGATAACCCGTAAGATATATATTTTGGGAGAGTCGTGAGACTTGGTACCTAGTAAAAATGGAATGGACCCACGGATATGATAAAGCACTACAAGATAGAAATGTTGAATCTTAGCAAAATGCAATGGTTTCTGAAATAGAATCGATAGATTCTAAATCAAATCTGGGAGCTTGTAGAACCACTATATGGTGTAAAAGCCATTGAAAGTAGTCATACAAAATAAAAAAGGATCATATGGTAAGGTGAAAACCTTGGAAGCAAAGCTTATTGCGAAAAGGTATACTCAGAAAGAAAGGGTTCGATTATGAGAAAACCTGTTCGCCGGTAGCTATGCCTAAGTCGATCTGAATTCTTTTATTTATTGCTACTCATACGAAATATGAGGGATAGCAAATAGATGTCAAGACAGCTTTCCTGATTGGAAGTCTTGAGGAAAACATCTATGTGAAGCAACCAGAGTGATTCATTGCAAAGGGCTAAGAACATTTTGAGTGTAAGCTTAAAGGTGTCCATCGATGGACTAAAGCAAGCTTTAAGATTATAGAACATCCGTTTTGATGAAAAATCCAGTGATATGAATTTAATCAATGCTCGGATATGTCTTGTGTATTGAAAAGAGTGACGGAAACGTGGTGGAATTTCTTATACTATACGTAGATAATATGTTGCTCATTGGAGACAATGAAAGAGTATTGTCGGGCGTATGGGTATGGTTGATAAAGCGGTATGAGATGAAGGACTTAAGAGAAGCAAAAATATCCTTTTGATCACGGTAATACGGATCATAAGAAACGATGTTATGCTTGACTCAAGCTTCATAAATTGATACGATCATTACTTGTTTTAGCATGTGACTTTATCTAAGGAAATGCATCTTAAGACACAAAAAAAAGATAAAGGTGGTGAAAGCGGTTCCTTATGCTTTGGCGAATAAGGAAGCTTAATCTAAGGAATGCTATGCATGAGAATGAATATTTATTTTGCCGAAGCCATAAACAGTGGGTATCAAGGTAATCCAAAATAAGAATGTTGAACTGTGATAACACATAATTTTTAAGTACCTGAAAAGGACTAGAAACTATATGTGGGCTTACCGGACAGATTCATTGCTTCTTAGGGGTTACATAGATTCAGATTTTTCAAATTAGATAGGGACGACAGTAAATACACCTCAAAGGTTGTGTTTAATTTTAGGAAGTTGAGTCATAATATGAATGAGTGTTATATAGAAATATATTTTGGACTCCGAACTCCACCATGGAAAGATGATAAATTGGAGCCTATGAGGCAGCCAAAGTATCTATATGACTAGAAACTTCATGTTGGACTTTGAAGTGTTTCTAAGTTTGCCCATGGTTATCACAATTTATTTTGATGATAATGGTGTAGTTGCAAACCTGAAGTAATCACGAGCCCATAAGTAATTAAACACATGAAGCGCGAGTACCACATGTTACGAGAAATCATATGATGAGGGGAAGTTTGTTGTCGCCTAGATTGCAACGGATGATAACCTAATAAATCCATTATAAGGACCTTAAGGCGAAAGCTTTTGATGGTCGTGTAGTGGGAGTGGAAATCAGATGTATGGTAGAAGACATAACATCATAGTCTTTTAATATAAGTAGGAGATTGTTGGATTGTATTCTAAAAGTCTAGCTTTCTGTATGAACAATGTTATAACAATTTATTTGAAATGAGAATCATATGATCAAATGATTGCGTCTTATAATTTATTTATATGAACGATACTATAGTCCACTTACTTTATACTGTAGATAATATGTTGTGCGACAACACGCAGAAGATCATATTATTGGTTTCCTTATAAAGTATAAATAGATGCTCACAACTGAGATAGACGGGGACTCTCTATCGTGATGGTTATAGTGTGGTTTGGTATTAGCTTGTCTTGACAATAGAATCACATTAGTGCACTTGTGTTTATTGAGCAGGACCACTTGAGATCATTCGACTTATACTGACTTATGGAAGAACTTGATCTCTGTTATTATGGTTGTTCGTACTCTTAATCCATATACAATAACCTCGACACATACAGCAGTATGTATTTTTTTGATTCATCAATGGGTGAGATTTAGATGCAATTAAATCAATAAACGCGGTGAGTTGGGAAGTAGTGTTGTCTCTATGGTGTACTGTTGATTGTAGAAAGAATCTGTGTCCATCATAGGTTGATGATGTCCCCTTGAGGAGCTCATAAGGATTATCATGTAAACCCTGCTGGTGGATTTATTCTAGCATGATAATGAGATTGAGTAGTACTACTCTTGGATGAGATATTAGTTAACGGAGTTGTCAATAACTTAATTAATTAATGGACATTGTATATCTTAAACATAGAGAAACTATCGGGCTCATAATAACGAGCCCAAAACGTAATTTTAGGATTAGAATGGTAGTGCAATAATAATATTTTAGTGGTATATATTATTATTATTGAACTTAAGTATAAGCTTTGGGCTAAGCTTGGATACTTAAGCCCAATGGAGGCCCAACTCTAATTTCTCTTCCTGGTCCCTGCTGTAGCCCATATATAAGTCATCTCAGCTGTTCTAAACCTAATTCTCTATGCCTAACATACGTGAGATAGAAAGTAAGCAGCAGATTGAGAAGATCTCAAGGATCGTCGCCCACACGACGTCGAGATTGGACTTGGGAATATAGTAGAAGACTGGAAGGTCGTTTGCTATTGCTTTCCGCTACATTTTACAATTTTTATAAACTCAGACAGACCTTGGAATCGGACGTGTGATATACTAACGGAAAGCCATGGAAGAGAGGATCGTTTTGGCATGTAGATCACTAAAATCCGACATCGAATGAGAAAGTTATGCCCAAAACGGTGACGCTGCGCAGACTGGTGGCGAGAATTCGTATTCTCCAACATACCCTGGTGAATGGTAATCAATTCTATGTTTTTGCTTCCGCTGTGATAGAATTGCATGGAACCCTAACGGTTCACGCTAACCTAAAGATCTAAACACCAACACCCACGTCCTACCTACATAAGTGCCCTGCTAAGTGTTAAGGAAGAAGAAGAGTATATCAGCCTTTTGCGGGAATTTAGAGATGTCTTTGCATGGTCGCATAAAGAAATGCCAGGTCTGGATCCAAAGATCGCAGTGCATCACTTGTCAATCAAGAAGGGAACTCGGCCAGTTAAACAAATACAGCGTCGATTTTGTCCAGAGTTGATTCCACTGATTAAAGATGAAGTTAACAAGCTTCTTGAAGAAGGCAAAATAAGAGAAGTCAAGTACCCTACATGGATTTCTAATATCGTGCCTGTGAGAAAGACAAATGGTCAACTCAAAGTATGTGTTGACTTCCGTGATCTAAACTTAGCATGTCCAAAAGATGATTTTCCATTGGCAATTGCTGAGCTTATGATTGATGCAACAACAGGGCATGAAGTTATGTCATTTATGGATGGGTCATCTGGCTACAATCAAATCAGTTTGGCTCCAGAAGATCAAGAGAAGACAGCCTTTTGCACCCCGAAAGTAATATATTGCTACAATGTCATGCCATTTGGCTTGAAGAATGCTGGCGCCACTTATCAGCGAGCCATGCAAAAGATATTCGATGATATGCTCCATATGAACGTCGAATGCTATGTTGTGACATTGTGGTGAAAATAAAGGAGAAGAAAAATCATCTCCATGATTTAAGGCGAGTGTTTGAATGGTTAAGAGAACATCAACTCAAGATGAATCCACTCAAGTGCGAATTTAGAGTTACATTCGGAAAATTTCTTGGATTTATTGTTCGTCGTTGGGGAATTGAAATTGAGAAGGCAAAGATCGATGCTATCCTGAAGATGCATGTGTCGCGGAATATACATGAATTCAAAAGTCTACAAGGAAAGTTGGCCTACTTAAGAAGATTCATATCAAACTTAGTAGTCGGTGTCAACCATTCAGTCATCTCATGAAGAAAGACAGCATATTCGAGTGGGATGAAGCTTGCGATAATGCTTTCAATAGCATTAAAGAATACTTGATAAAGGCTGATAGGCGTTTTCTCAACACATAATTTGATCCTCAAGTATGAAGGATATCAATCGTAGTTTCGAAGGTGATCAAGTTATATATCGAACCCAAGGGACGGATAAATATCAATTTAATTATACTCTAGTAAACTAAGACTATGTTTGAAATTATAATAGTTGTGATTTTGTAATTAAGTAACAAAAGTAATTAAAATATCAAGTAACAATAACAAGAAGAAAAGATAAGTGAGTTGTGATCAAGTAAGATAGTATGTAGTTCTTTAGGTAATCCAGTTCCACTTATTAATTCATCTTCTATGTGACGGTGTCCGACTCTGCCTTGTGGTTTATGGACGCATCACTAAGCAAATTCACTCTATAGACACAATTAAATATATGTATGACACGAGTGAATATCCTCGGAGCAAGAGATAAAATTCACCCTCCTTTCTAGGTACTATCAGTATCAATTATTTCTCATGCACTTAGTACTCTAACCCGATATGATCTCCCTTTATAGGTACTATGAAGTTATACTCTTTATCCTACTTATTAACCCGAATATAATTCAATTAACAAATATTCATATAAGATAGTTCTAATAAGACTTCGAAATTCCTTCACTTAGAATTATAATATAAAACCCTGCTCAGTTGTGAACGCACTCAACCAATAGCCAAGTTATGTATTCAGAAACTGCACAACAATTATTGATGCACAAAACGACTGTGAGTGGATTAAAAATGCACAATCTTATATAAAATAAACCATAAGTAGTGTTGTACAGAGTTTACACGCGAAAAAAAAATTAACTCATGAAACCTTCATAACCCTAGAACTACCAAGGCGGTTCTAGCCCATGATTGATCTAAGAACAATCAAGGTTAGTTGGACTAATCTTACTTGAATCTCCAGCGGAACCTCTCTTACAGCCCCTCCGGACGGTGGATGATCGCTCTCCTCTTAACTCTATGTCTCCACATCTTGATGTATGTTGGTGTCTTTCTATACTGCTGCATAAGCCTTCTTTTATACTTGTAATCTCGCTTCCCGGGCCTGGAATGACCTTTTTAAGTGATAACACATTAACGGTGCAAAAATACGGATATGTTTAGTTCTCGAGCCTAAATTTGACTTAAGCTACAGGTCGAATTGACCACCACAAGTCGAATCAAAAGTCAAACATGCCTACTGTAAGTCCTGGTGCTCGATTCAACCAACTGCCCTAGTCAAATCGAATTGACAAGGTTGAATTGGCATCTCTACCAACCAATTCAACCTCGATTTGACCTGTTGCCCAGGTCGAATCGCCCCTGTCGTGGTCGAATCCACCTTCTGCTCATGTGTGCTTCCAATTCGACATGAAGGGCTCGGCGAATTGATCTCCTTCAGGTCGAATTGCACTCCTACTGCGCCAAACTGATGGTTTCGACTTCCTCTCTTCAGTTTTCAACACTTTCACTCCGATTTCCTTCGAAAAATCACTCAAATAGCTCCAACAACACCTGATTCATGACTTCATACAATATATATCGGTTTACACCCGATTTCAACCTTCAAACACTCTATAATAGCACAAATCCAGGCACAAGATTCGTGAATTAACACACTCATCAAACCCCCAAACTTACATATTGCTCGTCCCGAGGCAACGCAATTAAAATCAGGAGTCGTGTATATTTCACGAAGATCACCAAGTACAACACATATTACACATGCAATTTCATTAATTAAAGACAAGTATTTCCTGCATCATATATATCATTCATGTAAAACATTACTCAATCATATTACCATTCGGAGTACTAAGTCATCAAGCTCACAAGATAAGTGTTTACTCTCTCACTCAAGTGCTAATTGCACTTAACAGTTTAGTATATACGCTCATACTCAATCCATACTCATGCGTAACAATAAGCTTGGAAAGAGTCTCAAAAATCAACTCACAATCAACTCATTATTGGGATCACAAAGGACTTGTTTTTGGGTTGTAATGTTGGCTCTTTGGAAAGGGTAGGAAAATTTAGATAATGTTACTCAAACACTAGTAGAGAGTTACCTTGGAGGTTCTCGTTTTCTTCATTCGGCTACATATCCTCCTCCAATTTCTTCTCTTGCACTTGCAATTTTTTAATTTTCCTTCTCTTCCTTGCATCAACATCATTCTTCTTTTGATGACTCGGGTACCAGTTGTTGGCACTACCCTTTTTAAACAGTAATCGGGGTACAGGCACTACCCCTAAACAAGATTTAACCATACACTTCTCTTACTATTTCACTTAACCATCATTCTATCTTACTTCTTCTCGCAACACTTATTCATCTCAACTCTCTACTAATGAATAGGGTATTCAACAAAGCTTAAGCGAAGGTTAAATAAGGCTCTTTTATTCGGCTTGCCAAAGAAAAAGCTTTTAAGGCTCAAACAGGGCTACCAAAGGTATACATAATCAATGGGAAGATAAAATTTGGCTAAGTAACTCAAGTAATCAAGAATGGCCTAAGATCATATCCTAGCAATTCACCAATTGTAAGTCTCGCACAAGACTCCAAGCCAAGTTCTAGAATACGTTCGTATGAATGACTCTCTCAAGAATAACCTATCATGATCAAGCATGATTAAAAAGCTCAAATTCTCATATGGGTAAATAGAATCTTAAGTACTCTTCATAGCTTATAATCAAGATCAATTTTCATAAGAACTCTACATACCTATCAAATTATACAGGCTTCTCATCAATGAACATTAACACATGAACATATGAATGCACAAAATCAATGAACCCATATATCAAATCAATCATACAAGTATCTCTACAAATCCTAGCTCATGCATCATAGTCACTTTCACCTTCAATTCGACCTTGATTCGACTTGCTCCCCTGGTCGAATTGGAATGCCTCAGGTCGAATCCACACACTGTAAGATTCAGGTCCTCAATTCGACCTCAATTCGACCTGAGCTACTGGTCGAATTGAGATAGTCGTGGTCGAATTGACTCACTGGAAGTTTGCACACTTCGATTCGACCTCAATTCGACGTGCTCCAAAATCGAGTTTTCTTCATCCCCTTCACACTTCAAGCTTAAAAAACGAACATTAGGTACCAAAATAGAGCATAACTTCATCAAGAATCAATCCTAAAATATAACATTCATGAGTAACTCCGCAAATGACACAAAACATGGAACAAAACACCACTAAACATTAGACAAATTGTAAAAAATCGACACATAAAAACCGATTAAAGTTTAAATATGCCGCAAAAAATAACTCCCCTAAAAACGTTACAAAGAAAAGATTATACCATCGATGCTTATTGAGGTAAGTACATCACACCCCCCAAACTTAGTAGAAACCATAGTCGAATCTAAGTTTGCAAAGATATGTAATTACCGATAAGTAAGCACTTCAAATATAAAAATTTCTTACTCACACGAATGAAATAAAACAATAAATGGGAGGGAAAGCCCCCACAGGCACTCTTGTTTAACGACGAGATTTATGACGGCACTAATTTACTGTAAGGTGTCTTCAAAGACGACGCAAGCATCATCCGGCAGCTTATAATGCTTTAATCGATGCCCATTTGCCACGATAATGTCTCCATCTTTGTCCATAAACTCAAAATTATCCACATGCAATCCTTTGGCAGAAACATGATACCCAAGAATAATCCTATCTCTCCCCATGAAGTGACACTTCTCCCAATTCAAGACAAGATTAGTTTCTTGACATCTCTTCAACACAGTAACATGGTTAGATAAAAAAAATATCAAAGGAGGAATATCCCGAGTACATCCAAGAAACAATATAACTCATACCCTGTGAGACGATCAAGCATTTGATCCATGAAAGGAAGGGGAAAGTGGTCTTTGCATGTATTTTCATTCAGTTTCCTGTAATCAGTACACACATGCCATCCCGTTGGAATCTTAGTGGCTATTTTCTCTCCATCCTCAGCTTTCATAATAGTCATGCCCCCCGTCTTAGCTACAACATGCAATGGACTCACATGGGGACTATCACTAATCGGATAAATAATTCCAGCATCCAACCATGCTAGGATTTGCTTCCTAATCACTTATTGAATCGTGGGATTCACCCTCCGCTGATTTTGGATACTACTCTTGGCCTCATCTAACAACCTTATTCTATGCATGCAATATGAAGGATTAATACCTTTTAAATCATCAAGAGACAACCCAATCGCAGACTTGTACTTCCTAAGAACATCTAACAACTCCTCAAGTTGATCATCAAGAAGGAAAGAAGATACTATCACCGAATATTTTCCATTGTCACCAAGATAGGCATACTTCAAGTGTTCCGGTAATGGTTTCAGCTCCACTTTCTTTTCTTCCATCGGAGTGCTCTTTCTATCCAACGACAAATACTTTCAAGTCCACTTCACTTCTTCCACCTTAGATTTCTCCAATTCATACCTGTCATCACCCAAAGCAAGTAAGTTTTCAAGATATTCAATACATACCTCATTGGAGAGATCATCAAGCTCCGTAGTGGGATAAGTAAGAGACTCCATCAAGCATGTTCAAGAAGGTCCTTAGACAGGATCAAAGACATATCTTCCTTCACAATCTCCTCCACCACATCAATACTATGACATTGTGATTTCATAGGCATCTTCATTGCTTTGTCAAGATTGAAAATGGCCTCTTCCTTATCCATCTGCAACCTAAGCTCTCCCTTTTTGAACATCAATCATGGCCCCAGCAGTAGCAAGGAAAGGTCTTCCCAAGATAAGAGGGATGTTATCCTTGTCATCTTCCATCTCAAGTATAAGAAAATCCACAGGAAAGAGTAGTTTCTCTACTTTGACAAGAACGTCTTCAATAATACCCTTTGAAAATGTCATCGACCTGTCCACCAATTGTAGAGCAACTGTTGTAGGAGATAACTCCCCCAAATCAAGCCTTTGAAAGATAGACAATGGTATCAAATTGATGCTTGCCCTAAGATCGCACAAGTCTCGTCGTGCCTGCCCTTTTCCAATCTCACACAAGATAGTGAAACTCCCCGAATCCTTCATCTTCTGTGGCAGCTTCCTTTGGATAATCGACCTGCAATTTTTAGACAAGTTCACCATCTCAACTCCATTCAAACTTCTCTTCTTTAACAATATATCCTTAAGGAATCGGGCATAGTACGACATCTCCAATATTACCTCAGAGAAAGGAATACTCAAGCTTATTTTATTTATGATATATAAAAACTTCTTAAACTTCTCTTCCAATCCCTTCTTAACCAGCTTATAAGGAAATGGCGGAGGTATCTTTGTTTTGGGAATACCTCATTCATCACGCTCGACCTTCTCCGCTTTATCCTTTTCAGCTCTCAACCTCTTGGCTCTTTCCCACTTCTTCTCTGCTATGATCTCAGTATTTTGCTCATTCGGAACCAATGGATTAATGTTCACATCACAAGAAATGTTCGGTGAAGAAACAGGTGCGGAACGAGACAATTCAACCTCAATTAGACCAGGTGTTATGGTCGAATTGGGCGCGTAGTGGTCGAATTGTGCACCTGGAACACGATTCTCACCCTGTATCTCTGATTCGACCTGGATTCGACCTGAAGGACTGGTCAAATTGAAGTCCCCCTAGTCGAATCGGCTCACTGTAAGATTTCTGCCTTCCAATTTGACCTCAATTCGACCTGAAGGTCTGGTCAAATTGAACGGCTGCTGGTAGAATTGGGCTTCTGATAAAATAGAGTGCTCCAGAAGGGTGGATTCGACCTTAATTCAACCTGGCCCCCTAGTCGAATTGAATGAATTTTAGTCAAATCGAGGTGCTTGTACTTCTAAATCACGTCCAGGCATCCAATTCGACCTCCCATGTTGAATTTAACCTGAAGTGTTGGTCAAATTGGGGTCGAATTGAGCCCTTGACGTGTCCAATTTTGATTCCGGCCTCATGGGTCCCTCGTACTGTGTTCCAGACCTCAATGTGATGGTGTTGCAGGGCTTTGGATTCTCAATACTTTGTGATGGGAGCTTCCCTTTCTCAATAGTTTGAGTGAGCTTGTTAACATTTCCTGCCATCTCCTCCATCAACAATGTAAGGTCCTTCACTTGTGTAGTCAAATACTTATGGTTTGCATCAATCTTCTTCTCTAACTTGGCTTCAAGACGATCCACTCTAGTATCATTCCTAGCCATGTACCTGTTCACCGTATCCTCGAAACCTGGCTTTCCTTCTTCCACTTTTGCACCCGGATCAACACCTATCGGAGGTTGAATTGCATTGTTAGGATTACTCCATGAAAACTCCAGCCTCCCATGCTGTTGATAACTACCCGGAGCACCACGATTTCTATAGTTCCCCTGATAATTCTGATTGCCTTGATTTTAATACCTCATTCCTTGAATACTTTGGCACTTAACATAGTTTACTTCTGTCATCTCCTCTTGGATCGTTCGATCATTAGTAACTTCCTACTGCATGATTGGTACGCGCTGAGATATATCACTGATTTGCTTTTGTTGGAACTCAAGTAGCTTGTTGATATTCGACAAGCTATAGACGATCTCATCTTCTCTACTTGTTTTCACCATAACATGTTCAACCTTATCCACTTTTCCAAGGACATAAGTGCCTCTCACTCTATCAGTTGGCCAATCTCTTGAGTTCATCGAAATATCTTCAAAAAGTTTCTCGGCCTCTATGGATGACTTAGTAAGCAATGCTCTATTAGAAGAAGCATCCAATAACACATGAGAATCACAGTCCAATCCATTATAGAATATGCTGATATATTGAGCTTTAGATAGCCCTTGTTGTGGACACTTACGAAGCACGTCCTTGAATCTATCCCAATCTTCATGAAACTTCTCTCCACCACCGATAGCAAATTGGTTAATATCTTGCTTCATCTTGAACATTTTCGAATGTGGCATGTATCTTTCCAAGAACTTAAACTTCAATTGCTCCCAAGTAGTGCATTCAGCTGCTTTAATAGTATCATACTAATCTCTCACGTTTTCAGTAAGCGAGAATTTAAACAAGAGGATCTTCCTAGCATCTTCATGTTCTCCTGCGTCTTTTTGAGTACTTGCATAGCCCAAGAACTTGTTTAGATGCTGCTGCAGATCCTCGAAAGTCCCTCCTAAAAAGGAGTTCCTTTCTATCATGCTAATAAGAGTGGGGTGAAGATCGAAGTCCGCATTAGCCCCCTTGCTCCTAGAAGCCCAAAGTGTCCAGCTCCGTTATTCTTGAAGACTTCACGGATGGCCAGATTATCCGGATTTGCTGCCATATCAACTTCCTCTGCTGCTGCGTTTGGATCAACTACAGTTTCAGTCGCTTCCGGGTTTGATTCCTCCACTTCAACTCCAAAATTCAGAGCTGTAGTAGGTTCTTCTTTCTTATTCTTACTCTTCTTCTTCTTTTTCTTCCTCGATGATGCTCCGATCTCAGGATTATGTGATTCTAATTCACCTTTCTTTGATCTTGTAAGTATAAACCTAAAAAAAATAAGAGTAAAATAGCAAAACAAGAATTAAAATAGTCCTAATAAAACTAGAAATAATAAAAAATATTTTATTCTGTCCCCGGCAACGGCGCCAGAAACTTGATAGGCATTTTCACAACATACAATTTGATCCTCAAGTATGAAGGATATCAATCGTAGTTTCAAAGGTGACCAAGTTATATATCGAACCCAAGGAACGGATAAATATCAATTTAATTATACTCTAGTAAACTAAGACTATGTTGGAAATTATAATGGTTGTGATTTTGTAATTAAGTAAGAAAAGTAATTAAAATATCAAGTAACAATAACAAGAAGAAGAGATAAGTGAGTTGTGATCAAGTAAGATAGTAGGTAGTTCTTTAGGTAATCTAGTTCCACTTATTAATTCATCTTCCTTGTGACGGTGTCCGAGTCTGCCTTGTGGTTTATGAACGCATCACTAAACCATGCAAATTCACTCTATAGACATAAGTAAATATGCGTATGACACGTGTGAATATCCTCGGAGCAAGAGATATAATTCACCCCCTCTCTAGGTACTATCAGTATCAATTATTTCCCGTTCACTTAGTACTCTAACCCGATATGATCTCCCTTTATAGGTACTATGAAGTTATACTCTTTATCCTACTTATTAACCCGAATATGATTCAATTAACAAGTATTCATATAAGATAGTTCTAATAAGACTTCGGAATCTCTTCACTTAGAATTATAACATAAAACCCTGCTCAGTAGTGAACGTACTCAACCAATAACCAAGTTATGTATTCAGACTCTACACAACAAATATTGATGCACAAAACGACCGTGAGTATGGATTAAAAACACACAATCTTATATAAAATAAACCACAAGTAGTGTTGTATGGAGTTTACACACGAAACACAAATTAACTCATGAAACCTTCATAACCCTAGAACTACCAAGGCGGTTCTAGCCCATGATTGATCTAAGAACAATCAAGGTTAGTTGGACCAATCTTACTTGAATCTCCATCGGAACCTCTCTTGCAGCACCTTCGGATGATGGATGATCGCTCTCCTCTCAACTCTACATCTCCACGTCTTGATGTATGTTGGTGACTTCCTATACTGCTGCATAAGCCTTCTTTTATACTTGTAATCTCGCCTCTTGGGCCTGGAATAGGCTTTTTATGTGATCACACGCATTGACGGTGTAAAAATACAGATATGGTAAGTTCCCGAGCCTCAATTCGACTTCAGCTACAGGTCGAATTGACCACTACAAGTCGAATTAAAAGTCGAACAGGCCTACTGTAAGTCCCAGATGCTCAATTCGACCAACTGCCCTGGTCGAATCCAAGTGACGAGGTCGAATCGGCATCTCCGCTAACCAATATGACATCGATTCAACCTGATGCCCAGGTCGAATCGCCACTGTCGTGGTCGAATCCACCTTCTGCTCATGTGTGCTTCTAATTCGACCTAAAGGGCAGGCCGAATTGATCTACTTTAGGTCGAATCGCACTCCTGCTTCGCCCAACGGATGGCTTCGACTTCCTCTCTTCAGTTTTCAACACTTCCACTCCGATTTCCTTTGAAAAACCAATCAAATAGCTCCAACACACCTGATTCGTGAATTCATATAATATATATTGGTTTATACCTGATTTCAACCTTCGAACACTCCATAATAGCACAAATCCAGGCACAAGATTCGTGAATTAACACACTCATTAAAGGCACCAGTGTTTGGTGTACCAATACCCGGACGTCCATTAATTCTCTACTTAGCTGCTCAAGAGCATTCTGTGGCAGCTTTACTTGCACAAGAGAATGATGATGGTAAGGAAACTGCTCTCTACTACTTGAGTAGAACCATAACTTCAAATGAGTTGAAATATTTGCCTATTGAGAAGATCTGCTTAGCTCTTATCTTCGTGATTCAGAAGTTGAAACATTACTTCCAATCTCACACAGTTCGGCTAGTCTCAAAAGCTAACCCACTAAAGTTTGTTATGTCAAAGCCAGTACTCTCTGATCGGCTTGCAAGGTGGTATCTTCAACTCCAACAATTTAAGATCATGTAAGTCCCTCAGAAAGCCGTAAAAGGACAAGTGTTGGCAGATTTTCTAGTCGATCATCCAATGCCTGCTGAGTGGGAACTGTCCGATGAACTCTCTGATGAGGATGCTTTCGCTGTGGAAATAGCTTCTCCTTGGAAGATGTATTTTGATAGAGCATCTCATAGAGAAGGAGCCGGTGCTGGAATCGTGTTCGTAACATCCATTGGTGAAGTTTTGCCATTCTCATATTCCTTAACAGAAAATTGCTCTAACAATGTGGCCGAGTATCAAGCACTCATACTTGGTTTAGAAATGGTCGTTAACATAAAGCAATTACACCTTAAGGTATATGGTAATTCGCTGCTTGTAATAAACCAACTATTCGGAGTGTATGAAGTGAGAAAACCCGAATTGCTCCCGTACCACAAGTATGCTCAAAAGCTAATGAGTTGGCTTGGTGATGTTGATATTGAACATCTGTCCAGAAGAGAGAATAAGCAAGCTGACACCCTCGCCAAGCTAGCTCAACAATAGCTATGCCGGAGGTGCAAATTCAGATTGCAGTGTGTAAAAGTTAGATTATACCACCAATCTTCGAGGATGATGATTATGAAGAAGCTGAAAATCATGTGGTGGAAGTCTTCTAAATTGAAGAAGAAGATTGGCGCAACCCTTTGTGGATTATTTGAAGTATGAAAATTTACCAAACGAGCCATGTTAAAGGGTTGATATTCGGCGTCGGGCACCTCGATTTATTTACTTCAAAGGCACGTTGTATAGAAGAACATTTGATGGGGTTTTCTTGAGATGCCTAAGTAAAGAAGAAGTTGTTCAATCAATGGAGGAAGCTCATTCCGGTATTTGCGGTGCTCATCAGTCTGGGCTGAAGCTGCACTTCAGAATCAAGAGGATGTGCTACTATTAGCCAACAATGGTAAAAGATTGCATGGAGTATGCACAAAAATGTCAAGCCTGCCAATTCCATGAGAATTTGATCCATCAACCTCCGGAGCCTCTGCATCCAATGGTCGCTTCATGGCCTTTTGATGCATGGGGATTAGATGTGGTGGGGCCTCTCACAAAATCTTCTGGTGGTCATCTCTACATCCTTGTTATCATCGATTACTTTTCCAAATGGGCTGAAGTTGTGCCTTTGAGGGAAGTCAAGAAGGAAAATGTTGCTGATTTCATTCGGATCAACATCATTTATAGATTCGGTGTTCCTCGCATATCATTACAGTTAATGGAAAGCCATTCAGCAACAGCTAGATCGACAAGTTGTGCGAGAAGTTCAACTTCAAACAAAGGAAGTCATCGATGTACAACGCAGCTATCAATGGTCTGGCCGAAGCATTCAACAAAACCTTGTGCAGTCTGTTGAAGAAGGTGGTCTCTAAGTCGAAACGAGATTGGCATGAAAGAATAAACGAAGCTCTATGGGTGTACCGCACTACCTATAGAATGCCCACTCGGGCCACTCCATATTTTTTAGTCTATGGTGTAGAAGTTGTGGTGCCTCTTGAAAAACAGATTCCTTCTTTGAGAATGGCCATACCAGAAGGCTTAACCAAAGAGGAAAATGAAAAGTTGCGCCTTCAAGAGTTAGAGGTATTAGATGAGAAGAGATTAGAGGCACAACAAAGACTTGAGTGCTATCAATCTCGCTTATCTTGAATGTTCAATAAAAGGGTGAAAATACATTCTTTTCAAGTTAGCGGTTTGGTGCTTGCCGTGAGAAGGCCAATTGTGGTCACACATCGAGTTGGGAATAAATTTCTCCAAAAATGGGATGGCCCTTATGTTGTAAAGGAAGTATACACAAATGGCGCTTACAAGCTGATATCAGAAGATGGCGTGAATATTGGCTCCATAAATGGGAAATTCTTGAAATGCTACTACGCATGAAACAAATGCATACACAATGCTCCATGATGCACGAGTCTAAACTGCATGTTACTCCTGGTCCGCACGAGTATAAACTGTGTATGACAAACTCCTGGTCCGCACGAGTATAAACTATGTATGACAAACTCCTGGTCCGCACAAGTATAAACTGTGTACGACACTCTTGGCCCGCATGAGTATAAACTGTTCACGGCAACCCCCATCCAAATCATACCATATCCTTTTGAACTACATAATGACTTGATTCTCTTTAAAGAGATACGTAGGAAGCTTAGTAGTTCACTAAGTTCAATCATGATTCAAATTATTCTTATCAAGCTTATGAAAGAAATAAAGAGATGAAGTATGAATGCAAGTAAGGAATGAAGTGTAAGGTATGGAAAACAAAGAAGAATAAAAAGAAAGAATAAGCTTTATCGATGAAGTCATTAAATATTCAATACAGGGGGAACATAGAAAAAAATTAAAAGATATGAGTAAGTGGCTGTTCTTCGCGCGCAGATTCCAGGGCTTGCTTTGCATCCTCCAATTTTTCAACAGCAGAATCGCTTAGAATCGGAGTCTTCTCAAGTCTACAAACTCTGTCTTTGACAGCCTGAGTACCAAGTCTTGCTTTCAAAACCTCATTTCTCTTCTCCATATGAACTGGAGATTTGCTCTTTTTGGTCCTTTTCCAGCAACGGTCTGAAGCAATACTCTCCACTGAATGAGAAGCAGTATTTTTTCTTTTACTGGCTTCTGTGGAGTTCCCTGCAATTGACTTTCGAAGAGGCTGAGCTCCTGGTAATAAAACATCCCGAGCACTCCGGGCATTGTCCGCAGCACTAGTAATATCTAGGATTTTTTCAAAAGCATGTTCGGAAGTAGTCTCGATTAAACTTATTACATGATCTACAAAATAAGTACCGTGTACTCGGGATGACCACTCTTTATATTCGGGTGTTCAGAATCTCCGGAATCCTGAAGGAGCAGATGGAAGAGAGGCCGTAGAGCGAGAATTACATAATGTGCATTGTTTCCAATACCGAAGCCCTTGCTCTAAAGAGACTTCACGGAGGTCTAATTGCATCTTCCCTGGAATATCTTGATAAAACCCGAACTAGCGACTAAACCGATGAGGACTGTAGGGCTCAACAAGGAAAACTCCGTTCTGCCGTTGAGTAAGGTAATTAGTGCGGATGGCAACAAAATAGCTCCAGTCGCACCAAGATGTCTTGTCATCATGGTCAACAAATGACAGTTGAGCTTGGCGAACATTGCAGAATAGGGTAGCAGTATCTCCTACTTGAAGCCTTTTACGAGCATCGATCGCATCAAAATACTTCGCTCCATTCTCCCCGAAATACATCACCATGGAGGGTTTGGTCAACTCATGCGGAGCTACATGATGAGTGTTGAAATATTGAGCCAACCAAGCATACACAAAGTGTACTGGAAATGTTTATTTAACTTCAGAGGGCCGTAGTGCATTTGAAATCATATTCAAACCCCTGTAAATGCTTGTTAACACCGAAATGGCAAGACCAACTGATCTTTTCGTAGCCAGCAAGCTAGCTACCTTGAAAGTGCCGGGGCGTATCAAATCTACCTCGTCGCTAGGGAAGACAAAGGAGCAAAGCCAACATGCTAGATGAGCAGTTAAGTACGTCTCCTCTTATTATGCTTCAGCAATGCCAAGTTCCGTAAATGGAACCATATCCGTTGTAGTTCTTTTCTTATGATCCCCAATGGCTTCCTTCGGATTATAAGTATTCTTAAGACGTGATTTGCTCTTCTTCTCGGTACGAGGTGGAGGTCGCTTATACTTTGTAGTCTTGCAAAACCAAAACCCTACCCATTCAGTAAGTGAGACAGATTCACTATCAGCATTACTACGAAGCTTATGATAAGCATGTAGTAAGTGTAGACAGCTAGGCGGGATACGTACACGATTGGCGTCCAACTCATTGAAGAGTTCAGGCTTTTCAGGCACCACCTCTTCGTATAAATAACCAGCCAATGGCAGTCCAGCCCCGCTATACAAATCCCATAAGAAGATTGACATTTCCCCAAAGGACGTCAGCAAAGTATTGGTAGTAGGGCACCACGCCTCACAGAAGGCTTTAATTATCTCACAGCTGCAATCATAAGTGAACAGAGACGCAAAGATTGCATGGTAGAGCTTTATGTCCCAAAGAGCAGAGTAGCAATGGCTTAGGACGTCTTCAATCCAATCTCAGTACCCTTTAATGTAGTGGAACTCACCAAGGAGCTCGACTGATTGTCCCCACGCTGCATTATTAGAGATTATCTAGCGCCCAAATGTGTGCAAAGGAGTTAGCGTTTAGATTCTCTTTGATGTGATGGGCTCCTCTCAAGATTGAAACCTTAATCTTGTCCAAGTACATATCTCTAGTCCATCCTGTCATTGCAAATTCGCTTTCATGAGTAGGTTTCTCTATAGGCTTACCCAAAAGAGGTCTTTCGATTGGGAGACGAGTCTTGTCTTGCTGGCGCCCGGCATTAAAGATCACCAATTCACGTGTTGTAGAGGACGCCTTCTTACTCGCAAACTGGACCATCTTGAAGTTGAGTCAACTGCAAAATACATGGGTAAAAAAATTGATGAAGAAAAGAAGGGTACAAATTAATTTAAATTTATGAATTTAATTAATTAAATGATCAAAATATAAATGGGGTCAGTTAATTATTAAATTCGAAATTATAAATTAAGTACATACGATAAAGGAGGTAAAGATGATGATGGAGGATGGTTTAAATAATTCATGTGTAAGTTTAATTAATTTAAACTTAGCATATAACATGAATTAAATTTAATTTCGGCCCTAGAAGCTAAAGATAAAGGCCCAAAGCTTAAACTGGTTTAGGCCTAAACTATCTTTATGCCCAATTTCTAAAATATGAGCCCAGTCCATGGTTTAAAAGTGTGGACTCAAGTTCAAAAAAAATATGGGCCCCAATTAAATCAAAGTTATTTTGGCCAAGTGAGATCCAAAATTATGCCCATTTTAAGGGTCAAAATTGGAGAAGACAAGTCAAAATTGGTGGGAATGGGACTTCTTTCTTCTAGAGGCAGAAAACGCTCTTCGACGGAAAAAATCTCTTCCGCATCAACTGCTGCTCACCATCCAGCCACGCCGGTTGCCTCGTCGCCAGCCGCCGCCGCCACTGCAAATCGCCGCTCGGTCGCTTCCGCTGCCTTGATCACCGCGCTTTCGCGCGCCACCCGATCTCCCACCGCCACGATCCGGAAGGGCTCTCCACCGCAGCCCGTCAACCGTTGGAACCCTGCTGCCAACCACCACCGCCAGACCGCCACGCAAGTCCAGCTGCTGCCCTACGACTTCAGCGCTCACGCTGTCGCCACCGACCGTGAGCTGATGGCCATTGCCGCTCGTCGCCGCTTCAGCCATTACTCCTCTCCACTCACCACGTCTCGCCGCCACTGTCGCGCTCCGTCGCCGCCCCTTATCTCCGCCGCGCTCACACTGTCGCCACTGGCCGTAGACTGCTGGTCATCGCTGCAAATTGCCTCCCGCAGCTCAGCCATCCGCCGTTACAAGCCACCGCCGGAATCCGTCGAAGCAGCTGCAGTTGTCAATCTCTTGCCGCCAGCCGTCGTAATACTTCAAAGCCCCCGGAGATGCGAGTTGCCTGCCGCTAGTCAGCCGTTGAAGAAGCTACCAACGGATAGTTGTAACTCTATATTCACGCCACAGAGGCATCGGACTCGCCGCTACCGGTCGTTGTTCTCCAATTGCCGCGCCATGTCAATTACTCGCGCCCGCATCAGCCGCAACCAGTCACCTCTGCGACGCCAGCGTCGTCAAGGTACCCATCTGCCATCGCGCTGCCGAAATCGCGACCCTGCCTTTGCAAAAAGCAATCGCCGGAGAGCCGCCTCGCCAGCTTGTCACGAGATCAACACCTCCGCTGCTCACATTAGCCGCCAAACTGGAGAAACCCCATCACCTTGAGCTGCTCACGGCCGGAAGTTGCGAGCCAGCTGCCAAATCCCATCGCCGCCTGCTCTGCGCTCTACCATCAGTCATCGCTGCAACTCCACAACCAATCGTCAGTTGCCGCCAAGTCCCGCCATTCCGACTGCTGCAAATCCATTCTGCTCGCCATTCATCGACCACATGCCGCCAGGAATTGACACCATCCACAGTAGAGAAAACTGCCGTCTTTGTTGTACCCTTCGCGTCGTCGAGTCGCTAGCGTTGTCCCCTCGCGAAGTCACTTCTATAGCTACCACGATAAGGAGATCCGCCACGATGTTGATAGCATCGTCATCACGTCAATATCAAAGATTTCACCGTCGACCGTACGGCTGGGAACGTGAGCTCACCAGCCATAGCTGTTGGCTACCATTCACCCGTGGCAGATCGCCTCAACATGGAAGGCTCCTTAATGCTTACTCCTGATGATGTAGATTCAGAAGTCGATACTTCCGTCACCATCAACAGTAATAAGGATCTCTCATGAAAAATGTGGAATTTTGTGTGATATCACGAGATGTGGGTGATCATACCGAGAAAAAAAAATGATAATAATAATAAATTGAAGACTTACTGTGAGAGGTTCTTCTGGATTATTGATCTCCCGAAACAAAGCTGCAAGGGACAGAGAAGTTTTCTGGATTATTGATCTTTCGAATAAAGCTGTGAGAGACAAAGAAAATACATCAATGCATTAGAAACAGTACGTCTATCATTATATAGTGGGAGGCTGCAGCAAATTATGACAATTATTTGTAGGATTAAAATCTCTCAATTTTTAGGAGATTATTTACTACAATAAAATTGATTGAATTGAATTCAATCTACGAAGATCATCTGAGAAGGTAAATTGATTTGAAAATGATTTACAAAATCGTCTGGTAAACAAGAAGTAAATCTACTCCATATTTATCTTCTCTCATGATTTCAAAATTGAGCAGAGAAGAAGTTGATGTGGGCTTGAGAAATTAAGATTGTGCCGCTTGAGAAAATAAAAGGTTGGGCCAAAAGAAAAAAAATATTATTTGGATAAAGTAATTTCTCAAGCCCAAAATTACAAATATGAGAGAAAAGAAATGAACTTTTGCGATTCCTTTACATCAAGACCTGACGTCCGTGAACAAATCGCAAGGGGGCATTTGTAAGCAATTATAATTTACGGTCCAATTAAATGACGACACGTGAATTTTATTGATTAAATATTAATTTATTTTGGAATTTAAAAAAATTAATTCCTAAAGTAAATTAATAATATAATTTGAGCCCAACAAATTAAATGGGTTTAAGATTAATAAGGTCTGACCCAAGTCAACTAAACTAAAGTCAAATGAGGGCTAACCCAAGTCAATTAAGTCCAAGTCAAATGAGGTCTGATCCAAGCCAAACAAGCTTATATAAATTAAATTAGGCCCAAGTTAAATAGGCCCGATTATGGTCCAGTCAAGTTGAAGCCCAAGCCCGTTAAGTGAGGCCCAAAGGTGGCCTGCATCTCCTTTCTCACCTATAAAAAGGGGTCTCCGCCATTTATTCAGGGAGACAAACATTCAAGCACTCGAGGACGGCGCTCTTGAAGAGATTGAGAACACAAATAAAGCTCCCTCAAGATCTTCAAGCGAAGAACGAGTGAAGAACGATCTTCAAGTCTTCAAGCAGTCTTAAAGCAGCCTTCAAGCGAAGAACAAGTCGAAGATCTTCAAGCAGCCTTCCAAGTCTTCAAGCCCAAGATCTTCAAGTCTTCAAGCCTCTAAAGCATCAAGCTCAAGATCTTCAAATATTCAAGTCGAAGATCTTCAAGCAGCCTTCCAAGTCTTCAAGCCCAAGACTTCAAGTCTTCAAGCCTCTAAAACTTCAAGCTCAAGATCTTCAAATATTTAAGTCTTCAAGCAGCCTTCCAAGTATTCAAGCCCAAGATCTTCAAGTCTCCAAAGCTTCAGGCTCAAGATCTTCAACAAAGCTTCAAGTCTTCAAGCCTCCAAAGCTTCAAGCCTCAAAGCATCTTCAAGAAAGCTTCAAGTCAAAAACAGCTACTAATCCGGGATCAAGGCTTCAAGTGTTCTTTGAGGAAGGCTCTCTAGTCAACGTTTAATCCGAATAAAGGTTCAACGCCTCCGAGTCAAAGTTCAAGACTAATTTTTATCCTACTTACTAACCCAAATACGATTCAATTAACAAGTATCTATATAAGATAGTTCTAATAAGTCTTCGAAATTCCTTCACTTAGAATTATAACATATGATTCTGCTCAGCGGTGAACACGCTTAATCATTAACCAAGAGATGTATTCAAACTCTACACAACAGTTAATGATGCACAAAACAACCGTAAGTATGAATTGAAAAAGCACAATTTATATAAAATAAACCACAAGTAGTGTTGTACGGAGTTTACACATGAAAATTCAATTAACTCATAAAACTTTCATAACCCTAGAACTACCGAGGTGGCTCTAGCCCATGATTGATCTAGGAACAATCATGGCTAGTTGGTATGATCTTACTTGACTCGCCAGACGAACCTCTCTCACGACCCCCTTCGGATGATGGTAGGGTTCCGTGGTATATGAATGAAGGAAGATGTGTGTTGTCTTGTGTCTCCTGCGAAAGCTCTTTTTTTATACTCATAGGACCTCCTTATGGGCATAGGATGGGCCTTTGCTTGAAGCACATGTCAAATTTGGTAAAAAAACATCTGGAATTACCATAAATAGCAGCAGCGACGCGCCGTTCGACCAAGTTTGACTGGTCGAACAAAACCTCCAACTCGAGCAACTGGTCGAGCTACCTCTCTGGACGATTTCGACATTCTGCTCGACCAATCTTCTCTTACTCGACCACATTGATATTGGTCGAGTAAGACCTTCAAGTCGAACGAACTCACTGTAAGTTTTATCCACTTTGTTCGATCTCTGCTCATCAGCTCGACCAAGCCGATGTTGGTCGAGCAACACCTCCAAGTCGAGCTACCTCCCTGGACGGGCTTGTGTAATCTGCTCGACTTGTCCCTCCTGTTCGACCAAATTGATGTTGGTCGAACAGGCTCTCTGGGTCTAACAACACTCGAATCTTGCCTCCAAAATCGTGTCTTCCAATTCCGAGCCTTCTACACCTATTTTCCCATACAAATATTCTCAAACAGCCCTTGTACCCTCTGATTCGTGACCCTTTGATTCGTGACTTTTCCAAAAACGTGCCTATTCGTCTCAATAAAAGACTAAATCGTACTCTATTTCAACGCAAATCAGAGCTAATAATATGTGAATTTACACTCTCATCAACAGTTCTAATGAAGCTTCGGAGTCCCCTCCTATAGAATCATAAAATGGAATCCTTTTCAGCAGTGAACGCACTCAATCAATAACCATGATATGTATTCAGACTCTACATAACAATTAATGATGCACAAAACAACTCTGCGTATGAATTAAAAATTCATAGTCATATATAAACTAAACCACAAGTAGTGTTGTACAACGTATACACACGAAAGTTCAATTAATTCATAAAACCTTTTAAAACCCTAGATCTACCAAAACGGTTCTAGCAATGATGTTGCAAAGAATAATCATGGGGGTTGGATAGATCTTACCCATAAGTCTGGAAAATACAAGATAAATTAGAAAACGAATAAAACCCTAGATGTGGGAGTCGTTGCGTCCTTCTCCGTCTTGAATCCTCCTCTTGGTTCTCCTCTTGATTGCACAGACGAATCATCACAGTGATGGATGGATGAAGGTGTTGTATTGTATACTAAAAGTCTAGCATTAGTATGATCAATGTTTTAACAATTTATTTGAAATGAGAATCAATGATCAAATGATTGCGTCTTATAATTTATTTATATGTCCGATGCAATATTCCACTTACTTTATATTGTAGATAATATGTTGTGTGATAACACGCGGAAGATTATATTATCGGTTTTCTTATAAAGTATAAACAGATGCTCACGACCGAGATAGACGGGGACTCTCTATTGTGATGGTTGTAGTGTGATTTGGTATTAGTTTGTCTTGACTTTAGAATCACATTAGTGCACTTTGTGTGTATTAAGTAGGACCACTTGAGATCGTTCGACTTGTACTGTGTATATAGAAGAACTTGATCTCAGTTATTATGGATGTTCGTGCTCTTAATCCCTATACAATAACCTCGACTCGTAAAGAAGTATATATTTCTTTGATTCATCAATGGGTGAGATTTACATGTAATTAAATCAACAAACTTGGTGAGTTGGGAAATAGTGTTGTCTTTATGGTGTGTTGTTGATTGTAGAAGGAAATAGTGTTGTCTCGTAAAGAAATAGTGTTGTCTCATAACAAGAAGGAGCCCATAACGTAATTATAGGATTAGAACGGTAGTGAAGTAATAATATTTTAGTGGTATATATTATTATTATTGGACTTAAGTATAAGTTTTGGGCTAAACTTGGATAATTTAGCCCAATAAAGGTCTGACTCTAATTTCTCCTCCTGGTCCTTGTTGTAGCCTATATATAAGTCATCTCAGCTCTCCGAAAACCCTAATAATGATTATTATTCAAGCCTAACATTGTGAGGAGGGTGAGATAATAGCAGATTGAGAAGATCTCGAAGATCATCGAGATTGCACTTGGGAATACAATAGAAGATCGGAAGGTTATTTGCTGCTACTATTCGTTAAATTCCACGATTTTTTTAAAATCTTATGGAACTTCGAAATGTACATGTTATATACTGTTGGAAAGCCACTGAAGAGAGAATCGTTTTGGCGTATAGATCACTCAAATCCTAGATCGGATGAGAGAGTTATGCCTAAAACAGTGAGGCTGTGCATGCTGCCGACGAGAATTCTTCATCTTCTTCAACATACCCTGGTGAAAGTTAATACGTTTCTATGTTTCTTACTTTCGCTGACTTAGAAATACATTGAACCCTGACGGTTCGCATTAACTAAATGATCGAATGCCAATTGAAGGAAATGATGTGGATGATGTTTGGGGTTGATCCCCCTTGTGGGGTGTAGGATGATAGTGTTGTTGTTCTCACATGAATAAAATTGGAAATTAAGGAAGTACAATGATACTGAATGACTAAATGATATTCCATCCTATCGAGGGTGGTTTTGTTTAAAGGGGAAGTAAAATATATATATAAGTGTAAGAAGGGAATTAAATAAGGAAATAAAAGATATGGGTTAATCATGGAGGATTATGTGATAAGGAGATTAATTGTACTCCAAGAAATAGGTAATTTTCGAAAATTTTTGAAATTTCTCGAAAATTCTCGTGGCTTCATGATTTTAAGCATAACTTCTTCGTCCAAACTCTGATTTTAATAATTTTTATGCTCACGAGATCCTATTTTCCTTAGCTTTCTATCCATATGATGATATCACCAAAACTCTAATATTTGAATATGTAACATGCCATGTAAATTAGAATAGTCGTGCTGAATAGAAACAGCTTGCGCGATGCCGATCATAACTTTTTCTTTTGGACGCTGATTGAGGTGTTCCTTATGCCTAAATGATTCTCTCTTTGGTGGCTTTTCAACCATATATTCCACTTAGGGGTGGACGGTATGACATACCGAAGAGTTTTGGTCATATCAAATATTGTACCAAAATTTTTGGTATATAAAAAATCATACTGATACCTTACCTAAACTTTCGGTATACCATAGTTCGGTAAACTAATATTTCGGTATAAGAAAATATTATACCTTCTGCTTACCGATATTTCAGTATACCATATCATTCATAAAATATCGGTATATACTATCCTATTAGATAGTTTGCTATGCTGTTATACACCTAAAATTCAATAAAACTAATAAAAAATTATACTAGAAAAGTGAAAGATAGCTATAAAACAAATTCTAATAGATAACAAATTCATAATAAGTAAAATATACTACAATCTACAAACGATCAAATTAAATAAGAGTATGTCTCATGAAAATCGGGTTTACATATAAGCGTTATTTTTTAATATTACTCTTTAGCATATATAAAAAAATACTCTTTGAAAAGTAATAATTTTTATACAGAAGAGTAATAATTCATATCTCTAAAAACTAATTTTTCATGTACTAAAAAGTAATCGATAAATCAGTATTTACAAGAGTTTGAAGAGTAATTTTTTAATTTAAAAGAATAACAATTTATGTGTGAAAAAGTAATTTTTTATGTACTAAACAGTAACATAGTTTACATAATTAATATATCTAAATTCGATTTACACAAGTGTTTGTCATTAAATAAATAGTAGCTAAGAGATTTACGTAAATTAAAACCATATGAAACTTATATTAAAATCAACACTTTTAAATTTTCATATAGGATAGAACTATATAATTAAAAAAAAGTACAAGATATCATGAAAGCCAATTAACTTTATCACCCATTTATAATTATGAAGAAATATACAGTAGGATTTTAGATTTAATCATTTAATTAAATAATGTATCATTAATACTATTAATTTACAAGTGCTTGCCAAAAATAAAATATTGGATTTGTGTATGTGGTGGTGCCACGTTGCTTCTTAAAAAAATTTGTGTATGTGGCATCGCCACGTTCGTCCTAAAAAATATTTGTGTATGTGTCACTCACACATTAATCCTGCAATTAATATTTTATTTTAAGTAATGTAATATTTTAAATATTGTTTTATATAATCTCTACTTTTAATATATTCTTAATAATGCAATTAATATTTAATATTTAAAGTATTTATAATCTTATAATTAATATATTATTTTAAGTCATTTTTACGAAGATTTAATTTAATTTATTCTAATAAGAATATCATTAATACTATTAATTTGTGTTTGTGGCAGCGTCACGCTTCTCTTAAATTTTTTTGTATATGTGACATCACTATGTTCGTTCTTGGAAATATTGTATATGTAATGCTCTCACATTAATCTTTAAATTAATATTTTATTTTAAGTAATTTAATATTTTAAATATATTTTGTTTAATCTCTCTCATTAATAATCTTTATAATGCAATTAATAATTTATTTTAAGTAATTTAATATTTAAAGTAATTAATATTTTAAAATCTTACAAATAATATTTTATGTAATTTTTATAATGATTTAATTTAATCTAATAAGAATATTTTATGTATTTTTTTGATGAAAAATTATTATTTTAATAATAATAAAATTTTTAAATATTTTTAAAAATTTTAATCTTACAATTAATATTTTATATTAAGTAATTTAACATTTTAACTAATATTTTATTAGGCCCCTCTAATTATTAACTTATAATTAATTTTTAAAATAATAAATAATGATACTAATTTATAATATATTTTTACTTGTAAATGTTTTAGTTGGGTTATTCAATTAAAAAAAATAAAAGTAAAAGAAAAAAAAGAGTGAGGCTCAATTATTAATTAATTTACAACTAATAATGATTTAATTTAGTTATTCAAAAAAAATTAATTTTTACTTTTAATGATTTGGTTTAGTTATTCAATAAAAAATAATTAAAAGACAAAAAGAGAGATATTTTATTATTAATTAAATTTACAACTAATCATAAGCTTAATATTTTTTTAAAAATACATTTAATAGTAAAGTAAGACGAAAAAATAAACATACAAATACATATATACATTTAATAATAAAATATAAAAATATATTTTTAAAATAAAGATATCACACATAATAGAACCTGCGTCATTCGCGGGAGACAAAACTAGTATATATAATTTAATTAAAAATTATAATATATAAATAATAATTATAATTGGATATATCATGTAGTATGGTAATATCGTATCATATTATTAAAAAATTGAATATTTTACGATATTTCGGTATATGCCAAAATACCGCGGTATTGATCATTTATATACCTTTATCGTACCAAAATTTTCAATACGGTATCATACCTTACCAAAAACTTCGGCAAACCTAAAATTTAGGTAAAATCGGTATTTTTTGATATGGTAAAGGTGGTATACTGAAATTTCGGTATTTTTCCCCAGCCCTAATCCCACTTCCAGTTTTGAACTCCACATAAACTTAGAAAAAGTACACAAGTTGGACGTGCATTTTTAAATATTCTTCTAACTTTGCACTTTTTCTCCAACTCGGCACTTTTGATCATTTTTCCACCTAAAACACAATAAAACACCTCAAACGCACATTTTTCTCAAATATATCGAATATAAGACACTCGTGCTAATATATATCAATAATTCCCATAAAAAAGGTGTTAAATTAAACACTAAAACACGCTTATTTTCACTCTCATCAATCCCCCAAACTTACCTGTTGCTCGTCCCGACGCAACAAAATAAAAATAAAGAGAGAGAGAGAGAGTAAGAAAATTAGCGGGAAACAAGGACTATGATAAATATCTCATTCAAAATACAATTGTTCTCAACTTAAGTCATGCAACTCTCATTACATGTAATAATCAATTCATAGCATACAAGATAAGACAATCACCACCAGTTCAAATGATCCATTCACATGCTCTCACGGGAAGTATATATCACTCGCACTCAAGTGTAAAAGATGTACACTTATGGGTTATGGTGTTTACACTCAGATTCAATTCAAGTGCATGCGTAACCATAAGCTTAACAAATGTCTCAAACTCTCCACCACTAAAAGTATGATTTGACAATGAGATCAAAAATGACTTTTCTTTTGGATGTAATTTTGACTCTTTAGTTAAGGTAGGAAATATATGGATAAGTGACTTAATACTTGGATCAATCAAGCCTGCAGTCTCTCTCGATCTTTCATTCTTCCTCTTCACTTTAATTAAGCACAACATCCTCCTCAACTCTATCATTTTTTTTCCTTTTCTTTTTTATTTTTTTCTCTCGAGGTACCAGTTTTGGACACTACCTCTCGCATACCCCATAGGGTACTAGATTTAAGCACTACCCTAGGGTGTTTTATTCCATGGAGTACTAGATTTAAGCACTACTCCATGCTTTTTCTTAGATGCATTTTCAAGCTCAATCACTGTTTCAACACCAATTTCATTCCTTCTCAAGCTGTTATCAAACTCCATCAACACACTTTGAAAAGTCACTAATTCTCGTCATGATAGAACCAAGGGTAAAAAAATTGGATGCTCAAAGCGGTTATTTCTTGTAGGCTGCCATAGAATGAGGTTTTTAGGCTCAACGGGGCTAACTACGGATAAACATCATTTGGTAGGGAATTATTTGGCTAAGTGACTAATAAATTCAAGGATGGCCTTGTATCATCTCCCATCATCTAACACACATGTAGTTTCAAGTAAGACAAGAGGCAAGTTCTAGAATACACACACAAGAACGATACTCACCCGAAAAGAAAATATCATGTGATTATGTAACGTGATCAACAAGGCTCAAAATCTCACATGAGTTTTTAACAAGTAACAGAGAACTTTTCATGGTAAGCAATATCCCTCAAATACACATAGAACTTCATACTACAATATAACTCAAGTATACTTCCTTAATCATTACTAGAGCATATGAGTTGGGTACAATTTAAAAATAAGCTCACATGAATCACCAAAACCAATTAGATCTCAATTCTTACACTCTCATAAATTTAAAGCACGTATAAAAATTAGAATAAGGAAACAAGAACACCTTATTTTTCTTCAACGTATGCACGAGCTCCTCGAGTTGTTCAATTCGGTCAGGTAAGAAAGACTCAATCCCACACATCAACACAACACACTAAACATTAGATAAGTTGCAAAAAATAACATATCAACACCGGTTAAAATATTAATACGCCGCAAAAAATCAACCTCCTAACAAACAAACAACCAACGAAAGGAAAAATTATATCCTTAGTGCTCATAAGATGAGGTAAGTACATTACACCCCCCAAACTTAGTAAAAACGTAAGTCGAAACTAAGTTTGAAAAGAGATGTAATTGTCGAAATGTGAGCACCTTAAATATAATAACTCCTCACTCTCACAAAAGAAACACGAAAGCAATAAATAGAAGGGACAAGCCCCCAACAGGCGCTCATGTTTAACGTCGGAGAGTCACGATGGTACCGCTTTATAAACTACTTGATTAGAGGGAGGTCTTCTCGCATCCTCACCTTCAAGTACTTTCTTTCCCTCTTCTTGTCTAAACTCAACACCTCACCTTTCTTGGTCACAAGTATATGATCCTCAGAATTTCCTTTCTCCCATGGCTGTCTACACTTCTCCTTGTCAATGTTCCGCTCAATTTCAGAGTCATATGTCCTATTAAAATCAAGATTAAACAAGTTAGAAATCACATCTATGGTCTTGCATGATTGAGCCTCAATAGGCATCTTCATTGCTAGAAGGTTCGACTCGAACAGTTGGTCGAATGACTCTCTTGGGCGTGACTGCGCAGTCTTACGATTTCGAGCATAACTTTCGCATCCGACCTCCGATTGAGGTGATTCTCACGCGAAAATGATCCTCTCTTCTGTGGTTTTCCGTTTAAATATCTTAGGATCTGGTTCGACCAAGACCTTGATCGAACTAAGGTCAAACCGGACATCTGCCCCATAATCAAGGTAAGGTCCTTCAACTGCTTAGATAAATCTACATGATCAACATTCATTCTCATTTCGATACGGTCAACTCTTGCATCATTTTCAGCCATGTATGTATTGAAGGTATCTTCAACACTCTTCACTTTGTGCTGCTTCATACTAGGCCTCCTTTGTGTCAACTCTGTAATCTGTTTCTGTTGGGACTCTAGTAGCTTGTTAATATTAGCTAGACTAGAAACGATCTCATCATCCCTATTTGGCCTCACCACTTGATGTTCAACCTGAGCCACTTTACCAAGTACATAAGATCATCTAATTCTTTCCATAGGCCAGTCACGTGAATTCATAGAGATGTCTTCAAATAACTTTTCAGCTTCAAGTGCTATCTTAAATAACATCTCATCTCCTGATAATGCGTCAATAGGAACACGTGACTCACAATCCAATCCATAGTAGAAGATGCTTATGTATTGAGCCTTAGACATTCCATGCTATGGACACCTTCTGAGCATGTCTCTAAACCCATCCCATGCCTCATGGAATTTCTCACCCTGATTTATAACAAATTGGGTGATTTCTTGCTTCATTCTTAATATCCTTGAGGGTGGCATGTATCTCTCAAAGAACTTCTGTTGTAGTTGGTCCCATGTAGTACAATCTGCTGCATCAAGAGTCTCATACCAATCTTCTGCTCTATCAATTAAAGAGAACTTGAATAGGGCGATCTGTCTAGCATGATCATTAGCTCCAGACCCTTTTGAGTGTTTTCATAACCAAGAAATCTTAGGAGATGCTGCTATGGATCTTCAAAGCAATCTCCAGAAAAGGAAATCTTCTCTACCATGTTAATAAGAGTGGGATGTATCTCAAAATCATCATCTTCCCCCCCTTGCTTCTATCAACCCCATGTTGCCAATTCTATTGTTTGTGAAAATTTCACATATGACAACATTATCTGGATTTTGCCTTGCTCCGGCCATGTTTAATACTATGTGTTATTTCTTCCTTTCCTAGTGCACAAGTACTTCAGAAAAATTCAAGGTTAGATAGAAATAAATAATCACAAATAAAAGTCTTAATCTAACTAGAAATAATAAACTAATAATAACAAACGTCCCCGGCAACGGCATCAAAAACTTGATGCGTGTTTTCTTTGCACGCAAAATTAATTTCCAAGTATTAAGGATATCAGTGCAGCTTAAGCAAGCGACCAAGTTAAATATCGAACCCAAAGGATGACGTATTATCAATTTAATTATTATCTAAATTAATTAAGACGAAAGACAATAAGAGTTGTGGAATTAATTATCAACTAAAATACTAAAATTGAATAACAAATAAATAAAAAAGCATCAAAAGAATACGAAAGTGAATCAAGTAGGAGAATAGGTAGCTCTGGGTAATCCAGTTTCACTCATTAATTTCTCTTTCGTGTATCAATGTCCGACTCTGCCTTGTGGAATATGGACGCATCACTAAGCAATGCAAATATACTATATAGATACAAGTAAATATGCGTATAACACGTGTACAAAACCTTGGAGCAAGAGATATAATTTCACCTCATTTTCTAGGTACTATCAGTATCAATTATTTTCTCCTAGGATTGGTACTCTAACCTGATATGATCTCCCATTATAGGTACTATAAAATTAACCTCTTTATCCTACTTATTAACCCGAATTCAATTCAATTAATAAACCTTCATATATGACAGTTCTAATGAAGCTTCGGAGTCCCCTCACTTAGAATCATATCATGGAATCCTGTTCAGCAGTGAACGCACTCAATCAATAACCAAGATATGTATTCAAACTCTATATAACAGTTAATGATGCGCAAAACAACGCTGAGTATTAATTAAAAATGCATAGTCATATATAAACTAAACTACAAGTAGTGTTGTACGGAGTATACACACGAAAGTTCAATTAATTTATAAAAACTTTCAAGACCCTAGATCTACCAAAATGGTTCTAGCCCATGATGTTGCGAAGGATAATTATGGGGGTTGGATAGATCTTACCCATATGTCTGAAAAATACAAGATAAATTAGGAAACGAATAAAACCCTAGATGTGGGAGTCGTCACGCCCTTCTCCATCTTGAATCCTCCTCTTGGTTCTCCTCTTGATTCCACATACATATCTTCACTGTGATGGATGGATGAAGGAAAGGATGTGGATGATGGTTGGGGGGTTTGTGGGGTGTATGATGATTGTGTTGTTGTTCTCACATGAATAATGATGTAAAATATATATATATATATATGAGAAGGGAATTAAATAAGGAAATAAAATATATGGGTAAATCATGGAGGATTATGCGATAAGGAGATTAATTGTGCTCCAAGAAATAGGTAATTTTCGAAAATTTTTGGAAATTCTCGTTGGCAGCTGCGCGGCATCACGATTTTGAGCATAACTTCTTCGTCCAAATTCCGATTTTAGTGATTATTGCGCTCACGAGATCCTTTTTTCCTTGGATTTCTATCCAAATGAAGTTCTCACCAAAAGTCCAATATTTGAATATGTAACAAATCATGTAAAGTGGAACAGTCGTGCTGAGTAGAAACAGCTTGTGCGATGTCACCATTTTGATCATAATTTTCTCGTTTGGACTCCGATTGAGATATTCCTTATGCCTAAACGATCCTCTCTTCAGTGGCTTTCCAATCAAAAATTCCATTTCCAGTTTTGAGCTCACACGAATACAGAAAAAGTACACAAGTTGGACATGCATTTTTCAATATTCTTCTAACTTTGCACTTTTTCTCCAACTCGGCACTTTCGATCCTTTTTCCACCTAAAACACAATAAAACACCTTTAACGCACATTTTTCTCAAATATTTTGAATATAAGACACTTGTGCTAATATATATCAATAATTCCCATAAAAATGTGTTAAATTGGACACTAAAACACACTTATTTTCACTCTCATCAATCACTAAACCATGCAAACCTCCTCTATAGACACAAGCAGATAAGCGTGTAACACATGTGAATAACTTCGGAGCAAAGAATATAATTACACCCCCCTTTCTAAGTACTATCAGTATCAATTATTTCCCATGCACTAAGTACTCCAACCCTATATGATATCCCTTTATAGGTACTATATAATTATCCTTTTTATCCTACTTACTAACCCGAATTCAATTCAATTAATAAGTATTCATATAAGATAGTTCTAATAAACCTTCGGAGTCCCCTCACTTAGAATCATAACATATAATCCTGCTCTGCAGTGAACGCACTCAATCAATAACCAAGATATGTATTTAGACTCTACATAATAGTTAATGATGCACAAAACAACTCTGAGTATAAATTAATAAAGCATAGTCTCATATAAAATAAATCCACAAGTAGTTTTGTACGGAGTATACACACAGAAGTTCAATTAACTAGATAAAAACCTTCATAACCGTAGAACTACCAAAGCGGTTCTAGCCCATGATGCTTCGATGAACGTTCATGGTGATTGGATAGATCTTACCCATAGTCTTGAAAATTATAAGAAAGATTAAGTTGCGAAGTAAACCCTAGTGATGGACGTCGTCGCTTCTCACTCCGTTTTGAATATTCACTTGGTTCTCACTTGATTCGCTGCACAAATCTCTCTCTAACGCTCTTGCAGATAGAGTTAGGGTTTGGATATGGTGTAGGATGGATGTGGAATCTAACTCTCTTTTTAATATGATTGGCACCCTTTTTTATACTTGTTACTTCTCCTTATGGACCCTTACTGGGCTTTTTCGTAGAAAACACGCACATGCATGCACTAGAGGTGAAATCCTGATGTTTCAGAGCTGATATGTCGCCGTTCGACCAGACTTGGCATGGTCGAACAGGACCTCTTGGTTGAACTGAGGTCGAACGGCGTGTCTGTAAACTGAACTTCGTCTCTGCTTGCTATTCGACTTGACCTCCCTCGTTCGACTTGACTTCATTTGGTCGAACAAGCTTCCTTGGTCGAATGACCTCTCTGTAAGTTGATGCACTTCCCGTTCAACTCATCTCCTCCTTTCGACCAAGCTTATGGTGGTCGAACAGTCTCTCCAAGTCGAACAACACCTCAAAAAATGTGTTTTTCAATTCCGAGCACTTCAGACCTATTTTTCTGTACAAATATGCTCAAATAACCTCATTAGCATCTGATTCACATATTTTTCATAAACATTGTGATTCATCTTGATAATAGACTATATCATACTCAATTTTCACACAAATCCGAGCTCAAAACACGTGAGTTATCTGTGATACCCGAGCTTCTCACTACTCATGTGCCAACATAATGTAATTTGTGTTTTGTGCATTTTTATAATTATTATGTGATAATTATGTGATAATTATGTGGTAATTATTTCTACATTTTATTCATCCTCACATTTTATTTGATACATATGTGATAATAATGGTGACAATATGCGAATATATGTGCATAACTATTTACGTGCATTAATTTGAATATATAATTAAATTGTCTTATGTATACAAATATATTATTTCTTAATTATTAAGTATCATACGTGTTCTCGTAATAATAATAGTGGTATGTATGTGTATTAATTTGTAAATGCATTATATCTTAGTTATTAAGTATTGCACGTAAATTAAGAATGGATAATAATAAATATAATAATAATAATAATAATATAACAACAGTATATTACATGGATTGATAAACTCACACTCAATTTTAGAGATGTTAGTGGAAACGTGGCTGAATTACGTAGGTAAGAAGTGTCAAAGTAGTAGTGGTGTACGTGGCTTAACCCCAACCTTATTTACCACCTCTAACAAATATATATATATATATATATATATATATATATATATATATATATATATATATATATATATATATATATTCACTTATGTGGGTAACTAGTGGAAGCAGCGAGCATAATTCAAGAAAGAAAAAAAGAGAGAGAAAATGAAAGAGAGGGAGGAACGAGCGGGTCGAAAAGGGGAAGATTAGTTCTAATTCTTCACGAGGTCTATAATATTATTGTTATTTGGAGACTAGGTGAGTAGAAATCCAACTACAATGCATAAACATATTGTGTGTGAATTATTTATGATTAATATATGATAATTATGTTATGAATTATTTGTGACTAGTTTAGTTACGCTATTAATTATTTGTGATTAATTTGTGATACAAGCTGTGGATTTTTGTTATTTGAGGTAAGTAGGATTCATCTGTCACTAAATATTATCTTGTAAATTATTTGTAATAAACTGGTGATACAAGTTGCGGATCTATGTGATTTGAAATAATATCATTGTCCTTTATGGATCTGAGTGATCGGAAACTGTGGAATATAGATCTGTGTGATATGAGAAGATATCGTTTATAAGGATTTGTGTGATCCGAGGTGAAGTTGTTTTCCAAAAATGAATCTGTGAGATTCGAGGTGAAGTTATTGTTCTAGAAGTGGATTTGTATGATTTGAAATTAATTTATTGTTTATTTTAATTAAATATTGATATTGATGTCGTAAATGGTTTATAATGCATATTTAGTTGCCCTGGTTGCATACCATGCATCATCATGAAAAGTGTTTTTCCCAAAACTAATAAGATACTAATGGTGTATTCGTCCACTATATATGCACTCTTTTAGAGACCGCCAAAAATCGATCCGAGTCATGTGTTGACTCAATCCATTCAGGGATCGCGGAGTGATTCGAGTCTTGTGTTGACTCAACGAGTCACTAGTTGGCTCACTTTTATTCAGGGATCGATGGGCGATCCGAGTCATGTGTTCACTCAACGAGTCGTGAATCGGCTCATCTTTATTCAGGGATCGAAATAAATTGATCCGACACTGTGTGTGTCTATTGAGCTCATTTAGGGTGCATATCATAAGTGTGTCGTGTGGATCTGCAACGTGAACAATTTTCAAAATAAGAGAAACCAACTAGAAAAAAATGAGGAGATAGGCGATATAAAACTAAATGCATTTTCATGCACTGACATGCATGATTTCTACATGCTGAGATTTTATCTCACTAATTTATGCATTGTAGGTGAACGTGATGATGATTGAGTATGTTGTGTGTTGTGCAAGCTGTGGAGCTTTTTCAAGGTTTTGAGCAGATGTATATAGATGACTACCTGTTGGGATAGGCCGTAGGTTTATTTTGTTTCTGCTGATGTTTTGTTATGTAATATAAAAAGTATTGTGACAAGTTTGAGTGGGTTGATGTGGTGTTAGAAATTGGTGACGTATGTTAGACTATGATTTCAGTTATGAATATATTATGTGAGAAAAAAATATATGCATGTTTTTATAATGATGATATTTATGTTAATTAGTATTCGAATTATAATTTATGTAAGGTGGGTCGTGTCATTATCACTCTCATCAAACCCCTAAACTTACATGTTGCTCGTCCCGAGGCAACAAAAATCAAAACAAAACAAGAGAGTGTATTCACGAGATCCTTATAACAAGCTCAACCTATTCTAACACATGCAATTATATCAATTCAAAACATGCATCCATCATACCTTTCATCCATGCAAAAATATCTATTAACTACAATACTTCTACGAGTGCAAAATCATCTAGCTCACTAGGTAAGTGTTTACTCTCGCGCTCAAGTGTATAAGATATATACTTTCAAAGGGTTAGTATATAAGCTCAAAATTAATTCATATATTCGCGTAACCATAAGCTTGGCAAAGGTCTCAAAAATCAATTCATAATTGTTTCAACACTAGGATCACAAAGGACTTGTTCTTTGGGTTGTAATGTTAGCTCTTTGGTAAAGGTAGGAGAATATAGATAAAAGTGACTAACTTCACTAATAGAGAATTACCTTGGAGATTTGTTTTTCATCAAACAACATTAGTACTTCTTCTCCTTCATCATTCTCATAATTCGTTCAATACTTCTTCTCTACCTTCACTTGGAATCAACATCTTTCTTCTTTTTCAAAGTATAAGGGTACCAATTTCAGGCACTACCTTTTCAAGCAATTGGGGTACGAATTTCAGACACTACCCCTTCACAAGATTTAACCGCATATTTATTTCCATCACTACGCAAACTTTCTTCCTCTTTCTTCATATATGATCTATCAATTTACTCACCTTAACTCTCTACTAGTAAATAGGGTATTTCGAGGCTCAAGTACAGGTAAATAAAGCTTTTTATCATAGGCTTGCCAAAGAAAAAGTTTTTAAAGGCTATACTGGGCTTCCAATGATATAAACTTCAAAGTACGATAAAATTTGGCTAAGTGGCTCAATTATCAATCATGGCCTAAGATCATATCCTAGTATCTATCAATCATAAACTTCAAACAAGACTTTAAGCCAAGATCTAGAATACGAACATATGAATGATACTCTCAAGAATAAACTATCATGCATTGACATAGCATGATTCCATAAGGCTCAAATTCTCACAAGGGTAATAGATTCCTAAGTACTCTTCAAAGCATGCAATCAACATCAATATCTACATAAACTACAAGCAATAACGGTACATGCCTATCTTCAATAAAATCAACATGCATAAAAAACAGGTGCACATGCATCATCAAGAAGTAACATCATAATCTCCAAATCAATCCGATCTCATCCAAATCAAACATATCCAATGTATCCATCATCATCAATCAATATCAAATACAAACCACTGAAACATGAATCTCAATCAACACCATCACAACTCACTCAAAACCCAACCTGTAAAGTGAAAAAGAGAAGGGAGGTGAGAAGAAATAGACAAGGATAAAAACCTGGCACCACTACTCCTCCGGAGCATCTTCATCATCATTTTCATTACGCCAATCATCGAAATCCCTTTGCAAGGTATCGATCTTCCTGTCCAAAGCTTCATAATTCTCATTATGATCTCTCAATCTCCCATCCATAGCATCATATCGGAGGTTGAGCACAGCATAATTTATATTCGTCAATGCCAGCTGTCGATTCGTCTCTTGCTGGTTTGCATTCAAAATGGCGAAATGCTCATTCATCAATCTGAATTGCTCCCGATAGAAATGATTCTGGGCCTGCCAGAAATCATGCTGCTATTGTGGTAGTGGCTCAAAGTACTCATGTTGTGGTTGTGGCTGCTGTGGTGGCTGTATCGGAGGAAAATCCATCTCCGGGTACACAAACGCTGGCTGTTGTGGTTGATTCTCATCAACAAAATCAGCTAGATCACCTAGCAAAATCATATCTTCATCAATGTGGACTCCCTATAGGTGCATCTCAGCTAGAAGTCTCCAATTCCCCTTTTCTAAACAAGTCTTGGAAATTGCCCTGTGCTCCAAGGTATCCATCAATAGGTTGGTGTCAATCTGAATTATAGTGAGATCAACAATCGTCAATGGAAATCGAAAAGAACGTGGATTCTTGCCACAGATGAACATCCATACATCATCCATCCGCTGAACCAACCTCATCTTACACAGGATGACAGAATCAAATCAGGCTCCCCTCGAATCGGTCTATGCCCACTCAAGTCAACTCGATAGTTCTCCGCTAACGGAGTAATCAACCCTCCAATGTTGAATCTTTGCAAATCATGAGTATAAAACTTGTACAGCTGTTGGAAAAAGTAAGCTGCAACGTTGAAGTGAACTCCATTCAACATACACCAGAGCACGTACAACTCCCCCCCTCAGAACACAACTTCCCTCGGATCGAGCAAATAATATGTTGCTCAGGATCTGATCCATATAAGCTATCACGGTGTTGCGATTGAAGGCAACTTTGGCATTGTTTAAATTATAACGACCTTGCCTCCCCGAGATAGATCTCTAAAACTCATCGACATGGAAATCAGCATGCTCCACTTCAGACACATTCTCACAACCAATCATCTCATTAAACTCACTAGTATACATCAGCTGCAACTGTCCACCAATCTGCATCCATAGGCCATAGGGAAGATAATGATCTCCACGATCGACTCTCATCGAGCATATAACTTCAGCAGTAATGTGGAAATACTCGATTGAACATCCAATGAATATCGTTGATGATGTTCATTGTACCATCGCTTTTATCATCTTGATAACGAGTCCTCATTATCTTGTTCGCAATAGCTTCCCATAACTCCTTTTTCTCCGTCCAATCCTCGATCTTTATACCAAAATCGAAAGGTCTCTTCTTATTAAGCTTTAATTTCTTTGCAACATCACCTTTCCTAGGAGACTTAGTCTCCTTCCTCTTAGAAGATGAAGCAATCTCTTTTTCCTACAAAGATTATATTTCAATACACAACAAAAGGGATAAAGCAAGTATACCAATCTTAAGACTAATTTAAGCATGAATTCTACTCAAGACTTCAAATTAACATGCCATAATCAACTCAAAACTCAATTTCTCTAAATTTCAAGTGTTCATCTAATCATCATAAAAAATATATTCTCAACACTTTCATTCATGAGACAATTTCAATCACTAGTCTTAAGATTACTACACACATTAAACATGCTTCTCAATTTCAACATAAACTCAACAAAAACCATAAGCATGCTCATCTTCCACATTCAATTACACCACATCAACACGTCAAATCAACGAGCCCAGACATATAATTCGAAATTAAACTCAATCCCACAAGATATGCATCATCAATTTCACAAAATTTCAACAATCCAATGTAAATTGAATCATGCAAATCCATGTAAAATTTCAACAAGAACACCAAGTTCAATCACTTCAAATCCAACTAAGCATATGCTAATCCACTTACCCAACCTTCACTAAGCATAATCACTTCAATTCAAGAGTTGAGAAGTTAAAAAACATACCTTTATCTCCGGCCGTGGTGTGTGTGATGTACGACAAAAATCCCCAAAATTTTTGAATGAACTAGCCCAAAATTGGACTTGAATCCTTCAAAACTTGGTTGTGAAAGTATGTAGAGAGGAAGAATTAAGTCTGGGAAGAGTTTAGAGTGAAGTTCTTACAAGTCAGGATGAGTGCTCGAGAAAGGGTGATGGGAATAGGTCGAATAACTCGCGGAAACTGACCTTTATTCGCGATTCCAGACCCAGTTCGACTCGAACAGTGAGGTCAAGCTAGGGCTTCTGGTCGAACTGTGCGAGCCTACCGGTAAAACATGACCTTGTTTGACCTTAATTCGACCAAAATGTCTTGGTCGAACAACAGTGTGAGGTCGAACGACACCTCTGTAAACTGAAAAGTCACCCCCTATTCTCCCCTATTTTGTTCGACCATCGTTCGACCTCAAAGTTCTAGTCGAACAACGCTTGCTAGTCGAACTGAGCTTCTCTAAGTTATTTTTGTGTTCACGCACGTCGTTCGATCTCAAAACTCTGGTCGAACAGTAGCGTTTGGTCGAACAAGCTTCCAAACTTCTACAATTTCGTACTTTTCTCGTCTTTCCCTGCAAAACTCAAACTACAGGACAACATCAAGGATAATAAAACCCAAAACAAAAGTTAGAGAACCACTCTTAGACTATATAAAAATTATATATAATACTCCGCTCATACTAAAATAAGTAAAACTCCACCGAACACTAGGAAAATTGCAAAAAAATTGACACATCAAAATCGGTTAAAGTTTCAATATATCGTAAAAAATTAACTCCCCTAGCAAATGTTACAAAGAAAAGATTATACTCTTGGTGTTTCAATGAGGTAAGTACATCACACCCCCCAAACTTAGTTGAAACTATAGTTGAAACTAAGTTTGCAAAGAGATTTAATTGCCGATTAGTAAGCACCTTAAATATAAAAATTTCTTACTTACAAAAAATAAATAAAGCAATAAAACAGGAGGGAAAGGCCCCAACAGGGGCTCTTGTTTAACTTCGGAGAGTCACAACGATACCACTTAATGTAAGGTATCTTGAAAGACGACACACGCATCATCCGGCGACTTATAGTGCTTCAAGCGATGCCCATTTGCCGCTATGATGCCTCCGTCTTTGTCCATGATTTCATAACTCCCCTCTGTAGGCTCTATGGGTAATGAACGGTCCCGTCTACTTTGATTTCAGTTTTTCTGCAAAAGCTTCAAACAAGAGTTCAAAAGTAATTCCTCATCTCCTTGCTTGAACTCTTTATAAGTGTTCTTCGAGTCATGCCACTTCTTCATTCGCTCCTTATAGATCATCGAGTTCTTAAAAGCTTGACTTCTAAACTCATCCAGTTGATTGATATGCGTCAACCTCAAATCCTTAGCCTCGTTTAAGGATAAGTTCAAGCTCCTTACTGCCCAAAGAGTCTTATGTTGAATTTCTATGGGTAAGTGGCATGGCTTCCCATAGATAATTTGATAAGGTGACATGTTAAACACATTCTTGTATGATGTTCGGAACCCCATAAGACATCATCGAGCTTCATAGTCTAATCCTTCCTATTTCTTCCAACTACCTTTTCCAGGATTTGCTTCACTTGTCGGTTAGAGACTTTCGCTTGCCCATTCGCTTGAGGATGATAGGGTGTAGTTATAACCCTATGCTTAATACCATAGTCCTTGAGAACTTTTTCAATGAGCTTGTTGACGAAATGTGAACCTCCATCACTTACTAGTGCTTTAGGAACTCCATAGCGGGCAAAAATATATTTCTTCAAGAATGATAAAATAGTCTTTGAATCATTCATGCGCGTTGGAATCACTTCCACCCATATAGAAACATAATCAACAGCAAGAAGGATGTATAGAAATCCATTAGATGGGGGAAACGGCCATATAAAATCAATTCCCCATACATCGAAGATCTCTACAACAATGCTTGGTTGAAGTGACGTCTCATCCCTTTTACATATATTTCTCATTCTTTGACATCTATTGCATGTAACCACATAGGATTCACAATCTTTAAATAAGATAGGCCAATATAAAGCAGATTGTAGTACCTTGGCTGCAGTCTTTTGGGCTCCGAAATGCCCTCCGTTAGGCTGTGCATGGTAAAATTTAAGAACACTCTCTATCTCTATCTCGGGCACACACCTACGGACAATAAAATCCGTATAAATTTTATAGACGAACGGTTCATACCATATGAAAGTCTCAACATCTCTCTTGAATTTTGCAAGTTGATACCTATTGAGATCTTTTAGAATTTCACCCACGGCAATATAATTGACATAATCTGCATACCAGGGTTCCATTCCTTGGGCAACCACTACCAAGCTTTCTCTGCTCCTTCAACAATCACCGCCATAATCTTCTCATCCGGGAACATCTCTTTAATGTATTCAAAAGAGTCATCACAATGTTCCCTTGTCTCTAACCTTGATAGGTGATCCGCCAAAATATTTTATGTTCCTTTCTTATCTCGGATCTCCATATCAAACTCTTGTAGAAGAAGGATCCATCGAATAATCCTGGGCATCGCTTCCTTCTTCTCCATCAAGTACCTTGTAACAACAAATTTTGTATTTATAATAAAATAAATATAAATTGGGTACAAAGATAATTTGAGATGGATTTGATTTGGAGAAAATGTAAACGAGTTACAATTTCAATCAATCCTCTGATTCTTCTCTCGAACCAATGTGGATTTGACTTGACTTTGATTTGACTTTGACTCATTTGACGAAGTGTATGCTGATTGTGTTGACAGTGTGTGTTGACTTGACTTGTATGTTGAGTCGAATCTTCAAACGAAGCTTGTCCGAGCTCGAGTGTGTATAACTTTATAGTACCTAAAAAGGTAGATCAAATCGGGTTAGAGTACTAAGTGCACGAGAAATAATTGATTATGACAGTACCTAGAAAGGGGGGTGAAGTATACATCTTGCTCCGAGGATATTCACACGTGTCATACGCTTGCTTACTTGTGTCTATAGAGTACGCTTGTATGGTTTAGTGATGCGTCCATATTCCGCAAGGCAGAGTCGAATATCAACACATGGAAAGGAAATTAACGAGTAAAACTGGATGACCTGAAGAACTACTATATTGCTTAATTGAACACAACTGAGTTTTCTTATTGCTTGATTATTTACTTTGCTATTTTTACTTATATGTTATTTAGTTTTATAACCAAACCAAATTCGATTTGCCACATAATCTTAGGGAATTAGAATATAATTAAATTGATAATTATTTATCTCTTGGGTATGATAAACACTTGCTCACCTATCGAAACTATAACTGATATCCTTATACTTGAGGATTAATTTTGTGTGTTGAGAAAATGCCCATCAAGTTCTTGGCACCGTTGGCCGGGGACGGAATTAATTATTATTTGATTATTTCTAGTTTAATTGAGATTATATTATTCTTGTCTTTAATATCTAACTTTTGCTTTTCTTAGGTGTATGCTCACTAGATCAAAGACAGGTGAATTAAATACCTTATAATCCAGAGATCGGAGCATCGTCGAGGAAGAAAAAGAAGAAGAATAAGAACAAGAAAGTAGACCCAACTGAAGCTCTTAATTTAGGAGTTGAAGTTGACGTGCTGAATTCACAAACGATTGAAGCTGCAACCGAAGATAATTTGGAAGTAGAGACAGTCAACATGGCAGCGAATCCTGATACACTTGCCATCTGTAAAGTCTTTAAGAACAACGGAGGGGGCAATGCTGGGTTGTTAGGAGCAAGAGGAACCAGAGCCGATTTTGATTTACACCCTGCTCTTATCACCATAGTTGAAAGGAATCCCTTCTTTGGGGAACCTTTAAAGATCCTCAGCAACATCTAAATAAGTTCCTTGGGTATACAAGTACACAAAAAGATGCAGGAGCTCATGAGAATGCGAGGAATATCATATTATTTAAGTTCTCGCTGAATGAAAAGGCGAGAAATTGGTACGATAATCTTGATGCTACTGAATGTGATACATGGGAGAAGTTGAAAGTGAAATTCTTGGAGAGATACATGCCACCTTCAAAGGTGTTCAAGATGAAGCAAGAAATCAATCAATTTTCTATCCATGGCAATGAGAAATTTCATGAAGCTTGGGACAGATTCAAGGACATGCTTCGTAAATGTCCACAACATGGGCTATTTAAGGCTCAATATATCAGTATACTCTATAATAGGTTGGATTACGATTCTCGAGTGTTACTTGATGCTTCGTCTAATGGAGCATTGCTTACGAAGTCACCCTTTGAGGCCGAGAAGCTTTTCAAGGATATTTTGATGAACTCAAGGGATTAGCCGACTGATAGAGTGAGAGGCACTAATGTCCTTGGTAAAGTAGCACAAGTTGAGCACACTATGGTGAAGTCAAGGAGAGATGATGAGATCGTCTCTAGCTTGGCTAATATTAGTAAGCTACTAGAGTCTCAATAGAAGCAGATCACTGATTTATCTCAGAGAGTACTAATGATGCAGCAGGGTGGTGGCTATAAAGGAGCTAGCTAAGAGGAGATTGATGAGGCAAATTACGCCATGGGTTAAAGTATTCAAGGAACTAGGTACCCGAATCAAGGAGATCAGAATTATAAGGGAATTACAACAATCGTGGTCCCCCGGGTAATTACCAACAACCTAGGAGGCCAGAGTTTTCATGGAGCAATCCGAACAATGCAATGCAGCCTCCTATTGGTGTTGATCCGGGAGCTAAGGTGGAAGAAGGGAAGCCTGGTTTTGAGGATACATTGAACAGGTACATGGCAAGGAACGATGTGAGAGTAGACCATCTCGAGGTCAAGTTAGAGAAGAAGATTGATGATAATCATAAGGACTTGTCTATCCAAGTAAAAGACCTCACGTTGTTGATGGGGGAGATGGCTGGGAATGTAAACAAATTGACTCAAACTATTGAGAAAAGGAAGTTTTCATCTCAAAGTATTGAGAATCCAAAGTCTTGCCATGCCATCACATTGAGGTCGAGTACGCAATATGAAGATCTGATGATGCCGGCAAGTCAAACCGAAGGAAACAGAGGAGTTGCTCGACCAGACGGGAGTTGCTCGATCAGACCATCTGATCGAGCATAGGTTGAACAACTTCTAAAGAAATAATATTACAATACTCTGTTTTTTAACCAATCGTTCGACCAGCACCATACCATTCGACCAGACCATCTTAGTCGAATGGATGTCGAACAGAAGCGGTGTGACGAGAGCTTGCGATCTGGGAAACAATTCAACCATAACCTATCTGCTCGACCAAACCACTTTGGTCGAGCAGAGGTCCAACAACACGTTCAGGAATAGAGTATGCGATCAGATAGGTTGCACGACCAAAACCACTCTATTCAACTAAACCACTTAGGTCGAGTAGAGGTCGAGCAGCATAGCTCAGAGTCCGATTCGATACCGAATGCGACACCTGTTGATCGAAATACTCCAGCTACATCTCTAGAGTAGAATACTGAGCTTACAATAGTAGAAAAGAAGTGGGAAAGATCCAAGTGATTGAGAGCCGAAAAGGATAAAGCGGAGAAGGTTGAACGTGATGAATGGGGGATTCCCAAAATAAAGATACCTCCGCCATTTCCTCTCAAGTTAGTTAAGAAGGGATTGGAGGAAAAGTTCAAGAATTTTTCAGAGATCATAAATAAAATAAGCTTGAACATTCCTTTCTCTGAAGCAATAATGGAGATGCCGTATTATGGACACTTTCTGAAGGATATTCTTTTAAAGAAGAGAAGCTTGAATTAAATTGAAATGGTGAAGTTTTCTAAAAACTGTAGCTCGATCATTCAAAGGAATCTGCCAGCTAAGTTAAAGTATCCGGGAAGTTTCACAATTTGATGTGAAATTTGAAAGGGGTCGGCACGTCGAGCCTTGTGTGATCTTGGGGCAAGCATCAATATGAGGCCTTTGTCCACTTTTAAAAGGCTTGGTTTGGGGGAGCTAACTCCCACATATATGGCTCTGTAGCTAGCGAATAGGTCTATGACCTTTCCGAAAGGTGTGATTGAAGACGTTCTCGTCAAAGTAGAAAAGCTTGTCTTTCCTGTGGACTTTTTTGTGCTTGAGATGGTAGATGACAAGGATAATGTTCCCCTAATCTTAGGAAGACCATTCCTTCCGACTCCTGGAGCTATGATAGATGTGCAAAATTGTGAGCTACGATTGAGGATGGATAAAAAAGAGGTCCTATTTAACCTTGACAAAGCAATGAAGATGTCAATGGAGACACAGTGTAATAATATTGATGTGGTGGAGGAGATTGTTAATGAAGACATGTCTCTGATTCTCTCTAAGGATCCTCTTGAGACATGCTTGATGGAGTCTCTTACTTTTCCCACAACGGAGCTAGATGAACTCTCCAATGAGGTATGTATTGAATTTCTTGAAAACTTGCTTGCTTTGGGTGATGACAGGTATTCATCGGAGAGGACAAAGGTTGAAGAGGTCAAGTAGACAAGGAAGTACTTGCCTTTGGACAGAGAGAGTGCACCTCAAGAAGAAAAGAAAGAGGAGTTGAAACCGCTACCGAAACATTTGATGTACGCCTACCAAGGTGACAATGAAAAATATCCAATAATTGTATCTTCTTCCCTTGATGATGATCAACATGAGGAATTGTTGGATGTGCTTAGGAAGTATAAGTCTGCGATTAGTTGGTCTCTCGATAATTTAAAAGGTATTAGTCCTTAATATTACATGAATCGAATAAGATTGTTAGATGAGGCCAAGAGTAGCATTCAGAATCAATGGAGGGTGAATCTGCTATTCAAGAAGTGATTAGGAAGCAAATCCTAGTGTGGCTCGATGCTGGAATTATTTATCCTATTAATGATAGTCCCCACGTGAGTCCATTGCATGTTGTTGCTAAAAAGGGGGCATGACTATAGTGAAAGCCAAAGATGGTAAGACATTTGCCATGAGGATTCCTACGGGATGGCATGTGTGTACGGATTATAGGAAACTGAATGAAAATACATGCAAAGACCATTTCCCCTTCCTTTCATGAATCAAATGCTTGATCGTCTTGCAGGGTATGAGTATTATTGTTTCTTGGATGAGTACTCGGGTCATAATCAAATCATGATTGCACCTGAGGACCAAGAAAAGACTACTTTTACTTGCCCTTATGGAACTTTTTCCTTTAGAAAGATGCCTTTTGGATTATGTAATGCGTCTGCTACATTTCAGCGTTGCATGATGGCCATATTTGATAGTTTGATAGAAAAGATCATGGAGGTGTTTATGGATGATTTCTCTGTGTTTGGTTCCTCATTTGATATTTGTTTATCTAACCTTGCTATTGTTTTGAAGATATGCCAAAATACTAATCTTGTCTTGAATTGGGAGAAGTGTCACTTCATGGTAAGAGATGAGATTGTTCTTGGCCATCATATTTTGGCCAATGGATTGCAGGTGGATAGAGCAAAGGTGGTGGCAATTGAGAAGTTTCCTCCACCTACGAATGAAAGAGGAGTGAGGTCTTTCCTTTGACACGTCGGTTTTTATAGAAGATTCATAAAAGACTTCTCGAAATACTCCAAGCCCTTATCTCATTCACTTGAAAAGGATGTTCCTTTTGTGTTTGATGAAGAGTGTCTAACAGCTTTTCAGGTTTTGAAGGTGGCGCTTATTAATGCACCTATCTTGATCACACCGGATTGGACTTAGCCATTTGTACTTATGCGTGATGCGAATGATTTAGCACTTGGAGTGGTGCTTGGGCAGTTGAAGGATAAGAAGTTCTGCGCCATTTACTATATGAGTAAGACTTTCGATGCGGCACAAAAGAACTAAACGGTGACTGAAAAGGAGTTTCTGGTTGTGGTGTACGCATTCAATAAGTTTCAACAGTATTTGGTTGGCATGAAGACTATAGTGTACACGGATCACTCTGTGATTCGGTACTTGATGGAGAAGAAAGAAACGAAGCCAAGGATCATTAGATGGATTCTTCTTCTGCACGAATTCGATATGGAGATCCGAGATAAGAAAGGTATGGAGAACGTGTTGGCGGATCACCTATCAAGGTTGGAGACAAGGGAGCACTGTGATGATTCTTTCGAATACATAGAAGAGATGTTCCCTAATGAGAAGATTATGGCGGTGTTTGCTGAAGGGGCTGAAAGAGCATGTGTAGTGGCTGCCCAATGGATGGATCCATGGTATGCGGACTATGTAAATTAAATTGCCGTAGGTGAAATTGATGCGTCTTTTCTTTGCACGTAAAATTAATCCCCAAGTATTAAGGTTATCAATTTCAGCTTAAGCAAGCGACCAAGTGAATATCGAACCCAAGGGACGGCGTATTATCAATTAAATTATTTACTAAATTAATTAAGACAAGTAGGCAATTAAGTAGGAGGTTTGAATTATTAATCTACTAACAATTAAATTAAATAACAAATAAAATAAAAGATCACTCGAAGAATACGAAAGTGGATCAAGTAGGAGAATAGGGAGCTCTAGGATAATCCAGTTTCACGCATTAATTTCCCTTTCTTGTGTTGATGTCCGACTCTGCCTTTTGGAATATGGACGCATCACTAAACTATGCATATCTACTCTATAGATACAAGTAAACATGCATGTAACACGTGTGAATAACCTCGGAGCAAGAAATATAATTTCACCCCCCTTTCTAGGTATTATCAGTATCAATTATTTTCCTGGCCAATTGGTACTCTAACCCGATATGATCTCCCTTTATAGGTACCATAAAATTATCCTCTTTATCCTACTCAATAACCCAAATTTAATTCAATTAATAAGTATTCATATATGATAGTTCTAATGAAGCTTCAGAGTCCCCTCACTTAGAATCATAACATGGTATCCTGATCAGCAGTGAACGCACTCAATCAATAACCAAGATATGTATTCAGACTCTACATAACAGTTAATGATGCACAAAACGACCGTGAGTATAAATTAAAATGACACAATCATATATAAAATAAATTCACAAGTAGTGTTGTACGGAGTTTACACACAAAAGTTCAATTAATTGGTAAAAAACTTCACAACCCTGGTTCTACCAAAAAGGCTCTAGCCCATGATGTTACAAAGAACAATCATGGGTGTTGGATAGATCTTACTCGTAGTTCGGAAAGTACAAGATAAATTAGGAAACGAATAAACCCTAGATGTGGGCATCATCACGTCCTTCTTCATCTTGAATCCTTCTATTGGTTCTCCTCTTGATTCCACAAACGAATCTTCAAAGTGATGGATGGATGGAGGAAAGGAAGTGGATGATGGTTGGGGGGTGATCCCCCCTTGTGGGGTGTGGTATGGTTGTGGCCTCTCTTATGGCTCTCTTCTTTGTTCCAATCTATTGTATTCTCCCCATGTGGTGTGATCTACACCCCTTTTATACTTGTAAGCTCTCCGTATAGTCCTTGGAATGGGCTTTTTGAGTGATCACACGTATTGAGAGTGTAAGAATACGGATATGGTAAGTTTCTGCACGTTAATTCGACCAAGGAGCCAGGTCGAATTCTCCCCTCCAGGTCGAATTGGAGGTCGATTTGACCTACTGAAAGCTTCAGGTGCTCAATTAGACCAGCACAGCAGGTTGAATTGAGGTGTCGTGGTCGAATTGACTCTTTTCCTGTCCGATTCGACCTTAATTCGACCAGCACATCAGGTCGAATTAAATTGCACAATCTCACCGTTTTGCGTATAACTTCCACATCCGAGCTCTGATTTGACTGATTCTTTCGCTCACGCGATCCTCTCTTCCTTGGCTTTCTATCCATATGAAGAACTTATAGAAATCCAACATGTGAATATATAACAATTCATGCAAAGTGGACAACCGTTCTGAATAGGAACAGCTTTCGCGACGTCACCACTTTAATCATAACTCTCTCGTTTGGAATCTGCTTGGGGTGTTCTTCATACCAAAACGATGCTCTCTCAGTGGATTTCCAACCATGTATTACATAAATAGTTTTGATCTCCACAATGAAACAGAAAAATTATGAAATTGGATGTGCATTTTCAGCATTCTTGCACAAATTGCACCTTTTCTCTAACTTTGCACTTTTCATCATTTTTCCACCTTAAACACAATAAAACACCTCAAGTGCACTTTTTTCTCACATACAATAAATATAAGACACTTGTGCTAATATATAACAAGAATTTCCATCAAAAGGTGTTAAATTGTACACTCAAACACGCTAATCTCCACTCTCATCAGAAATCCCGAGATATGTCAACCGATATCAACTTGCTAAATTTAAGAGGGATGTTGAGAATTTTATATGGTATAATCCGTTTGTCTACAAGATATATACGGATACCATAGTCTGTAGGTGTGTGCCCGAGATGGAGATGGAGAGCATTCTTGATTTTTACCATGCACAACCTAACGGGGGCACTTCGGAGCTCAAAAGGTGGCAGCCAAGGTACTTCAATCTGCTTTTTATTGGCCTACATTGTTCAAAGATTGTGAAACCTATGTGGCATCTTGTGATAGATGTCAAAAGGTGGGGAACATAAGTCGAATAGATGAGATGCCACTTCAGCCAAGCATTGTTGTTGAGATCTTCGATGTATGTGGGATCAATTTTATGGGGCCTTTTTCCCCCTCTAATGGATTTCTTTACATCCTTTTAGCAGTAGATTATGTTTCTAAGTGGGTGGAAGCCATTTCCACTCGTGTGAATGATTCGAAAACTGTTTTATCTTTTCTTGAAGAAACATATCTTTGCCCGTTATGGATTTCCTAGAACATTAGTGAGTGATGGAGGGTCTTACTTCGTCAATAAACTTCTTGAAAAGGTGCTTAAGGATTATGAGTCAAGCATAGGGTCACTATACCCTATCACCCTCAAGCGAATGGGCAAGCTAAAATTTCCAACTGGCAAGTGAAGCAAATATTGGAGAAGGTAGTGGGAACCAATCAAAAGGGTTGGGCTATGAAGCTCGATGATGTTTTGTGGGGGTGTTGGCATTCGATCGTTTAGATAGCGTGAACCGCTAGGGTTCCATGTAAACTAGATCAGCGGAAGCAATAAATAAAGTTTACAATACCTTTCACCAGGGTATGTTGTTGAAGATCTGCTGCAGAGAACAACCTCTTAATCTTCTGCTGTAGATCCCAAGTCTAATCCTGATGTTGTGTGGGCAACAATCATCAGGATTTCTCAATCTGCTTTCTCTCCTCTCTTTCATGATGTTACGGCGCAGAGTGAGGGTTCCAGGAAGCTAAGATGAATTTTATATTTGGGCTACAGCAGGTACCAGAAGGAGAAATTGGAGTTGGGCCTCCATTGGGCTTAAGTATCCAAGCTTGCCCAAAGCTTATACTGAAGTCCAATAATAATAATATAGTCCACTAAAATATTATTACTGCACTGCCGCTCCAATCCCATAATTACGTTATTGTCTCCTTCTTATTATGAGCCCGATAGTCTCCCCATATTTAAGATATACAATGCCCATTAATTAATTAAGCTACTGACAACTCAAATTAATTAATATCTCACCCGAGAGTAGTACCATTCAACCTTATTATCATGCCGGAATTAATCCACTTGCAAGATTTACATGATAAATCTTATGAGCTCCTCAAAGGGACATCATCAGCCTATGTCGGACATGGATTCCTTCTACAATCAACAATACACCATAGAGACAACACTACTTCCCAACTCACCGAGTTTGTTGATTTAATTCATGTACCCTTTGATGAATCAAAGAAATATATACCGCCTTACGTGTCGAGGTTATTGTGTAGGGATTAAGAGCACGAACATCCATAATAACTGAGATCAAGTTCTCCTATATAGACAGTACAAGTCAAACGATCTCAAGCGATTCTACTCAATACACACCAAGTGCACTAATGTGATTCTATAGTTAAGACAAACTAATACCAAACCACACTACAATCATACTGATAGAGAGTCCCCGTCTATCTCGGTTGTGAGCATCTGTTTATACTTTATAAGAAAATTGATAATATGATCTTTCGCGTGTTGTCACACAACATATTATCTACATAATAACGTAAATGGACTTTTGCACAAACATATAAATAAATGATAATATGAAAAACGCTTGATCATATGATTCTCATTTCAAATAAATTGTTAAGACATTGTTTCATACAAAAGCCAGATTTTTAGTATACAATCTAACAATCTCCCACTTATACTTAAAGACTACGCTGCCATATCTGATGACACGCATCTAATCCCCATTTCTTCTACATGTCCATCAAACGCTTTCGCTGGAAGGCTCTTAGTAAAAGGACCAGCCAGGTTATCCTCCAATGTAATATTATCAACAACGACCTTCCCTCTTTTAACAATGTCTCGTATCAGGTGGTACTTGCGCTCAATGTGTTTACTCGCCTTATGGGCTTGTGGTTCCTTCGAGTTTTCTACTGCTCCATTGTTATCACAATAAATTGTGATGGTTTTGGGCAAACCAGGAATCACATCCAAGTCCATTAAGAAGTTCCTAAGCCATACTGCTTCTTTAACTACCTCAGAGGCTGCTACATATTCAGCTTCCATGGTGGAGTCAGCAACGCATTTCTGTTTTACACTCCTCCATATTATGGCTCCTCCTCCAAGATTATACACATAACCCGAGGTGAATTTACTAGCATCCCTATTTGACTTGAAATCCGAATCAGTATAACCCAAATGTAACAAAATATCTGCTCAGTAAATCAGCACATAATCCATACTCCTTCGCAGGTACTTCGAAATATGCTTTACCGCAGTCCAATACCCTTGTCCTGGATTATTTTGATAACTACTGACCATGCCCACGGCATAACAGATATCCGGTCTCGTATATAGCATCGCATACATGAGGCTTCCATTTGTCGAAGCATAAGGAACCGCCTTCATTTGCTCTATTTCCTGTTGTGTTTTTGTTATATAGAGGAATTCCATGTCTGAAAGGCAGAAAACCTTTCTTGGAATCTTGCATGCTAAAACGATCCAGAATTGTATCAATGTATGAAGCTTGGGATAAGCACAACATTCTTTTCTTGCGATCCCTTATTAATTTGATCCCAAGAATGTGTCCGGCTTCTCCTAACTCCTTCATTTCAATCTGCTTGGAAAGCCATACCCTTACGCCCAATAATACCTTTACATTGTTTCCAATGAGAAGAATATCATCCAGGTAGAGTACAAGAAATACCACTATATTTCCGTCACACTTCTTGTACACACATGATTCATCCGGACATTGAATAAATCCATATGATGGGATTATTTCATCAAAACAGATGTCCCATGATCTTGAAGCTTGTTTCAATCCATAAATAGACCTATAAGCTTGCACACAAGATGCTCTTCGATCTTTGCAATGAATCCCTTTTGTTGCTTCATACAGATGTTTTCCTCAAGACTTCCATTCAGGAAAGCTGTCTTGACATCCATCTGCCATATCTCATAATCCATATAAGCAACAATAGATAAAAGAATCCGGATTAACTTAAGCATGGCTACAGGCAAGAAGGTTTCCTCATAATCAATTCCTTCTTTCTGAGTATATAATTTAGCCACAAGCCTTGCTTTAAAGGTTTCCACCTTACCGTTAGATCCTCTTTTTCTTTTATAGACCCACTTGCATCCAATATCTTTTACACCATTGGGTAGTTCTACAAACTCCCAGACTTGATTAGAATACATAGATTCTATTTTAGATTTCATTGCCTTTTGCCATGATTGAGCATCTTTATCTTGCAGTGCTTCGTTGTAATTCCATGGGTCAATTTCATGTTCACCAGGTACCAAGTCAGAAGACTCTCCCAATTCCATGAATCTATCCGGTTGTCTCACAACCCTCCTGTTGGATTGTATACTAAAAGTCTAGCTTTTTGTATGAACAATGTTATAACAGTTAATTTGATATGAGAATCATATGATCAAATGATTGCGTCTTATAATTTATTTATATGCACGACGCAATAGTCCAATTACTTTATACTGTAGATAATATGTTGTGCGACAACACGCGGAAGATCATATTATCGATTTCCTTATAAAGTATAAACAGATGCTCACAACCGAGATAGACGAGGACTCCCTATCGGGATGGTTGTAGTGTGGTTTGGTATTAGCTTGTCTTGGCTATAGAATCACATTAGTGCACTTGTGTGTATTGAGCAGCACCGCTTGAGATCGTTTGACTTATACTGACTTATAGGAGAACTTGATCTCTGTTATTATGGAAGTTCGTGCTCTTAATCCCTATACAATAACCTCGACACGTAGGGCAGTATGTATTTCTTTGATTCATCAATGGGTGAGATTTACATGTAATTAAATCAACAAACTCGATGAGTTGGGAAGTAGTGTTGTCTCTATGGTGTGCTGTTGATTGTAGAAGGAATCCGTGTCCGTCATAGGTTGATGATGTCCCCTTGAGGAGCTCATAAGGATTATAATGTAAACCCTGCAGGTGGAATTTATTCCGGCATGATAATGAGGTTGAGTGGTAGTACTCTTGGATGAGATATTAATTAATTGAGTTGTCAGTAACTTAAATTAATTAATGGACATTGTATATCTTAAACATGGGGAGACTAACGGGCTCATAATAAGAAGGAGCCCAAAACGTAATTTTGGAATTGGAAAGGCAGTGCAGTAGTAATATTTTAGTGGAATATATTATTATTATTGGACTTAAGTATAAGCTTTGGGCTAAACATGGATACTTAAGCCCAATGGAGGCCCAACCCAATTTCTCCTCTTGGTCCCTGCTGTAGCCCATGTATATAAGACACCTCAGCTTATCTGGAATCCTAATCTCATTCATTATTCACGTGTGATGAGGGTTGAGAGCAGATTGAGGAGGTCTCGTAGATCGTCGCCCACACGACGTCGAGATCGGACTTGGGACATACGGCAGAAGATCAGAAGGTAGTTTGCTGCTGCTGTCCATCACCTTGCGAAATTTGTATAAAATTCTACAGTGCTCAGAATTCAATTATCAATACTCTGACGGAAAGCCATTGAAGAGAGGATCGTTTGAGCACAAAGATCATTCAATTCTGACATCAGACGAGGAAGTTATGGCCATTCTCGTGGGACTGCACAGTCTGCCAGCGTGAATCAACTTTCTTCAACATACCCTGTTGAACGGTAATACGTTTCATGTTTTATTGCTTCCGCTGATATTAGAAACGTATGGAACCCTAACGGGTCATGTTAACCAAATGATCCAAGCACCAACAATTGGTATCAGAGCTTCGGTTTCGTGGTGAAACGTGAAACGTTAGGTTAGGGTTTATGTGATTAATTTTTCAAAATTAGGATTGCATGTTTAGGGTTTTGGTTTTACTGCACACACCATGAATATCCCTATATGAAATATACCCTATATCATATCTGTTCATAGATGGTTGTGTGTGAGAGGATTCGACGAAAACTGTTCATCAATTTCACATGGAAGGAAGAAATTGAGAGAAAATCCAGCGCAATGATATTGCAGAGGCAATAACCGGAGTTTCAACCGTCGGATCAGGCTGAATTTTGGTCAGCACGTTCGGATTTTGTGGATGTACATTCTGAATGGTGAAGATCGTTTTTGAAGCATTGTATTGTCGGGAATACGCCGAAAACAGAAGCAGGTTTTTGGGCGATTCTGTTCTACGCAGTCGAGGGAAAAGAGCCGTTTCTGGCAAACTAACCGTTGGATCGACCTGTAATTTGGAAATAATGTTCAGAACTCATATGAGTAGATTCTGGACGGTGGAGATTGGATTCCCTAGTTCCTACAGTTGCGAACCCTGAACGACAGTAAGTGTAGTTTGATGTTGCGCGTTGGGCTGAACTTGATACCGTGCAAGTAGGCTCTTGGACGAGCGACAGTTAGAGCGGTCAGGTTTAATTGATGCTACACCAGGTTCTAGTGGATTTGCATCAAGTTCGATTGGTCTGCATCAGGTTCGATCGATGTTGCACCAGGTTCGAGCGGATTTGCATAAGGTTCGATTGGTCTGCATCAGGTTCGATCGATGCTGCACCAGGTTCAAGCGGATTTGCATCAGGTTCGATTGGTCTGCATCAGGTTCGATCGATGTTGTACCAGGTTTGAGCGGATTTGCATCAGGTTCGATTGGTCTGCATCAGGTTCGATCAATGCTGCACCAGGTTTGAGCAGATTTACATCAGGTTCGATTGGTCTGCATCAGGTTCGATCAACTCTGCACTAGTTTCGAGCGGGTTTGCATCAGGTTCGATTGATCTGCATCAGGTTCGATCAATGTTGCACCAGGTTTGAGCAGATTCACATCAGGTTCGATTGGTCAGCATCAGGTTCGATCGACTCTGCACTAGGTTCGAGCGGGTTTGCATCAAGTTCGACTGGTCTGCATCAGATTCCGCGTGAGTCTTCACAATATGATCGGGCTGGGTGCCGGAGTGGTGGAGCAGGCTGCGGGGAGGTCGATCCCCGTCGCAGTTGTTCGCATTCGTGATTGGTGGTGAACAATCGAATTCGCTGTTATATAACTGTTATAATTGATTTATTAATTGATTATTGTTATATATGTATGCATGATTATCTATGATTTATTGCCTTAAATAGAAGCATGCTAGATTGCGTAATATATTTGATATATTATATGCATGTATGTTGGAGTGTTGATCAAGTCAACTTATTTTTGGCAATTTATTTCCTTATATATAACTTCTATAATTGTTTTATTGGTCAATTATTGTTATATATTTGAAAGTATGAGCATGCTAGGTTGCGTATATTATTCTGAATATTATATGCATGTAAAAACCCTTGGTTTTAAATAACTAAGTGGGAGAGGGGATTGGTAATTAATTCCCACGGCCTCCATTATTGGTTTGTTAGCAATGTGAATAAACTTGCGCGTCGGCATTAGAGCCTTCCTCCCCATCGGATGAGTTTATTCATGGATATTGCTGGAACAGGCTTCTTTAAAATTATGTTTGTAATGTGATGACATGAACTTGCGTGTTGGCATAGACCTTCCTCCCTATCGGATGAGTTCATGTGCGGATCACTGTACAAACTTATAATTGATGACTGTAGGAAGTTATCCGAGCGCGTGTGTACTTCTCCATCTGTAAGGCACATAAGCTCGCGCAATGGACTTGGGGTCAAATAATGGTGTACACTTAGGTGTAAATAATAAGTATCCTCCCCATCGGAGTCACTGCTTTTATTTGCATGGTTAAAGAGGAACCGACTATTAATTATTTTGTCATAAAGTTAGGTTGACAAATGAAATTAATGGGTAAAACCTTTTCTTGTAAATGTTCGGGTTTGTAAACTTCCACACTATCGTGGCTTGCAAACTCACAATGCTTGAGATGTCGGTGAATTTATATTTTATATTGTTTTGAGGGAATCAATATAAATGGATAAATTCGAAGATTTGATCGGTGTATTTTTTTTTTGATTCTCTGAATTTCAAATAGTTTTATTTCACTTATGGTTGACTAAAAGAAATTATATTTACTGGTCCAAAATTAGATGATTAGAAAAGAATCTTGGATTCTAATTTTACTGCTTAAGAAATACATATGTGTTCTCACAAAAGAATTATCATGATGCATATTAAAGTCTCTGGTGAAGAGATAAGAGATTCATAGAAATATGATGATCTCATGTAACTCTTCAGATACTTGAGTAAGTTAAAAGGCGGTAGGTCATGATTGAATTTGATGAATGAATTCGAAATACATGGAATAGAAGTTGAAGGGGAAACCTAAGTCAATCTTATTCTTCATGTTTGCCTAAATGTTTTAAGCAAGTTCCACCTGAATTACAAGTGGTTGTATATGGTGGGGAATTTCTGACAAAACATGTGGCAAAGGAAATCCATTTTCATCAAGATGTGAACAAAGTTAGTATCTCATTCACTAGTTGTTGAAACATGAATATTGATGGCATCTACTGACACGTTGTGTGTAGATACCGGAATCACTAAAAGCGTGTAACTTAGTGATGATGAGATTATTATGGACATAGGTAATACTACGAGAGTAGTGGCTGTTGCAGTGAGAGTTGTTTATTTATCTTACGATATGAATAGACGTTTGATTATGAGAAATTATCTTTACGAACGTTTTCATAGAAAGAATTTTAGTTCAGTTTCTATGATCAATACACTGACGGAAATCCATTGAAGAGAGGATCGTCTGAGCACAAAGATCATTCAATTCTGACATCAGACGAGGAAGTTATGGCCATTCTCGTGGGACTGCACAGTCTGCCAGCGTGAATCAACTTTCTTCAACATACCCTGGTGAACGGTAATACGTTTCATGTTTTATTGCTTCCGCTGATATTAGAAACGTATGGAACCCTAATGGGTCATGTTAACCAAACTATCCAAGCACCAACACCTCCTACTACGACGAGTCTCCACAGGCAATTTTGTATCAGGTGTGACACGTGGTGCAGTGTCATGTAGTATATCCTCTTGTACAGTTCATATTATGTTTGGTGTTTCTCCTCTTACTTCTTCTAGAACAATTTTTCTCATGTGTTTGTGGTTCATTACATAATCCTCTTCCAAAAATCTAGCGTTCGTTCTCAGGATCACCTTTTGGTCTTTTGGATTATAAAACAAACCACCCTTTGTTTCTTTAGGATATCCTACAAATAAACAAACTTCCGTACGCAACTCTAACTTATTAGTATCAGTCTTCAACACATGTGCCGGAGCACCTCAAATCCAAAAGTGTTTCAGACTAGGCTTTCGCTTAGTCCATAATTCAATGGGTATGGAAGCTACTGATTTAGAAGGTACTAAGTTAAGAATGTAAACCACTATTTCTAAGGCGTATCCCCAAAACGTATTAGGTAATTCCAAATAACTCATCATTGATCTTACCATTTCCATAAGAGTCATATTCCTTCTTTCCGCTATACCATTCTGGTGGGGTATGCCCGGTGCAGACAATTGGGATTCAATTCCTTCCTCCGATAAATAATTCCTAAACTCTCCCAAGAGGTATTTGCCACCACGATCAGATCGTAGTGTCTTGATATATTTTCCAATTTGCTTTTCCACATCAGCCTTGTACTCTTTAAATTTATCAAAGTACTCAGACTTGCGGCGCATCAAATAAATATATCCGTATCTAGAATAATCATCAATGTAAGTGACGAAATATTCATAACCCCCTCTTGCCTGGACAAACATAGGACCACATAAATCAGAATGAACCAATTCCAACAGATCCTTGGCTCTATACCCCTTTGCTTAAAAGGCCTTTTTGTCATTTTTCCTTCTAAGTAGGATTCGCAAGTTGGATAATTTTCCACTACTAATGAACTCAGAGGTCCATCAGCTATCAACCTTTGAATCCTACTCAAGTTAATATGACCAAGTCTTAGATGCCAAAAATATGTTTGGTTCATTTTCGAAGGTTCTTTTCCCTTATTAGTAGATGTATCATTCGTATCAATTTGTTGCACCGTGGGAGAAATTAGATTAAGAGTATACAAAATATCTATCAATGCACCATTACAGATAATAATTCTATCTTTCCTTATAATAACCTTGTTATTAAAAGAAACATAATATCCATCCATACATAATTTAAAAACCGAAATTAAATTCTTTCTAAAATGAGGTACATAAAGACAATTCCTCAAAATAAGAGTTTTATTCTTATTGAAAAATAAATAAACATCTCTCATTGCGATAGTCGCTACTCTTGTAGCATTCCCCATGAGTATGGTAATCTCTCATTCACTAAGCTGTAAGGTTTGGTGGAACCCCCGCAAAGAATTGTGGACATGGTCAGTGGCTCTCATATCTACACACCAAGTGTCAGCAGATACAGCCGCTAAACACGATTCAACAACCAGTATACAAGACTTACCAATCATGTTCCCCTTCAGAAGAGGGCAGTCAGCCTTGTAGTGTCCCGGCTGCTTGAATTTGAAGCACTTGCATTTAGGCTTCTTGACCGCAACACTCTTTGCTTTCACTTGGTTCACCAGTGCTGAATTTTCTTACTTCTTCTTATTCCTACCGCCTTCCACCTAGGATGAGCAGCATTTTCAGCAACATGCATGAACCTGAGGAGCTCGATGAAACTGCCCTTCCGCCACCACAACTCTGGTGCCTGAAGAGTTCCCTAAGATTCTGCATCATATCATAGGCAGTGTTCATAGCTTGATGCTGATGCTGAAGCACACTTGACATTGAAGCCAATATATAGCACTTAGACATCCTATTAGCTTTGAGCCACCTATTATAAGCATCTCTTTCCTCTTCTGTAGAGTCATCAGTAGGCTCCGCAGGACACTCCTCAGTGAGTACAAAAATATAATCTTCAGCAGGTAAAACTATGTCGATGTTTCGTTTCCAGTCAACATAATTAGTGCCAGTAAGTTTGTGTTATTCAAGTATAACAGAAAGTGAGTTGAGTGCCATTTGAAAATCCTGAGAATCATAAATAAATAAACAGATCAAACACTTCGAATGTACCAATTTATATTGATTTCATCAAAACAATATAAAATAAAATTCACCAACATCTCAAGCACCGTGGATTTGCCTGCCACGTTAGTGTAGATGTATATAAACTCGAATATTTACAAAAGAAGGTTTTACCCATTAATTTCATTTATCAACCTAACTTTATAATAAAATAATTAATAGTTGGTTCCTTTTTAGCCATGCAAACAACAGCAGTGACTCCGTTGGGGAGGATACTTATTATTTACATATAAGTGTACACCATTATTTGATCCCAAGTCCATTGCGCAAGCTTATGTGCCTTACAGTTGGAGAAGTACACACACGCTTGGATAACTTCCTACGATCATTATTAAGAAGTTTGTACCAGTGATCTGTGAATAAACCCATCCGTTATGGAGGAAGGCCTATTTCCAACACGGAGGTTTACTCACATCACTTGCAAATCAATAATGGAGGCCGTGGGAATTATTTACCAATCCCCTCTCCCACTTAGTTATTTAACACCGAGGGTTTTTAATATGCATATAATATTCAAATAATAAAATACACATCCTAGCATGCTTCTATTAAAATCAATTTAAAACAATAAATCACTTAGAACATGCATAGAATATATAATAATAATCAACAAGTAAATCAATTAAAGCAGTTATATAAATCGAATTAAACGTGAAACTGACGAGTGCGCTAAGCCATCCATGCACTGCGCCTACCGTGTGCCGCGCCATCCGCGCACTGTACCTACCGTGTGCTGCGCCATCCACGCACTGCGCCTGCAGCGTGCCGTATGACTCGCGCACTACGCCTGCCGTGCGCCAAGCCTCAAGCACTGCGCCTGCCGTAAGCCACGCCTGTTTACACTGCACCTGCCATGCGCCACACCTGACTTGAAGTGCACCTGTTTTGTGCCACGCCTTCCTCGCACGGCTCCAGCCGTATGTCGTGCCTGTTATGCATGGCTCCTGCCTTGTGCCGTGCGACAAGGTCTCCATGTTTGTCGTGCTAATCCATGCGCAGATCAGTGCTACCTTACGTAAGCAGCACGTCACATGCGTGCGCAACTCGACATCATGCGACACTCCAACTATACACGACGCTGAATGAGTGCCCCTTCTGGCCTCCGAGCATCACGCCCGATATCCCCATGCGACCATGCGCCGTATGCATCATCTTCTGCAGACGCCATCGGTGTGTCGTGTATGTGTGTGTTCAATGTTTTCAAGCAGCAATGTATACAGGCAGATTACCAGCCCTAAAGAACATAGGATTTAATGGATAATTCACACATATACCAAACCCTAATCATCATGTTTTCTATACGATAATTGAATCACGTATAACACATTAAACCTAGCCTAACGTGTCACGTTTTACCACGAAACCGACGCTCTGATACCAATTGTTGGCATTCTATCATTTGGCTAGCGTGAATCGTTAGGGTTCCATGTAAACTAGATCAGTAGAAGCAATAAATAAAGTTTACAATACCTTTCACCAGGGTATGTTGTTGAAGATCTGCTGCAGAGAACAACCTCTTAATCTTCTGCTGTATATCCCAAGTCTAATCCGGATGTTGTGTGGGCAACAATCTTCAGGATTTCTCAATCTGCTTTCTCTCCTCTATTTCACGATGTTACGGCACAGAGTGAGGGTTCCAGGAAGCTGAGATGACTTTTATATTTGGGCTACAATAGGGACCAGGAGGAGAAATTAGAGTTGGGCCTCCAAGCTTAGCCTAAAGCTTATACTTAAGTCCAATAATAATAATATAGTCCACTAAAATATTATTACTGCACTGCCACTCCAATCCCATAATTACGTTATGGGCTCCTTCTTATTATGAGCCCGACAGTCTCCCCATATTTAAGATATACAATGCCCATCAATTAATTAAGTTACTGACAACACAAATTAATTAATATCTCATCTAAGAGTAGTACCACTCAACCTTATTATCATGCCGGAATTAATCCACTTGCAAGATTTACATGATAAACCTTATGAGCTCCTTAAAGGGACATCATCAACCTATTTCGGACATGAATTCCTTCTACAATCAACAACATACCATAGAGACAAAATTACTTCCCAACTCACCGAGTTTGTTGATTTAATTTATGTAAATCTCACCTATTGATGAATCAAAGAAATATATATTGTAATACGTGTCGAGGTTATTGTATAGGGATTAAGAGCAAGACCATTCATAATAACTGAGATCAATTTCTCCTATGTAGATAGTACCAGTCGAACAATCTCAAGCGGTCCTACTCAATACACACCAAGTGCACTAATGTGATTCTATAGTCAAGACAAACTAATACCAAACCACACTACAACCATACTGATAGAGAGTCCTCATCTATCTCGGTTGTGAGTATATGTTTATACTTTATAAAGAAACCAATAATATGATCTTCCATGTGTTGTCGCACAACATATTATCTACAATATAAAGTAAATGTACTTTTGCACAAACATATAAATAAATTATAATATGCAAAACGTTTGATCATATGATTCTCATTTCAAATAAATTGTTAAAACATTATTTCATACAAATGCCAGACTTTTAGTGTAAATATAACAAAGAGTTCATACGAAAGGATTGGGCTATGAAGCTCGATGATGTTTTGTGGGGGTTCTTGACTACTTATAAGACGGTGTTGGATATGTCACCGTACCAAATCATCTATGGAAAGTTGTGCCACTTACCCGTAAAGGTTTAGCACTAAGCTTTTTGGGCATTGAGAAGTTTGAACTTATCTTTCAAAGATTAAAAGGAGTTGAGGATAACTCATATTAATCAATTGGATGAGTTCAGAAATCATGCATACAAGAACTCAGAGATTTTTAAGGAAAGAATGAAGAAATGACATGACTCGAAGATCTCATACAAAGAGTTCAAGCAAGGTGATGAGGTATTACTTTTTAACTCTCGCTTGAAGCTTTTCGCAGGAAAATTGAAGTCGAAGTGGACGGGGACATTCATTATCCATAGATCCTGCAAAAGGGGGGAGTTTTGAGCTTATGGACAAAGATGGAGATATCATAACGGTGAATGGGCATTGTTTGAAGCATTACAAATCGCCAAATGATGCTTGTGTTATCTTTGAGGATACCTTGCACTAGATTGGTACCATTATGACTCTCCTACGTTAAACATAACCGCCTGTTGAGGGCTTTCCCTCCCGTTTTAATACTTTAATTTCATAGGTGTGAGTAAGAAATTTTTATATTTGACGTGCTTATCATTCAGATATTACATCTCTTTACAAACTCAGTTTCGACTATAGTTTTACTAAGTTTGGGGGGTGTGATATACTTACCTCATTATAGCACAGAGAATATGATATTTTCTTTGTAACGTTTGCTAGGGGAGTTGATTTTTTGTGGTATATCAAAACTTTAACCGACTTTTATGCATTGATTTTTTGCAATTTGCCTAGTGTTTAGGGGTGTTTTGTTGTGTTTCTAGTGTAATTGCGGAGTTACACCTAATGCTATATGGTTTTAAAGAGTTTTCTCTAGTTTAATTTTTTGATATCTTGATACTTGATGTTGTCCTAGAGTTGAAAGTTGCAGAGAGATACGAGAAGGGTATGAAGTTTAGTAAAGTTTGAGGGTGTTCGTCTTTAGGTGAGTTGTTCGACCAAGGATTAAAGTCGAGCTATGGTCGAACAAACATGCATAATTCTTCCAGAGAGGTTGTTCGACTTGACCCTTGCAGCTCGACTAAGAAGCTAGAGTCGAGCAACGGTCGAACAAAGTGAGCAAAACTTACAGTGAGTTTGTTCGACCAAATAGTGGTAGCTCGACCAGTAGTATGAAGTCGAACAACGGTTGAGCAAGACAGAGAGGTACAGGGGGCATGACGAGCCAAGTTACTCGACTTTCGGATCATGTTCGACCAACACCATTAGGTTGAAAGGAGATTGAGCGAAGTGCACAATTTGTACAGAAAGGTTGTTCGACCAAGACCATGTTGTTCGACGAAGGAATCTAAGTCGAGCGGCGGTCAAGCAAAATGTCGAAATTGTCCAGAGACCTTTTTCGACTTAACATGATTTGTTCGACCAAAACTTAGAGGACAAATGGAATTCGAACAAGTCAGGGCAAAATAGGGACTCGATTACACGCGTTGCTCGACTTCCACATGCTGTTCGACTAAGAAATTCAGGTCGAACATAGGTCGACCTAGGCAATTTTAAAGGTCAGATCTGGGTCATTCAACTTATAGACTTTGCTCGACCATACCTAACAAGTCGAATTAAGATCGAATGAAGTTCAGAGCGGTTTTAAAAAGGTAAATTTTCATTATGTTCGACACCAACTTCTGCCTCCCTTTCTCGAGCACCATTTTGAAAATGTAAGTTCTTCCTCTTAACCTCTTCTCTACACTTAAATCTACCCTTCCACACACTGTACATCCAATTTCGAGGGTTTGCAAGATCCAATCTCAGATTTTTACTCGAACTTTTGGTGGAATTTTTGCTCTTGTTCACCACACACACACTATGACAAGCAAAGGTATGTTTTCTCCTCACTTTTTACTTGTGAATTGTGTTGATAATGTTTAGTACAGAATGGGTGAGTGGATTCATGCTAGATTTGGGTTGGTTGATTGTTGAATTTGCTTGAGTTTCTATCCAACATTGTATTCAAAAATTTCTTGAATTGTGCTTCGTTAATTGTGGAATTTTTGTGAAATTGATGTGGTATGAAGAATGGGATTTTGTTTATTTTTGAATTTTATATATGGGCTCATTGAAATTGGGTATTGATGTGATGCAATTGATGATGGAATCTGAGCATGTTTTAAGTGTGGACTTGGTGAAATTTGGAGTTGAGTTGATATTATGTTTGTGTGGAGTAGTGTTGTATTACTTGAATCTTGATATTCTTGATTGAAAGTGTTGGTTTAGAGTTTGATTGTAATTGATAAACACTTGAAATTGAGTTGAATTGGATACATGAATTTGAAGTCTTGAGTAGGATTCATGTTAGACATAGGCTTGGTATTGTTCATCTCTTTTTATTGCGTATTGAAGTACAACTTTTTTAGGAAAAGAGTTTGCTTCTTCTTCAAAGAGGAAGTGAAATAGGTCACCTCCATTGTGGGAGTTAATCAAGAAAATCAAGATGGATAAAAAGAAGCCAGGTGGAAAACTGCCAGCAGATTTTGGGATCAAGATTGGCGATTGGGTAGAGAAAGGGGAGCTTTGGAGTGCAATCTCTCAAAAGATCAGAAGGACTAGATATCAAGATGATCGTGCCATGACGGAAATGAACATCATCAACGACATTCATTGGATGTTTAATCAAGCGGGGATAGCAAGATTCATGGAGATGAAGAGGGAGACGTACTTTCACATTACTGCGGAAGTCTTATGCTCGCTGACAATTGAGCATGGTGATGGATATCTTTCTTATGGCATTCATATGCAAATAGGTGATCAGGAGCAGAATATGTGGGCTCGTGAGTTTAGTGAGATCATTAGCTATGAGAACGTGATTGGAAATGAGAGTGATGACTTCAGGGCGAACGAGTTTTAGAGAGCTATAACGGGGAGGCAAGAGGACTATAATTCTAACACTTCAAAGGTTGCCTTCATTCGCAACCCCGTGATTACTTACATGGACCGAATTTTGGGAAACACATTGTTTGCAAGATTTGAAGGGAGCTGTATTCCGAGAGGGGAGCTCTATGTCTTATGGTTCATGCTCAATGGAGTTCGTTTCAACGTAGCAGCCTACTTTTTCCATCAGCTTTACAAGTTTACCACGCATGGATTTCAGAGAGTAAACATTGGGGGGCTAATCACCATTATAGCAGAGTATTACAGGGTTGACTTGAGTAGGTATGATCCTGTTCGAGGCGATCTGGACTTGATCTTGACATCATGTGTCAGGATGGGGCTTATTGAGCGAGTGGATGATACTTGGATGTTCATCCGAGGGAAAAAGCCTCGAACACTTCAGTTTCCATTGGTGATAGCTGACCTTACCACTGTGAGGGGCAACAATAATTAGTTGATGAACACGATGGCACACACTGTGATCTCTGAGACTTGCTTGGGAAGAGAAAATTGGAGATTACTGGCTAAATTGCGTGAATAGGGAATCGGCTTAGATGAGGACATGATTCTTATTGGAGACCCGGCTGATTTTGAGGAGGAGGAGCCGGAACCGCCACAAGCTTTTGATTATCTGGAGGACATGCCTCCGGTGCAGCCTCAACAGCCGTTTGAGCAAGAATTCTTCGAGCCACCGCCACAGCCACAGCCGCAGTCGTAGCAAGATTATTGGGTAGCCAAAGATCAGTTTTATCGAAAGCAATTTCGATTGATGCACGAACACTTTGCCACTCAATGCGAACTAGCAAGAAACAAACAGACAGCTGGTGCTTGCGAATGCTATTTATGCCGTGCTTAACACGCGTTATGATGAGATGGATGAACGGTTGAGGCAGATGCATGATCATGGGCGCACGATGGATAGAAATCTCACTGCTCTTCATAGAGACTTGGATTGGTGGCGGCTGTAGATGGGGGATAATGATGATGAGGAAGGTTCGGATGATGATGATGCTCCGGAGGAGTGATGAGCGTCAGGTTTTTACTCTTATCTGGTTTTTCTCATCCCCATTCTCTTTTACACTTTACAGGTGCAGGCTTGAGTGTTTGAGTGTAGTGGTGATTCATGTGTGAGTGGTCTGTATTTGATAATGATAATGTGATGCATGTTATTTGTTAATGACGAGCACGTTCTATTTATAATTGTAGTTTATAGAAAATTGATGTTGATTGCATGCTTTGAAGAGTGTTTAGGATTCTATCAACCTTGTGAGGATTGGGCCTTTTGATCGTGCTATACGCATGATTATTCATTCTTGAGAGTCGTTTGTGTACTCGTATTCTAGAGCTTGACTTGGAGTCTTGTGTGAAATCTATAATTGATAGATGCTAGGAAATGATCTTAAGCCATTATTGTTAATTAAGTTACTTAGCCAAATTTATCATACCCTATTTCATGATTATCATTGAAAGCCCTTTTGAGCCTCTAAGCTTTTCTTTGGCGAGCTTTGATAATGAGTCGTTTACCTTTTGAGCCTTAAACACCTATTACTAGTAAAGAGTGGAGGTAGACATATGCTCCAGGAAGTTTTGAAGTGGAATTAAAAGGAGAGATTTGATGAAAGAAAAATCGAGAGATAAGGGGTTAAATCGTGAGGGAAATAGTGCCTGAAATCGATATCCCAAATACTAGAGAGGTTAGTGCCCGAAACTGGTACCTTTATACTTAAAGAACACCAAAATTGGCATGTTACTATGGAAAAGAAGTTGATCCGAGTAAAGATGGAGGAATGGTATATAAACATGATCATTGAGACGAAGAAGTAAAGAAGGGAGCAACAGAAAGCAATATACCAAGGTAATTCTTTACTAGTAAAGTTAACTTATCTATATTCATCCACCTTTACCAAAGTGCCAACATTAAAACCTTTAAGCAAGTCCTTTGTGATCCTAGTATTGAGTCGATTATGGGTGGATTTTTTAGACCTTTTGTCAAAATTATGGTTACGCGAGTATATGAATTGAAATTGAGAGTTGAAATTAACCATAAGGTGTATATCTTTTACACTTGAGTGAGAGAGAGTAAATACATACCCATGAGCTAGATGACTTAGTGCTCGTAGAAGTAGTGTGATTAATTGATGTTTTTATGTGAAAGAAAGGTATGTTGGTTGCATGTTTTAAGTTAATATAATTGCATGTGTTAGGATATGTTGTACCTTGTGATTACACTCCCGGGATTTGCCTGATTTTTGTTGCCTCGGGACGAGCAACATGTAAGTTTGGGGATTTGATGAGAGTGTATATTCACATATTGTTGGCTATGATTTGCGTGAAAAAGGAGTACGATTTAATCTTTTATTGAGACGAATCGGCACGTTTATGGAAAAGTCACGAATCAAAGGGTACAAGGGCTGTTTGAGCATATTTGTATAGGAAAACACGTGTAGAAGGCTCGGAATTGAAAGACACAATTTTGGAGGTAAGATTCGAGTGTTGTCCGACCCAGAGAGCCTGTTCGACCAACATCAATTTGATCGAACAGGAGGGACAAGTCAAGCAGATTGCACAGGCCCGTCCAGAGAGGTAGCTCGACTTGGAGGTGTTGCTCGACCAACATCGGCTTGGTCGAGCAGATGAGCAGAGGTCAAACAAAGTGGACAAAACTTACCGTGAGTTTGTTCGACTTGAAGGTCTTACTCGACCAACATCAATGTGGTCGAGCACGAGAAGGTTGGTCGAGCAGAATGTCAAAATCATCAAGAGAGGTAGCCCGACAATTGCTCGAGTTGGAGGTTTTGTTCGACCAATCAGGCTTAGTCGAACAGTGTGTCACTACTGCTATTTATGGTAATTCCGGATGTCTTTTACCAAATTTGATATGTGCTTCAAGCAAAGGCCCATCCTAAGCCCATAAGGAGGTCCTATGAGTATAAAAGAAGTGCTTTCGCAGGAGACACAAGACAACACACATCTTCCTTCATTCATCTACCACCGAACCCTACCATCATCCGAAGGGGGTCGTGAGAGAGGTTCGTCTGGTGAGTCAAGTAAGATCATATTGTTGAGAGTGGAAATTAGCGTGTTTGACTGTCCAATTTAACACCTTTTTGATGGAAATTCTTGTTATATATTAGCACAAGTGTCTTATATTCATTATATGTGATAATCAAGTGCACTTGAGGTGTTTTATTGTGTTTTAGGTGGAAAAATGATCAAAAGTACAAGGTTGGAGAAAAGGTGCAATTTGTGCAAGGATGGTTAAAAATGCACGTCCAACTTTCGTAATTTTTATGTGTTGTTATGAAGATAAAAACTGTTTAAGTAATATAAAGTTAGAAAGCCACTTAAGAGTGGGTCGTTTTGGTATGAAGAACACCCCAATCGGATTCCAAACGAGAGAGTTATGATCAAAGTGGTGACGTCGTGCAAGCTGTTCCTGTTCAGAATAACTGTCCATTTGCATGACTTGTTACATATTCAAATGTTGGATTTTTTGTAATTTCTTTATATGGATAGAAAGCCAAGGAAGAGAGGATCGCGTGAGTACAAGAATCACTCAAATCAGAGCTCGGATGTGGAACTTAAACGCGAAACAGTGAGACTGTGCAAGTCAATTCGACCAGGGGATGTCAATTCGACCTGATGTGCTGGTCAAATTGAGGTCGAATCGTATGGCAAAAGAGTCAATTCAACCCCGACACCTCAATTCGACCTGCTGTGCTGGTCGAATTGAGCACCTGAAGCTTCCAGCAGGTCAATTCGACCTCCAATTCGACCTGGAGGAGAGAATTCGACCTGGCTCCTTGGTTGAATTGACGTGCGGAAACTTACCATATCCATATTATTACACTCTCAATGCGTGTGATCACTAAAAAAACTCATTCCAAGGCCTATAAGGAGAGCTTACAAGTAAAAAAGAGGGTGGGTGTAGATCGCACCACAAGAGGAGAAAACAACAAGAGAGCCATAAGAGAGGCCACAACCATACCAAACCCCACAAGGGGGGATCACCCCCTTTCTAGGTAATATCAGTATCAATTATTTCCTTGGCCAATTGGTACTCTAACCCGATATGATTTTCCATTATAGGTACTATAAAATTATCCTCTTTATCATACTTAATAACCCGAATTCAATTCAATGAATAAGTATTCATATATGATAGTTCTAATGAAACTTCGGAGTCCCCTCATTTAGAATCATAACATAGAATCCTGCTCAACAGTGAACGCACTCAATCAATAACTAAGTGATGCACAAAATGACCATGAGTATGAATTAAAAAGGAACAATCATATATAAAATAAATCCACAAGTAGTGTTGAACGGAGTTTACACACGAAAGTTCAATTAATTAGTAAAAACTTTCACAACCCTAGTTCTACCAAAAAGGCTCTAGCCCATTATGTTACGAAGAACAATCATGGGTATTGGATAGATCTTACTCGGATGTCCGAAAAATACAAGATAAATTATAAAATGAATAAAATCCTAGATGTGGGCATCGTCACGTCCTTCTCCGTCTTGAATTCTCCTCTTGGTTCTCCTCTTGATTTCACAGACGAATCTTCAAAGTGGTGGATGGATGGAGGAAAGGATGTGGATGATGGTTGGGAGGTGATCCCTCCTTGTGGGGTGTGGTATGGTTGTGGCCCCTCTTATGGCTCTCTTGTTGTTTTCTCCTCTTATGGTGTGATCTACACCCCCTTTTATACTTGTAGCACTCCTTATAGGCCTTGGAATGAGCTTTTTGAGTGATCACATGCATTGAGAGTATAAAAATATGGATATGGTAAGTTTCCGCACGTCAATTCGACCAAGGAGCTAGGTCGAATTGGAGGTCGAATTGATCTACTGGAAGTTTCAGGTGCTCAATTCGACCAGCACAACAGGTCGAATTGAGGTGTCGTGGATGAATTGACTCTATTTCTATCCTATTTGACTTCAATTCGACCAGCACATCAGGTCGAATGGACCTCCCCTGGTCGAATTGACTTGCACAGTCTCACCATTTCGCGTATAACTTCCACATCCGAGCTCCGATTTGAGTGATTCTTGTGCTCACGTGATACTCTCTTCCTTGGCTTTCTATCCATATTAAGAACTTATAGAAACTCCAGCATTTTAATATATAACAAGTCATGCAAAGTGGACAGTCGTTCTGAACAGGAACAGTTGGCGCTACGTCACCTCTTTGATCATAACTCTCTCGTTTGGAATCCGATTGGGTTGTTCTTCATACCAAAACGATCCACTCTTCAGTGGCCAACTATATATTACATAAACAGTTTTATCTTCACAACAACACATAAAAATTATGAAAGTTGGACGTGCATTTTTCAGCATCCTTGCACAAATTGCATCTTTTCTCCAACCTTACACTTTTGATCATTTTTCCACCTAAAATGCAATAAAACACCTCAAGTGCACTTGATTCTCACATATAATGAATATAAGATGTGCTAATATATAACAAGAATTTTCATAAAAAAAGGTGTTAAATTGGATAGTCAAACACGCTAATTTCCACTCTCAACACATACCAACTAGCCATGATTGTTCCTAGATCAATCATGGGCTAGAACCACCTCAGTAGTTATGGGGTTATGAAAGCTTTATGAGTTAATTGAATTTTCATGTGTAAACTCCGTACAACACTACTTGTGGTTTATTTTATATAAGATTGTGCTTTTTCAATTCATACTCATGGTTGTTTTATGCATCATTAACTGTTATGCAGAGTCTGAATACATATCTTGGTCATTGATTGAGTGTGTTCATCGCTGAGCATAATCATATGTTATAATTCTAAGTGAAGGGATTCCGAAGTCTTATTAGAACTATCTTATATAGATACTTATTAATTGAATCGTATTCGGGTTAATTTATAGGATAAATAGTATAACTTTATAGTACCTAAAAAGGGAGATCAAATCGAGTTAGAGTACTAAGTGCACAGGAAATAATTGATTATGACAGTACCTAGAAAGGAGGGTGAAGTATCCATCTTGCTCCGAGGATATTCACACGTGTCATACGCTTGCTTACTTGTGTCTATAGAGTACGCTTGCATGGTTTAGTGATGCGTCCATATTCCACAAGGCAGAGTTGGACATCAATACATGAAAAGGAAATTAACGAGTAAAACTGGATGACCTGAAGAACTACTATATTACTTAATTGAACACAACCGAGTTTTCTTATTGCTTGATTATTTACTTTGCTATTTTTACTTATATGTTATTTAGTTTTATAACCAAACCAAATTCGATTTGCCACATAATCTTAGTAAATTAGAATATAATTAAATTGATAATTATCCGTCTCTTGGGTACGATAAACACTTGGTCACCTATCGAAACTACAATTGATATCCTTATACTTGAGGATTAATTTTGTGTGTTGAGAAAATGCCCATCAACTGTCATATATGAAGGTTTATTAACTGAATTGAATTCGGGTTAATAAGCAGGATAAAGAAGTTAATTTTATAGTACCTATAAAAGGAGATCATATCGAGTTAGAGTACCAATCCTAAGGGAAAATAATTGATACTGATATTACCTAGAAAGGGGGGTGAAATTATATCTCTTGCTCCAAGATTATTCACACGTGTTATACACATATTTACTTTTGTCTATAGAGTATATTTGCATGGCTTAGTGATGCGTCCATATTCCACAAGACAGAGTCGGACATTGATACACGAAAAGGAAATTAATGAGTGAAACTGAATTACCCAGAGCTACCTATTCTCCTACTTGATCCATTTTCGTATTCTTCTAGTGCTATTTTAGTTTATTTATTATTTAATTTTAATATTTTAGTTGATAAATAATTCCACAACTCTTATTGTCTTTCGTCTTAATTAATTTAGATAATAATTAAATTGATAATACGCCGTCCTTTGGGTTCAATATTTAACTTGGTCGCTTGCTTAAGCTGCAACTGATATTCTTAATACTTGGGAATTAATTTTACGTGCAAAGAAATCATGCATCAGTGATGCGTCCATAGTCCACAAGGAAGAGTCGGACATTAACATACGAAAGGGAGATTAGCTAGTAAAATTGGATGTCCCGAAGAGCTATCTATCTTCTCACTTGTCAAACTCTCGTTTATCTCTACTGTCTTTATTTTATTCATTATTTTATTATTAGTTCTTAGTTTAACAACTATTGTCAACTTAAATTGCCAATAATAGTTTCTCTAGTCTAGATAATAATAAATTGATAATCAACTGTCCTTTGGGTTCGATAAATATAACTTTGTCGCTTATCTAAGCTACAATCCCTTCGTTCATACTTGGGGATTAAAATTATGTGTTGAGAAAATGCACATCACACACCGCTGGCCCTCCGTGCGCTCAACAAGCGCAACACGCCTACCAGCGCGCACGCTAACACTCCCGGCCCGCAATCTCGTGTGCCCATCCGTGTGAGCTACCATGCATCTTTTCTGCAACAATCGTGCACCACTAGGCGCGACTCCGTCAATCATGCCATGCAGTCGTATGCCGTCGCCAGCGTTGCTGTGTTCGTCGTCGATAATGTAGCCGTCAAACATTCATGGTATCCAAGTATAACAATTAATATTCTAACCTTAATCACGTTTAGCATATAAACCCTAGCCTAAAGTTTCATGCTTTATAACAAAATCGAAGCTCTGATACCAATTGTTGGTGTTCATCCGTTTGGTTAACGTGAACCGTTAGGGTTCCATGCGATTCTATATCAGCGGAAGCAAGAGTACAGAATCGTATTACCTTTCACTAGGTTATGTTGAGGAATAACAGCTGCAGAAAATAACCTCTTAATCTTTTGTTGTATTCTCAAGCCCAATCTTTACGTCGTGTGGACGACGATCTTCAAGATCCTCTCAATCTGCTTCCTCCCTAACTTTAACGTGTTTAGGCATCAATTACTAGGGTTTCAGATAAGCTGAGATGACTTATATATAGGCTACAGCATGGACCAGGAGGTGAAATTACAGTCGGGCCTCTATTGGGCTAAAGTATCTAAGTTTAGCCTAAAACTTATACTTAAGTCTAATAATAATAATATATTCCACTAAATTATTATTACTGCACTGCCGCTCTAATTTCATAATTACGTTATGGGTTCCTTCTTATTATGAACCCATTAGTCTCCCCATGTTTAAGATATACAATGCCCATTAATTATTAAGTTACCGACAACTCCATTAATTAATATCTTATCCGAGAGTAGTACTACTCAACCTCATTATCATGCCGAAATAAATCCACTAGCAAGATTTACATGATAATCCTTATGAGCTCCTCAAGGGAATATCATCAACCTATTTAATAGGACATGGATTCCTTCTACAATCAACAACACACCATAGAGACAACACTATTTCCCAACTCATTGAGCTTGTTGATTTAATTACATGTGAATCTCACCCATTGATTAATCAAAGAAATACATACTGCGTTACTTGTCGAGGTTATTGTATAGAGATTAAGAGCATGAACATCCATGAGATCAAGTTCTCCTATATAGTCAGTATAAGTTGAACGATCTCAAGCGGCCTTCTCAATACACACAAAGCATACTAATGTGATTCCATAGTCAAGACAAACTAATATCAAATCAAACTACAACCATCCTGATAGAGAGTCCTCGTCTATCTTAGTTGTGAGCATCTGTTTATACTTTATAAGGAAATTGATAATATGATCTTCTGCATGTTGTCGCACAATATATTATCTACAGTATAAAGTAAATAGACTATTGCATCGGACATATAATTAAATTATAAGACGCAATCATTTGATCAATGATTCTCATTTCAAATATTGTTATTATAACATTGTTCATACTAAAGCTAAACTTTTAGTATACAGTCCAACAGTTTCCGATGTTGTACATCAGACTCAACATCTGAGTCACTCTCAGAGAAATCCTCCTTCACACATTGTGTTGAGAACGTAAGTTCTTCTTCATTTGCATTTGGATCTCCTTCACGATCATAATCACTCAAACAAGCATTTAGGCTAATCCTTTTCTTCAGAAAAGTGCTAGCACATTCATTTGCATAATGACCAAAATCAGTACATTCATAACAAATGATCTTTTTCCTAAACTCAGTATCGTACCTAAATTTTCTTCTTTTAGTGTGTTTATGAACAGGAGTATGAGGGGAATGTTCTACCTTAGGCTGAATGTTTGTTTTAGACTTGTTCTTCTTTTGTCTAAGATAAGACTCAAATTTCTTAGTAAGTAAAGCAATACTGTCAGTGTCATCAGGAATGTTGTCAACATTATCATCAACTTGTTTAATATCAGTTATGGTAGACGTCTTACCAGAACTAGAACTACAACAAGCACCAGTTTCACCTTTAAAAATAGCAACACCTTTTCTATCATATGCAGAATCTTGTTGAGACAAATTAATTTCATAAGTTTTCAAGATACTTATTAGTTCATTATGAATCAAAAGATCAGTGTTCCTAGATTCTTCTATAGCACATATTTTACAATTAAATCTCCTAGGAAGCATACGCAGATTTTGTTTACTAACCTGATGTTGGAGATAGGTGATGCACGTTTTCTTTGCACGCAAAATTAATCCCCAAGTATGAAGGATATCAGTTGCAACTTAAACAAGCGACCAAGTTAAATATTGAACCCAAAGGATGGCGTATTGTCAATTTAATTATTTACTAAATTAATTAAGATGGAAGACAATAAAGGTTGTGTAATAATTATCTAACAACTAAATTACTAAAAATTAAATAACAATTAAAATAGAATAAACACTTGAAGAATACGAATGTGACTTAAGAATGGAGAATAGGTAGCCCTAGGATAATCCAGTTTCATTCATTAATCTCCCTTTCGTGTATCAATATCCTACTCTGCCTTGTGGAATATGAACGCATCACTAAGCCATGTAAATCTACTCTATAGACACAAGTAAATATGCGTGCAACATGTGTGAATAACCTTGGAGCAAGAGATATAATTTCACCCCCCTTTCTAGGTACTATCAGTATCAATTATTTCCCCCTACGATTGGTACACTAACCCGATATGAAATCTCTTTATAAGTACTATAAAATTAACCTCTTTATACTTCTTATTAACTCGAATTCAATTCAATTAATAAACATTCATATATGATAGTTGTAATGAAGTTTCGGAGTCCCCTCACTTAGAATCATAACATAGAATCCTGCTCAGTAATGAATGCACTCAATCAATAACCAAGATATGTATTCAGACTCTACATAAGAGTTAATGATATATAAAACAACTCTGAGTATGAATTAAGAAAGCATAATCATATATAAAATAAATCCACAAGTAGTGTTATATGGAGTATACACACGAAAGTTCAATTAATTCATAAAACCTTCAAAACTCTAGATCTACCAAATTAGTTCTAGCCCATTATGTTGCGAAGAACAATCATGGGGTTGGATAGATCTTACCCATATGTCCGGAAAATTAGAAAGTAGAAGAAAAGAATTAGGAAAACCCTTGGTGTAGAAGTCTCCTTCCTTCTCTCTTCCGTCTTTTCAAATTCTCTTGGTTCTCCTTCTTTATTCCACAGATGAATCTTTACAGTGATGGATGAATGAAAGAAAGGATGTGGATGATGGTTGGGAGTTGATCCCCCTTTGTGGGGTGTAGGATGATTGTGTTGCAGTGCTCCACCTACTCACATGAATAATGATGTAAAATATATATAGGTGTGAGAAGGGAATTAAATAAAAAATTAAAAGATATGGGTGAATCATGGAAGATAATTTGAAAAGGAGATTAATTGTGCCCCAAGAAATATGTAATTTTCATAAATTTTCGAAAATTCTCGAAAATTCTTACTAGCAGTTGCGTGACTTCACGGTTTTGAGCATAACTTCCTCTTTAAAATTCTGATTTGAGTGATTATTGTGGTCACGCGATCCTCTTTTCCTTGGATTTCTATCCATATAAAGAAATCACAGAAACTCCAACATTTGAATTTGTAACAAGTCGTGCAATGTGGAACAGTCGTGCTGAGTAGAAACAGCTTGCGCGACGTTACCATTTTGATCATAACTTTCTCGTTCGGATTCTGATTGAGGTGTTCCTTATGCCAAAAATATCCTCTCTTCTGTGGCTTTCCAAAAATATATCACACTTCCAATTCAAAGCTCCACACAAATACAAAAAAATTACATATATTGGACGAGTGTTTTTCAGCATTCATACACAAGTTGCACCTTTTCTCCAACTTTGCACTTTTGATCCTTTTTCCACCTAAAACACAATAAAACACCTAAAGTGCACCTTTTTCTCACATATATCAAATATAAGACACTTGTGCTAATATATAACAACAATTTCCATCAAAAATGTGTTCAATTGGATACTAAAACACGCTTATTTTCACTCTCATCAATTGGATCCCTAAGTGACTGCAATTCATTCACCACTTCGTAGAGTCGCTTATTGTATGATGAGATTGTCTCTTCTTCCTTCATCCTCAAGCTCTCAAATTGTGTGTCCAGCATCCTCGCTTTTGCCCATTTGACACTTCCAGATCCTTCGCAGTGCTCTTGAAGCCTTTCCCAAGCATCTTTTGCTGATGTACAGTTTTGGATCTTCTTGAACATTACAGTATCAACTGATGAGTTGATTACATAGATTGATCTGTAGTTCAGCATCAACTGATTGTTCTCCTCAGCGGTCCATTCAAGCTCATTCTTGATGATTTGATCTCTATCTTTGTCTTGAACTGTGGGGGGTGTCCAACCTACCAGAATGGTCTTCCAAGCACGTTCATCCATGGACATGATGTGACTCTTTTTTCTCTCTTCCAAAAGACATAATTGGTTCCATCAAGTATGGGAGGACAGTTGATTGATCAAGTGGAGTAATCCATGACACTTCAACACTTAACACCAGGAATCAACATATAGTATCGTTAAGTGTTGGCTCTGATGCCACTTATCATTGCGGTCCAGCGCTGTAAGTGTGTTTACGTCAGTGATATTGTTCTTAGTGTGGTAACACTTCGTACAACACCGACTCTTATAGCGGAAGACTTAACATACAGAATTACTCAATCTTTCTAAGTTTGTAGCGGCCTCATGGAAAAATATCACTAACTTGGAAAAAGTGATTTACAAATTCAGATTCAAAGAGATAGAAACATTCCTTTGACTCTTCGAATACACACACGGATATAAATACTAAACAAACTCCCAAATGGCAAAACCTAGATTGTTAGATCTAAATCCTTTTTCAAGTATGCACTTCCACTGCCTGTGAAAAACACACACAAAACTTACGGGATAATACTATACACGTTATGTAGAAGGAGATGTTACAACACCAGTGAAAATACTATAAAAGGAACGTAGTCGAATAAACTCTATGTCCAGCGACTCTCTTTGTAGGAACTCTCCAAGTTTTTTTGCACCACTGGAATGAAGTATAACAACTTCTATTTATAGACGTGAATCATGCTGCAGCCTTCTTCAAATAAGTGGTTCACTAGTAGATATAGAAACCACCCATGATCAGCAAATAACCAACCCACTATAATGGATAGTTATCTTCAACTTCAAGAATCTTTTAGACTTCTAGAACTTTCTAGATTGCTCTCCAAGCTTGTGGGTCCCATTCAACACGATCTTCATTCAACTGCCACAACTATGAAAGAAACATCAAGCACAACACTACATAAACATGTTAGTGGTTAAATAATAACTGGTGGAGGATCGGTGTGATTCCAGATGTGACGACACTAGTCTCATCACTTCACATCAACATATTTGATTGTCTGTAATTAATTAGAAAACACTGCAATGTTGGATTGTATACTAAAAGTCTAGTTTTAGTATGAACAATGTTATAACAATTAATTTGAAATGAGAATTATATGATCAAATGATTGCGTCTTATAATTTATTTATATGCACGATGCAATAGTCCACTTACTTTATACTGTAGATAATATGTTGTACGACAACACGCGGAAGATCATATTATCAGTTTTTTTATAAAGTATAAACAGATGCTCACAACCGAGATAGACGGGGACTCTCTATTGAGATGGTTGTAATGTGATTTGGTATTAGCTTGTCTTGGCTATAGAATCACATTAGTGCACTTTGTGTGTATTGAGCAGGTCCGCTTGAGATCGTTCGACTTATACTGACTTATAGGAGAACTTGATCTTAGTTATTATGGATGTTCGTGCTCTTAATCCCTATAAAATAATCTCTACACGTAATGCAGTATGTATTTCTTTGATTCATCAATGGGTGAGATTTACATGTAATTAAATCAACAAACTCGGTGAGTTGGGAAATAGTGTTGTCTCTATAGTGTGCTGTTGATTGTAGAAGGAATCCGTGTCCGTTATATGTTGATGATGTCCCCTTGAGAAGCTCATAAGGATTATCATGTAAACCCTGCAGGTGAATTTATTCTGGCATGATAATGAGATTGAGTGATACTACTCTAGGATGAAATATTAATTAATGGAGTTGTCAGTAACTTAATTAATTAATGAGCATTGTATATCTTAAACATGGAGAGACTGTCGGGCTCATAATAAGAAGGAGCCCACAACGTAATTATGGGATTAGAACGGTAGTTTAGTAATAATATTTAGTTGTATATATTATTATTATTATTATTGGACTTAAGTATATGCTTTGGGCTAAGATTGGATACTTAAGCCCAATGAAGACCCAACTCTAATTTCTCCTCCTGGTCCCTGCTGTAGCCCATATATAAGTCATTTTAGTTATTCGGAAACCCTAATCTATGAGATTAATCACGCCCAACACTGTGAGGAGGGTGAGGGAACAACAGATTGAGAAGATCTCGAGGATCGTCGCCCACACGACGTCGAGATTGGACTTGGAAATATAGCAGAAGACTGGAAGGTTGTTTGATGCTGCTATCCGCCACTTTCTATGATTTTTATAAAATTGTACAGATTTCAGAATAGCACGTGTGATACACTGATGGAGAGCCATGGAAGAGAGGATCATTTTGGCGCGTAGTCATTCAAATCCGACATCGGATGAGAGAGCCCAAAACAATGATGCCACACAGGCTGGTGGCAAGAATTCATCGTCTTCAACATACCCTGGTGAAAGGTAATACGTTTCTTGTTTACTTGCTTCCGTTGCTTGTTAGAAACATATGGAACCCTAACGGTTCACGTTAACCAAACGATCGAACACCAACAATTGGTATCAGAGCTTCGGTTTTATGGTGAAGCGTGAAACATTAGGCTAGGGTTTGAGTGGTATATGTGATATTAGGGTTTAGAGTTTATTGTTTGAACTTATTGGAACCCTAATTGTACACCACACACACTCTTCACCGGCAATGGATGATTGGCTGGCCGGAGATGATGTCTTAGTGAAAGATCCGAACAGTATCAGACCAGAGAAAGGATGATGAGCGATGGATTTTGCCGTCGTTAGGAAGGCGATACAGCAACAAGATGGGCTGCCATCTTTCCAGGCTTTTTTTGAGTGGCATTTTTATCATGGGTTCACCACTGGGCTTGCTTGGCTTGACTGTCCAGAATCTGTATGGTGAAAGAGGCAATTCCTGTTTGCTACGTTAGGACGGCGTTGTTGGGAATCGATGGTGAGAGCTATTGCCGGCGACTGTAGGGCTTGGTAAGTCATGACGGTGCGATGATTGGAGTTGATAAGACTTGCAGCCTGCATGACAAAGTATGGCTTCTTTTCACGCCGCTAGAGTTTACAGAAACTCAGATGGCAACAGGATGAAGATGGCCAATTTTGTTCGACGACTGGGTGACTGTCACATGGTGGAGGCAGTGACAATGCGCACTGGTGGGAGTTGGCGCATGTCGCAAGTGGCGGCAGAGAACTACGGCAGTGTGGGAAGGTGGTGGCGCTGCGCCCGCCCAACATTAGCCTAGGACACGCTGCTCCTCGTCGGACAGGGTTTGCAAATTCCTGATGGCGACGGACGATCAGCGGCTAGAGTGGACAGCGGCTGGTTGTTTGGTAATGACAGGCGTGGAATCCCGAAGACTTGTGACGCTTCTCTGGTGGAGTTCAGTGGTGAGTGAGCGCAGTCACGCAATTCATGTCGCAGGTGAGGGACCGGCAGCAAGCTGGGACCTGGGCAAGTCTGGGCAACATTCCGAGCGAGTCCAGTGTGAGTTCCGAGCGGGTCCACTCGTTTCTGGGACGGGTCTGTTGGCGTGTGTTATGGAAGGGGCGATGGTCCCTCCAGTTATAGCACGGCGTGACTGATAGATGTTGCCGGTAGAAATTTTACTCCCGCGTGATGGCCGGTGAAATGGCCGGCAGGAAGCATGGACTTGAAGTCGACTAACCGGCGAGAATTCCGGCTGAGCGATGGATTTTCCAGTGTACCATGTTTTTCATCGGGAACTTTCAACCCCGGAAGGCAGAAGCATGGCTGGAAAAGTGCTGCTAAGCACAGCGGTTTCCATGGTTGCTTGGACGGCGCTGGCTGTGCATGGCTTGGCAGCAGGTGGGTAGGCCGCATGGTTGATGCTCTTAGGCTGCTAGCTGCTGGGCGCGCATCCATATCGGAAATTTGATCTAGACAACTAGCAGCCATTGTCGGCACGACTGCCGATGGTGGACGGTGCGAACAGGTTCAGCAGGCAGCACGATACACGGTGATCTTCAAGGCAGCCGCCGGCACAACCGCCGGTGACGGGCAGTACTAGTTGTGCAGATTACATCTCAATTAGCTGGAGCATTTTTCCCGGCGAGTATGAACTCGGATGGAGCAGCAGGCCTGCTAGGGATTCGTACGTGAGAATGGCTTGAGGCCCAAGTTAAGACTACCTACTTGTTGTGCAAGCTTTTCCTTATTTGCTTGGAGAGTTGACCTAGTCAATTCTATTTTTTTAGCAATTTATTATCCTATATATAATTGTTATAATTGTTTTTATTTGTAAATATTGTTATATATTTGGACTGGATGCATGTGCTATTTAATTTACTGCTTATGTGCCGTAATAGGAGCATGTTAGGTTGCGTATTTTATTTTGAATATTATATGTATGTAAAAACTCTGGGTGTTAAATTACTAAGTGGGAGAGGAAATTGGTTAATAAATTCCCACGGCCTCCATTATTGGTTTGTAAGTGATGTGAGTAAACTTGCGTGTTGGCAATAGGTCTTCCTTCCTAACGGATGAGTTTATTCACGGATCACTGTTACATACTTCATTAAATAATTATTGTTTGTAATGTGGCACAAGAACTTGACCTTCCTCCCTAATGGATGAGTTTATGTGCGGTTCACTGGTACAAACATATAATTGATGATTGTAGGAAGTTATCCGAGCGCGTGTGTACTTCTTCAACTGTAAGGCACACAAGCTCGCGCAATGGACTTGGGAAAAAATAATATTGTGCACTTATGTGTAAATAATTAGTATCCTCCCTAACGGAGTCACTGCTATTATTTGCATGGCTAAAGAGGAACCGACTATTAATTATTTTGTCATGAGGTTAGGTTGATAAATGAAATTAATGGGTAAAACATTCTCTTGTAAATGTTCGGGTTTGTAAACGTCCACACTAACGTGGCTTGTAAACTCACGGTGCTTGAGATGTCGGTGAATTTTAATTTTATATTATTTTGAGGGAATCAATATAAATGGATAAAATTTGAAGATTTGATCGGTGTATTTATTTATAATTTTCTGTAATTTCAAATGGTTTTATCTCGCTTATTGTTTACTAAAAGAAACATATTTACTTGTCCAAAATTAGATGATAAGAAAAGAATCTTGGTTTTGAATTTTACTGCTTAAGAAAATATAAATATGTGTTCTCATTAAGGATGTCCCATGATGCCTATTAAAGTCACTAGTGAAGAGGTGAGAGGTTCATAGAAATATGATGGTCTTATGCGACTCTTCAGACACTTGAGTAAGTTATAAAGGCAATGGGTCATGGTTAACTTGATGAATGAATTAGAAATGCTTGGAATGGAAATTGAAGGGGAAAACTAGGTCAATTTATTCTTCATTGTTTGCCTAGATGTTTTGAGCAAGTTCCACCTGAATTACAAGAGGTTGTATATGGTGGGGAACTTCTGACAAAACATGTGGCGAAGGAAAGCCATATTCATCATGATGTGAACAAGATTAGTATCTCATTCACTAGTCGTTGAAGCATGATTAATGATGGCATCTGCTAACACATTGTGTGTAGATACCGGAATCACTAAAAGCATGTAACTAAGTGATGATGAGATTATTATTGGGTACATGGGTATACTACGAGAGTAGTGGCTATTGCAGTGGGAGTTGTTTATTTATCTCATGATATGAATAAACGCTTGATTATGAGAAATTGTCTTCATGTATGTTTCATAGAAAGAATTTCATTTCAGTTTCTACGCATTTACGAATGGATACTCCATTTCATTTAAATGATATGGTCATAGTAATGAAGGATGGAGCTATAATCTGTTGTTGTACGTTGGTGACAATTTGTTCACTCTTAAATCATGGTCATCCCACGGATGCAACAAATAGAAATTAATAACACATCTTCTAATCCTAATAAGAGAAAGACTCTTATGGAAATAGTTAGATAGATGATGAGTTATTTGGAATTATTAAATTCATTTTATGGATATGCCATAGAAAAAGTAATTCGTATGAATGTTTCTCTGTTTGTGGGATATCCTAGAAAAATGAAGGGTGATGATTTATTTAGCCCAAAAGATAGAAGGGTGATTGTTAACACAAACAATAGATTTTTGGAAAGGGACTATGTATTAAATCATAAACACATGTATAAATTGTTCTAAAGGAAGTGAGAGGGAAAATATAAAGTATTAGTACCAAGTGTACAATTGGATATACCACGAGGTAAACTGCAACGTGTGTCACGTCTGATACACAATTGCGTGTACTGTCTTGTCAAAGTGGGAGGGTTGTTCGATAACCTGTAACATATATATGTTCTAGCAAAGTCATGAGACTTGGTCCCTAGTAAACATGGAATGGACCCACGGATACGACAAAGCACTACAACATAGAAATGTCGAATCTTAATTAGCAAGGTGCAATGATTTCTGAAATAGAATCGATGGATTCTAAATTAGATCTTGTTGCTTGTAGAACCACGGATGGTGTGAAATCCATTGGAAGTGACTCTGTAAAATAAAAGAGGATCATAAGATAAGGTGAAAACCTTGGAAGCAAAGCTTATTGCGCAAAGGTATACTCAGAAAGAAAGGGTGGGTTCGATTATGAGAAAACCTGTTCGCCGATAGCTATGCCAATATTGATCCAGACTCTTTTATCTGTTGCTACTCATATAAAATATGAGGGATAGCAAATAGATGTCAAGAAAGCTTTCCTGATTGGAAGTCTTGAGGAAAACATCTATGTGATGCAACCGAAGTGATTTATTGCAAAGGGCTAAGAACATTTTGATTGTAAGCTTAAAGGTGACCATCGATGTGTCTTGCGTATTAAAAAGAGTGACGGAATCATGGTGGTATTTCTTGTACTGTACATAGATGATATATTGCTTATTGGAGACAATGAAAGAGTATTGTCGGGTATGGTTTGTAAAGCGGCATGATATGAAGGACTTAAGAGGATTAAAAATATCCTTTTGATCACGGTAATACAGATCATAAGAAAGGATGTTACGCTTGTCTCAAGCTTCATGAGATGATACGATCCTTACTTGTTTTAGAATGTGACTTTATCTAAGGAAATGTGTCTTAAGAAACAAAAGGAAAATAAAGGTGATGAAATCGGTTCCTTATGCTTCGGCAAATAAGAAAGCTTAATCTAAAGAATGCTATGCACGAGAATGGATATATGTTTTGCCGAAGGCATGAACAGTGGGTATCAAGGTAACCCAAAATAAGAACATTGAACTGTGGTAACATATAATTTTAAAGTACCTGAAAAGGACTAGAAACTATATGTGGGCTTACCGGACAGATTCACTGTTTCTTAGGGGTTACATAGATTCAAAATTTTCAAATCAGATAGGGATGACAGTAAATCCACCTAGAAGGTTATGTGTTTAATTTTAGGAAGTAGAGCCATAATGTGGAGAAGTGTTATATAGAAATATATTTCAGACTCTGGACTCCATCATGGAAAGATGATAAAATGGAGCCTGTGAGGCGAGCCAAAGTATCTGTATGACTCTAGAAACTTAATGATGGACTTTGAAGTGTTTCTAAGTTTGCCCAAGGTTATCACAATTTATTTTGATAATAATGGTGCAGTTGCAAACTTGAAGGAATCACGAGCCCATAAGGCAATTAAACACATGAAGCACGAGTACCACCTGTTACGAGAAATCATATGATGAGGAAAAGGTTGTTATCGCCTAGATTGCATCGGATGATAACCTAGTAAATCCATTTACAAGGACCTTAAGGTGAGAGCTTTTGATGGTCGTGTAGTGGGAGTGGGAATCAGATGTATGGTAGAAGACATGACAACATAGTCTTTTAGTATAAGTGGGAGATTGTTGGATTGTATAATAAAAGTCTTGTTTTAGTATGAACAATGTTATAACAATTAATTTGAAATGAGAATCATATGATCAAATGATTGTGTCTTATAATTTATTTATATGCATGATGCAATAGTCCACTTACTTTATACTGTAGATAATATGTTGTGCGATAACACGCGGAAGATCATATTATCGGTTTCATTATAAAGTATAAACAGATGCTCACAACCGAGATAGACGGGGACTCTCAATCGGGATGGTTGTAGTATGTTTTGTATTAGCTTGTCTTGGCTATAGAATCACATTAGTGCACTTTGTGTGTATTGAGCAGGACCGCTTGAGATCGTTCGACTTATACTGACTTATAGGAGAACTTGATCTCAGTTATTATGGATGTTCGTGCTCTTAATCCCTATACAATAACCTCGACACGTAAGGCAATATGTATTTCTTTGATTCATCAATGGTTGAGATTTATATGTAATTAAATCAACAAACTCGGTGGGTTGGGAAATAGTGTTGTGTCTATGGTGTGTTGTTGATTGTAGAAGGAATCCGTGTCCGTTATAGGTTGATGATGTCACCTTAAGGAGCTCATAAGGATTATCATGTAAATCCTGCAGGTGGATTTATCCCAGCATGATAATGAGATTGAGTGGTACTACTCTCGGATGAGATATTAATTAATGAAGTTATCAGTAACTTAATTAATTAATGGGCATTGTATATCTTAAACATGGGGAGACTGTCGGGCTCATAATAAGAAGGAGCCCATAATGTAATTATGGGATTAGAACGGTAGTGCAGTAATAATATTTTAATGGTATATATTATTATTATTGGACTAAAGTATAAGTTTTGGGCTAAACTTGGATACTTAGGCCCAATGGAGGCCCAACTCTAATTTCTCCTCCTGGTCCCTGTTGTAGCCCATATATAAGTCATCTTAGCTGTCTGGAAACCCTAATCTATGAGATTAATCACGCCTAACATTGTGAGGAGGGTGAGGGAATAGCAGATTGAGAAGATCTCGAGGATCGTCACCCACACAACGTCGAGATTGGACTTGGGAATACAGCAGAAGACTGGAAGGTTGTTTGATGCTGTTGTTCGCCACCTTCTACGATTTTTATAAAATTTTATAGATTTCATAATAGGACGAGTGATACACTGATGGAAAGCCATGGAAGAGAGGATCGTTTTGACATGTAGATCTCTCAAATCTAACATTGGATGAGAGAGTTATGCCCAAAAAGGTGATGCTGCGCAGGCTAATGAAGAGAATTCATCGTCTTCAACATACCCTGGTGAAAGATAATACGTTTCTTGTTTACTTGCTTCCGTTGCTTGTTAGAAATGTATGAAACCCTAATGGTTCATGTTAACCAAACGATCGAACACCAAGATGCATATAGGTTTTAAAAGAGTTGGGATGTGCTGGGTGGATTTTGGGAAGGCTTAGCATACAATGGTCGAGAGGTAAACTGGATAGTGTTACAGGAAGACGATATGTATTATGATAGTTTGCCTAGAGATATACATGTCATATATAGTACATGCTGATATTAAATATTGGGGTAATGAAGTGCACTCTAAGCTTGAGCATGAGGGTCGTGGGTCAAAATATAAGGAAAAAGAATGACACTCATGTGGAATACATTTTCAACTGCCTTGATGCAGCATTACTCAACGTGAAACTATGGCCTATTGCGGGATACAAAATGATGCACATCCTACCCAAGATTTAGGGGTTAACCCTGGGATTAGACACGAGACATGCGATGGTTTTAGATATGGTACTGCAGAAGAGGAATTGGAATTGGAATTGAGCCTTGTACATGCGATGGTTTTAGATATGGTACTCATCTTATAGAGCCTTGTACATTTAAATTGGAATTGAGGATTCCGTGTACAACTATAAGTGGCCTATGCATCTGATCATACATGCATTATCCTTATGTATTACAATAAATAAAACAAGGAGGTTTTTCAATGCGAGATCTAAAAACATATCTCTCCGTGGCCCCAGTACTAAGTACACTATGGTTCGGGGCTTTAGCAGGTCTATTGATAGAGATTAATCGTTTTTTCCCGGATGCGTTGACATTCCCTTTTTTTTCATTCTAGTTATTGACATCGTAAAGAATGAAGAAGGTTTAGAGATACAATCCAAAATCTTTGACTAATCCACCTCCTCCTTTTCTCTTTTTTCCCTTTTTTTTTTCTAATTTTTAGAATAAGGGACGAAAGAGAAAGAATAAAAAACGTCTGCGAGACTCAGGTTCAAATTCGAATTAAATCATTAAATCAATATTAATAATTAATAATAAATAATAGAGGCACGGGAGGTAGAGTAGGAAAATGGGGGTATAGGGCAAGAATATAAGATCTTTAACTGACGTCCTTCGGGTTTAAATAGAGTTTCGAAATCATTCTCTTACTTATTATTATTTACTATGGCTTTGATATTACTTTATTGATTTTGATCTTTTAGAGTTGGATTTCAAGTTAGTAACTTCTATTTTTTCCTTCCTTTCTTTTTCTTCATTTCGAATCAAAATAGAAGAGTTGAGTAAATCAAAAATACAAAGGAGGTTCATGGCTAAGAGGAAAGATGCGCGGGTAACGGTGATTTTGGAATGTACCAGTTATATCCAAACCGGTGTTAAGAAGGTATCAACGGGCATTTCCAGATATATTACTCAAAAAAACCGGCACAATATGCCTAATCGATTAGAATTGAGAAAATTCTGTCCCTATTGTTACAAACATATGATTCATGTGGAAATAAAGAAATAGGTCGAACCAAGTATGTCTTATCCTTGAAAGGAAATGATATTATACAGTTTTTATATAGAACATATTGAAATCTAAATAGAAGATGTTTCATTTAAATAAAAAATTGGAGTAAAAAAAAATGACAATTAAGAAATAGGATTTTCGGGATAAGAAATAAACTAAACAAACAAACCATGGATAAATCCAAGCGATCTTTTCTGAAATCCAAGCGATCTTTTCGTAGGCGTTTGCCCCCGATTCAATCGGGGGATCGAATTGATTATAGAAACATGAGTTTAATTAGTCGATTTATTAGTGAACAAGGAAAAATATTATCTAGACGAATGAATAGGTTGACCTTAAAACAACAACGATTAATTACTATTGCTATAAAACAAGCTCGTATTTTATCTTTGTTACCTTTTCTCAATAATGAGAAACAATTTGAAAGAATAGAGTCGACCACCAGAACGACTGGTCTTAGAACCAGAAATACATAGGCTTATTCTTTCCGAACTCAAACGCGTATTGGTGTTTTGTTTGACAAATTAGAGAATCCAGATTTTATTATCGTGTCGTAAGAAAAAAAAAAACGAACCGCAAAAAAATATTTTTTTTAGTGAACGTGTTCATTCATTTTGACTACTTTAGCATATTTTCTCATGGTAATTTGGAACCCACCTTCCCGGAGTTCATTCTCCGGGGAACTTCATTTAAATTATTCCGGCGTATTCTTTCCAATCCACTTTTTTTCTGATTTCGTTGGAAATCATATAAAGACAATTTCTATTTGATATAGCGATTTGGGCCAGTATTTTATGTAACTTAGGTGATGCGGGTGTGAGTAATGATCCATCAACTACAAATTTTTATAGTGGTCAGGATGCATTTGATCTAAATAAGGCTTACAATCCGGATTCAGAGTTTAGGTGGTCTGACTTTAGAGAAGCACTAGATAATGAATAATAAAGTAACAATGTAAGTGAAGGTGGAGATGATGATGATGATGACGATGACGACGATGATGATGTTGAATGTGATAGTGAAAGGGAAGAAGTAGAGGATGAAAGAAACAAAGAAGATGAAGGACATGAGGATAATCAATCATCTAGAGACAGTGGGGATAGTGCATAAGCGGCAAGAATTCAAATGTATGATGAAGTTTGTGATTACAAATGTAAAAGGGGTGGCCTGAGCTTTCTGGAGCCAATTAGCCATGACTTGCCTTGAAACAATACTTAGAACGAAGAAGATCATGGACGTGGCTGGACCACCCTTCCTTGATTCAGCTATCCGTGTTACTTATGATGATTCATAAATTAGTACTTTTTAAATTATACTGATACATTTTTAATGTTTTCAGGCATGCACTATGATCTTGAGATAACAAATTCGACTCCTCGCCTAACATTTGATACATCTGGTGACCTCCACTCAAACAGTATGTTTAATATTAAGGAAGAGCTTCAGATAGCATTAGGAATGTATAATTTGCGAAACGGAGTTGAGACTGAGTGGAAAGATCTGACTCCAAAAGGTATAATGTTGTATGCAAGCTTAAATATCTTAAACACTGTCTTTTTTGTATGAACACAAGTGGTAGAGGTGGTCTGTGGAGAGTGATTAAATTGATTGAACCTCACATCTGCATGCTTGATCCGGACAAGATCGGTCCACAACAAGTGTCATCCAAGGTCATCGAGCAATACTTAAAAGCTAGGCAATTTGATCAAATAAATGCACTTAGGCCTCAGGAGATGCGACATGAGATTCTAGATGAGTTCAAGTTTGACATCAGCTACAATCTTGCTTTAAGAGCGAAGCACCGAGCACTTGGACATACATATGGGTATCATGAGACATCGTTTCAGAGGCTACCTGCATATATGTTTCAATTAGAATTGGCCAATCCCAGCACGCACAGAAGACTTGATGTAGGGGAAGATGATCGGTTTAGGTATACATTTTATGCACTTGGGGCATCGATGCATGGTTTTCTTGAATTTAGTCGGCGTGTAATTTTCATAGATGGTACTCATATATAGCAAAAGTACTAAGGAATCATATCTGTGGCAGTGACACATGATCCTAATCATCAGATTTTCCCATAGCCATTGGCGTAGAAGATATGGAGAACAACATGTCATGGATGTGGTTTCTACAACGATTGCACGAGGCATACAGATGTCCGAAAGATATGCTGATAGTCACAGATGGGCATAAGAGTATTGCAAATGCTGTGAAGAATGTCTACCCTGATGCCCATCATGGGCTTTGTGGATATCATATAAAGAATATATTAGTTCGGTTTGGATAGAACATCATGTGTAGATTCCAGAGTGCGATGGATGCATATCGTCCGATTTTTTTCAAGCAATTAGTTTTTAACCTCAAAATACATTATTCAAATTACTTTACTTTATGGTCAATACAATATTATTTTCATTTCTTGTGTGCCCACTTTGAATATGTAGTTACATGACCTCATTGCGTTGAGCCGGTTCACATGATTTCATGCATCTAATAGACTCATGGGGTTACAATAAATATGCCAGGGTGCATTTTCCTATTCAACGCTATGAGTTTATGATATTCTAATGTTGCTGAATCATATAACAATGCCATCCTTTGAGCACGTAAATTACCAATATGCACACTGCTCGAGATCGCCCGCACAATTACTAAGAAATGATTCTACTAACAATGAACTCAAGCTGAGATAGAGAGTACTATCTTATGCAAGCGACTCCATGACCAGTTGGTGGAGCTTTCTCGTGCTGCACAAAAGCTACACACTAAAATCATTGGCCATAATATAAGATCATAAAAGCTGACAAGTTGTTCACTATTGATTTGAATGATTGTAGTTGTACATGCGGAAAGTTTCAGCATGATCTAGTTCCATGTGTCCATGCGATGAAGAAAATCGAGTACGTCATCATTATTTTGATTGTTGTTATATATTATCTTTTAAAATAAATTAATTAGTACATATTAAGCTTACCCGTAACATACTTGCCCCTTTTTTTAATATTCAGCAACTGCAGAATAGCATCTAGTGGGTTCATGCCACATTTTTACTATCATAGAAGTGTAGTCGGGATGGGGTGGGTCTTGTTATGCCTGTGCCATATCAAAGCGAATGGTCCACACTGGAAGAAGTCCGAACACAACGTGTTATACAACCATTGCCCCACAAACAGCCTGGACGTCCTCGTCATTCTCAAATATGTTCGGGTCTTGAGGGCTCTAGAAGGGGCCACAAACAACATTTCTGTACTCGGTGTCTTCAGTCGGGTCAAAATCGAATAAACTGTACTAAAACTATATCTTCGACTAGGGGTCCAGGTGATCCGGGTCAACAACAACTAACTTCTCTACTACGTAGATAGAAATGTGTCAGTTTGTGTGGTGAAGCTGTTCATACTCATCGAAAATGTCCTACACGGGCTAACGAGTAGCTTGGAATCTAACCCTTTTGTACATTGGATTAGTAACAAAACATAGTATCTATGATTTATTTATTTGATAAGATGTATTTGCATGACACAGCATAATCCTGTGAGATCCTTGTAGTATTGCAAATATTTTACAAAACCTCATAATCTGTGCATTTAAGTTAGAACTTATTTAGAGTAATTTGAGATAATTAATACTCCCTCCGTCCACTTCTAAGGTGTGCATTTTACTATTTTTGGTGTCCGCTTCAAAGGATTCATTTCCCATATTTAGTAAAAAAGTACACAATATGGTTCACCACTTTCCTCTAATAAAACTACCCACTTTACATATAATAATACTCCTTAATCCACGTGCAAAAAATAAACGGACACCTTAGAACCGAACAGAATGATTATTATATATTCAGTATATATATTAATATTATAAGTATATATATGTAAACACTATGATTTTTTTAAATTCATGAGAGAAAGTGTGTGTGGCATCCAAGAGATAAATGAATTCTAATTGTTGCTCAAAATTAAAAATGAAGGTATTTATAGTGGTCTAGAATCAAGAGATACAAGGTAAAATTTGTACATTCCCTTAAGGGAAAATGACATTTTTTTAATTGCAAAAATATGATAACACTAGAGTTTTAATGCATAGATAACGTAAGTGATAAAAAAATATTTAAAAATAATAAATTTGCAGTTTAATTGCACTTTTTTTTCATTATCTCGGAATGATGGTGCCTAAATGAAATATCTGATGTGCTATTCGCTTCCGGCACTGTGCCATGTAATCAGGACCCTCCATGTTCATGTTCCTCGATGGCAAGCCCTCCAATGTTCTAAGTGACTAAGCACCAAAGCTGTTTGCATCCTCCTGCCTATAGCACAACTCTAGTTGAGGAGGAGTTAACTTCAAGGTGGCCGCAATGTTTTGGGATGGGTCAAATTGGTGCATCAGGACTGGGATAATACATCAGAATGGTAGGGTCTGCATCACCCGTGCATTTCGAGCTCGCTTTCTCTGTCAAAATGAGTCAAACACCATAACGTCATGTCTTTAGTGAATACAATGCATAAGTAGTAATACACTTTGGCGTGTAATACAAACAAAATCTACAGTTGAAATAACATACAAGATTTAATAAAGGCACATACTTAGATAATGTGGCCACAATTCAGTAGAGAGAGTTGTCTAAAGAATTAACTTGTCTTACCATCTCAATGTCGGTCAATGGCCTCGTCCCTCTCCATTCAAGAAGATGCCCTATAGCATATTGGCGCAAATCGTTCAAAAGGTCATCTGGGATATTTGCAAAGACAGAAAGATCATCTTGTGCCATTTTCATATATTCATTCCACATATTTCACCTGAGCTGCAAAAAAAATTATTGTTAGGTAGGATAACAAAACTAGCGACACATACTATTTAAATTTGAGAGTCAGTGTAACTGACTTACAGAAAATTGCATGTCAAGAATGCAGTATTTCGGTACGGATGTGGATACGTGAACTCCCACGTACGCAGGTCGCTCGAAAAATATACGCAGGTAATAAGCGTCCATGTTCTATATGAATGTAATTAATAACAAACTATACGATTTACTTTTACCATTATGCTCTAAAAGAAAAATTAAAGGCATCTTTCTCAATTACCTCTTCATCTAACCATTCATCTAGATCTTCTAGTGTATGAGAGAAATTACTAGACATAGGATACATCATACCAACATCAACCCTAAAAATGACATGGCAATGAAATATTTAGCATACTTGTTTTCAAAAGTTGAACATTTATTAACAGTTTATAACTACTCACAGGTTTCGTGATGCCTTGAACCATTCATATTGCTCTAGCATATGTTCTCACTCCTCGATGCTGAAAGGTGGTTGCAAAATAGCAGAAGGATTTTTAGATCGAGTGGGTCGTAGTGGCCAAGCAGAAGTCACACCCGGTGTCGGAACTCCGCTAGATTTAGGATCAACAACTCTAGAAACTAGTTATGTATATTGTGGCCAAGTAGTTTGAGCTTGAGGGAGCGACTGGTTGTCATGCCTCTATTGTATCAGATTAGCGCGAAGGTCCATCAGATTCTCCAAAATAGCTTTGTTGTGTGCATCATGTAATTGGTTATGAGCAAACACGTATGTCGTCAAATCAAATACGTTATGATCTTGGTCATCCATCCTTTGCATTACCCTTCCCCATACCTCCTGAACCATATCTCCTTCGTGGCTGAATTTGCTTTCACCAAACACTCGTCTCGACTCAGTAGCGATTGGATGATCAGTCTCTGCATTGTATTGATGGTCGGTGTAATCATGCTCAAATTATGATCAAAGAGCGTGGTACACTATAAGTTGGAAAATTGAAGCGTTCTGCTCAAAGTCCATCCAACTAGAAGTATGTACAGTATGCTGAGGACTTAGAGTGTATTCCCATCAAGGTACCATACCTAATTATCCACATTCACCTTCGAAACATCCAATCTAAGTAAAAAAATAGTACAACACCAGATTTTTTGCAATTTTCAAAGAGTTTTCTGGTCGACTGTCAAATGTAGTTGTTGACGTTCGATCGTTTGGTTAACGTGAATCGTTAGGTTCCATACGACTCTATATCAGCGGAAGCAAGAGTACAGAATCGTATTACCTTTCACCAAGGTATGTTGAGAAAGAACAGCTACAAAAAATAACCTCGTGATCTTCTGATGTATTCTCAAGTCCAATCTTTACGTCGTGTGGGCTACAATCTTCAAGATCCTCTCAATCTGCTTCCTCCCTACTTCTCACACCAAAAGTGGCGCACAATTAGGGTTTCCGGATAGCTAAGATGACTTATATATGGGCTACAATAGGGACCAGGAGGAGAAATTAGAATTGGGCCTCCATTGGGCTCAAGTATCCAAGTTTAACACAAAGCTTATACTTAAGTCCAATAATAATAATATAGTCCACTAAAATATTATTACTGTACTGCAGCTCTAATCCCAAATTATGTTATGGGCTCCTTCTTATTATGAGCCTGTTAGTCTCCCTGTGTTTAAGATTTACAATGCCCATCAATTAATTAAATTACTGACAACTCAATTAATTAATATCTCATTCGAGAGTAGTACCACTCAACCTTATTATCATGCCGGAATAAATTCACCTGCAGGGTTTACAAGACAATCCTTATGAGCTCCTCAAGGGGATATCATCATCCTAGTTAATAGGACACAGATTTCTTCTATAATCAACAGCACACCATAGAGACAGCACTATTTCCCAACTCACCGGGTTTGTTGATTTAATATATATACAAATCTCACCCATTGACGAATCAAAGACATAAATACTGGCTTAGATGTCGAGGTTATTGTATAGGAATTAAGAGCACAAATATCCATAATAACAGAGATCAAGTTCTTCTATATAGTCAGTATAAGTCGAACTATCTCAAGCGGTCCTGATCAATACACACAAAGCGCCAAGACAAACTAATACCAAATCACACTACACCATCCCGATAGATTATCCTCGTCTATCTTGGTTGTGAGCATATGTTTATACTTTATAAGGAGACGACAATATGAGCTTCCATGCGATGCCGCACACAATATTATCTACAGTATAAAGTAAATGGACTATTGCATCGACATATAAATAAATTATAAGATGCAATCATTTGATAAGTGATTCTCATTTCAAATATTGTTAAACCATTATTCGTACTAAAGCTAGACTTTTCATATACAATCCAACAATCTCCCACTTGTACTAAAAGATTATGCTGCCATTTCTTCTGCCGTACATCTGATTCTCACTCCCACTAAATGACCAACAAAAGCTTTCGTCTTAAGGTCCTTGTAAAATAATTTACTAGGTTATCATCCGATGCAATCTTAGCGACTATAATATTCCCCTCATCATACAATTTCTCGTATCAAGTGGTACTTGCTCTTAATGTATTTAATTTCCTTATGGACTTATGATTCCTTCAAGTTTGCAACTGCACCATTACTATCACAATAAATTATAATAATCTTGGGCAAATGTAGAAATCACATCTAAGTCCATTACGAAGTTTCTATAGTCACACAGATACTTTGGCAGCCTCAGAGGCTCCAATTTATCATCTTTTCAGGTGGAGTCTGAAATATATTTCTATATAATACTCCTCCATATTATGGCTCAACTTCCTAAAATAAACACATAACCTTGAGGTGGATATACTGCCGTCTCCATTATTTGAAAATCCGAATCTATGTAACCCATAATAAGCAATAAATCTGTCCGGTGAGCCCACATATTATTTCTAATCCTTTTCAAATACATAAATATATGTCTTACCACAGTTCAACATTCTTATTCCGAATTACCTTGATACCCACTGATCATGCCATCAGCAAAACAGATATCCAATCTCGTGCATAACATTCTTTAGATTAAGCTTCCTTATTCGTCGAAGCATAAGGAACCACCTTCAACACCTTTATCTTTTTTTGTGTCTTAAAATATATTTCCTTAGATAAAGTCACATGCTAAAACGAGTAAGGATTGTATCATTTCATGATGTTTGAGAAAAGCACAACATCCTATCATGTGATCCGTATCACCATTATCGCAAGAATATATTTTGCTTCTCTTAAGTCCTTAATTTCATATTTCTTTATGAGCCATACCCATACGCCTGACAATACTCTTTCATTGTCTCTAATTAGCAAGATATTATCTACATATAGTACAAGAAATACCACTATGTTTTTGTCACTCTTTTCAATACACAAGACACATCCACGCATTGAACAAATCCATATCACTGGATTTCCTCATCAAAACGGATGCTCCAAGATCTTGAAGCTTGCTTTAGTCTATCGATGGAAAATTTTAAGCTTACACTCAAAATACTCTTAGCCCTTTGCAATGAATCACTCTGGTTGCTTCACATAGATGTTTTCTTCAAGCCTTTCAATCACGAAAGCTGTCTTGACATCTATTTACTATACCTCATAATTCAATATGAGCGATAATAAATAAAAGAATCCAAATCGACTTAAACTTAGCTACCGGCGAAAAAGTTTCCTCATACTCGAACTCACCCTTCTTTCTGAGTGTACCTTTTCGCAACAAGCATTGTTTCAAAGTATCACCTTATTATCTGATCCTTTTTATTGTGTAGAGCCACTTCCAATGGCTTTACCACAATTTCGCGGTTCTAAAAACATCCAAATTTGATTTAAAATCTATAGATTCTAGTTCAGAACTCATTGTATTTTGCTAAGATTCCGCATTTCGATCTTGTAGTGATTCATCATGCCCATGGGCCATTTTTATGTTTAGGGACCAAGTCTCACGACTTTCCCAAAACATAAATCTATCAGGTAGTAGAACAACCTTCCCACTACGATAAGATGCTACAAGCAATTGTGTATCAAATGTGACACACGATGTAGTTTACTTGTGGTATATCCTCTTGTACAATTGGTACTATACTTTGTGTTTTCCCTCTCACATCCTTTAGAACAATTTATAAATGGGTTTGTGATTTATTACATAGTCATTTTCCAAAAATCTAGTATTTGTGTTAGCAATCACCCTTTGATCTTTTGGACTATCAAATAAAACACTCTTCATTTTTTTAAGATATCCCACAAACAGACAAACATTCTTACGACATGCTGTTTCTAGGGCATACCCATAAAATGAAATTAGTAATTCCGAATAACTCATTATCTATCTAACCACTACAACAAGAGATTATTCCTTCTATTCACCACACCATTCAGCTGGGGTATGCCCGGTATAGACAACTTGGGATTCAATCTCAATCTCTGATAAATAGTTCATAAACTATCCTAAGAGGCACTCGCCACCACGATTAAATCGTAATGACTTGATGTACTTTTTATGACCCTTCACCGCATGAGCCATGCACTTTTTGAATTAATCATAATACTCATACATGTGGTGCATCAAATAAATATACCTAACCACCTCTCGTAGGGATAATCTTAGGACCGCATAAATATATATGAACCAATTCCAACATATCTTTGGCTTTACACCCCTTCGCCTTGAAAAAGCAATCATGACCAAGTCTCAGATGCTAAAAGGTATGTTTGGTTCATATCCAAATGTTCCTTTCTCTTATTAGGATTAGAAGATGCATTGTCATTTCAATTTGTTGCAGCCGTGGGATAAATATGATTTAAGAGTGTACAAATTTTCCACCAACGTACCATAATAAATTATATCCACATCTTTCATTATAATGACTACGTCATTTAAATGCAACAGAGTATCCATCCGTAAATGCATAAAACTGAAATCAAATTTTTTCTATGAAAAATGTATGCAAGGACAATTTCTCAAAATCAAACGTTTATTCTTATAATAAAATAAATAAACAGCTCCCATTGCAACAACCACTACTTTCGTAGCTTACCCATGTACTCAATGATCTCATCATTACTCAGTTCCAGATATTTAGTTATTCCGGTATCTACATACAACGTGTTAGTAAACGTCATCACTATTTATGCTTCAACAATTAGCGAATAAGATTCTAACCTTGTCCACTACTTGATGAAATTGGCTTTCATTCGCCACATGTTTTGTCAGAAGTTCCCCACCGAATACAACCTTTTGTATTTCAGGTGGAACTTGCTCAAAACATATAGGCAAAACTATGGAGGATAAAATTGACCTAGGTTTCCCCTTCAACTTATACTCCAAGTATTTCCAATTCATTAATCAAGTTAACCATGACCTCTTGCCTTTCTAACTTACTCAAATATCTGTAGAGTCGCATGAGACCATCATATTTCTATGAACCTCTCATCTCTCCACTAGAGACTTAAATAGGTATCAGAGGATATCCTTAGTGAGAACACATTTTTATTTTCCTAAGCAGTAAAATTAAAAAACAAGATTCTTTTCTAATCATCTAATTTTGGACCAGTAAATATGATTTCTTTTAATAACAATAAGCGAGATAAAACCATTTGAAAATACAGAGAATCACGTAAATAAATACACCGATCAAATACTTCGAATTTATCCATTTATAATGATTCCCTCAAAATAATATAAAATAAAATTCATCGACATCTCAAACACCGTGAGTTTACATGCCTCGATAGTATGGACGCATACAAATTCGAACATTTACAAGAGAATGTTTTACCAATTAATTTCATTAATCAACCTAACTTTATGACAAAATAATCAATAGTCGGTTCCTCTTTAGCCATGCAAATAACAGCAGTGACTCCGATAGGGAGGATACTTATTATTTGCACCTAAATGTTCACCATTATTTGATCCCAAGTTCATTGCGCAAGCTTATGCCCTTCAGATGAAGAATATCATACGCGCTCGGGTAACTTTCTACAATCATCATATAGAAGTTTGTACCAGTGATCCGTGAATAAACTTTTCCGATGGGAAATAATGCAATATAGACAACACTTAAGTTTACTTGATAGGCGTATTTTGCGCACTCCAATTTAATCCTCAAGTATAAGGATGTCAATCGTAGCAACAAGTACCCAAGTTAAATTATCCATCCCACTAAGACAGCTAATTATTTATTTATTTTAGATTACTATTTAAGAAGAATTACGTAACTAATATTTGAGTTTTTTGAATTAATTAACTAAAATACTGAAATAATAAATTACTGAATAATTAAAAGCAATAGAAATTAAACAAGTTTTAATCAAGAGATATTCGACAGTTCTAAGGTATCAGGTATAGACCAGTTAATTCAGGTTACTAGACCTTCAATTGTTCATTCATGCTTTTTCAATGAAAATACACCACATAACCCCGTTAACCCACCGAATATGATTCGATTCTAAGCTAACAGTATATTCTGGTTTAAATCCTAAGGTTCGCAAATATTACTAAGCCTTATTCCTAGATACTAATCAAAGCAAACAACAATACCTCCGAATGGTAAGTTCGACTAACAAGATATTCTCTGGAATTACTACAAGGTTCTATTCACTTCCTACTTGAATGTCTAATTGCATTACCAGTTCATGGAATTAAAGTGTTTATAGCGGAACTACTTCAATCCCTAATAGATAGACAATACCAATCATGAACGCACACAAGCTAACACAATAATTCAAGCATTATAGCGGATGTCATTAATATATTTTGAAGACGTTACGAATCAGAAAAGAAAGTCTAAATAAAATAAGTAAAATCAAAATATCAACTGCATAAAATCCCAATCTTTGGTCTAGGTTCCCAAATAAATCAAATCTAACCATAAACCCTAGAACTGTTTAAGAAAATTAGCCCTTGAGGTTACAATCAACAATCATGGCTATGCAATTCATATCTCAAATCAAGATAAAAGGAAAAGAAAGATAAGAAATATGAAACCCTAGTGTAAGCGTAAGTCTTCGTTCCTTCTCCGTCTCTCCGATCGTCCAATCTCCCTCAATTAGCACTTGAAACCACTTGAAGATGGATGGAAGATGAAATCAGATATGAATCTGATGTGGAAGTGTTGGTGGAGAGAATTGATGATGGGTGGGATGGGTTCTCTCCAATTTGTATATTGATCTCCTATATTCTTTCTTGGACTATTGCAGGGCTGTTTTTCAACGATTTTTTGCTTCAAAACGCGATCTGAAGGGTATAAATACAGTGCAGAAATGAACAAGCCTTGTCTGGGCTAGATTTTGAGCTGCTCGGCACTCTACTCGAGTCGAGCTGCCTATGGGCATGCTGAGTTGGTGTCGAGCTTTTTACGGATGAAAAGCTGATGTCGAGAGGGTTCCGTAGTACCCCAGCTTGGCTAAAATTGGCTGCCGAGCAACTGTAGCTCGCCCAGAACTATTTCCTGAGCGGCCCACCGAGCTACAGACTGCACTGCGCGATCTCACCGTTTCGAGCAAAACTTCCTCATACGGACCCCGATTTGAGTATTTTTGCGCCAAAACGATCCCATCTTCCGTAGCATTCAAACTATATATCATATGATCAATTTGGACTAAAATACAAATACAGAAAAATTATGCAATGTGAATGTGTGTTTTTTTAGCATTCCTTCACACTTTCACTCTTCATTCCAACTTTGAACTTTTGATCATGTTTTACCCTTCAAAACTCAACAAAACACCTTAGTAGCATCTTAATTATGCAAGATAAGAAAACCATGCCATTCTACACAGAATCATGACCACATTCTATAAAAAACGGTGTAATGTGAGACCTAAAACACGTGAAATTTCACTCTCAACATTACTCACACCACTTACAAACCAATAATGGAGGCAGCGGGAATTATTAACCAATCCCCTCTCCCACTTAGTTATTTAACACCGAGGGTTTTTACATGCATATAATATTCAACAATAAAATACGCAACCTAACATGCTCTTATTACACCAAATAAGGCAGTAAATCAAAGAGAATCATGCATATATATATAACAATAATAAAATATTTCATCAATTATAAACAGTTACATATCATCAAATTCTATTGTTCGCCACCAATCACGAATGTGGATAACGCAGACAGGGATCAGGGCAGCATCCAAAAACCTAATCAGAAAAATTAGAAAACGGTCTTCACGAATTTTCCTCCAGATACCTTACCCGGCAACCTGGTCAGCCCCACGCGAAACACCTTGCAGTCGTGCCTGCCTGGCCACACCTCCACATGACTCGTGTCATGCATGGGCATGAATCGTGCCGTGTATTATGCCACTGCCTCATGCCATTCGGACCCAAGCATGCATCGTCTTCCCGTAAGTATGACTTGTGCCGGCCAACAACACCGCTCGTGCTGACCACCTACGGTGCTCGTGCCGACCAGTGTTATCCTGCTGTCTCCGCTATCAGCCGTTCATGCCACCCATGGCTCCCACTGGCACGAGTTGTGCCAACCGCTAGTGGCTCTCGTGCTAGTGTGCATAGAGCAGTGAGGCCCGCGCCGCATGCCTATCGGCATGACACGTCCTGGCTGCCATCACACGCTTAGTGTCGCCTGCGCGTACCACTGCCAATGCCGCACTTCTGGTGGCACGACTTTGCCACCTACTGGCACGACTCTTGCCGCATCCAGGTCGCCTGTCCTGTTGGCCATCTTCACCCAACACTGCCGTCCAGCGAGCTTACAATGGCCCTTGCGTGTCTGCCTCTTGTGGTCGTACCGCGTCATGCCGACAAGGCTGGCACCTTGCAGACCTGGAGCGCCATTCGCTGTCAATGCCCGCATGCCTGTCCCTACCATCCTGCACACGTAAGCCTTGCAGTGGTGGTAACTCCGTTCGACTCACGTCGTGCATGTGCTGGGAGATTCACCAACCCGTGCTGTCATCGTGAAGTTGTCGATGTCACACCAACCACTACTGCTGCTCGTGCTTCGCCAGCCGTCAGACAGTTGCACGCCAACCGCCGGCGATAGTCGCCCCATCTTTCGCCATGTGCCGTCGTCTTATTGACAGCTACTTTCATCCATCAACCATCTTAGATTACCGGTGCTGCCAACAATCATGCCACCGTGTCGTGGTCCAGTGCTCATGCCAGCGCGCGCCTATCGTGCCATATGCCGGTGCTGGTCTCGCTGTCACCCTTCGTGGCATGCAGTATTCGATCAACAACAAACGTATAGGGTATTCAAGTATAGCATTAATATTCTAAACCCTAATAATGTTTGGCATATAAAACCTAGCCTAACGTGTCATGTTTAGCCGTAGAATTGAAGCTCTGATACAAATTGTTGGCATTTGATCGTTTGGTTAACGTGAACCATTAGGGTTACATGCGATTCTATATCAGCGAAAGCAAGAGTACAGCATCATATTACCTTTCACCAAGGTATGTTGAGGAAGAAAAGCATCAGAAAATAACCTCTTGATCTTCTGTTGTATTTCTAAGTCCAATCCAAGACCTCTCAATCTGCTTCCTCCCTACTTCTCACGCCAAAAGTGGCGCACAATTAGGGTTTCCAGACAGATGAGATGACTTATATATAGGCTACAATAGGGACCAGGAGGAGAAATTAGAGTCGGACCTCCATTGAACTTAAGTATCCAAGTTTAGCCCAAAACTTTAACTTAAGTCCAATATTAATAATATAGTCCGCTAAAATATTATTACTGCATTGCCGCTCTAATCCCAAATTATGTTATGAGCTCCTTCTTATCATGAGCTCGTTAGTCTTCCCATGTTTAAGATATACAATGTTCATTAATTAATTAAGTTACTAACAACTCCATTAATTAATAATTCATCCGAGAGTAGGGATGTCAAAAATGGCCCGGCCCACCCGGACCCGCCCTGGCCCGTGAATTTGGGGCGGACCCGACCTGGCCCGTATCAACAATGGGGTGGGTCTAGGTAGTAGTGATGCCCCGTTTTGGCCCGTTTAAATCCATTTAATATTTATATTGTATAACATATTGTGCGTATAATATGTATATTTTATTTATATTTTTTATTATATTTATTATTTATAAGATATATTTGCTTAATTGATTAATTAAATAGAAAATACATGATATTTCTATTTATATAATTACTAATTAAATGAAATAATATATTATATATTATTTATAATAGATACAAATATTTAAAATAAAATAAAAATCAAAATGGGCCAAAAATGGACCCAGCCCTCCCCATACGGGTCACGGGGCAGCCCGGACCCACGACAAAAGAATGGGGTCCGAGTGCTCAACTACCCGGCCCGTCCCGACCCATTGACATCCCTATCCGAGAGTAGTACCACTCAACCTTATTATCATGTCAGAATATATCAACCTGCAGAGTTTAAATTACAATCCTTATGAGTTCCTCAAGGGGACATCATCAGCCTATTTAATAGGACACAGATTCCTTCTACAATCATCAGCACACCAAAGAGACAGCACTATTTCCCAACTCACTGAGTTTGTTTATTTAATATATACAAATCTCACCCATTGATGAATCAAAGTCAGAAATACTAGCTTACGTGTCGAGGTTATTGTATAGGGATTAAGAGTACGAACATCCATAATAACTGAGATCAAGTTCTTCTATATAGTCAGTATAAGTTGAACGATCTCAAGCGGTCCTGCTCAATACACACATAGCGCACTAATGTGATTCTATAATCAAAACAAACTAATACCAAATCACACAACAACCATCCCGATAGATTGTCCCTGTCTATCTCGGTTGTGAGCATCTATTTTTACTTTATAAGAAGCTGACAATATGATCTTACGTGCGACACCGCACACCATATTATCTACAGTATAAATAAATAGACTATTGCATCGACATATAAATAAATTATAAGAGGCAATCATTTGATAATTGATTCTCATTTCAAATATTATTAAAACATTGTTCATACTAAAACTAAACTTTTAGTATATAATCCAACAGTAGTGCCACAGAATAAACGAACAAGATTGCTTACTACAACTCTGGAACCTATTCGCTGGTCAATGTCATACATACTATTCTCTGGAATTTGGAAGGGGCTGTTCAGATCAAACCTAGTCGGTCCAGAAAAGAGAGGCCCATTATTCGTATGAAAGATAGTCTATTGAATCTGATACACTCCCTCCCGATAGGAAAAAATCTTGAATTTCGGGCCTCTCCGTTAACCACAACCTCCATAGTCTTTAACCCATACATATTGAAAACTCATGTTCCTCTAACACAAATCCTAAGTGTACTTAGAGAGAAATCTCTTATCTCTAACCGTAGGATTGTGTTGCAACGGAAGGAAACCGATTGACACTCACATTGCTGTCTCAGGATCCAATCTTCAACACAAGGTTGAAAGATAAGTTTTCACGAGTCTATACTGAAACTGGATGAAAAAATGAAGAAGAACAACGAGAGAGGTTATGTTTCAGAGCCATTCTGCGTTATGTGTTTGCGCGCATATATACGATGTTCTCTTCTGTTTCCTTTTCAAATCAAATTAGGAAACTGCAAGAAAACTGCGGGAGTTATCTAATTCCCTCTTGCATGCATGCCACATCATTCATATGTGGAATAATAAATAAATAATATTACTTATTATTTACATCTCCCACTCACATATGAAATCAAAATTATCCTGATTCATTTTCTTCATGAACCATATTCTTGTCCAGATTAATACATCGTGTGACTCACGAGATATGAGTTTTAATTGCTATATTGGTATGCTGCAGCCGGCATCCAAAAATAAAATTTATAAAATTTCTGAACAAATCTAGTAAAATATAGTAGGATGAGTACGGGTCAAACCCAAGGGAGTAATTGAATTTTAAATTGAATTCAAAATATTTTGAAAAGAGTAACCGGAAGGGGGGGCTTGGATTAAATTACTAACAACTAATAAACATAATAACCTAAATAATTAAAATTGCAAGAAATATTAAATTAAGACAAACAAATAAAATGAACACCTAGTCCAAGGATTTGATCCCCTCCCATATCCTAATTCATAAAATCGCAAGAATTAAACATGCCAACAATTACATAAACTCAATCCTTAGGCTAATGGTACAACTAAATTAACCCGAATGTTCTTAAGATAATCAATTAGGGTACGACCACTAAATTGATATATTTATGAGTGACCCTATGAATTCGAACTAGCAAATGCATTAAGACTCCAAACATAGAATTACTAGACTACGAAAACCGGGCAGGAATCATACAACCTAGATCTTAGTACACCTAGAGGGCCTTCCTCTATTTCGCTACTCAATTCAATCCTCACAACAATTACGGATCATAGATAATGAAATAGCAATAACAATTTAACAATTAATCTAGATGGCCAGTCTAAAATATTTATCAAATTATTATCAAATCAATTCAGTGCATGCAATAAGATAAATTCATATGAAAGTTTGCAACATAAAATTTCAAATAATCAAATAAATAATTCTACAGAAGGTTCACAACCTTCGGACTAGAAAACAATTTACATAATTAAATTATAAAATTAAATAAAAGAACTGTTATTCTTCGTGTTCTTGATGGTGAAGCTCTTCTTCCCCAATCTGCGTGAGATGTAGAACCGTCTGCGTAGCGTGGGATCCTGATGTGTAAATTCTCCTTATTTATCTTTTTGTCCCCCCAAGAAACTAATTGATTTCTTTCCTTCTTGAAGAGTGTCCAGGTTCTTGCATCTCCAATATTTTTGGTAAGTTTCTTTATCTCTTCAAATCACATCCCTTCCTGAATTTCATGGTCAACTCTTCCTTATTTCCAGCAGTTAAGATTATTGTAACAGTCACACAAAATAAATTATGGTGACTGTACAATTTCTCTTATTTTTGGTCTGTTTAGGCAAGAATTAAAAAATTAAAATATAATGTGTGAAATAGAAATAAGTCGTAATTAATATAAAATAATCACAACTTACATAAAAATATATATGAATTCATCTAAAATAATATGGTAAAATTATGACTTATCAAACTACCCACACCTAAACCTTTGCTTGTCCTCAAGCAAAACAAAACCAAAACAAGATATAGGAAAAATTGATAATCATGTGCAAGTGATAGCAAAACAATAATACTTTCAAAAGAGACCAAATAAGGTGCACCAAATACAAATGAGTGATAGAATGCCTTACAATTATTTGCAACTTATGTAGAATAATGAAATTTAAGAATTCATGGCCTCACATGGTTTCGCTCAATAACGCTCAAGTATATGTAATGGGTAGCAAAATACTCAAAATTAAACAAGACAAGACATTATCATAGGCTTGCTCCCAAATCAAATCTCCACCAAGTTCAATGAGCATTGTTCAAATATCGAAAGGAATTTTTAAATGGTTGTAATGGGGCTTGGGATAAGGTGGGACAAAAAGGTTTAGAGAGGCTGAATATACCACTTTGCAAATTATGTTAATCATGTAAAACGTACATCAAAGCAACACATCATGCCATTCTCAACGTTTTCCACATCCACTTCCTCATTTTTTTTTATAAAATCTGATTTTTATCAACACATTCCCCTACCCACACCTGTTTCTTTTCATTATTTTGAAAAACAGGGGCAACACTGAAGGGTTCAGTGTTACTTTCAAAAAAATTCTGCAACAAATTTCAGCTTCGTTTTCTTCTCTTTTTTCTTCTCCATTTTTTCCTTTCTCCTTTTTTTTTCTTTTTCTCAACCATCATCTCCCCTTCATCATAAATCCAATCACAACAAATATTTCCAATGATTTTCACAATTTGCAAAAAAGTAGGGGTTCAAATGGAAGAGTTCAAGAAAGAAATGGAGCATGACTAATTTGATATGCTCATTCAACAAAGAAAAGGCTATGCTCAAAATGGCTCTCCTAAAAGATTAATATGATCAGGTAGGTAATAAGAAAGCCAAATATGATCTGCCTAGATGCCTTTATCATATAATTACACATGCTCAAATGTATGATCTCAAAATGCATTCAAGGAGCAAGTTCTAGAATGTACATATCAAGTCCAATTTGCACTCTATCAAGAAAAATATAGAGCTTATATAGATGATAGCTCTTTAAGCCTCAAAGCTCACAACAATAGGGTAATTTTGCCATGAATTTCCAAACAAAAGTTATTCCACATTTGTCACAAAAATAATAAGACAAATCCAACAACTCACAAGTATAGATACATCAAATTTAACTCTCTTTTCATGCAAACAATTTCACATATCAAAGCACAATTTTATCATAAATCCAATACCAAATTCACATGTGCACAAGTATAAGAATATTATCTCAAATGAATTATTATATGCACATGCCATTAACGAAAAATAATAATAATAATAATTTGTAACTTCAAATACCACACAATACACCAAACCTACCCACACCTAATCGTTTGCTTGCCCTCAAGCAAACAAACTCAATAAAATTCAAGGGAAAATTATAAGTGCAAGAGTGGAAAGAAGTCACCAAATTAAGCTCCATTTTATTGACCACATATTGAGATTTTCTTCTCCATCTCTAGAAACATTACCAACATCATCATTGCTTCACTTCATAGCACTTCCTGAAAAATAACACACACTAAAAGAACAAGATTATTTATTATAAAAAATCAAATAAGTAAAATATAACTAAGTTGGGTTGCCTCCCAACAAGCGCCTTTTCTTTACGTCGTTGGCTCGAAGTTTACTTCCCTTTCACGTGATAGGAGTAAAATGCTCAAACCAATATAATGATCTTATTAGTTTGCGAGAAGTGTTCTCTCCTTTCAAAGTTATATGATTCTTGGTCAGCCTTAACATGTCAAGCTCCACAGAAAATTGTTTGATCACCGCAAGAAAAGGGTCATGAATTTCATCAATCCTAAATACATCAATTGTCTCATTTTCTTGAGGGATATCGGCAACTATTTCCAACATGTAATGAGATAAAAATAATCAGAACTGATGGAATCTTCAAGTCTTCAAAGCTTTAAGCAAAGAACGAGTGAAGAACTTCAAGCAATCTTCAAGACTTCGAAGCTCCAAGCGAAGAACATTCGAGGATCTTCAAGTCTTCAAGCGATCTTCAAAGCATCTTTAAAGCTTCAAGCCTCCAAAGCTTCAAGCGTCCTTCGGATCTTCAAGTCTTCAAGCTCAAGTCTTCAAGTTCAAGTCTTCAAGCTCAAGTCTTCAAGTTCAAGTCTTCAAGCGACCTTCGGATCTTCATGCTCAAGATCTTCAACAAAGCTTCAAGTCTTCAAGCTCAAGATCTTCAACAAAGCTTCAAGTCTTCAAGCCTCTAAATCTTCAAGCTCAAGATCTTCAAATATTCAAGTCTTCAAGTCTCCAAAACTTTAAGTACAAGATCTTCAACAAAACTTCAAGTCTTCAAGCCTCCAAAGCTTCAAGCTCAAGATCTTCAACAAAACTTCAAGTCTTCAAGCCTCCAAAGCTTCAAGCGAGGATCTTCAAGTCTTCAAGCTTCCAAAGCTTCAAGCTCAAGATCTTCAACAAAGCTTCAAGTCTTCAAGCCTCTAAAGCTTCAAGCCTCAAAGCATCTTCAAGTTTTAAGTCAAAAACAACCACTAATCTGGGATCAAGGCTCCAAGTCCTCTAGATCAAGTGTTCTTCGTGGAAAGCTCTCAGTCAACGTTCAATTCGAACAAAGGTTCAATGCCCCTGGGTCAACGTTCGAGGCTACACACCCGAGCTCGGACAAGCTTTGTTTGAAGATCCAGTTCAACACTCACGCTGTCAACACAGTTAGCATACACTCTAGTCAACAAAGTCAAAGTTAACACACACAAGTCAAGTCAAAGTCAAGTCAAAGCTACATTGGTTCGAGAGAAGAATCAGGGGAATGATTAGAGATTGTAACCCGCTTACATCTTCTTCAAATAAAATCCATCTGAAATTATCTTTGTGCCCAGTTTTGTATTTATTTTATTATAAATACAAAATTTGTTGTTACAGATGTTATTTATGTTGTTGATAAAAAGAGGACATAAGATGGATATGCTAAAACAGAACAATGTGTAGAAGTATTTTATTAAATTTGCGATCATTGATAAATTTTGAAGCTGTATTATGATATGTGAAAAGTAATATACATACTATATATGGTGTGTAGGCAATACTCATCATATACTAAGAAGAAGAATCAAGTTATTGTGTTGATAGATGGGGAGCGATTTCTGGGAATTGAAGATCTTGGCTGGCAGGTTATTATTTCTCTCTCATACCTAGATGAAGATGATCAGGAAGACACAAGGTATGTAGAATGTGAATATCTTGCAGTACATACTTTCGTTTTGAATTGTCTTAATTCCTATTTTTACTAAAAAAATTTAGACAATGGTAAGATCAAAAAGTAGACAGATATACTAAGAAATTGGGAGAAAGAATCTTTAAGTGGAAGGGTATATTAAGAAATTACTGTTGTAATTATGTTGAAATAGGTTTTTTATGAGTATTGTTAAAAAAAAGTATAACTATTGCAAGTTCCTTTCTCCCATTTTTTTTTTCAATTTGCACCAGTTCCTTCCCAACACATGTTAAAGAACTTCATTTATAAATTCTTCCACATAATCCCTACCCCCAAATACTAAGCTACAACAAGTTTTTCACTGCACTCAACAAGTACAAGGTGTGTTCTAAACCCTTTCTATTCGATTTTTTATTTTCTATCATAATGAGGTAAGTAAGTTGTATTGAGGATGCTATGCATCTATCATTAACAAAATTAAATGTGCTTGGTGATTTTTAATTTGGGATTAATTAATGCATTGTTCTTTGAAATTTGAACTAACAAAACTCATGCATGCCAAGTGTTTGTAAAAATAACTCAATGAAAAATTTCAGGTTATATGGTGCTTTTAATCAATCAATTATACTTCTAGAAGTTAGAATTGTTGTACATTGTTATTGGATATATTGTGATTAATTTTTATTGTAAAAATCATATGTGCAATATTATTAATCTATCATTATTGAGCACTCTCATCTAATTAGTACATATTACGTTGATGATGTTATGCCTTTTTCCTTTGGTTATCTTTGGATATCTTTTTTAAATCATATTTGTAGTGATGGTGTGAAGTTTAGTGTGTATCTTGATTGTGGATATCCTTTTCATCTAATGCATCTTTAATGTGGTGACATCATAATTCATTAGTAATGATGGTGTGAAGTTTAGTATGTTGTTAAAGCGTCTGAAAATGTATTGGACATTGTAAGTTTCCTTTCTCAAGAAATTGATGGTCTACCATCCACGCGCAAATCAAATTCCTCGGTTGGTGAGTTCTTTTCCTTAGGCTGGTACATTTTTCCTTGCATACTCTACTTTTTTTTCAATCTGATTTTCCAAGTTTGGTTTTGCTTTTACTTCATAGTCACAACACAAAGAATATATGCTAATGTCATTCAATGATCTTGATTTTCCAATATGTTCAATGAAATTTGTTGTAAAAAGACTCAACTCAGTCACTCTCTATGTTTTAATACTTTTAGTTTATGATTATTAAATATGTTGAAGGTTTGGAATTTGCGTTTAACCACGTAATAATTTTTCTCAAAATCATGATAAATTGATAATGTAAGTATCACTATTATAAGTTTGGGGTAATTTATCAAGTGCCTCATCCATGCTGCAAAGTACCAAGAATTGATTATGATTTTGTTATTTATTAAAGCCTATGCTCATGGTTGATGTAGTGTACTTCTGAGAGTTGTATTCCTCTATTAGCCAAGTACTATCTTAATCATACACCTATTGTTAGGTACCCGATAGTGTACTTATTATAATTACTTTCTTATTACACCAGAGATGATTTTTGCTGGTGTCTATGTATATTGATAATTTTATGATGTTCACATAAATGTATTTAATAAAAAGTTTGACTTCTTAATATTCATTTTATTACAAATAGGCACTCATTCGTGGTCAATGTGGCTGTGGTAGGAGTAAACTGTGTTGAAGGTTAGTGATTCATCTTCCTATACTTTGAATTATCAAAGTTTATAAGGGTGTTTTTATGAAAGTAAATTATAACTAGCTAGATGAAATCTTACTTACACAACAAATTGAATGGACGTATTTTGTTCTATGATTACTATAGAAAGCCATGAAAGAAAATCAGATGTTCTCTATGTAGAAAGTTTAAGTAAAGTCGAAAATACATTTATAGTGCATAAGGCTTTCGAAAGGTAGTATTATGAAAAAAATTTTATAAATACATTTATAAATGGGTATGTATGCTTATTGCTCCTGCAAGAAATTATGCATAACTGGTATAGATGTAGTATAATATTACGAAGTGCATGTAATGAAACAAATTTTGAGACACTATAGATATGTCGAAACCAAATTTATTTAATTGGGTTGGAGATAGAGCAGTGTATTAAAGAGTATATAATGTCTCTTTAATTTACTATTACACCTAATATGCAATTTTACTTGAAAATCGATTACATTCTTATAGATTAATAAAGAAAATAAATTAGTACCCAGATTCTAATTGATTACATGCTTATAGATTAATAAATAAAATTTCATTTACAAACAATAATCAAACACAACTAAACAACATGTGGGTTGTCCTCTGCAGAATCTAAAAATATTTTAGTGTAAAGTCTGTGAGAGTAAGTTGTCAATTATATTAAAAGAGGAATTCTTAACTAAAATTTTGCTCCTTTCCATCAGATAGTCCTGATCCTCAAAGTTTCTGAATTTTTTATATTGAACAATTGTGCAAGTATTAAATTGTTGTCCAACCTGTGAAATTGTTTATATTTCTTGGTTCTCAAGTGTAATCCTATTAGAGTCGCGCATTTATATCACAAATCTGGAAATGAAAATCACTGAGCATCATATTATAGTTATGCATTTTGTTTCTGTTATCTTTGTTAGACTTATCTTAAGTTTATTGCGTTCTCTCTTTTGGGGTTCCATTGTGAAATCATTCAAAACTAAATGGATTATTTCAAAGATGTTATAGATGTAGTCCAATTTTATGTAATTTTAATGCTTAATTTTTATTTTTGATTTAATTGAGCACCTTTTTCTTAATTATTTACAGGATTTTGAGGAGATGCCTTTACATTGTCTGTTGTATATTTAGAAAAAAATTACAAGAATTTTCGTTGAATCCAATAATTCCAATGAAGTATGCTTTTTTATATTTGTACATGCATGTGACTATGTTGGTGCGTATTTCTTATTGAATGGTGTGTGTTGATTTGATTTATTTAATTTGAATCGCAATATGGAAGAAGAGTTGATGAGAGTGAGATATATACTTAGTGAAGGAGATGCAACAATAATACTTCCCGGCAAATCTCATGGTTGGTTGTTTCTATTCTTTTACTTATCTTTTGTTCATTTTCTGCCAATTGTGCTTTATTTTTATGTTGATATAGGTGAGAAATATTGGGTCTAATTATTTCTCTATGAATTTATGGAGTTTTTGAGGATATTTTTGTGGCCTATTAATGTGAGGACATAGGAAGGATGTGCAGTTGAAAGCTTAGGAGGAATATAATAATGTCAGGTATCATTTTATGACCATTTGGTGAAATTAATTTATGTAGCGTTTAATGAACTGTGCTTTTTTTATTACACATTTTCCAGCAATTCTAATCCATCAAAGATGCATCTTGATCAATATGTATCCTTGCCTTGCTTTTTATGTTTTATAACTTCTCTTTGTCTCTCACCTTCTCTTTTGTATAATTTCTCATAGCACTTATGTTGGTCAATATAGACGTTGTAGTCAAAGCTAAACATCAGTTTCCACGATTAGTATTCTTCATTGAATGTATGGCAGGTGAATTGTTGGAAAGCATTCTCACTTATTCGTTTTCGAAGTTAGAAGAAAATTTTATTTTATTTTATTTTTTTATTTGTGAGTTTAGTGAAAAATTGTTGATATTATATCTATTATAATAGACATTTAATTTTACATTTTTGATTTACTATGCATTGGGTTGTCAACATGCTCTTTTACTTTGGTTTGTCTCTCTTTGTTTCTCACCTTCTCTTTATTTTAAAATATTTATCGTAGCACTTATATTGGTCAATATAGACGTTGTAGTCAAAGCTAAACATCAGTTGCCACGATTAGTATTCTTGATTGAAATGTGTTTCCCGTTTGGATATTGTTATCTAACCTTAATAGTGTTATTTTTGTCATATTTGGTTCGTGCTGATTCATTGGAGATGTATGGCAGGTGAATTGTTGGAAAGCATTCTAGCTTATTCGTTTTCGAAGTTGGATGGAAATTTTATTTTATTTTATTTTTTTGTTTGTGAGTTTACTGCAAAATTATTGATATTATATCTATTATAATATACACTTAATTTTTTATTCTTGATTTACTACGCATTGGGTTGTCAACATGCTCTTTTACTTTGGTTTGTATAGATGACAGAAGGAGAAAAAAATAAATGAAATAGGTTGTTTGACTGTGATCAGGAGTGCGTTATCTCAATTTATATTCAGTGCTCCTCTAGCTCAAATAAATTCTCTGGCATGTAGAATCTTCAAGGTATGTAATTGCTCTCGGGCTCTTTTAACCTATGATGATTACTATTATTACATCTACATTTTTGTTTCTATGGATCATGCTAAAATAAAATGGCATCTGGTGCTTTTACAGTTTATCTGATGATGTATTTCTATACTCCAAGCTCATAAAACATTTAGCTGTTTATAAAATATATAGAGGTCGGTAATAATATGATTAGTTTACTAATCGTGGCAACTGATGTTTTTGACCTCTGTGAATTTTCCTTTTTTCCTCTGCGAATTCTCATACATACTAAAATACTTCTTTTTCCTTAGTGAATTTTCCTGATTGTAGTTTATTACCCATTTGCATCATATTTCAGTTATGTTTTTTCATCATGTATTTGGATATCAATTAACTTGGAAATTCTATCTTATAATGATTAAATACCTAAGGAAAATATTGACTTGAGTCAATATATTTATGGAAAACTTCAGGAGTTCTCTTTTAGATTTTTCATTCCAACCCTTAAAGACTGAGTCAGTGAACTTGGCCATAATTTTTTTTTGTTAAAGTAAGGCTTGAAATTGCTCGTGATAATAAAAATATGCATTAAATTGTGGGTATGATTGGTGCAACGCTTTAGCAAAAATTTGCGACTGGGCATTCATTTCCTATAATTGCTTTCCTCTATTTAGGTGTTTCTTTGTAAAGTTTCACAATAAAAGAAAGTTTTTTTGACAAATGGTTTAACATGTCAATGTCATTATGTATGCCAGCTATGTTTACCTTTAAACTCATGATTTGAAAAGGTCGTATAACTATTGAGAAAGTTGTACTTCTATGATTTGAAAAGGTATAAAAGTGGCTAAATTGCAGACTCTAAATGGATTCTATATTAGTAGGATAATTTAAGCAGATTTGATATTTTGTTCTATTATTTTCTGCTAGAGATATATTATAGATAAATTTCTTTTAGGATGTTGTTTTGGGGGATGATGGGGTAGTTTTCTTGAGCTTTCAACCATGGTGTTACTGCTTTCCTATACGTTATATTGAAAATGAACTAGATTTATATAATTTATCTTTGATTGACATTGTTTGCTTGGAATTTCAAATAGATTAAGCACTAGCACGATTTAATTTCTTATATGTGAAGTTATTAAGTTCATTATGGCTCTTGGTAAAATTCTCTTTTATCATTTACGGGTATATATTTTTTTTGAAATTTAGTTTTATGTGTAAAAAATAATAATATGAAATTCAATTGATTTGCAATATTTTCCTTTACGTGTTTTTAATAATTTCCTTTTTTATTTTACAAGTTAGATTTTACACAATTTAACATTATTTATTGCTATATTCCATAAATTTTATATGCTTGATCTTGGTTAAGAATAGAATTAAACTTACATGGCATGCACATTTTTTATTCTTAAGTTCAAGACGACTACGGTTCTTGATGATCTTAATAAGAATGTTCTCATGTTAAATGTATTGTCATATTTACTGATATGGTGCTTAATGTTTAATGTTTATGAGTTTGATGGTTTAGGAAATTTAAATTTGATATGGAAATTAAATCAATTAGTTCTTATTGAATAAAAAATTTTAATAATTTTCTTTTTTGATAACTATCTTTTCAGGTGGTGGATCATATTGAGAAATTAACTTTGAGGAAGCGATACAATTTATGTCAATTTACAATTTAGCCAAATATCAAGGTTGTCTTTTAACGCACTATTTGATGGTTGCAATATGATTTTAGTGATCACTTTTAGTTGGTTTTTCTATTTTATTGTGGTCATTATTTAGTGTATTAAGGTTACTGTGATAACTTGGTGAAATTTGATTATGTCACAAATTTAGAAAATCTGATGCAATGCAAGTTATATTTGTATGATGAAACTGGTAATTCTTATTATTTTTCATTGCACCCTTGATGAGTAGAAATAATGTTGTACCTTTGCTGAGAAATTTTCAAGCTATGTTAGATAAGATATGGTTGATCATTATTATTATTTTCTTATCATTTTGATATATTTTTATTTTCAAGTTAATGTTAGAAATAATGTCTTGAAAGCTTTCACCAAACTTGAGGCCATGCTTAGTACACAAAGCATAGAGGTATAGATATTGGTTGGATTTGAGTGAGCATGCTGCAATATTGCATGATTATAGGTTCAAATAATGAACCATTGATTCATGTGAATCATTTTTTTTATATAATTATTATCATCATTATGATTACTATAGATAATATTAAGGTCATCCCATCATATTAGTTATTAACGTAAAATGGGAAAAATTAAATTGTTTTTGGCCTTTTATAATTGTAAAGGTGTGTTGGTTTTATCTGTGATAGATTTATACATGGAGGTTGCTTATAGGTTTAGGGATTGTAGAGACTTTTGTGAGTGAATTTTACTGAGTTATTATAATTCCAAAAATAAAATAAAATAAAATACTTATAATCTCATAAAAAATATGAGGAATACATTTTACAAAATGACCACACTAATGAATCAAATAGTGAGTTAACGTTTAAGAAGTAGTGGCTGAGATAGAGTAGACATGTGTTAAGCTTCAGAATAGTTTTTGAGAAAGAATAAATTGTTCAAAATATGTATACACAACTGCACAGGATGACTACAATGTTCTGCACAAATGTGCTTCTGTTGTAATAGAGCACACCATTGAACATTTGAATTTTATTAATTTGTTATGCATCTTCTGAACTTTATCTTGATTTTTTCGTATATAATAAGTTTTAAACTTGTGATTGTTGGTCTAATTTGAAATTGCGTTTGTATTTTGGTGTACCAATGAAATTTGATCAATTTAGGGATAGATTATGTTAATGGATGGATTATGTTCCAATGAAATTACCTATTTTGGTTCATAATATAATAGCACTAATCTATCCTTTTAGGTTCCATTAAATAGATTTGTATCCATTAAATACAACAATCATGATATAATAGCACTAATCTATCCTTTTAGGTTCCAAAGAAGGCAGCTTCCAGTGATCGTGTCGTATGCAATGATTATAAATAAGAGTCAAGGCCAGTCCCTTTCAAATGTTGATTTGTACTTGAGGAGACCAGTATTTAGTCATAGCCAACTGTACGTTGTTGTGTCAAGATCAACTACGAAAGCAGGTTTGAAGATTTTTTTTGGAGAAGGATAGCTGCTTTGAAATAGGTATTTGTAAGAATTATGTTTTTAGAGAAGTTTTTAGAAATATTTGATTATTATATTTATAGAGTTGAACATCATCATGTTCGTTGATTGAGACATTGGAACGAATTAAATTTCTATATTTAATTAAGGCATAAATAATGTTCAAGATATCATTCTTTCTTTCTATTGAGTTTTGCTAAAATTGGTGATTTCGAGTCAGAATTTTTTATATAATTATTAGGTATTATTGAGGAAGATAAATTTGCAAATAATTCATTTTAATATGATTGAATAATAAATTGTGAAGTGTTAGTAGTTGAGGATGAGATTCAAATGCTCCAACATTAGATATATATATATATATATATATATATATATATATATTCCTTCATTGGCAGGTCATACGTAATTTTTCTTAATTAGTTATGTACTGAAATTACATAATGTTTAATACTGCTTTAAATTTATTACTAAGGTGTTTAATATTGTTAATGCCCTTATAGCATTACAAGCATCAAAATTATCTCAACTCATATATCTTTCAATGGGAGTTCTTATACTTTTTTTAAAATTTATTGCTTATTTTTACAAAAGTTTAATTAGTTAAGTTTTTAAAGTTTCGTTGATTTAATTTCTTTGTTAAGCACAAAATTATATTATGTGTTAATTATATTATTTGTAAATATTTATATTTAACCAATTAATTTTTATAAAAATTATGTCAATGTTATATTAAAGATTCGACTTTGAATTGACTAACAAATCTTTTTTTAAGGACTTCACTTTCATTTTTCATAATATAACAAAATTTCAATTTCAAATTTTATTATTGTAGACCTAAGCATATTTTGTATACATGCTATTATATTATATTAATAAGGGATTCATTATATTAATCTTAATACATTAAAAATTAAACCAAAAATAATATATGAGATTTCACTCACAATATATTACCTTAAATGCAATTAAATAACTTTAATATAATTCCCAATAACCAAAGCTCATTATTTTAAAATTTTTATAAATTACAAACAAATACATTACTTTTGCCATAATATATCCCCGTGCATCGCACGATTAAAACGCTAGTAAGAATAATAAAAAAAATTCTAGGTATTACACTTTCACTTGGTTTGTCATGTAGTGGATGGAACTTCTTAATTCAATTCAAGAATAATTTTCTAAAGCAATCTGGAATTTATGTAATCAATTCTTTCGAATCTAATCACAAGTGGATCAATCAATAATATAACAGTAACGTAAATATCACATCAATTAACTCCCAACAGATTTATCGGATTGAATTCTTTCACACCTTTTATCTCACAGTAGCGATACGACTACTAAATGTGTTATATGTGTGAAGTGATCAATATTAATTCTTTCGTTTCTTGGTTTAATAAACAGATATGAGTAATTGATCGCGAATCAATTAATCATATAGAGAAATCACACATATAAAAGAAATAAAGTGCTTGAATTAAATATAGGTTCACACACCAAAACAATCCAAAACCAAACTACTCGTGCAACCCTAGAATCTGAAAGTTTAAGCTTCCATAAAGAAATTAAATAAATAAAATAGATCTAAATTCAACATGAAATTAAATAAACTGATGAAACCCGGATGAAGGAATAAGTATCGTCTCGTCCCTAGACATTCGTCTTCATGACTCCACAACGTTCTTCGGATGCGGACTGACTCTGTGGATGAATGTGTAAACTGATGTAAAACACGATGTTTTCTCTTTCAGACTTGTTGAAATATTTATAGAGATGTAGAAATATCATTGGGCAAGTAAAGTCATGGGTCTGGGCTTGAGAGTAACTTTGGAGAATATAAAACTCTCGTATCAAAAGGAATCACTTGACTCGACCAAATGAAGTATGATTTGATCGAACGATCAGCGTTAAAATTGAGTGGAAACTCTCAGCATTGAAATCTGCTTTTGACTCGCCCCAATAGAATGGTGATTCGCCCAAACTGGGCTTCCATTAGATCAAATAAAATGCTGGTTCGCCCAAATCATCCAATAATTTCGCTCTAATTGCCATCAACTCGCCCAGACGAATGCTGACCTCTTATGGGCGACCACGTGGCTTCTTTTTTCCTCACGCAACATGTCATGCCATTAAATCATTTTTCTTCTCCAACAAAAATCCTTCTTTTATTCTTCAATTAGTCCTAAAATCTGCAATAACTCCAAAATACCCGTGAAGTTCTAATATTTAACAATTAAGCGTATAACTTCACACAATAAATAAAATCATGCAATAATTAATTATGAAACGGCCTATATAAACACGTAAAATCCGTGTTTATCAGAGACCTCAAATGATAATGTTTAAACTTGAAAATAAGATTTAAAAGAAGAACAAAAGATAGAATATTAACATATAAAAATAGGGCACATATAATTATTATAAAGCAAATACAAAAATTGAAGAAAAAAAGATAGACAAAAAAAAAAGAGAATGATAACTCAAATGAGAATGATTGGACCTACAAATAATATCAAATATGGAAATAATTGAATCTAAAAATAATATCAAATAAAACTATAAAAGCAATAAAAAAACATAAATTATAAGATAAACAGAAAAAAAGAATGACATCTCAACTGATAATGTTTGAACCTAAAAATAAGATAAAAAGAAGTACAAAAGATAAAATATTATAAATAAAAATAGAGTTCATAAAATTATTATAAAGCAAACACAAAAATTGAAGAAAAAAATATAGATAAAAAATAAATAAGAATGATATCTCAAATGAAAATGATTGGACCTCCAAATAAGATCAAATATGAGAATGATTGAACCTAAAACCAATATTAAATAAAAGTATAAAATAAGATAGAATAAATTAAATTATAAAAATATGGTTTATAGAATTATTAAAAAAATGCAAAAATCGAAGAGATAAAAAAAAAGATAAAAAAATAAAAAAAGTATAATAATACCTTTAAGGAGAATGATTGAACCTGAATATAAGATCAAATCAAATAAAAGTATAAAAGACAAAACAAATTAGAGTAGATTATAAATAATATGAAAATATAATCATTTGTAAAAGGCAAAACAAATTTGAGTAGATTATAAATAATATGAAAGTAGAATATGTAAAAGAAAAAAAAACATTAGAAAGAAAAAAAAAACAAATCGAAACAAAAAGAGGGAGAGAGTAAGAATTTGATTAAGTAATGAAAAGATTTATATAGAATAATTTTAATGAATGAACAAATGTGATTGAAATCAAATATTTATAGAGATGATTCTAATAAAAATAAAATAGATATATTAATTAAAATTAAGCATTTTGATTAAAAATTAATCTAATTTATATTGTTAAATTAAATAAATAAAAATTTTAAATTTAAATAATAAAATCCATAATAAGTAAAATTAAATTTTATAATTGAAATCAAAGGAAAATCATATGTCCTATGAATATTAAATTAAATTATAATATATAAATATTGATTGATAAATTAATTTAAATTAAGCATATATTGATTATAAATTAGTTAATGGAAAAGACTTGTGTGAGACCATCTTACATAAGGGCTTACGTGAGACGGTCAGAATGTGATAATTGTTAGATTGAAAAGTGATACTAAATTAATGAAAAGTGATAATGTTATTTCATTATAATTTATAGTATAAATGAAAAGTGATAACATTTAACAGCGAAAGTGATAATATTTTATAGCGAAAATGATAACTATTTTAAAAAGTATAAAATGGTCTAACTTGAGACGGTCTCACGCAAGACCTACCCTTAGTTAAATATACAAAAAATATCTCTCATATTTATCAAATTTATATGTTAAATAAAAAAGTAAAATTTAAATAAAAAATTTATTATTAGTATAATTAGATTTATGATTGAAATAAAAAATATTAATTGGACGGTTAAGATTAAAATTGAATTATTTCTAAATAGAGTAAATTTGAAAAAAAAATTGAAAACAAAAGTAGAAGTTTAGGTTTACTTTTATATATGTATAGATAGATGTATAGATTAGTATTAGAATAACAATTAAAGATACAATATATATCCAAATTTAACGAAAGAAAATTAAAAACATAAAACAACTCACATATTATATTCTTCATAACTCTATTCGTCCCAAATTTCTTCTATTCGTCCTATCACACTGTTCTATTTGGCCCACAGCGTTATTCTATTCGGCCCACTACTTATGTTATGTATCAGTTTATATGTATTCGTTCTACATTTGTTCTATTCATCCTATCGTTTTTTTCTATTCGTCTCATCTGTTATATCTATTATGCCCATGATGCTGTTGTATTCGACTCACCTACTTTTTCATGACATCAGTTTATACCTATTCGTTCTACAATTGTTCTATTCATCCTACATTGTCACTCTATTCGTCCTATTTAATATATCTATTCAGCCCATATCTACACTGCTAAAAAAAAATCTTTCGTCCTACGTATGAATGGCCCTCTTCTTCCCTCATAAACAATCCCCAAAACTTCATTTGATTAAATTTTATAAACCCTAAATTCTACACAACACTTATGAAATAATAAAGACAAAAAATAGATGTTCACATAGCCGACGGTGGTCCTTGCCGTGAACTGTACCTGAAAACGCCTTTCGGTGAAGTACCGATCACAACATTGCTTGGGCCGAAAGAGAGAGGAGTGAAAGGGAAGAACAAGGGTTGTGGTCCAAAATGAGATTTACTCTCTGTAAATTTTTTTTACCCAAATGTATTAAAGTCCCACACGTTGGATTGTATACTAAAAGTCTAGCTTTTTGTATGAATAATGTTATAACAATTTATTTGAAATGTGAATCATATAATCAAATGATTGCGTCTTATAATTTATTTATATGTACGATGCAATAGTCCACTTATTTTATACTGTAGATAATATGTTGTGCGACAACACGCGGAAAATCATATTATCGTTTTTCTTATAAAGTATAAACAAATGCTCACAACCGAGATAGACGGGAACTCTCTATCAGGATGGTTGTACTGTGACTTGATATTAACTTGTCTTGGCTATAGAATCACATTAGTGCACTTTGTGTGTATTGAGCAGGACCGCTTGAGATTGTTCGACTTATACTGACTATATAGGAGAACTTGATCTTAGTTATTATGGATGTCCGTGCTCTTAATCCCTATACAATAACCTCGACACGTAAGGCAGTATGTATTTCTTTGATTCATCAATGGGAGAGATTTACATGTATTAAATCAACAAACTCGGTGAGTTGGGAAAGAGTGTTGTCTCTATGGTGTGCTATTGATTGTAGAAGGAATCCATGTCCGACATAGGTTGATGATGTCCCCTTGAGGAGCTCATAAGGATTATCATGTAAACCCTGCAGGTGGATTTATTCCGGCATGATAATGAGATTGAGTGGTACTACTCTCGGATGAGATATTAATTAATGGAGTTGTCAGTAACTTAATTAATTAATGGGCATTGTATATCTTAAACATGGGGAGACTGTCGGACTCATAATAAGAAGGAGCCCATAACGTAATTATGGGATTAGAACGGTAGTGCAGTAATAATATTTTAATAGTATATATTATTATTATTAGACTTAAGTATAAGTTTTGGGCTAAACTTGGATACTTAAGCCCAATGGAGGCCCAACTCTAATTTCTCCTTCTTGTCCCTGCTGTAGCACATATATAAGTCATCTCAGCTGTTCTAACCCTAGAGAGACACGCCTAACACGTGAAGAGGGGTAGACAAAATAGCAGATTGAGAAGATCTCAAAGATCGTCGTCCACACGACATCGAGATTGGACTTGGGAATACAGCAGAAGACCGAAAGGTTGTTTGCTGCTGCTAACCGTCAACTTGCACGATTTTTATAAAATTATATAGAAGTTAGAATTCGACGTGTGATATACTAACGGAAAGCCACGAAAGAGAGTATCATTTTAGTATATAGATCACTCAAATCAAAGATTGAACGAGAGAGTTATGCACAAAACGGTGAGGTTACATGGCTGTCGGCGAGAATCCATCTTCTCCAACATACCTTGGTGAAAGGTAATACGTTTCTTGTTTTCATGCTTCCACTGATTATTAGAAAGGAATGGAACCCTAACGGTTTACGTTAACCAAATGATCTAATGCCAACACCACCAACTTGCACTAATTAAAAGGCTGACATGACTTTTGATTCCCTATCATTCGATTCCCTCTCAGAGAATATATTCTTTGAATTAAATTGGTCAAACATGACAAATAAAATATAAGAGTAGTTTTGGAAAGTCATTATAATTGTGGGTAATTTTAATGTATTTTTATTTGAGTGACTAAAAGAAATGTACATCATATGAGAGTGTCTATTTTTATTTGGCCCTAAAACATATAATACTTGAGTCGGACCACTAAATTAAGAATCATTCATTGCACAACTTACCAAGAACATGTATCAATTTAAATTTTGAAAAGGCCCATGCAACTTGTTGTTTTCAAGCCATAAAGACAAATTCACACCCAAATTCTAGATATTAGGGGACCACGAGGACTACCACACACTAAGCCTTAACAAATATTCCCTCCGTCCCCTTCAAAAAGGGTCTTTTTTCTATTTTGGTTGTTCCACCCAAAGAGTCTCATTTCCTTTTTTACATATATGAAACCCACAAACTCCCACTAATACAACTAAAATATGGAACTCACACTCCCACTAATACAACTACCCACTACACATTAAATAATAATACTCCTTAATTCACGTGCCAAAAAGCAAAAGGGTCTCTTAGTGAGGGACGGAGGGAGTACAAAAAGGCAATAAAATTGACTCATACCGTATTTTGGAATTGGCCACTCTGTCACTCCTTTTCTACGCACAAAAACGATCTCTATTGCTACTTGAGTCGTTGCCGCTCAATGTATTTCAGAGGCTTCCTTGTTGGGCATAACGTTACCAGCTTACAAAGATGAAAGCATTTGCTATGAAGCCTCCTTCGAATTTGGGGAAAAATATGGTAAGTTTCGATGAACCCTAACTTTGAATTTGGGGATCAAATGAGGCATGTTTTGTTGGTTTAGGGTTAATCCAGTTGTTTTATGTTTTTAATTTTGTGAATTTCATTTAGTTTTAATTTCAGGTATTTTGTTTTATTTTAATGTAATTTCTTATTTATTTAATAGATATTTAATTTATTAATTAAATTTATGAGGTAGAGGTTGACTCATTTTTAATTTAATTTAATTTTTTACACTTAGATGTGACATGTCACATTTGTTGATTGAGAAACTACTAAAGTCGCCATGTCAGCATCATTCACCAGTTTCCGAAGACAGATGACAAATTTGGCAAAAATTGAATCAAAATTAACAAATAAATAAAAAAATTACGGGACTAATTAGATACAAATATCTAATTTGGGACTCTCAATAATATTATGAAAGTATTGTGAGCCATTGTCCTCTGATTTCACATATAAATTTTTATGGGTTAATTACACTAAAAGTCATAACATTTTTCGCAAATTGCGAATTAGTCCAAACTTTTCAATATTTATAAATAAGTTCTCGACGTTTAGCTCGTTTTGCAAATTAAACTTTCGAGCAGCTATATGTTGCCCCAATGCTGACGCGTCGATATTAATTGATAGATCATTTATCCAACTAAGCAAACCATAAATTAAATACAATAAAAGGGTGAATCCTAATTAATACTCCCTCCATCCCACACTTATCTGTACGGTACTGTAGATACGGAGTTTAAGAAAAGTTATTTTTTGACCAATTTTATTGACTTTTTAGGGGTATTGTGGTATTTTTAGGTAATAAAAAAATTATAAAGTATGTTAAATTAGGATAACTTTTGAGATTATTGGTTAATGTGAAGTTTTTTTTTGAGTGGTGAAGATAAGTGTGGATGGAAAAAAACGGAAAATTTGAAGATAAGTGTGGGATGGGGGAGTATAATTTAAAAAAATAAATTGAAGAACACAGTAATGCCCAGCCCCATTAACTCCGCGCCACCGCCGATGCAAGGAGTGCCTGAAGACCATGCTGCGAGCATCCGCGGCCACGCCGTGGACGGCTGCAGTAAGTTCATGCCGGCGGGGGACGAGGACACCTTCGAATCCCTAAAGTTCATGCCGGCGGCGCTTTCTCGTTCCACCCGCAGCTGCAGCAGCTGCTGACCCACCACCCGCATGGCATTTCGGGTACCGCATCCAGACGTGGTAGCTCAACGTGGCGCCGCTGGCACTGCCGTCGAGCTTCGACTGCGGCGGGAGCAAATTGAGGGAGGATTACTACTCCGAGCCGAGCAGTGACGGCGGGAAAAAGAGATTCCGGAAAAAAATCACGCAAAGCAGAAGGATGGGATATTTGGAAATTTCAGAAACAAGATTAAAAAATGGTGCTCCATTTCTGCACAGTGTTGGAGATCTACTATTAAACAAAAGAGTGAATGAGCACCGATGTCTGTGGAGTTGACTTTTCTGGCCAGTCCTTTCTGGGAGCTGTGCACCACCACCGGCAGCGGCGAAGCAACACCGTCCTCCGCCGCCCTCTCTCCTTCCACCGTATCGCACTCCGGCGTAGCAACAACGCTACTACCTAGATTCTCCGGCGATTCCCGAACACCGGAGGCAGTTTCGAGTTTCCGAGCGCGAGCCAGCTTGTCCTTTCTCTTACTCTATCCAGCGGTCTTGTGGAGGCGGTCCTCGAAAGCTCCGATGGCTTGGTGGATGAGTTCACGGTGGGGGGAAGAGTGCCAGCGGAACCAGAAGCGGGCGGGTGGGTTGTGGCGGTGACAGGGTCTTCTTCAACAGTAAAAGTAGTCTTGTTAAGGTGGAATTTTAATTACTTGTACATGTGGGCATGTGATTGTAAAGAAGAATGACAAGTCAGCCACCGGAACTTATTTGTAAATATTAAAAAGTTTTGACTAATTCGCAATTCGCAAAACAGTTTTGACTTTGAGCGGAGCATTAAAATCAAACTCTCATTGGCCGAGAAAAGTCGCTCTTGTCATTGCTTGTTTCATTTCCTTCCATAGTTCATCATTATGTGGATCATCATGACACTAACGTTATGCACCATACACCCGGTTGCACACTAGCACTCTCTAAAGAATTATGTCGAAGTTTTTGCATCAATATGTAAGAAGTATGAAAGTGTGTGGATGAATAAAATATGTGGATAAAACATTGTGTATTGAAAATGGTATAATTCAGAGAAATCAATCATCACGTCTATGCCAAAGAAAGCCTTGATATATGTCCTAATATATTAGGATTTTTTATAATTTGGGACCTATATTACTTTTAAGAATTAGTAATTCATAATATATATGTGTAACATATTAATCAAGAGAAAAATTTTATGAGTGAAGGAGGTTTAGAGGATCTTTTATTCCCCAACCAATGTTGCATGTGTACTCCGATGGCGTCCAAATACATGCTTTTTCGGCCTTGAAAACCCACCACTTTGCCCTCAGTTGTTCCCGATACAAAATAAGTTCCAATTCTTCGCCAAATGGACCATATGTCCTTCTGCTTGTGTAAAACGTCAAGGATTGTATCACTTTTGTTCCTTGATCTTTTTTTTATGGGACCATAGTATCCACTAATGCATGTTAGAACCAAGGCGGATCCAGGATTTGAAAATTGGAGGTACGACATGTAACTAAAAAATATTACTCGCTTCGTCCCATGCAAAGAGGGTCTTTTTTTTTTTTTTTACATTTTGGGTATCTCACTCAAAGGTTCTCTTTCATTTCCCACTAACACAACTATCCACTACATATATATTAAATAATAATACTCAATAATCTACGTTCAAAAAAGAAAAATACTCTCATTGGACAGGACCGAGGGAGTATAAATTTACCATTAATAATTTGGGTACAAACAATTGAGGAAAATTTAAATGATTTAAAATGAAAAAATACAACGATTTAAATAAAATAAAATAAATAAATAAAAAGAAAAGAAAAGATGTAGTATAACATTTAAGAAAAATATGTTTGATATATATAATAAGATAATTTAAATAAAAATGTAGAGATATAATACAAATATAAATAAAGAAAATGATTAAATAAATAAATAAATAAAAGGATCAAATAAGATAAGTAAAAAAAATGTAGAGTAATAATACAAATAAAAATAAAGAAAATAATTAAAACATAAACTAAATTATAAAATAATATAAATATATAAAGTAAAAAAAGGATAAATAAATCAATTGTCATAGTTGGTATTCAAACTCCTGACAGATTTAGATTACTACATACTATATATATGGTAATTATTTTTTAATTTGGGGGTACAACTGTACCCCATATACCTTAACTAGATCCGCCTTTGGTTAGGACTTCGTTAGGATACTCTAATTTCACTTGTAAAAAAAAAATAAAGTAATAACATTTTAACAAAAAGTGATACTCGAACTAATAAAAAGTGATAATTATAGTTGTACAGTTGTGAAAATTTTGTAGAATAAATAAAAAGCAAAATTTTCAATAAAAAGTTATAATATATTTGATAAAAAGTAATAATTATTTAAGAATATATATAAAATGGTCTCATGCAAGTGATGCCCAATTAATTTTAGTATGAATATATCATTTAATTAAAGAGTGGAATACAAGAATATATAACACCAAATTAAAATAAGTGATTCTGACCCTATTTTCTCCATGCATTGCATACTTATAGAAATTAACTTAATATAACTTAAGGTAACGAGTTTCTTGAGTATGTCAAGCTTCATTACCATCAAATACACACCTTTGTCTCCTCGTAGCCATTCTAGCATTAAAAGGTATCCTATTTTTTGTATTTTTGAGTTTAAAATCAAAATCGCCTCATACAAATTTACTTATTCAAAATAATTTCAAGAAACTCTAGGACTTTAATTTTTTCTAAATTGTCTCATATCTTTTAAATTCTCACCTAAATGGTCTTTTCTACTTATGTCCGACTTTTCTAATTTCATGGGACTAAACCATGTGCTTTTACAAAAATTATGAGAAAAAATTGATGAAAAATATTATTTTGAAACGGAATCTGAAGTTCGAGACAAAAATAAATGTCCTAGATATTTTAAAATCTTTTTGAAGAAAGTAAAAACTTAGGGGACAATATTTAGTTTTAAACTTCTTTTTTCACTCCTCGCACTAATTACATTTGTGTTGTTTTACAATTAATTTTTTTTTTTTGGTTAATGTGGTTTGAAAAGAGATTTTATAAATTTTTCTATAGCATGTGAAAGGGGATCCAGATGTCCTGTTACATTTTGGTGTTATATCTCCTATTTCACGCATTAGACGAGTGATACGTATGCGGGGAGAAAAATTCAACATTTCCTCCTAGAGTTGATATTTTTCTTTTAGGGTATAGATTTTATTATATTCTACGTATCACTCGTTCAACGATTTGTAACAGACGATGTAATAGTAAATCCGGATCGTGTGCAAGGTGGTCTTTTTACATGAATAAACTTTTTTTTTTAAACGGTGGTATTTAATTTTTGAAAAGGTAGCTATACGATATGTAACTCTCAATTTCTATGATCCAAAGAAAAAACTCCTTTTTTTTTTACCATTTTTGTAGATTGTCCACCACTTCCACATTGCTTAACAGACCAAACAGATTGTCCATTCCGATCATACTCGATTTCAATGCAGCAGATTGCATCTGTTATTGTCAATATAATCTGTTTAATCCCCGTGAATACTCCATGATCCCACGGCTTCCCGCCCTCCCCCCCCCCCCCCCCACGGCCCCGGTCCATATGGAGCTGGATCCTTCACTAGCCAACGAACAACCTAACAACAACACGCATCTTCCAACATTCTTTAGTTTCTTGCTAATTTAACGTAATCATCTTATATACAAGAGTTAGTGTAACACCTCAAAAATTCTATACGTGAGTTTTCCTTGTGGCCCAACTCATAGAGGCCCAATACAAACAAAACGAAGTCCAACCCGCATGTTTGCTTTCCAAACCGTGTGAATGGAAGAGAAATCAGGATTTTATACACTTTCCTTATTTAACAAATTTCTTCCTGTCCAAGAAAATATCATCATACCTTTTATTTTTTTTAAGAGATATTCGTCTGCTATCACTTCCAAATTTATTTCTCTTGCTAAGGAAAGTTTGACTCCCTTACACGTTAAATTATATTTTGAGATTTGGCCAAGCCATTCAAGTATAAGTGGTTGATCATTCCTTAATTCCTTCACATACAACTATATTTTTTTATTTATTTTTATTTCTTCTTTCACGGCTGTTCTTCTTCGAAGAGAGGAGGGTTTCGACGGGGCTGATTACGACGTTCAACACACGAATCCGAGGTTTTTACGTGATCAATAGGTGGGATTTATTATGTGTTGTTTATTTATTTAAAACCCTACATGATGTGATTATACATGAACATGCTATGTTATCCGTGAATTATTAAGTACAAGTCATGGGTATTGAATCGCGATGCTTGCCAATATGGGTATTGAACCGAAAGGTGCTTGCCAACATGGGTATTGAACCGAAAGGTGCTTGCCAACATGGGTATTGAACCGAAAGGTGCTTACCAACATGATTTTAAATTTCAAGTTACAAGTGTAAGAATTTCAGTTTCACTCGTAGTAGCGTTTGAATGATAAATAGTGCGTAATTTATTTCACTGAGCGGTGGTTTGCTCACTCCCAATCAATCTCTCCCTTTCAGGTTAGCATGGCGGTAGCGTACAAGTGGTGGTGCGTTGGCAAGGGAGACTTAATAAAGACTTCAATAAGTTGCAGTCTATGTTTTTATTTATATTTTGATTTGTTTGAACATGGGAAAATTTCATAAGGATTTTACTGTTTTGATTTACATGGTAACTCGAGCAATTCCGTACTTCGATTATTTTTTTGATGAAATAGATGCACTTTATTTTATTTGAATATTTTCGAAAGTTTAAATAAAATTTTTATTTAAAAATTGATTTCGTTTCCTAGTTGAAATACAGCTAGTTAGAATAAAATTTTATATTTTAAATTCTTGAAAATTTTTGCATAAACTTACATGTCCGAACTTCTTAAACTTTACCTTCTTCTTTGCTAAATCACTTGTCTATTAATTTCTGCATGTTAGGCTTTTAATTATTTTTATATAAATTTGATAAGTCCTGTATGTTTCACATGTTATGATTTTAGAAAGTAAACTTTTGGTCCTTTCTTTAAAGGTTTTTGCTAAATACTCTTCTTAAAATTAAAGTTGCAAGAACTTATGGGGCTTGTCCACTTATTTAAATCATTTATCTTTGGATGCTCAATTATTTATTTATTCAATAATTAAAGTATTTTTTTATCACGTCCTATTTAATGATCTATTTATGAAATAAAATGGGAATTTCTTTATTTTTAAAATTTGGGGTGTGACAGATTGGTATCAGAGCATGTATGCGATTCTGTGTACTTGTTCAAAAATTATTTTTATTTTTATTTTTCCGCATATGCATATGTAAATGATTTATTTGCTATGAAAATATACATGAATAAATTAATAATAATTAAGTCTCTTGCTACGCATCCACCGAGTACGACGCCCACGCCAAACAAAGTATGAAAGATTTAAAATTTTCAACTATGTTTACATGTGAAATTATGTGCAAGTTAGGTTTTATTATTCCATGTGGATAAATTTATGAATTTCTATGCAAGATAGTTTGTTCTTACGTGATAAGAGGAACCGTGTTATGGTAGATGGACAATATAGCTAGACAACAAGCTTACAGAAATTATCAGCGCAATCTGCGCCATGATTTGGCAACACACATCGCTATAATGCTGCAAGAATGGAGAGACAAAGTGGGAAGTGAAGAGAACAAACCAAATTGCAACTTGCTAGCTCAAAATAAGACTTTTCTATGATTATATACCTAACCTGTCTTGAACTTCTTTAAAACTCACGTCTTCCTTCATCCATTAGTTTTTGTCTCATTTTTCTCTTTCTACTTTTCTTCCCCAGTCTCCTTCTCTCCTAGCTTTATTTTTTTTAATTCAAAATAAAATCAGATACACAAATGTTATATATTTATATACACGCTTACGAACCCATGCAATTCTGTCGTTAATTCTTCTTCCCAAAAAAGGGGTAACATACGAATACAGTTGGTATGGCGGAATCGGTGGAGCTGCCTGGTCGACTCGCAATTCTTCCGTTTTGGAACAAAGTTTTGCTACCTGGTGCTATTATTCGTATTCGATGCACTTCACCCAGCAGCGTCAAGTTGGTAGAACAAGAGTTGTGGCAAAGCGAAGAGAAATGAATAATTGGTATTCTCCCAGTCCGTGATGCTGCTGTGGAGCCTTCATTATCTGGCTCAGTGCCATCTCCAGGGGAAAGGAGCTCGAAAACCCAAGAGGAAACTTCTGATTCCCCCAAGCAAGGTGGTAAGAATGAACAGGAAGTTATATATTGGCATAATAGGGCAGTCGCTGCCCGAGCTTTACACCTGTCAAGGGGAGTGGAGAAACCAAGTGGAAGGGTCACCTACATTGTTGTTTTTGAAGGTCTGTGCAGATTCAGTGTACAAGAGCTTAGCACTAGAGGAACATATTATACGGCCAGGATCACCCCCTTGATATGACAAAAGTTGAAATGGATCAAGTTGAGCAAGATCCTGATTTTATTGCATTATCCAGACAATTCAAGGCCACAGCTACGGAACTTATTTATGTTCTTGAACAGAAACAAAAAAACAGGTGGAAGGACTAAAGTTCTCCTGGAGACAGTTCCTGTGCACAAGTTGGCTGACATATTTGTAGCAAGTTTCGAAATTAGCTTCGAAGAGCAGCTATCCATGTTAGATTCTATTGACGTGAAAGTGAGGCTTTCTAAAGCAACTGAATTGGTTGATAGGCATTTACAGTCAATTAGGGTCGCAGAGAAGATAACTTAAAAGGTTGAGGAACAATTGTCCAAATCGCAGAAAGAATTTCTCCTCCGTCAGCAGACATACCCCAGATGAGGGCCATAAAGGAAGAGACACGATGGTGAATGCCTTAGAGGTCAGGGATGATGCTTCAGATGCCACGAGGTCGGGCATAGAATTCAAGATTGCACCAAACCACGTAACTATGTGCCGGATCAACTGGGACCGCCTGCAAGAGGGAATCAAAGACAAGCTACCGGAGGTCAAGGAAGAGTCTTCGCCATGAACCAGAATGAAGAGGATAAGGAACAAGGAGTCACTACAGGTACTTTATCAGTGGGTAACTTCCGAGCTTTCACACTGTTTGATACTGGTGCTTCACATTCTTTCATATCTGCTAAGTATTGTCGTAAGATTCGTTGTGAACTAATCAAGAGTGACGAGTCTCTTGAGATTAGTCTGCCTTCGGGAGAGAAGATTCTCACGTATTTATTAGTGGATAGCCTCGACGTATACATTGAAGAAATCAACTTTAGTGCCAAACCCTACGTTATAGACATGCATGAGTTCGATTTAATACTAGGAATGGATTGGCTTACACACCATCGAGCCATATTCAGGTGCATGGAGCGAGAAGTGATCTTAACAGTGCCAGAATCCAAGGAAGAAATCATCCACAAGATTAAAAGTGGTGTGATACCCCGAGTTTTGTCTGCTGCGAAAGCATCAAAGATGCTTAAGAAGAAGTCGTGTCAAGGATATTTAGTGAACATTATGAACTCTAAGATCTCGGAAGTGTCACCCAGCAACATACCAGTAGTGCAAAACTTTCTAGATGTCTTTCCGGAGGAATTACCAGGGATACCACCAAACCGCCAAGTGGAATTTTCGATAGACCTACTTCCTGGATCAGCACCAGTTTTCAAGGCCCCTTACAGAATGGCACCCATGGAGCTACAAGAGCTGAAGATTCAACTGCAAGAGCTTCTGAACTTAGGATTTATTCGCCCAAGCGTATCACCATGGAGAGCACCAGTTCTATTTGTCAAGAAGAAGGACGGTTCGATGAGAATGTGTATTGATTACCGTGAACTCAATAGACTGACAGTGAAGAACAAGTATCCCTTACCGAGAATCGAAGACCTATATGATCAACTTGAAGGAGCTAGTACCTTTTCCAAGATTGACTTGAGATCTGGATACCACCAATTGAGGGTGAAGGAGACAGATATTTCTAAGACGACTTTTAGGACTCGGTATGAACATTACGAGTTTGTTGTAATGCCATTTGGCTTAAGTAATGCACCTGCTGTGTTTATGGACCTGATGAATCGAGTATTCCACCCATATCTCGATCAGTTTGTCATAGTCTTCATCGATGACATTCTTGTCTACTCGAAGGACGAAGCACAACATGAGGAACACTTGAGATTAGTATTCGAAACACTTCGCAAGGAGAAGCTGTACGCGAAGTTTAAGAAATGTGAATTTTGGTTGAACCAATTCGCCTTTCTTGGACACGTGGTGACATCGCAAAGAATCGAGGTGGATCCATCGAAGATTGAAGCTGTGAATCAATCAAACGTACAAGAAATTTAGAGTTTCTTAGGACTAGCGGGCTATTATCGGAGATTTATTGAAGGATTTTCAAAGATAGCCGGTCCTTTGACGCGCTTGACTCGAAAAGGCGAAAAGTTTGTTTGTTCTGAGAAGTGTGAAGAGAGTTTCCAAAAATTGAAACATTACTTGACCACAGCGCCAGTATTGACGATACCTAACCAAACGAAGAATTCACTGTCTACAGTGATGCATCAAAACAAGGACTTGGATGTGTTTTGATGCAACATGGGAAGGTTATTGCATTCGCTTCAAGACAGTTGAGGCCGCACGAGGTAAACTACCCTACACACGATTTGGAGTTGGCAGCAGTTGTGCATGCCTTGAAGATTTGGCGACACTACCTATATGGAGGAAGATGTGTGATCTTCACGGACCATAAGAGTCTAAAATATCTTTTCACTCAAAAGGAGCTCAACATGAGACAACGAAGATGGTTAGAGTAGGTGAAGGACTATGATTGCTCAATTGAGTACCATCCAGGCAAGGCTAACGTGGTAGCTGATGCATTGAGCCGGAAAACAAAAATGGACCTTAGTAGTCTACACACCGAGCGTGAGGAGTTGGTCAAGGAATTCGCCAAGATGCAAATCGAGTTGGTGACATCACCCCCGGCACAAGAGCGACTTTTGCATCGTTGGAGATACTGCCGAGTTTGAAAATGGAGATAAAGGGAGCTCAAGAGCAAGATCACTTTTTGCAAGGAATGAGGAAGAAGGCACAAGGAGGCGAATACAATTGCTTCAAAGTGGATGACGAGGGAGTGTTGACTCTAAACGGAAGAATATGTGTTCCAATGGTTGAAGAATTAAGAGAGAAGATTTTAGTAGAGGCACATGGAGCTTCATACACCGCTCATCCGGGAGGAACAAAGATGTATCAAGATTTGAAAGAAAGGTTTTGATGGAGAAGTATGAAGCGAGATATTGGATATTTCGTTGAGAGATGTTTAACTTGCCAACAAGTTAAAATTGAACATTAGCGACCAGCCTGAAAGCTTAAACCACTCGAGATTCCTGAGTGGAAATAGGAACAAATTGCCATGGATTTCGTTGTGGGACTACCAAGATCATCAAAGGAAAACCACGCCATTTGGGTCATTGTTGATCGATTGACTAAATCGGCGCACTTCTTACCAGTGAAGATGACATTCAAGATGGAGCAGTTCGCTCAGTTATATGTTCAAGAAATAGTAAAACTTCATGGCATCCCAATTTCAATAGTGTCCGATAGAGATGCGCGCTTTACTTCAAGATTTTGGGAAAGTTTGCATAAGGCCATGGGAATAAGATTAAACTTCAGCACGCCTATCATCCGCAAACCGATGGGCAATCCGAAAGAACAATCCAAATTTTGGAGGATATGTTAAGAGCGTGCACACTCGATTTTGATGATGCATGGGAAAAATTCCTACTTCTAGTCGAGTTTGCCTACAACAATAGTTATCAAGCGACCATCAAGATGGCCCCTTATGAAGCGCTTTATGGAAGGAAGTGTAGATCGCCATTATATTGGAACGATGTTGGTGAGAAGGCTGTCCTAGGCCCCAAAATGATAGAAGAAGCAGTGGACAAGATTAGAGTCTTTCGAGAAAGAATTAAGTCTGCTCAAGATAGACAAAAGTCTTATGCTGATCAAAGAAGGAGAGATCTACAATTTTAAATTGGAGAACATGTCTTCTTAAAGGTTGCACCCACGAAGGGTGTTATACGATTCGGAAGAAAGGGAAAGCTTAAGCCCCGTTTTGTCGGGCCATTTGAAATTCTCGAAAGAATAGGAGTACTAGCTTATCGCTTGGCTTTGCCGCCTGAATTTTCTACGGTTCATAATGTCTTTCATGTGTCAATGTTAAGGAAGTATATTCATGATCCAAGTCATGTGGTGAACTTCTCAATACTCAAGATTAGCAAGGACCTAACATACGAAGAAGAACCTGAGGCAGTCTTAGAAAGGAAGATCGTAAGAGCCCAAAATCATGACATGTCATTCATTAAAGTGCAATGGAGCCGGCACACTCAAGATGAGGCTACGTGGGAACGAGAGGATGAAATACAAGCAAGATACCCCTCTTTCTTCACGGGTAAGATTTATGTCTTTACGATTAGAATTTCGAGGACGAAATTTTTATTAGTAGGGAGGGATGTAACACCTCAAAAATTCTATACGTGAGTTTTCCTTGTGGCCCAACTCATAGAGGCCCAATACAAATAAAAGTAGTCCAACCCGCATGTTTGATTTCCAAACCATGTGAATGGAAGAGAAATCAGGATTTTATACACTTTCTTTATTTAACAAATTTCTTCCTGTCCAAGAAAATATCATCATATCTTTTATTTTTTTTAAGAGATATTCCTCTGCTATCACTTCCAAATTTATTTCTCTTGCTAAGGAAAGTTTAACTCCCTTACATGTTAAATTATATTTTGAGATTTGGCCAGCCATTCAAGTATAAGAGGTTGATCATTCCTTAATTCCTTCACATACAACTATATTTTTTAATTTTTTTTATTTCTTCTTTCACGGCTGTTCTTCTTCGAAGAGATGAGGGTTTCCACGGGGCTGATTACGACGTTCAACACACGAATCCGAGGTTTTTACGTGATCGATAGGTGGGATTTATTATGTGTTGTTTATGTATTTAAAACCCTACATGATGTGATTATACATGAACATGCTATGTTATCCATGAATTATTAAGTACAAGTCAAGGGTATTGAATCGCGATGCTTGCCAACAAGGGTATTGAACCGAAAGGTGCTTACCAACATGATTTTAAATTTCAAGTTACAAGTGTAAGAATTTCAGTTTCACTCGTAGTAGCGTTTGAATGATAAATAGTGCGTAATTTATTTCACTGAGCGGTGGTTTGCTCACTCCCAATCAATCTTCCCCTTTCAGGTTAGCATGGCGGTAGCGTACAAGTGGTGGTGCGTTGGCAAGGGAGACTTAATAAAGACTTCAATAAGTTGCAGTCTATGTTTTTATTTATATTTTGATTTGTTTGAACATGGGAAAATTTCATAAGGATTTTACTGTTTTGATTTACATGGTAACTCGAGCAATTCCGTACTTCGATTATTTTTTTGATGAAATAGATGCACTTTATTTTATTTGAATATTTTCGAAAATTTAAATAAAGTTTTTATTTAAAATTGATTTCGTTTCCTAGTTGAAATACAGCTAGTTAGAATAAAATTCTATATTTTAAATTCTTGAAAATTTTTTGCATAAACTTACATGTCCGAACTTCTTAAACTTTACCTTCTTTTTTGCTAAATCACTTGTCTATTAATTTCTGCATGTTAGGCTTTTAATTATTTTTATATAAATTTGATAAGTCATGTATGTTTCACATGTTATGATTTTAGGAAGTAAACTTTTGGTCCTTTCTTTAAAGGTTTTTGCTAAATTCTCTTCTTAAAATTAAAATTGCAAGAACTTATGGGGCTTGTCCACTTATTTAAATCCTTTATCTTTGGATGCTCATTTATTTATTTATTCAATAATTAAAGTATTTTTTTATCACGCCCAATTTAATGCTCTATTTATGAAATAAAATGGGAATTTCTTTATTTTTAAAATTTGGGGTGTGACAGTTAGTCTCCTGTAAATCAGGTTTATGTTGTAAATCTTATGATTCCCCTTTAATTTAAAGCCTAGCAATACGTAGGGTATAATAAAATTGGAAGGAGGGACCACAGGGTTAACACTCTAAACCCGATTTACACAAGTGTTTGCCTATATACAAATATGTACCTCTTCACTTTGTCCTCCTCGCTTTCCCATTTTGTAAGGCCAATCGTAGTGGTCGACTTTCTTAGCCACCAAAGCTGTTTGATTGCTTATTTTAGTGGGAGAACCTGACGATGACGCATAAGGTTTTTCATTTAACACTGGAGAAACAGTTGCATCTCTTATATTGGGTTTGAGCACATGAACGCCTATGGCGTCGAGGAACAATCCCTTCCTTCCATGAAACCCAATGATGTTTGGTCCTTCTTTTAACTTGGTTGTGAAATACTCCCCTTGCTCTTCTCTATAAGGTCCATGCCTTCTTTTTATGGTGTGAAAACTGAGTGATTTGATTACATTAGGACCCATCATCATTGCTGGTCCATAGTAACCTGATAAGTGAGTCAAGACCTCTGATGGATAATCAAACACAATCTGCAATGAAAAATATATAACACTTGACTATATATATAAATCATCAACATGCCTCAAGTTGGATAGCTTTAAAAAAAAATAGAACAATAATAGTAGTACATATAATTAACTTCAATGGGAGGGATAAGCTTTTGTAGGTTCCAATATATTCTTATGAAAATGTCTACTTTTACAAGTTACAAAACTATATATATTCTCTTTTAATAATAATACATGAAGTTTAAATAGCTTATTCGTATAGGTTATGAATCTTTTGCCGTGCACAATCCATTGTGATCTTTTACAATGCAAAGAACACAATAATTGTGGTTGTAGTGGAAGTAACATAACAAGTTTAATACTGCAACTGTTTATAACGCGTGTATCCTATTACATTATCGGACTTGAATGATCCTGTGCCTCCATTTTTGCTTCGCCACACAGTCTGACCATTTTGATCATTACAAACTCTAATCGAAACTATACAAACATTACGCGACAGGTTAATTTGTCGAATACCATCATAAACTCCATCATCAAACAAACTCCCACCATTACCACCCCAAGGTCCAGATGTCACAACCCCTTCAACCTTGTTGGATGCCTGTCTTTCAATCTTGCTCTCAATTTTCTTACAACCATCATTGGAAATTTGAAAATTATCTTCTAAGTTCCATTACACTATTGCAAAAAAAAAAAGATTGTTATTAATAGTCTTATGAAACTTAAGCAAGATCTTGATGAAGCTCTCAAGAACTCACACACTTGATTGGTTAATCACTCACGTTTCACTCCGAATTGATTGATAAAACGAAAATGAAATAAAAACGATTAACACAAAGATGTATAGTGGTTCGGCGTAAGCCTACATCCACTTTTATAAGAGAAGAATTCACTATGATGATGATGAAGGTTACAAAACATACAAGCACACTTATCAAACCCTAACTCTTAATGCTTGAAACTGATATGTTAAAATGATGTGATGAAGATGATGAAACCAACTGATCTTTCTTCAACTTATATGGATGATTAATAAACGTTTTGATCCCCTTTCATCTAATCAACCGCATGCACACTGAATCAGTTGTAAGCAATTGATCTTGCAACCGTTTGATACTTCCAGCTGATGCTTCTAGATGCTTCCAGCGTAATGCCATCAGACTGATCTCCTCAACTCCAAACTTGATCCAATGGCTCATGCATGCAATCCTCTTGTCACTTGATCAACCAATGAATGACCTCCACGTGTGGCGTTTGCTTATTCTCATGCAACATACACACATGCAAGTCTACACCTTCACAAATCTCCAACTTAGACCTTGCATCACCATGTTAGCTTCATCTTCTCCACCTTACTGCTCTTAAAGGTTGTAGCCACCTTTCTTCCTTGCTTAATTCAATTGAATCAATTGCTTACACAGTTCATACTTCTGAACTGGTAAGGCTTTAGTGAACATGTCAGTCGGATTTTCAGTAGTCTTGATATTCTTGACACTAACTACTTCCTTGTCAATCATGTCCCTTATGAAATATAATCTCACATCAATGTGCTTGGTCTTTTCATGGTATCCCTGATGCTTGGAGAGATGCACTGCACTCTGATTATCACAATACACCTCAATCCCTTCTTGCTGAACACCAAACTCATTCAGTATTCTAGTCAGCCAAACTCCCTCTTTGATTGCTTTAGTGAGAGCAACAAATTCTGCTTCTGTAGTTGATAGAGCCACTATATGTTGATGTGTTGTCTTCCAACTTACTGCAGTACCAAACAAGTTAAAAACATAACCAGTAAGTGACTTCCTAGTATTAAGATTTGCTACATAATCAGGATCAACATATCCAGCTACTGCCTTATCCCATGAAGCCCTTTTCTGAAACTTCAAGCCTGTTGTGATGGTACCTTTCACATATCTAAGTGCCCATTTCACTGAGTCCCAATGTAGTAGACCTGGATTGCTCATAAACCTACTAATCATGTTCATCACATAAGCTAAGTCTGGCCTGCAACATACCATTGCATACATCAAACTGCCAACAGCACTTGCATAAGGTATGTTGCTCATCTCAATTTTCTCTTGATCTGTCTGAGGAGCTTGGAGTAGTGACAGACTCACTCCTTGCTTTGCTGGTGTTGTTACTGATTTACTGAGATTCATATTGTATCTCTTCAACACTTTATCCAAGTATGATTCTTGGAACAACTTTAGCTCACCAGCTGACCTATTTCTCTAAATCTGCATACCAAGAATCACCTTTGCTTCTCCTAGATCCTTCATATCAAACATCTGCTTAAGTAAAGCTTTTACTTCATCTATACCAGCTTGATCCTTACAAGCTATAAGGATATCATCTACATACAAAAGTAAGTATGTATAACACTCTTCCTTGAACCTAACATAGACACAGCTATCATGTAAGCTCCTGCTGAATCCATTTGATGTAATGTAATCATCAAACTTCAAATACCACTGCCTTGGACTCTGCTTCAGACCATACAAAGAATTCAAGAGTAAACAAGCCTTACTGTCAGCACCTTCTACACTTACACCATCTGGAATTTTCATGTAAATGTCTTCTTTTAAGTCTCCATGCAAGAAAGTTTCAGTAACATTCATCTGATGTAACTCAAGGTCAAACTGAGTCACTAATCCCAAAAGAATTCTAATAGAACAGTGCTTAACAATAGATGAGAATATTTCATTATAATCAACACCTTTTTTCTGTGAAAAAACTCTTGCCACAAGCCTTGCCTTGTACCTAACACCTCCTTCTTTGCTTGTAACAGGCTTCTTTTTGTAAATTCATTTACAACTTACTAACTTCTTGTTCTTTGGCCTTTCAACAATCTGCCAAGTTTTGTTCTTATGCAAAGATAGTAACTCTTCTTCCATAGCAACTATCCACTTGTTATTATCACTTCCTGACATAGCTTCATCATATGTTCTTGGCTCATAATTTTCTATATCAGATGCAACATACAATGCATATGATACTATATCAGCTTCCATGTATCTTACTGGAGCCTTGATCTGTCTTCTTAACCTATCTCTGACAAGCTGATAAGTGCTCAAGTCATATCTTGAACTTGATGAACCAGGTGAGCTCTCTTCACTACTCTTATCAGGAATCTTGTTGTCCTGTTGTGAATCTTTTCTTGCTTGCTCCACCAATATCAGTAGTGATAGATACTACAGAGTTTCTTTCAACTAATGGCACTTTTTCTCATTGAATGTGACATCTCTGATAGCAATAAACTTGTTAGCTTCATAACACCACAGTCTGCATGCTTTAACTTCCTTGGGGTATCCAACCATTACACATTTTACTGGTCTTGGTTCCAATTTATCCTGCTTCACATGAGAGTATACTTGACAGCCTATTATTCTCAAATGACTATAACTAGGAGCCTTTCCTGACCACACTTCTTCAGGTGGCTTGAACTTCAAAGCTGCTGATGGGCATATGTTGATCAAATAAGCTGCTGTAGTCACAAGTTCACCCCAAAACCCTTTTGTAAATCCTTCGCTGCACAGCATACACCTAACTCTTTCAAGCAGAGTTTGATTCATTCTTTCTGCAACTCCATTCTGTTGAGGAGTTCTAAGTGTAGTCTTGTGCCTCTTAATTCCTCTTTCTCTGCAGAAACTACTGAACTCCTCTGAAACAAACTCAAGTCCATTGTCTGATCTTAAGCATTTCAGTTTACCCCCTGTTTGATTCTCCACTTTAGTAAGCCAATCTTTAAATGCATTGAATTCTTGATCCTTTGATTTTAGGATTTTCACTCATAGCTTCCTAGAGTAATCATCTATGAAAGATATGAAATATCTTCCTCCTCCCATAGTTGGATTTCTGGATGGTCCCCATTGGTCTGTATGGACATACTGATTTTTTTCTGATGAAGAATGTTCTCCTGAACCAAATTTCAACCTCTTTGACTTACTTAGAATGCGGTCTTCACATTGATCCAACTTGCAGGTTGAACTTATGTCTAGTAGCTTCTGTCTTACTAGCTCTTGTAACCTCCTCTCACTTACATGAGCTAATCTACCATGTCACAGATGAACATCCTCTTGATCTTGTGAAGTGTTCAACTGGCCAGAGACAACTGATCTTTCAAGGAAGTAAAGATCAGAGCTCTTAACACCCCTCATTACTACTAACTTTCCTTTCATGAAGGTGAGTACACCTTTCTTCAAATAGTACTCACATCACAGAGAGTTTAACATTCCTAATGATATCAGGTTTCTTCTTAATCTTAGTACATATCTCACATTTGTGAGCAGCTTTATGGTACCATCAAACATTTTAAATTTGATAGAGTCAATACCCTCAATCTTGATGGCTTGATCATTGCCTAACAAGACTGATCCCTCATGATATGGTTTTAATTCAGTAAACCAATCCTTAACTGATGTCATATGGAAGGTGCAACCTGAATCTAACACCCACTGATCAGACACTTGACCAGAAACAACAACCAAAGCTTCAATGTAATCTTGATCCTTATTACCTTTATTTTCAGTTACCTGATTTGCATGAACCCTTTGTTTACCACCCTTTTTTGCAATCTTTCTTGCCACCATAGCTTTTCACTTATGACATTACTTCTTGAAATGACTAGGTTTGTTGCAGTGGAAGCAGTTATTGTTATCTTCATCTACTGATGAACTCTGATTCCCCTTTTTTTGTTTCTTCTTATCAGAGCCATCCTTCTTATCATTCTTGTTCCACTTGTTCTGTTTGTTGGCCACAAGACCTTCCCCTGCAACTGTATTATCTGATGTCTTATGGAGCACCTTTGCTTTGATTGCAAGGATCACTTGCTCCAAGGAAATTGATTCAAAATTCCCACACAATAGTGTATCTCTCAATCCTTCAAAAGATCTAGGAAGAGCTGACATTAGTATGACAGCCTTATCTTCACTTGACAGTGCTACATCAATATTTTCTAAATCATCTATGATCTTATTGAAATCATCTAGTCGATTTAAAATAGAATTATCTTCTGATACTTTGAAGGAGTAGAGCTTCTGCTTTGTATACAACCTGTTTGCCAAAGCCTTCACCATGTAAAAATCAGCAAGCTTCTTCCACATATCTCTTGCAGTTACTTCCTTTGAAACTTCTCTTAAAACTTTGTCACCTAAGCATAGTATGATTGCACTTCTGGCCTTTGATTGTTGATCTTGATCTGCGGCTTGTGGAACTGCATCAACAATTGCTTCTTGATTTTCTGGAAGCAGTTTGACAGCATCTGCCAATCCTTGTTGGATCAACACGGCCTCCATCTTCATCCTCCACAAACTGAAATCAACCTTTTCAGTAAACTTCTCCACATCAAACATAGTTGTCACCATGATCATTCTCTCTGATCTGATAACTTGTGGCTACTGCTTCTTCTTCTTCCCACAGACGGCGCCACTTGTTATGAAACTTAAGCAAGATCTTGATGAAACTCTCAAGAACTCACACACTTAATTGGTTAATCACTCACGTTTCACTCTGAATTGATTGATAAAACAAAAATGAAATGAAAACGATCAATACAAAGATGTATAGTGGTTCGGCGTAAGCCTACATCCACTTTCCTAAGAGAAGAATTCACTATGATGATGATGAAGGTAACAAAACTTACAAGCACACTTATCAAACCCTAACTCTTAATGCTTGAAACTGATATGTGAAGATGGTGTGATGAAGATGATGAAACCAACTGATCTTTCTTCAACTTATATGGATGATTAATCAATGTTTTGATCCCCTTTCATCCAATCAACCGCATGCACACTGAATCAGTTGTAACCAACTGATCTTGCAACCGTTTGATACTTCCAGCTGATGCTTCTAGATGCTTCCAGCTGTAATGCCATCAGACTGATCTCTTCAACTCCAAACTTGATCCAACGGCTCATGCATGCAATCCTCTTGTCACTTGATCAACCAATGAATGATCTCCACGTGTGGCATTTGCTTATTCTCATGCAATTTACACACATGCAAGTCTACACCTTCACAAATAGAAAACAAGAGCATGACATGAAAACTTTTAAAGTGACCTCATGAATCTTAGGTTCTTCATTCTGTTTGCTGAAATCGTGAGAGATCTGCAGAGATAGAATGATTGGTTGAGAAGCGTTGGGAACGTCCTTTTGTTTCACAGCCAAAATGAGATCATACTTTTTGCGAAGGTGTCCTTGAATCATTGAATATTCACACATTTGGGTCTCATTTGAAGAGATGGGTTTATGAAGAATTTCAGCATATACACCTATGGCATCAAGGAACTTGCCAGATTTGCCTAGAAATCCTACAATTTTTGCATGCATTTTGGGAAAGGTGAAATAGGTTCCTTGTTCAACCCCAAAAGGACCATATGATCTTTTATTGCTTTCAAAGGAGAGTGATCTGATAAGGACAGGTCCCCATTCTTGTAAGGTTCCATAATAGCCGTGTAGTGATATTAGAAACTCATCTGGAAAGTTAAGATTCACCTGAAAAAAAAAATTAAATAAATAAATAATTAAAGGTAACACTAAAGTTTATGGCTTTATGCACTAGGCCTATGAATTTGGCAGGCTACGTTTTTCATTATAAACAATGGTGAACTTTTGTTTAAAATCATTTTTTTACATTATTTTCGCATCATGCTTTTTTGAGATCCTTGTAAATGACCTTCATATAATAAATACCTGTTTATAATATCCTATGAACATTGTCTTAACAAGTGCGTGCATGATTTTAGTTTAAGATGTGGACCATATTTAAATGCATGTTACTTAACTCTATTTAATTTTCAGTATTCATTTATTACATATATTTAATTTTCTAATAATTTTTTGAAATTTCTTAAGCAAAAATGTAGAATTTGAAAGCTTTTAAAGCAATAAGTTATGAGGAGTTGTTCTGACTTTTTAAAATTCAGAGAGGAAACCTTTCTCTAAATTTAAAAGTTAAAATAAATAACGAATTAAAATTTAATTTTAGAGAAATACTCTTTAAAACTAGGGTTAATTGCAAAAAAAAAAATCACGAACTTTACTCATATTGCAAATTAATTCTCACTATTAATAAATTGCAAATTAATTCTCACGAAATTTATGTATTGTTGCAAAGCGTATCCTATTTGTGACTAAAAGTAGGAGTTTTTTGGGTGAATGAAATTTGTAGATTTTAGTTCAGACCTCTAATTAATTTACCTTTAAATGCATGAAATTTACTTTTTAAATTACAGAAAACATACTGCGCTCTAAATAATTAAAAAAAAAACCTAAGAATTATACAGGTTTTAATTTTGAATTTATAGTGACGAAGTAAAAATAAACAACCACCTTTAAGTATTATTGCAAAACGCTGTCAATTTATAACTAAAAGTAAGAGTTTTTTGGGTGCATGAAATTTGTAGATTTTAGTTCAGACCTCTAATTTGTTGATTTCACCCTTAATTTCGAATAAATTTGTAGGTTTTAGTTCAGACCTCTACAGCAAAAGAGGCAAAAAAAAATCTGATTTTCTTATTATATTTTGATGTTACATTTCTTGATGAAAATTAATGGATGAATGACAAGTAGGTCATGCGAATCAAAAAGCACTAAAAAATGTGTCAAAGCATTGATTTAATCTTGTCTAATGAAAATAGAAAAATTAAACATTTTTTTAATAAAAATAATTATTTTGGTGAGAATTTAAAAGTTATGAAACTATTTTGGAGTAATTAAGTTTCTTAAAACCATTTTTTTGAATAAATGAAATTTGTCTGGGAAGATTTTGATTTTAAATTTTTAAGGCTAGTATTACCTTGTGAATCCTAGTCCCTCCGGTGCCACCATGAATATCAGACCAAACTGATTGTCCACTGACATCGTATTCGATCCTTACGGAGTCAATGGCAGATGCATGAGCTATCTCCAATTGTCTTACAGTAGAGTGTACACCATCATCCCAATAATATCCATCTTGACCTCCCCACGGCCCCACTACTGTCATCTGTTGCCCATAGTTCTGCATCCCAACATTAATCATCAATATGAACAATTTAACTTTTTATCGATCATAAACATTTTACGTTAAATTACATTTAAAAATGAATAAAATTGGTGTATATCAGCAATTATAATGGGGCTCTCAACGCTCGTGTAACTAGGAATGCAAAATTGTTGTAGTAGTACACTGCTGAGCGCTTTATTATTGTTTCGTCCTTAGGATTTTTTAATTATGCTTTTTCTCCTTAGTTTGATATTTTGCCCTTAATTTATCAAATTATTATCTTTTAAATTTAAAATGGAAAAATATATTTTTTGTCATGTTCAAAGGAACTCATTTAAAATTAATAACGTCTTTTACTTTTAATTTGCTCCTAAAAATTGTATTTTTTGTCCCACTTAAATTTTTTTTTTTTATAACAAAAATTGCATCTTTGGTTCTTGTTAGGATTTTGGAACAAAAAATGCAGGTTTTGAGACCATTCGAATCTAGAAATACAATATTCGAAACAATTTTGAAATTATAAAACTTTTTTCTTAAAAAAAAATGAGCATCTTATACTGGATCAAAACTGCATTTTTTCTGATTTAAAATTAAGAGAATCAAACCGACTGTGTAGATCTAAAATTTGCACAAGCATGTGTTCAAGAGATACACTCCAGGAAATAGTGGAGCAGATCTACATGTATGATGATGGAGATATGAAATGTTACCATTTTTTCGCAATCTTTGGGGTTGCAGAAGAAAATGAGATCAATTTATATATATGTGCAACCAAAATAAGGGGAATGTGGAACAGTCTTTTAGATACTTGTGTCCATATAGCAAGAGAAATTCTGGGTTCCACTTTGGATGGAAAACATTCATAGACAGAGAATTCGATTCTAGACTTGCTTTACTAAAGTGATTTATGTTATAACAATATGAACGATCGAAATTAAAAGATAAGGTATTTATATTATTCTCTAGCTTATGAAGATCTTATTAAGTATGAAGCACTCGCTTATAAGATGGATAGTGAGACGGATCGATCTATTTACTAAAGTATATTTATTATATAGGTAAAATATGTTTATTAGTAATTAAAATAAATTTATGATGAATCATATTATAACATATTAAATTATATATTGATGTATCATTTATCATACTTTAAAATAGCATACTCCCACGTTCCATCCATAAATCATCATTTGCTTTTGCACTTGCATTAAGGAGTATTATTATTTTATGTTTAATGAATAGTTGTATTAGTAATGAGTGGTAGACCATATGTGAGACTCTTTTAAGAGGAAAATGGAGACATTTGAAGGGGGACACCCAATATAGTAAATTGGAACCTTTCGGATGGATGGAGAAAATACTTTAACTACCAAAAAACATACTCTACATATATAAGAGTTGTATTATTTTAACACATCTTACATATCATCTCATATAAATATTGTCTCACCAAAGACTTTATTTTCAAAGATATTTAAAATTGTGATAGGACATCTAATAGTAGGGTACACCATTTAAAATTAAAATTATATTATATGACAATTAATTTATTTTAAAGATATTTCCTTTTATGAAGTATGCACATTCGCGATTTATAATACCTCTTCCACCAATCTCCATAATAACGACGGTGGAGTCCCTAATGGTGGGTACATCATTTTAAATTAAAATTTTGTTATAAGACTATTGGTTTTACTTTTTTATTAAGATTGGTGATGAGAGTGAAAATAAGCGTGTCTGAGTGTCCAATTTAACATTATTATGGAAATTATAGTTATATATTAGCACAAGTATCTTATATTTGATATATGTGAGAAAAAGATGCATTTGAGGTGTTTTATTGCGTTTTAGGTGGAAAAAGGATCAAAAGTGCAAAGTTGGAGAAAAAGTGCAAATTGTGCAAGAATGCTGAAAAACGCACGTCCAACTTGTGTAATTTTTCTGTGTATTTTAGAGCTCAGAACTGAAAGTGTGATATTTGTTTGGAAATTCACAGAAGAGAGGATCATTTTGGCGTAAGAAACACCTCAATTGAAATCCAAACAAGAAAGTTATGATCAAAATGGTGACGTCGCCGCAAGCTGTTCCTGCTCAGCACGGTTGTGTCACTTTGCATAACTTGTTATACATTCAAATGCTAGATATTTTGTAAGTTCTTTATATGTATAGAAATCCAAGGAAGAGAAGATCGCGTGAGCACAAGAATCACTCAAATCGGAGTTTGGATGTGGAAGTTATACGTGAAACGGTGAGACTGCGCAAGCTGGTTCGACCTCACTGATCTGGTTCGACCACTGATTCGGGTCGAACCAAGAACCTGAAAATTTTTTACAGAGTGGTTCGATATCCCTGATCTGGTTTGACCAATCCCAAAGGTCGTACCAAATGCCTTGGATAGCTCCAGATCCGTATTTTTACACCCTCAGTACGTGTATTTCGTATTTTCCAAGAAAAAGCTCATCCAAGGTACATAAGGATAGCTTACAAGTATAAAAACGGATGTAGATCACAACAAGAAAGGAGACCACAACACAATCATCCTACACCCCACAAGGGGGGATCACCCCCCAAACATCATCCACATCTTTTCCTCCATCCATCTATCACTGTGAAGATTTGTCTGTGGAATCAAGAAGAGAACTAAGAGGGGGATTCAAGACGAAGAAGGACGCGACGACTCCCGCATCTAGAGTTTTATTCATTTCCTAATTTATCTTGAATTTTCCAGACATATGGGTAAGATCTATCCAATCTCCATGATTGTTCTTCGCAACATCATGGGTGATGAGTGTTTTCTCAACACACAAAATTAATCCTCAAGTATAAGGATATCAATTATAGTCCTGATAGGTGACCAAGTGATTATCAAACCCGAGGGATGGATTATTATCAATTTAATTATATTCTAATTAACTAAAACTATGTTGGCAAATTGGTTTGGAATAGTTACGAAACTAAATAGCATATAATTTAAATAACGAATTAAATAAGCAAGCAATAGAGAAAATACGGTTGTGATCAAGTAAGAAATTAGGTAGTTCTTCGGGTCATCCAGTTTTACTTATTAATTTCCTTTCCATGTGTTGATGTCCGACTCTGCCTTATGGTCTATGGACTTATCACTAAACCATGCAAGTTCACTCTATAGACACAAGTAAACATGCGTATGACACGTGTGAATATCCTCGGAGCAAGATATATAATTCACCCCTCTTTCTAGGTACTATCATTATCAATTATTTCCCGTGCACTTAGTACTCTAACCCGATATGATCTCCCTTTATAGGTACTATGACGTTATATTATTTATCCTACTTATTAACCCGAATAATATTCAATTAACAAGTATTCATATAAGATAGTTCTAATAAGACTTCAGAATCCCTTCACTTAGAATTATAACATGTAATTCTGCTCAGCAGTGAACGCACTCAATCATTAACCAAAATATATATTCAGACTCTGCATAACAGTTAATGATGCATAAAACGACTATGAGTATGAATTGAAAAAGCACAATCTTATATAAATAATCCACAAGTAGTGTTTTACGGAGTTTACACATAGAAATTTAATTAACTCATAAAATTTCATAACCCTAGAATTACCGGAGCAGCTCTAGCTCATGATTGATCTAGGAACAATTATGGTTGATTGGTATCATCTTACTTGGTACGCCAGACGAACCTCTTTTCACGACTCTTTCGGTTGATGGTAGGGTTTCGGTGGTGGATGGATGATAAATGATGTGTGTCTTTCTCCTGCGAAGGCTCTTCTTTTATACTTGTGGAACCTCCTTATGGGCATAGGATGGGCTTTTGCTTAAGGCATACGTCAAATTTGATAAGAAAACTCTGGAATTACCATAAATAGAAGCAGCAAGAATCCGCTCGACCACACTTGGACAAGTCGAGCATGGCTTTCAAATCGAACAATGTTCGAGCAAACTCTCTGTACAAGTTTTCACATTTTGCTCGATTCGACCTCATCTGCTCGACCAGAGTGATGCTGGTCGAGCAACATCTCCAAGTCGAGCAAGCTTACTGTAAGAATTGCGCATTCTGCTCGACTTAACCACCTCAGCTCGACCAAAGTAATGCTGGTCGAGCAACGTCTGGAAGTCGAGCAATCCTCAAAAATTGTCTCAAAAAATTGTGTCTTCCAATTTTGAGCCCTTTCGATCTGTTTTCCTGTATAAATACACTAAAAACCCTTATCTTCTATGATTCGTGGCTTTTCCATAAATATTCTGATTCGTCTCAATAAAAGACTCAATCGTACTCAATTTCCAAATAAATCAAAGCCCAAAATATGTGAATTTACACTCTCATCAAACCCCCAAACTTACATGTTGCTCGTCCCGAGGCTTCGAAAATGAAAACAAATCCAGAGAGTGTAATCACAAAATCAAGCACAACCTATTCTGACACATGTAATTATATCAACTCAAAACATGCAATCCATCATACCTTTCATTCATGCAAAAACATCAATAAATCACAATACTTCTACGAGTACTAAGTCATCTAGCTCATGGGTAAGTGTTTACTCTCTCTCTCTCAAGTGTAAAAGATGTACACTTTATGGTTAGTATCGACACTCAATTTCAATTGATATACTCGCGTGACTATAAGCTTGACAAGGGTCTCAAAAATCCATTCATAACTATTTCAATATTAGGATCACACAGGACTTGCATTTAGGTTGTAATATTGGCTCTTTGGTAAAGGTAGGAGAATATAGATAAGTAACTAAATTACTAGTAAAGAAGTACCTTGGAGAATTGCTTTTCAACAGCTTCCTTCTTTTCTCTTTTGTCTTTCTTATGATCACTTCAATTTGCGCTTCCTCCATCTTTACTTGGATCAACATCTTTTCTTCGCAGTAGAATACCAATTCTGGTGTCTTAGGGCATAAGGGTACCAGTTTCGGGCACTACCCTTTCTAGCATTAGGGATATCAGTTTCAGACACTATTCCTTGTAAGATTTAACCACTTGTCTTTTGATTCTTATTACACCAAATCTCTCCTTCCTATTTCTCTTCATATAATATTCATTTACCTCCACTCTTTACTAGTAATAGGTGTTCAAAGCTCAAAAGGTAAATGGCTATTTATTAAAGGCTTGCCAAAGAAAAAGCTTAAAGGCTCAAAAGGGGCTTCCAATGATAATCATATAATAAGGTAGGCTAAATTTTGCTAAGTGACGTAATCAATAACAATGGCCTAAGATCATTTCCTAGCATCTATCAATTATAGACTTCAAACAAGACTCCAAGTCAAGTTCTAGAATATGAGTATACAAACGACTCTCAAGAATAAACTATTATGCTTATAGCACGATCAAAGGGCTCAAATCCTCACATGGTTAATAGAATCCTAAACACTCTTCAAAGCACGTAATCAACATCAATTTTCTATGAACTACAAGTAAAATAGTGTTGGCACTTGGATCGTTTGATTAATGTGACCCGTTAGGGATCCTTGTGTTTCTAATATCAGCGGAAGCAATAAATCATAGAAACGATTACCGTTCACCAGGGTATGTAGAAGATGAAGGATTCTTGCTGGCAGACTGTGCAGTCCCACGAGAATAACCATAACTTCCTCTTCTGATGTCGAAATCGAATGACATTTGTGCTCAGACGATCCTCTCTTCAATGGCTTTCCGTCAGTATATTGATCATCGAATTCTGAGCATTATACGATTTTATATAAATTTCGCAAGGTGGCGGACATCAGCAACAAACTACCTTCTGATCTTCTGCCGTATGTCCCAAGTCCGATCTCGACTTCGTGTGGGCGACGATCTACTAGACCTTCTCAATCTCCTCTTAACCCTCATCACACGTGAATAATGAATAAGATTAGGGTTCCAGATAAGCTGAGGTGACTTATATACATGGGCTACAGCAGGGACCAGGAGGAGAAATTGGGTTGGGCCTCCATTGGGCTTAAGTATCCAATCTTAGCCCAAAGCTTATACTTAAGTCCAATAATAATAATATATTCCACTAAAATATTATTACTGCACTGCCATTCCAATCCCAAAATTACGTTTTGGGCTCCTTCTTATTATGAGCCCGTTAGTCTCCCCATGTTTAAGATATACAATGTCCATTAATTAATTTAAGTTACTGACAACTCAATTAATTAATTTCTCATCCAAGAGTAATACCACTCAACCTCATTATCATGCCGGAATAAATTCCACCTGCAAGGTTTACATGATAATCCTTATGAGCTCCTCAAGGGGACTTCATCAACCTATGACGGACACGGATTCATTCTACAATCAACAGCACACCTAAGAGACAACATTACTTCCCAACTCACCAAGTTTGTTGATTTAATTACATGTAAATCTCACTCATTGATGAATCAAAGAAATACATATTGCCCTATTTGTCGAGGTTATTGTATAGGTATTAAGAGCACGAACTTCCATAATAACTGAGATCAAGTCCTCCTATAAGTCAGTATAAGTCGAACGATCTCAAGCGGTCCTGCTCAATACACACAAGTGCACTAATGTGATTCTATAGCCAAGACAAGCTAATACCAAATTACACTACAACCATCCCGATAGAGAGTCCTCGTCTATCTCAGTTGTGAGCATCTGTTTATACTTTATAAGAAAACCGATAATATGATCTTCCGCGTGTTGTCGCACAACATATTATCTACAGTATAAAGTAAGTGGACTATTGCATCGTGCATATAAATAAATTATAAGACGCAATCATTTGATCGTATGATTCTCATTTCAAATTAATTGTTATAACATTGTTCATACAAAAAGCTAGAATTTTAGTATATAATCCAACAATCTCCCACTTATACTAAAAGACTATGCTGTCATGTCTTCCGCCATACATCTGGTTCCCACTCCTACTACACGACCATCAAAAGCTTTCGCTTTAAGTTCCTTGTAAATGGATTTACTAGGTTATCATCCGATGCAATCTAGGCGACAACAACCTTCCCCTCATCATACAATTTCTCGTAACAGGTGGTACTCGCGCTCCATGTGTTTAATTGTCTTATGGACTCGTGATCTCTTCAAGTTTGCAACTGCACCAATATCATTAATTTAAATTGTGATAATCTTGGGCAAACTTAGAAATACTTCAAAGTCCATCATGAAGTTTCTAGAGTCATATAGATAATTTGGCTGCCTTATAGGCTCCAATTTATCATCTTTCCATGATGGAGTCCGGAGTTCGAAATATATTTCTATATAACACTCCTCCATATTATGGCTCTACTTCTTAAAATTAAATACATAACCTTGAGGTGGATTTACTATCATCCCTATCTGATTTGAAAAATCCGAATCTACGTAACTCATAAAAAGCAGCGAATCTGTCTGGTATGCCTACATATAATTTCTAGTCCTTTTCAGGTACATAAATATATGTCTTACCACAGTTCAACATTCTTATTTCGAGTTACCTTGATACTCACTGTCTATGCAATTGACAATAAAATTATCCATTCTCATGCATAGCATTCCTTAGATTAAGCTTCCTTATTCGCCGAAGCATAAGGAACCGCTTTCATCACCTTTATCTCTTTTTGTGTCTCAAGACACATTCACTTAGCTAAATTCACATACTAAATGAGTAAGGATCGTATCATTTTGCTAAACTTGAGCTAAGCCTAACATCCTTTTTGGTGATCCGTATTACCATGATCAAAAGGATATTTTTACTCTTCTTAAGTCCTTCATTTCATACTGCTTTATTAATCATACTCATACGCCTCACAATACTCTTTCATTGTCTCCAATGAGCAATATTTCATCTATGTATAATACAAAAATACCACCACATTTCGGTCACTCTTTTCAATACACAAGACATATCCGAGAATTGATAAAATCCATATTACTGGATTTCTTCATCAAAACGGATGTTCTATAATTTTGAAGCTTGCTTTAGTCCATTGATGGACACTTTTAAGCTTAATATCAAAATGCTCTTAGCTCTTTGCAATGAATCACTCTGGTTGCTTAACATAGATGTTTTCCTCAAGACATTTATTCAGGAAAGTTGTCTTGACATCTATTTGCTATCCATCATATTCCATATGAGTAGCAACAGGTAAAAGAGTTCGGATCGACTTAGGCATAGCTACCGGCGAATAGGTTATCTCATAATCGAATCCTTTCTTTCTAAGTATACCTTTTTCGCAACAAGCTTGCTTCCAAGGTTTTCACCTTACCATATGATCCTCTTTTAATTTGTATGTCCACTTCCAATGGCTTTTACACCATTTAGTGGTCTTACAAGCTCCCAGATTTAATTTAGAATTCATCAATTCTATTTCAACTTCATCGCACTAGATAAGATATCGCATTTCGATTTTGTAGTGCTTCTTCATATCTGTGGGTTCAATCCATGTTTACTAGGGACTAAGTCTCACGACTCTCCCAAAATATATATCTTACAAGTTGTCGAACAACCCTCTACGACAAGGAACTACACGCAATTGCGTATCAGACGTGACACGCGTTGCAGTTTAACTTGTGGTATATCCTCTTATACACTTGGTACTAATACTTTGTGTTTTCCTTCTCACTTCCTTTAGAACAATTTATACATGGGTTTATGATTTAATACATAGTCATTTTCCAAAAAAAACTAGTGTTTGTGTTAACAATCACCCTTTGATCTTTTGTATTAAATAAATCATCACGCTTCATTTTTCTAGAATATCCCACAAACAGACAAACGTTACACGACATGCTGTTTCTAGGGTATACCCATAAAATAAATTTAGTAATTCCAAATAATTCATCATCTATCTAATCATTTGCATAAGAGTCATTCTCTTATTAGGATTAAAAGACGCATTATTAATTACTATTTGTTGTATCCGTGGTATAACGCGATTTAAGAGTTTACAAAGTGTCACTAACGTACCTTAACAGATTATAGCTCCATCCTTCATTACTATGACCATGTCATTTAAATGAAATGGAGTATCCATCCATAAATGCAAAGAAACTGAAATAAAATTATTTCTTTGAAAACGTACGTAAAGACAATTTCTCATAATCAAACGTTTATTCATATCGTAAGATAAATAAACAACTCCCACTGCAACAACCACTACTCTCGTAGTTTTACCCATGTATATTATTATTTCATCATCACTTAGTTGCAAGCTTTTAGTGATTCCGGTATCTACACACAACATGTCAGTAAATGCCAACGCTAATCATGCTTCAACAACTAGTGAATGAGATACTAACCTTGTTCACATCTTGATGAAATTGGATTTTCTTCGCCATATGTTTTGTCAGAAGTTCCCCACCATATACAGCCTCTTTGTAATTTAGGTGGAACTTGCTCAAAACATTTAAGCAAACAATGCAGAATAAAATTGACTTAGGTTTCCCCTTCAACTTCTATTCCATGTATTTCCAATTCATTCATCAAATTCAATCATGACCTACCGCCTTTTAACTTACTCAAGTATTCGAAGAGTTACATGAGACCATCATATTTCTATGAATCTCTTATCTTTTCACCAGAGACTTTAATATTCATCATGATAAGTCTTTTGTGAGAACACACATGTATTTCTTAAGCAGTAAAATTAGAATCCAAGATTCTTTTCTAATCATCTAATTTTGGACCAGAAAATATAATTTCTTTTGGTCAACCATAAGTGAAATAAAACTATTCGAAATTCAAAGAATCATAAAATATATATACCGATCAAATCTTCGAATTTATCTATTTATATTGATTCCCTCAAAACAATATAAAATATAAATTCACCGACATCTCAAGCACCGTGAGTTTGCAAGCCACGATAGTGTGGACATTTACAAACTCGAACATTTACAAGAGAAGGTTTTACCCATTAATTTTATTTGTCAACCTAACTTTATGATAAAATAATTAATATGACCATGTCATTTAAATGAAATGGAGTATCCATCCATAAATGCAAAGAAACTGAAATAAAATTATTTCTTTGAAAACGTACGTAAAGACAATTTCTCATAATCAAACGTTTATTCATATCGTAAGATAAATAAACAACTCCCACTGCAACAACCACTACTCTCGTCGTTTTACCCATGTATATTATTAATTCATCATCACTTAGTTGCAGGCTTTTAGTGATTCCGGTATCTACACACAACATGTCAGTAAATGCCAACGCTAATCATGCTTCAACAACTAGTGAATGAGATACTAACCATGTTCACATCTTGATGAAATTGGATTTTCTTCGCCACATGTTTTGTCAGAAGTTCCCCACCATATACAGCCTCTTTGTAATTTAGGTGGAACTTGCTCAAAACATTTAGGCAAACAATGCAGAATAAAATTGACTTAGGTTTCCCCTTCAACTTCTATTCCATGTATTTCCAATTCATTCATCAAATTCAATCATGACCTGCCGCCTTTTAACTTACTCAAGTATTCGAAGAGTTACATGAGACCATCATATTTCTATGAATCTCTTATCTCTTCACCAGAGACTTTAATATTCATCATGATAAGTCTTTTGTGAGAACACACATGTATTTCTTAAGCAGTAAAATTAGAATCCAAGATTCTTTTCTAATCATCTAATTTTGGACCAGTAAATATAATTTCTTTTGGTCAACCATAAGTGAAATAAAACTATTCGAAATTCAAAGAATCATAAAATATATATACCGATCAAATCTTCGAATTTATCTATTTATATTGATTCCTTCAAAACAATATAAAATATAAATGCACCGACATCTCAAGCACCGTGAGTTTGCAAGCCACGATAGTGTGGACATTTACAAACTCGAACATTTACAAGAGAAGGTTTTACCCATTAATTTTATTTGTCAACCTAACTCTAATGCCGACGTGCAAGTTTATTCACATTACTAACAAACCAATAATGGAGGCCGCGGGAATTAATTATCAATCCCCTCTCCCACTTAGTTATTTAAAACCAAGGGTTTTTACATGCATATAATATTTAGAATAATATAAGCAACCTAGCATTCTCCTATTACGGCACATAAGGCAGTAAATCACAGAAAACATGCATACATATATAACAATAATCAATTAATAAATAAATTATAACAGTTATATAACAGCGAATTCGATTGTTCGCTATCAATCACGAATGCGGACAACTGTGACGGGGATCGACCTCCCCGCAGCCTGCTCTACCACTCCGGCACCCTGCCCGATCACATTGTGAAGACTCACGCGGAACCTGATGCAGACCAGTCGAACCTGATGCAAATCCGCTCGAACCTGATGCAGACCAATCGAACCTGATGTGAATTCGCTCGAACCTGGTGCATCATCGATCGAACCTGATGCAGACCAATCGAACCTGATGTGAATCCCCTCGAACCTAGTGCAGCATTGATCGAACCTGATGTAGACCAATCGAACCTGATGTGAATCCACTCGAACCTAGTGCAGCATCGATCGAACCTGATGTAGACCAATCGAACGTGATGTGAATCAGCTCGAACCTGGAGCAGCATCAATCGAACCTGATGCAGACCAATTGAACCTGATGTGAATCCGCTCGAACCTAATGCACCATCGATCGAACCTGATGCAGACCAATCGAACCTGATGCAAATCAATCAAACCTAATCTGAATCTGCTTGAACCTAGTGCAGCATTGATCGAACCTAATGCAGACCAATCGAACCTGATGTGAATCTGCTCGAACCTGGTGCAGCATCGATCGAACCTGATGCAGACCAATCGAACCTGATGTGAATCCACTCGAACCTAGTGCAGCATCGATCGAACATTCATCCGCGCAGCCTCACACAGTGTTCCGCGCGCCACATGGCATGCCACCATGCACGCCATCCCAGCGTCCAGCAAGCCAACGTGTGCGACTCCTCTCCAACGTGCAAGATTTACACGTCACGCCCTGCCCCGAGCTCCCAACAAGCACCAATGCCCATCAGGCCGCCTGATACTGAGCACGCTGCTCCGCACGCCAACGAGCAGCACACGCCCAGCAGTTGATTGCTCCTTGCCCGCCCCAGTCTTCCCATTTGCTTGATGTTGTGCACAACACCATGTGCCTTGACGAGCACTCCTCACTCGGGTTGTCGCTCGTCCAAGGGCCTACTTGCACGGAACCAAGTTCAGCGTTCCCAACGTGCAACACCAAACTACACCAACTGTCGTTCTGGGTTCGCAACTGTAGACACCTTAGAATCCAATCTTCACCGTTCAGAATCTCATGCTGTCCAAATTACAGGTCGATCCAACGGTTAGTTTGTTAGAAACAGCTCTTTTCCCTCGACTGCGCAGAACAGAATCGCCCAAATAACCTGCTTCTATTTTTGGCGTATTCCCAACAACACAAAGCTCCAAATACGATCTGCACCGTTCAGAATGTACATACACAAAATCCGATCGTGCTGACCAAAATTCAGCTTGATCCAGTGGTTGAAACTCCGGTTATTGCCTCTGCAATATCACTGCGCTGATTTTTCTCTCAAAAACGTGAATCTATTTTTGCACACTTTTTCTTCCTTCCATGTGAAATTGACGAACAGTTTTCGTCGAATCCTCTCACACTCAACCATGGAAAAATAGGTATGATACAGGGTATATATCACATAGGGATATTCATGGTTTAGCAGTAAAACCAAAACGCTAAACATGTGATCCTAATTTCAAAAAACTAACCACATAAACCCTAGCCTAACGTGTCACGCTTCACCACGAAACCGAAGCTCTGATACCAATTGTTGGCACTTGGATCGTTTGATTAACGTGACCCGTTAGGGATCCATGCATTTCTAATATCAGCGGAAGTAATAAATCATAGAAACGATTACCGTTCACCAGGGTATGTAGAAGATGAAAGATTCTCGCTGGCAGACTGTGCAGTCCCACGAGAATAACCATAACTTCCACTTCTGATGTTGAAATTGAATGATCTTTGTGCTCAGATGATCCTCTTTCAATGGCTTTCTGTCAGTATATTGATCATCGAATTCTGAGCATTATACGATTTTATATAAATTTCACAAGGTGGCGGACATCAGCAGCAAACTACCTTCTGATCTTCTGCCGTATGTCCCCAGTCCGATCTCGACTTCGTGTGGGCGACGATCTACTAGACCTCCTCAATCTGCTCTCAACCCTCATCACACGTGAATAATGAATAAGATTAGGGTTCCAGATAAGATGAGGTGACTTATATACATGGGCTACAGTAGGGACCAGGAGGAGAAATTGGGTTGGGCCTCCATTGGGCTTAAGTATCCAAGCTTAGCCCAAAGCTTATACTTAAGTCCAATAATAATAATATATTCCACTAAAATATTATTACTGCACTGCCTTTCCAATCCCAAAATTATGTTTTGGGCTCCTTCTTATTATGAGTCCGTTAGTCTCCCCATGTTTAAGATATACAATGTCCATTAATTAATTTAAGTTACTGACAACTCAATTAATTAATATCTCATCCAAGAGTAATACCACTCAACCTCATTATCATGCCAGAATAAATTCAACTTGCAGGGTTTACATGATAATCCTTATGAGCTCCTCAAGGGGACTTCATCAACCTATGACGGACACGGATTCCTTCTACAATCAACAGCACACCATAGAGACAACATTACTTCCCAACTCACCGAGTTTGTTGATTTAATTACATGTAAATCTCACTCATTGATGAATCAAAGAAATACATACTGCCCTACGTGTCGAGGTTATTGTATAGGTATTAAGAGCACGAACTTCCATAATAACTGAGATCAAGTTCTCCTATAAGTCAGTATAAGTCGAACGATCTCAACCGGTCCTGCTCAATACACACAAGTGCACTAATGTGATTCTATAGCCAAGACAAGCTAATACCAAATTACACTACAACCATCCCGATAGAGAGTCCCCGTCTATCTCGGTTGTGAGCATCTATTTATACATTATAAGAAAACCGATAATATGATCTTCCGCGTGTTGTCCCACAACATATTATCTACAGTATAAAGTAAGTGGACTATTGCATCGTGCATATAAATAAATTATAAGACGCAATCATTTGATCGTATGATTCTCAATTCAAATTAATTGTTATAACATTGTTCATACAAAAAGCTTGACTTTTAGTACATAATCCAACAAATAGAACATGCTTGTCATCAACAAATCAACATACATCAAAATAAGTGCACACACATAACATGAATAATCCTCATCACTAAACAATCCAAGCAAACAACTTTCACCAATCAATTACTCAATCATCATCAATATTATCAAATACATGGCACCCACACATGAATCATACACTACACCTACAACAATCATGCATCCACTTGTAAAGCGTAAAAGAGAATGGGGATGAGAAGAATCAGAAAAGATAAAGGACTTGACAGCTCTACTCCTCCGGAGCATCATCATCCTCATCTCCAATCATCTCTTCACGCCATCGATCAAACGCTCTATGGAGATCACTGATATTCCTATCCATCAAGCGCCCATGCTCATACATCTGCCTCAACCGACCACCCATGGCATCATAACGCGCATTGAGTGCGGCATAGTTAGTATTCGCAAGCGCCAACTATCAATTTGTTTCTTGTTGGTTTGCATTCAGCGTGGCGAAGTGCTCATGCATCAATAAAAAATGCTCCCAAAAAACTGATCCTAAGCAACCCAATAATCCTGCTGCGGCTGTGGCTGCAGTGGTGGCTCAAAAAATTCCTGCTCCTTTGGCTGCTGAGGCTGTTCCAGGGGCATATCTATCCCCTGATAATCAAAAGCGGGTGGTGTCTGCAGCTCTTCCTCTACAAAGTCGGCTGATCGTAGTTATTTTCACATAGGTTTTAGAATCTTTATCTGTAAATTTTTGTATGTTTTTATCTGTATTGGTGTAACTTTTGGTGGAATTTTGTGTTAATTAGTAGAGATGTGTATAGGATGATAAATGTGTGGAAATTAGCTTAAATGTACGTGAAACAGGTTAAAAAAGGAGCAAAATGGAGTCGGGAGCTGAAACGAGCTGAAATGGGCTGAAAAATACTCAACTCGAGCATGGTCTTACTCGACTTTCAACTTGAGTCGAGTTGAGGGTCGAGTAGGGTCAGAATGTGTCCAGGAGCTCAACTCGAGTTGCAAAGTCTAACTCGACTTGCAACCCGAGTCGAGTTAGGTGCCGAGGAAAGTCTAGCTTCTGACACGAGTAGACAGGCGAGAGATCGAGTTAGCTTACTCGAGTCGAGCTGGGTCAGGGCAAGTCGAGCAGCAAGTCGAGCTGGGGCAGAGCAGCGTCCAAAATCATCCAGTGAGCAAACTCGAGTTGCAAAGGCCAACTTGACCTGCAACTCGAGTCGAGCTAGGGTCGAGAAACTGTCAGTTTGCAGAGCCACGCAACTCGACTTGACAGGCAGTAGCTCGAGTTGGCTACTCAAGTCGAGTTGGGCAAAAAGCAAGAAAAAGTCAAAAAATTTTAGAAGCTTCTAGAAGGTCCCTAAGGGGTATAAATGCACAATTGGTGCGAAAATTACAAGGAGAGCCTCATTTTGGTAGTTATTTTGGAGATCAACACACACACTCTCTCACCACTATTTCACACGCTCCATCCGATCCATCTCTTCCACCCTTCAATTCATCCATTCACTCAACTTGATCTTCATCAATCCATCACCCAATCCATCCTTCCACCATTTGAGAAGAGGAAAGCTTCAAGGATTGAAGGAGTTAGCATATTGAAGTGAAGGAAGGTTTCTCCATGAAAGGGAAGTCAATCTGCTTTTCATTTGTTGATTTTCTTTTTATTTTGGCTCAAATGGAGGAAAGCTTGATTTGTAATGATATAATCATAATGTGTAGTGGCTAGTCCTATAGTAGGGCTAATCATATGATTGGTTGAGAAGAATGCTAGATGTGTAGGATTTGAGATGTTGAATTGAGTTAATTTTGGACTTCCTTTTATGATTAATGATTCATGTTTCATTTCAATATTTGTGTGATTAAATTCTCTTTTCATGGTATTAGGATGGCCATTTCAATAGCATGATGAGTGGTTTAATTGAATCATATGTTAAGTTGTGCATGCATGTTAGTGTGAGGGGAGGTAAGTCATACCCTTCTTGTGCTTAGAACATTCTTAAGGGGACACTTAAGAAATTTAGTGAAAAGAACCAATTTATGATCATAGTACCTTAAGGGAATTGAGAGTAAGACAATCTTAGGAGATTTAGACTTGTAAAAGAATCAAGAACCTAGTTGTCTTGGCCATAGGGATTAGGGGTAAAATTATGATTGCTTTTAGTCTACAAATTAATGAAGTTCACCATCAAGAGTTATGCATATCTAGCTAGAGTCTTAACCATGATTATGATTAGCCTTGCTCTCTTCTCAAGTGAATTCTACCTCCATTCCATTCATCATTTGTGTGTTGATTGAATCATTACTTTGTTAGTTCAAGTTCTTAATTAATTGAGTAGAAATAATTAGTTGCTTGAATACCATACTTTCAATCATCATCCTTACAAAGCATAAATCAATGAAAAATCCGAATACAACCTAGAATTACCTTTCCCTTGGGACGACTTTATTATAAATTTTATACTTGGTCACGTGTTTACTCGACGATAGAGTCTCTTACTCTAAAATATTTTTTACAAGAAATGCGACTAAGAACATGGCGTCGCTGCCGGGGAAATGTTAAACTTTTGGTTGTAACGAGTTTGAAGTTGATTAGTTTTGATAAGGATATTTCTTTTATTTGTTTACTTGTTTACTTGTCTTAGTTACTTGGAGAACTAATTTGAAAATTCTTATAGGTACATGCAAACGCGTTCAAGTTCTCAATCTATTGAACCTTTGAACTTGTAATTAGAAGCTACCTTAAGAAGACAAAGACGAGGAGTGTTAGAGCCTACGTAGGAAAGTATGGAAGAAGTAAGGGATAATGCAAACATGGTTGATGAAGAAGGCAATATGCGGAATTTTCATGGAGTTGATAATGCTAGAGGAGGTTATAATAATCCGGAATTTGTGCCACAAGCTTATGCTCAACAAATGCACTTGCAAAACCAACAAATGAAAGCTATTATTCAAAACTTGATGGCACAACAAGAAGCAAAGAATAATCCTCCGGTGGTACAAAATCAACCCCGTGAAAATGGAAATAATGGAGTGGGAATGAATGTCCGTGATCATTTTCAACTGCAATATGGGAATTATGGAATGAGCCCGCCATTGAATGTGAATAATTTTAAGATCAAGACGGGATTGATCAACATGGTGCAAGCAAATCAATTTGGTGGTGGTGCTATGGAGGATCCGAATGTTCACTTAGCCCAATTTACGGAGTTAGCCAACACGATAAAGATAAATAGGGTAAATGAGGATGTTGTTAAAATGAAGATTTTCTCATTTTAATTAAGAGATAGTGCTAAGGCTTGTTATCATACTATACTACCGGGATCCTATACCACATGGAGAGAGTTGCCACAAAGGTTCTTGAGCAAGTATTTTCCCCCTTCAAAGATGTTGCATCTCAAAGGGCAAATCTTTCAATTCAAGCAAATGCCACTTGAGACATTTAGTGAATCATGTGATTGATTCAAAGAGATACTAAGAAAGTGTCCACAACACGAATTCCCCGAAGAACAACAAATTGGACAACAAATTGGATTTTTCTATGCCGGTTTACACGGAAGTGAGAGGATGCTTATTGATGCTTCGGTGAGAGGTTCGATATTGGGGCAAACTCCGGAAAGAGAAATTGCCATATGTGAGAAAGTAGCTTTGAATAGGGGTCAATGACCCATGGATCGTACTCCGGGAATGTATGATAGGGAGAAAATTGCTAAGGTGGAAGAAGTGTGCTTGCAACAAGTGAAAAAGGTTGAAGTGCCTAAGGAAGATATGACCGACAAGGCGATCACGGAGATATTAAAGAGGATGAAAGCTAATATGCAAGTGTCTCCAAATTTGACACTTATGGTGAATCAACAAGTACTTGCAAGTCCTCAACAAGGTATGTCATTGCCTTTGATGAATCAACAAGTATTTCCTAATCTTCAACAAGGTATGACGATGCCTGATATGGGTCAATCTTCTCAAAGTTGTCAAATGCCTACATCCATGCCTCATCAAGGTATGTCCTCTAATTTTGGAATGCAAGATACATAGTGTCCACCGGAGATGACATTTGAGGAAGTTGCCTTCATGCAAGGAAAGAACTATCAAGGAAATTATGGTGGTAACTTTGGAAGTCGTGGATGAGGATATCCACAAAGACAAGGAGGATGGGGGCAAGGTAACTTTCAAGGAAATTTTAACCAACCTCGTAGGTATGAGAATTTGTCATATGGGAATCAAGAGAATGCACTTACTCTTCCACCGGGCATCCATCCGGGGGAGAAAGCTCCAAATAGTGATGAAAAGTCAACCATGGAAGATCAAATGGCCAAGATGTTTGAGTTTATGAAGCAAGAGAAAGAGGTGAATGATAAAAGATTTAATTTTATGAAGCAAGAGAAAGAGGTGAATGATAAAAGATTTGATTTTATGAAGCAAGAGAAAGAGTTGAGTGATAATAGATTCAAAGCCTTGGAGACATAAATGAGTCAAATGGCCAGTGAAAGGGGGGATATTCATCGTCAAGGAAAATTTCCATCTACAACCATTACTAATCCGAAAGAGCAATGTAAGGCTATTGAGCTTCGTAGTGGAACAAAATACGAAAGACCTTCTTTGCCATTGGAAGTAGAGGAGGTAGAGTGTGAAGTTGAGCCTATGGAAAGATTGGATGAAGAAGGGAAAGAGAAAGAAGTTGAAATTGTTGAAAAAGGTGAAAGTACCCCTATACTTGAAGAAGAAAATGTGAAGTCTCCAAAGAAGTGGGACAGATGTAGAGAAGAAAAATGTAAGGAGAAAGAAGAGAAGTTTGAAAGGGATGAATAGGGAATCCCTAAGTTGCCCGTTACAATTCCGTTCCCACAAAGATGCTTGAAAAAGGGATTAGAAGAGAAATTTGCCAAGTTTGTTGAAATGTTGAAGAAGATACATATGAATATTCCTTTTGCGGAGGCTTTACTACAAATGCCCAACTACTCTAAGTTTTTGAAGGATATCTTGTCGAAGAAAAGAAGCTTGGGAGAGTTTGAAATGGTGAACCTTACGGAGGAATGTAGTGCGATCTTGCAAAAGAAACTTCCCACTAAATTGAAAGATCCTGGGAGTTTTACGATTCCATGTGAGATGGGAGATCATGAGAACTACAAAGCCTTATGTGGGCTAGTATTAACTTGATGCCCTTGTTAATTTTTAAGAAGTTGGGCATTGGTGAGGTCAAACCGACGTCGGTTACACTTCAATTAGCCGACCGATCATTGACACATCCAAAGGAAATTGTGGAAGATGTTTTGATCAAAGTTGGCAAGTTTGTATTTCCCTTTGATTTTGTGGTACTAGATATGGATGAGGATACAAATGTTCCATTAATACTTAGTCGTCCATTTCTTGCCATGGGGAAGGCATTGATAGATGTGGAGAAGGGAGAGTTCACTTTGAGGGTGAATGAGGAAGAAGTAATATTTTCATTGAGAGAGGCTATGAGGTATCCACGGAACAAGGAAGAATGTAGAAGATTGGAGGTTGTGGACAACATTATTGAAGAGCATATGTATCACCTTCATTCCAAGGATCCGTTGGAAATTATCATAAGTCATTCTTACTCTATTGAATCTCTTAAATCTAAATCTTCTTTTTGTTTGGAAAATGACGAAATAATTGATGATTTACATGGTTTAAATGCTTGTAGGGAACTCACAAGTGAGGAAGCAAAGGAAGCAAAAGTGGAGAGACTTGATGAAGAACCGAAAGAGAAAAAGCAAGAGAAGAAGAAGGTAGAGTTGAAACCATTGCCGGAGCATTTGAAGTATGCTTACTTGAAAGAGAATAAAACGTATCCGGTAATTGTATCCATCTCCCTTAATGATTTAGAATTAGAAAAGTTGTTAAGAGTTTTGAGAGAGAATAAATCCTCTATTGGTTGGAGCATAAAAGATTTGAAAGGTATTAGTCCATCTATGTGTATGCATAAAATTCATTTGATTGATGATGAGAAGTCTTGTGTGCAAAACTAACTTAGATTAAATCCTATAATGCAAGAAGTGGTAAGAAAGGAGGTGTTAAAATGGCTTGATGCGGGAATAATCTTTCCAATAAGTGATAGTCAATATGTAAGTCTCTTACATGTAGTGGCAAAAAGGGTGGTATGACAATTGTTAGATCCGATACAAATGAAATGATTGCCACTAGAACTATCACGGGTTGGAGAGTGAGTGTTGACTATCGTAAACTAAATGAAAACACTAGGAAAGATAATTTCCCATTGCCATTCATAGATCAAATTTGGATCGTCTTGCAGGGCATGAGTATTATTATTTTCTTGATGGTTATTCTTGGTACAATCAAATATTGATTGCACCGGAAGACCAAGAGAAGACAACGTTCACATGTCCATATGGTACGTTTACATTTAAAATGATGTCGTTTGGTCTATGTAATGCCCCAGCTACTTTCCAGCGTTGTATGATGGCTATCTTTGATGGTTTAATTGAAAATATAATGAAGGTGTTTATGGACGATTTTTCCATATATGGTTCTTCCTATGAGATATGCTTGACTAATCTCACCGTTGTTGCAGAGATGTGAAGAGTCGAATCTTGTGCTAAATTGGGAAAAATGTTATTTTATGGTGACCGATGGGATAATATTGGGGCACCATATTTCAAAGCATGGGTTGAAAGTAGATAGAGCTAAATTGATAGCCATAGAACGTCTTCCCCCTCCTACTAGTGAGAAGGAGGTGAGATCGTTCTTAGGCCATGCGGGCCTCTATAGACACTTCATTAGGGATTTTTCCAAAATTGCTAAACCTATTTGTAAATTGCTTGAAAAAATTGTCCATTTCACTTTGATGATGAATGTTGTGTATCATTTCAAGTGCTTAAAGATGCTCTCACTTCATCACCAATACTCGTTACCCCGGATTGGAGTTTGCAATTTGAATTACATTGTGATGCTAGCGATCAATCCATCGGAGTGGTGTTGGGCCAAACAAGGGAGAAGAAGTTAGAGCAATCTATTATGCCTCGAAGACATTAAATTCGTACCAAGTCAATTACACCACAATGGAGAAGGAATTTTTAGCCTCGTGTATGCTTTTGAGAAGTTTTGACCATACTTGGTTGGAACTCAAACGATTGTTTACACGGATCACGCGGCTATAAAATACCTCATGAGTAAGAAAGATGCTAAACCTCGTTTAATCCGTTGGGTGTTGCTTTTACAAGAATTTGATGTGGTCATCAAGGTAAGAAAGGTGTGGAGAATGTGATCGCGGACCATTTGTCTAGGTTGGAAAATGGAGGTGAGAACGAGGACATGAAGCCAATTGGGGATGAGTTCCTGGATAAGGAAATTTTGCTAGTAGAAGTTGAGCAAGTGTGTACTCTCATGGTGAATGTGCCGCCTTGGTATGCCGATTATGTCAACTTCATTGTGTGTGGAATTAAGCCCACATTGCTTAATTAGTATAGAGAAAAGAGGTTTCATGTTGAAGTGAAGAAGTACTTGTGGGATGAGCCATATTTGTTTAAAATTTGCAATGATGGAGTAATAAGAAGATATGTGGCCGAGGAAGAAGTCATGGAGATTCTTGAGCTATGTCATTCGTCTTTGTGTGGAGGTCACTTCGCTTATTAAAAGACGGGGGCTAAGGTTCTACAATCGGGATTTTATTGGCCAACATTGTTCAAGGATGCAAAGAGGTTTGTTGCTAAGTGTGATAGATGCCAAAGGATAGAGGGAATAGGTAAGAAAGATGAGATGCCCATGAGCTTAAGGATTGATGTGGAAATATTTGATGTATGGGGCATTGATTTCATGGGACCGTTTCCTTCGTCTAACGGAAATGTGTACATCTTTCTAGCCGTGGATTATGTGTCAAAGTGGGTGGAGGCAATCCCCACTAAGACAAATGATGCTTTGATTGTGTAAAGGTTCTTGAAAAATAATATTTTTGCTAGGTTTGGAGTTCCACGGGCTTTAGTGAGTGATGGAGGATCACACTTTGTAAACAAGTTGATAGAGAGTTTGTTGAAGAGATATGGAGTGAAGCATCGAGTGGCTACACCTTACCACCCTCAAGCAAATGGTTTGCCGGAGGTCTCAAACCACCAAATCAAGTTAGTTTTGGAAAAGACCATCAATGGAAGAAGGAAGGATTGGTCGGATAAGCTTGATGATGCTTTATGGGATTATAGGACGGCTTTTAAGACCATTCTTGGTGTGTCACCATATCAATTGGTCTATGGTAAAGGTTGTCACCTCCCCGTGGAGTTGAAACACCGTGCTTTGTGGGCTATAAAACTCCTAAACATGGATGAAAGGGAGAGTGGTCAAGCAAGGTTGTTGAAGTTAGTTGAGTTGGAGGAGTTTAGAGGAAGAGACATTTGATAACTCAATCATCTACAAGGAGAATATGAAGAGATGGCATGATGCTAAAGTGAAATAAAAGACGTTTGCTCCGGGGGACAAAGTTCTTATTTTCAATTCGAGGCTTAAGTTGTTTCATGGGAAGCTTAAGTCTAAATGGATGGGGCCATATGAAGTTCTTGAAATGTTGAGTGGACATACATTGAAGCTTAAGTGTCCGAATAATGAGTTTGTGGTAAATGGTCATCGAGTGAAGCATTACCTATCTCCTTCTCAAAAGGAGATAGTGTATGTGGATACTCTCTCCTCTTATACTTCTTTGAGTATGTAGTGGTGTAGTTTTTATTTTCTTTTTGTTTAATTATTTTCTTGTAGATTGGGTATGTAGGTGGAATGTGCTCATGGAGAAAATACTTATGGAGGAGACGAGACGTGCTAGATTTGGAATGAAGATGTGTGTTGCACCACACTTTACAAACTTAAATTTAACACTCGTGTTAATTTAAGTTTGGGGGGAGAGTGTGTGGTGGCCATACTTGAATGTTGGAATGCATATAAGTCATCACAAGGTAATTGAATGATGATAATTGGTGGAAACGACAAGGGTAAGACTCACCACTTTTTGCAAACTTAAAATGATGATAATTGGTGGAAACGACAATGGTAAGACTCACCACTTTTTGCAAACTTAATTCTCAACTTGTCTCGATTTAAGTTTGGGGGATAGTGTGTGGTGTGCCTTACCACTTGTGTATGCTTGATGTATCATGTTGATAGAGTGATTATCTTGATTGTCTTTTGTAAAATTGGGTCAATTTTAAATTTTTCTCATGAGTTTGGTTATAACTTTGGTTCGTTTGGTTGAGTTGAAGTGCATGATAGTCCTTATTTTTATGACAAGTGTTGAGCTAATGGTTTTTGATGAGTTGTGGAGCATAAATGAAGTAGCTTGGAAGCATGAATTGAGCCCGAAGATCAAATCGAGAAATCATTGTGGATGCGATTCGGAAGCTCATGCCAACCATTGTCATTCTCAAATGTTTAAGGGAGTTTACTCTACATCTTATCACTTCTAAATTGCTTGACATGAATTGATATTGATTTGGATTGTATTGGAATAGCATGCTACTTTATGTGTCATGTTTGTGGGAGGTTTACTTTCGTAATCTAGGTTTTCATTTTCAATAAAAGATGGGATGTTTGTTGAGGTTATGTGTTATGGATTATAAGGTGATATACTTTGATTTCTAGTGATAGATGATTTTGGTTATGTACGTTATATGCTTTTCTTATGATTTTAGTTTGGTGAGTCTTTTCTTATGTGTTATATTTGAATTCTTATTCTTGTATAGGGATGCTTGGGGTATATTTTGGGAAGGTGTTAAATATTTTTGAATGTGAGCTATGATGCATTGTTTGTGATGAGTGATTGCTAGAATGTTAATTGTTTCTACTTGTTGAAATTGTGACGTTAATTACATAATTTGTTCAATTTTAAGAAGTATGAAGGGTAATTAGGTTTCTTTTGGTACAAGCAACAGCTTGTGATAATTGAGCCTCAACCGTGCCTCCATGGTAAATTCTTGATGAGAGGACCGGTTGTACTTAGACAAACTAGAACTTGCTCATGGACTATAGGAACGAAGCCCGAATGGTTGAAATTTGTGATATGATCTTAGGCCATCCTTGTTAAATGAAGTCATAACCATAAAATTCCTTACCAAAAACATTATCCATAGTGAGCCACTTTGAGACTATAAGTCTTTTCTTTATGATTTAAGCACAATACAATCCTTGAGAACCCACTTGAGTCTTATATATGTAACCTATGTGTGGATAATTGAGGATGATGATGGTTTACAAGGTAAGATGTGGAAAAATGTGCAAATAAATGAAAAATGTTAACTCAAGAAAAAGGATGAAAGAGCTCAAGATAAAAAGCAAGTGCAACTTCAACAAAAGTGAAAAAAGGAACAAAATCCTAAAATATGCTCAAGGAAAGCAAAAATCAAAGGAAAGAAGTATGTCATTCAAAAGAAGCTCAATAAATCCATGGTATGTTGATGTTTAGTAGTCTTGAACAATTACAAGGAAGGAAGTTTGAAAGTGAGGAAGTTGAAGAAAAGAATCATATCTTTGATTATCCACACTTGATTAGTCACTATTATCCAAAGTTTCCTACCTTACCAAAGAGCTTAAACATTACATCCTAAGATAAAGACCTTTTTGATCACTTATTGAAACTAGGGTGGCTTGTGAACATAGTCCATGAGCAAGCCTATGGTGAGTCAGTTCTAATCGGTTGATGACCTTTTTGATCACTTATTGAAACTAGGGTGGCTTGTGAATATAGTCCATGAGCAAGCCTATGGTGAGTCGGTTCTAATCGGTTGATGAGTGATGTTAAAACCTCACTCTATAGAGTGTTGGGTGAATTTGATAACCTATGAGAGGCTTGGATTGAAAGGGGTTTGATTACTCTTTTGTCATTCTTAAGATTGAACTCGTTAATCTTTCATGTTATAGGTTTGATGATGTAGGGATAATTAATATGATCTTTTAGTCCTTATTACTTGTGATGTGTTGTGGTTTATGTTTGTTAGGTTTTTTCTATGTGAAAATTACTCCTCTTGTTTATCATTTTTCATTGTTTGAGGACGAACAAAACTTTAAGTTTGGGGGGGTTGATCATCGTCATTTTCACCTAGGTTTTAGTGTCTTTATTTGTGAATTTTCATATGTTTTTATCCGTATTGGTGTAACTTTTGGTGGAATTTTATGTTAATTAGGAGAGATGTGTATAGGATGATAAATGTGTGGAAATGAGCTTAAATGTATGTGAAACATGTTAAAAAGGAGCAACATAGAGTCGGGAGCTGAAACGAGCTAAAACGGGCTGAAAAATACTCAACTCGAGTTGCATGGTCTTACTCGACTTGCAACTCGAGTCGAGTTGAGGGTCGAGTAGGATCAGAATGTGTCCAGGAGCTCAACTCGAGTTGCAATGTCCAACTTCACTTGCAACTCGAGTCGAGTTAGGCACCGAGGAAAGTCTAGCTTCTGACACGAGTAGACAGGCGAGAGCTCGAGTTAGCTTACTCGAGTCGAGGTGGGTCAGGGCAAGTCGAGCTAGGGCAGAGCAGCGTCCAAAATCATCCAGTGAGCTAACTCGAGTTGCAAGGGACAACTCGACCTGTAACTCGTGTCGAGCTAGGGTCGAGAAATCATCCAGTTTGCAGAGCCACGCAACTCGACTTGACAGGCAGTAGCTCGAGTTGGCTACTCGAGTCGTGTTGGGCAAAAAGCAGTAAAAAGTCAGAAAATTATAAAAGCATCTAGAAGGTCCTAAGGGGTATAAATGCACAATTGGAGCGAAAAATTATAGGGAGAGCCTCATTTTGACAATTGTTTTGGAGATCAACACACACACTCTCTCACCACCATTTCACACACTCCATCCGATCCATCTCTTCCACCCTTCAATTCATCCATCCACTCAACTTGATCTTCATCAACAAATCCATACATCCACCATTTGATAAGAGGAAAACTTCAAGGATTGAAGGAGTTAGCATATTGAAGAGAAGAAAGGTTTCTCCATGAAAGGGAAGTCAATCTACTTTTTATTTGTTGATTTTCTTCTTATTTTGGCTCAAATGGAACAAAACTTGATTTGTAATGATATAATTACAATGTGTAGTGGCTAGTCCTATAGTAGGGCTAATCATATGATTGGTTGAGAAGAATGCTAGATGTGTATGATTTGAGATGTTGAATTGAGTTAATTTTGGACTTCCTTTTATGATTAATGATTCATGTTTCATTTCAATATTTGTGTGATTAAATTCTCTTTTCATGGTATTAGGATGGTCATTCCAATAGTATGATAAGTGGTTTAATTGAATCATATATTAAGATGTGCATACATGTTAGTATGAGGGGAGGTAAGCCATACCCTTCTTGTACTTACAACATTCATAGGGGGACACTTAAGAAATTGAGTGAAAAGAACCAACTTATGATCATAGTACCTTAAGGGAATTGAGAGTAAGACAATCTTAGGAGATTTAGACTTGTAAAAGAGTCAAGGACCTAGTTGCCTTGGACATAGGGATTAGGGGTAAAATTGTGATTGCTTTTAGTCCACAGATTAATGAAGTTCACCATCAAGAGTTATGCATATTTAGCTAGAGTCTTAACCATGATTATGATTAACTTTTCTCTCTTCTCAAGTGAATTCTACCGCCATTCCATTCATCATTTGTGTGTTGATTGAATCATTACTTTGTTATTTCAAGTTCTTAGTTAATTGAGTAGAAATAATTAGTAGCTTAAATACCAAACTTTCAATCTATCATCCTTACAAAGCATAAATCAATGGAAAATTCGGATACAACCTAGAGTTAACTTTCCCTTGGGATGACTTTATTATAAGTTTTGTACTTGGTCACGCATTTACTAGACGATAGAGTCTCTTACTCTAAAATATTTTTTACAAGAAATTCGACTAAGAACATCAGTCGGATCTCCTATTAGGACCATGTCCTCATCTAAGACGATCCCATGAGCCCGCATATCTGCAAGGAGTCTCTAGTCTCCTCTTCCCAAGCACGTCTCCGAGATCACCTTTTGCTCCGTGGTATTCATCAACAAATTGTTGTTCACCCTAACAGTAGTGAGATCAATAATAACCAGTGGAAATCTGAACGTACTAGGATTCTTTCCTCGGATGAACATCCAAGTATCATCTAGCTACTCAGTCAGTCCCATCCTCACACATGATGTCAGGATCAAGTCTGGATCCCCTCGAATGGGTCTATGCCTGCTTAAATCGACTCTATAGTACTCAGCTATCAAGGTGATGAGTCCTCCGATGTTCACGCGCTGAAATCCATGAGTTGTGAACTTGTGAAGCTGATGAAAGAAGTACGCTGCTACATTAAAATGGACTCCATGTAGCATGCACTATAACACGTACAGCTCCCCCTTAGAATACAACTTCCCTCGGACCTTGCAAACAGCGTGTTACCCAGAATCCTATCCATGTATGCTAACACGGGGTTACGAATGGAAGCAACCATGGCAGAATTCGAGTTATATCTCTCTCGCCTCCCCGTAATCTCTCTCCAGAACTCATCCGGCTTAAAATCATCATGCTCCACATCAACCGTGTTCTCACAGCCAATCAATTCGTTAAACTCTCGGGCCCACATAGTCTACTCCTGCCCGCCAATCTACATGTGAATACCATAAGGTAGGTATTGGTCTCTGTTGGATTATATACTAAAAGTCTAGCTTTTTGTATGAACAATGTTATAACAATTAATTTGAAATGAGAATCATTTGATCAAATGATTGCGTCTTATAATTTATTTATATGCACGATGCAATAGTCCACTTACTTTATACTGTAGATAATATGTTGTGCGACAACACGCGGAAGATCATATTATCGATTTCCTTATAAAGTATAAACAGATGCTCACAACTGAGATAGACAGAGACTCTCTATTGGGATGGTTGTAATGTGATTTGGTATTAGCTTGTCTTGGCTATAGAATCACATTAGAGCACTTGTGTGTATTGAGCAGGACCGCTTGAGATCGTTCGACTTATACTGACTTATAGGAGAACTTGATCTCAGTTATTATGGAAGTTCGTCCTCTTAATCCCTATACAATAATCTCGACACGTAGGGCAGTATGTATTTCTTTGATTCATCAATGAGTGAGATTTACATGTAATTAAATCAACAAACTCGGTGAGTTGGGAAGTAATGATGTCTCTATGGTGTGTTGTTGATTGTAGAAGGAATCCGTGTCCGTCATAGGTTGATGATGTCCTCTTGAGGAGCTCATAAGGATTATCATGTAAACCCTGCAGGTGGAATTTATTTCGGCATGATAATGAGATTGAGTGGTACAACTCTTGGATGAGATATTAATTAGTAACTTAAATTAATTAATGGACATTGTATATCTTAAACATGGGGAGACTAACGGGCTCATAATAAGAAGGAGCCCAAAACGTAATTTTGGGATTGGAAAGGCAGTGCAATAATAATATTTTAGTGGAATATATTATTATTATTGGACTTAAGTATAACCTTTGGGCTAAGCTTGGATACTTAAGCCCAATGGAGGCCCAACCCAATTTCTCCTCCTGGTCCCTGCTGTAGCCCATGTATATAAGTCACCTCAGCTTATCTGGAACCTTAAACTTATTCATTATTCACGTGTGATGAGGGTTGAGAGCAGATTGAGGAGGTCTCGTAGATCGTCGCCCACACGACGTCGAGATCGGACTTGGGACATACGGTAGAAGATCAGAAGGTAGTTTGCCGCTGCAGTCCGCCATCTTGCGAAATTTATATAAAATCTTACAGTGCTCAGAATTCGATGACCAATATATTGAAGGAAAGCCGTTGAAGAGCGGATCATCTGAGCACAAAGATCATTCAATTCCGACATCAGACAAGGAAGTTATGGCCATTCTCGTGGGACTGCACAGTCTGTCAGCGAGAATCCTTCATCTTCTACATACCATGGTGACGGTAATCGTTTCTATGATTTATTGCTTCCGCTGATATTAGAAATGTAAGGATCCCAAACGGGTCACGTTAACCAAATAATCCAAGCACCAACAATTGGTATCAGAGCTTCAGTTTCATGGTGAAGCGTGACAAGTTAGGCTAGGGTTTATGTGGTTAGTTTTTTGAAATTAGGATCACATGTTTAGGGTTTTGGTTTTACTGCTAAACCATGAATATCCCTATGTGATATATACCCTGTATCATACCTATTTTTTCGATGGTTGAGTGTGAGAGGATTCGACGAAAACTGTTCGTCAATTTCACATGGAAGGAAGAAAAAGTGGGCAAAAACAGATTCACGTTTTTGAGAGAAAAACCAGCGCAGTGATATTGCAGAGGCAATAATCGGAGTTTCAACCATCGGATTAAGCTGAATTTTGGTCAGCACGTTCGGATTTTGTGGATGTACATTCTGAACGGTGCAGATCGTATTTGGAGCTTTTTGTTGTGGGGAATACGCCGAAAATAGAAGCAGGTTTTTGGGCGATTCTGTTCTGCGCAGTCGAGGGAAAAGAGCTGTTTCTCACACACTAACCGTTGGATCGACCTGTAATTTGGACAGCATGTTCAGAACCCACAGTAGTAGATTCTGAAGGGTAAAGATTGGATTCTAAGGTGTCTACAGTTTCGAACCCTGAACGACAGTTGGTGTAGTTTGGTGTTGCGCGTTGGGAACGCTGAACTTGGTTCCGTGCAAGTAGGCCCTTGGACGAGCGACAGCCCGAGCAAGGAGCGCTCGTCAAGGCACATGGTGTTGTGCATAACATCAAGCGAAAGGCACGGCTGGGGCGCATTTTGAACCGGACAAGGAGCGATCAACTGCTGGGTGTGTGCTGCTCGTTGGCGTGCGGAGCAGCGTGCTGTGTATCGGGCGGCCTGATGGGCATTGGTGCTTGTTGGGAGCTCGGGGCGTGACGTGTAAATCTTGCACATTGGAGAGGAGTCGCACACGTTGGCTTGCTGGACGCTGGGATGGCGTGCATGGTGGCGTGCCATGTGGTGCGCGGAACACTGTGTGACGCTGCGCGGATGAAGGTTCGATCGATGCTGCATCAGGTTCGAGCGAATTCACATCAGGTTCGATTGGTCTACATCAGGTTCGATCGATGCTGCACCAGGTTCGAGCGGATTCACATCAGGTTCGATTGGTCTACATCAGGTTCGATCGATGCTGCACCAGGTTCGAGTGGATTCACATTAGGTTCGATCGATGCTGCACTAGGTTCGAGCGGATTCACATCAGGCTCGATTGGTCTGCATCAGGTTCGATCGATGCTACACTAGGTTCGAGTGGATTCATATCAGGTTCGATTGGTCTGCATCAGGTTCGATCGATTCTGCACCAGGTTTGAGCAGATTAACATCAGGTTCGATTAGTCTACATCAGGTTCGATCGATGATGCATCAAGTTCGAGCGGATTCACATCAGGTTCGACTGGGCTGCATCAGGTTCGATAGATACTGCACCAGGTTCGAGCGGATTAACATCAGGTTCGATTGGTCTGCATCATGTTCGATCGATGCTGCACTAGGTTCGAGCGGATTCACATCAGGTTTGATTGGTCTGCATAAGGTTCGATCGATGCTGCACTAGGTTCGAGCGGATTCACATCAGGTTCGATTGGTCTGCATCAGGTTCGATCGATGATGCACCAGGTTCGAGCGGATTCACATCAGGTTCGATTGGTCTGCATCAGGTTCAATCGATGCTGCATCAGGTTCGAGCGAATTCACATCAGGTTCGATTGGTCTGCATCAGGTTCGATCGACTCTGCACCAGGTTCGAGCGGATTTGCATCAGGTTCGACTGGTCTGCATCAAGTTCAACTGGTTTGCATCAGGTTCCGTGTGAGTCTTTACAATATCTGGCAGGGTGCCGGAGTGGTGGAGCAGGCTGCGGGGAGGTCGATCCCCGTCGCAGTTGACCGCATTCGTGATTGGTGGCGAACAATCGAATTCGCTGTTATATAACTGTTATAATTTATTTATTAATTGATTATTGTTATATATGTATGCATGTTTTCTGTGATTTACTGCCTTATGTGCCGTAATAGGAGCATGCTAGGTTGCGTATATTATTCTGAATATTAGATGCATGTAAAAACTCTTGGTTTTAAATAACTAAGTGGGAGAGGAGATTGGTAATTAATTCCCGCGGCCTCCATTATTGGTTTGTTAGTAATGTGAATAAACTTGCGCGTCGGCATTAGAGCCTTCCTCACCATCGGATGAGTTTATTCATAGATTGCTGGAACAGACTTCATTAAATAATTATGTTTGTAATGTGATGCATATGAACTTGAGCGTTGGCATAGACCTTCCTCCCTATTGGATGAGCTTATATGCGGTTCACTGGTACAAACTTATAATTGATGACTGTAGGAAGTTATCCAAGCGCGTGTGTACTTCTCCATCTGTAAGGCACATAAGCTTGCGCAATAGACTTGGAGTCAAATAATGGTGTACACTTAGATGCAAATGATAAGTATCCTCCCAATCGGAGTCACTGCTTTTATTTGCATGGCTAAAGAGGAACTGACTATTAATTATTTTGTCATAAAGTTAGGTTGACAAATGAAATTAATGGGTAAAACCTTCTCTTGTAAATGTTTGAGTTTGTAAACGTCCACACTATCGTGGCTTGCAAACTCACGGTGCTTGAGATGTCGGTGAATTTATATTTTATATTGTTTTGAGGGAATCAATATAAATTGATAAATTCGAAGATTTGATCGGTATATATTTTTTATGATTCTCTGAATTTCAAATAGTTTTATTTCTTTTATGGTTGACCAAAAGAAATTATATTTACTGGTCCAAAATTAGATGATTAGAAAAGAATCTTGGATTCTAATTTTACTACTTAAGAAATACATGTGTGTTCTCACAAAAGACTTATCATGATGCATATTAAAGTCTCTGGTGAAGAGATAAGAGATTCATAGAAATATGATGGTCTCATGTAACTCTTCGGATACTTGAGTAAGTTAAAAGGCGGTAGGTCATGATTGAATTTGATGAATGAATTGGAAATACATGGAATAGAAGTTGAAGAGGAAACGTAAGTCAATTTTATTCTTCGTTGTTTGCCTAAATGTTTTGAGCAAGTTCCTCCTGAATTACAAAGAGGCTGTATATGGTGGGGAATTTCTGACAAAACATGTGGCAAAGGAAATCCATTTTCATCGAGATGTGAACAAAGTTAGTATCTCATTCACTAGTTGTTGAAGCATGAATACTGATGGCATCTACTGATACGTTGTGTGTAGATACCTGAATCACTAAAAGCGTGTAACTTAGTGATGATGAGATTATTATAGACATGAGTAATACTACGAGAGTAGTGGCTGTTGCAGTGAGAGTTGTTTATTTATCTTACGATATGAATAGACGTTTGATTATGAGAAATTGTCTTTACGTACGTTTTCATAGAAAAAATTTTATTTCAGCTTCTATGCATTTACGGATGGATACTCCATTTCATTTAAATGACATGGTCATAGTAATTGAGGCACAATGGAGGTCCAACCCAATTTCTCCTCCTGGTCCCTGCTGTAGCCCATGTATATAAGTCACCTCAGCTTATCTGGAACCATAATCTTATTCATTATTCACGTGTGATGATGGTTGAGAGCAGATTGAGGAGGTCTCGTAGATCGTCGCCCACACGACGTCGAGATCGGACTTGGGACATACGGCAGAAGATCAGAAGATAGTTTGCTGCTGTTGTCCGCCACCTTGCGAAATTTATATAAAATTTTACAGTGCTCAGAATTCGATGATCAATATATTGACGGAAAGCCATTGAAGAGAGGATCATCTGAGCACAAAGATCATTCAATTCCGACATCAGACTAGGAAGTTATGGCTATTCTCTTGGGACTGCACAGTCTGTCAGCGAGAATCATTCATCTTCTACATACCCTGGTGAACGGTAATCGTTTCTATGATTTATTGCTTCCACTGATATTAGAAACGTAAGGATCCCTAACAGGTCATGTTAACCAAATGATCCAAGCGCCAACAGTCTCCACACTCAATCCTTAACGTGCATAAGACCTGCACAGTGATGTGAAAATATGTCTCTCTCTTCATCTCCATAAACTGAGTAATGCCCACTTGATCGAACATCCAACGAATGTCGGTGAGAATATTCATCTCCCTCATAGCATGGTCATCCTGATACTGCGTTCTCCGAATCTTTTGTGCAATTGCAGTCTAAAGATCCTTCTTCTCCTCCGAATTTTCAGCCCATAATCAGATGGCCTCTTCTTATCCATCCTCATTTTGTTGACTATCTCACCAAGCGAAGGCGACTTAGGTCCCTTCCTCTTGGATGAAGAAGCAATCTCTTTTCCTATAAGAATAATACTTCAATACATACCAAAAGAGAATAACAAGTATACCCATCTTAAGACTAGCACGAATCCTACTCAAGACTTCAAATTCACATGCTTCAACAACTTAATTTCAAGTGTTTATCAATTACAATTGCACTCTAAATCAACACTTTCAATCAAGAATATTGAGGTTCAATTAGTCTTTAACACTACTCCACACAACATACTTATAAATTCCACGCAAAATTTCACCAAATCAACACTTAAAACATGTTCAAATTTTACCCTCAATTGCACCATAACAACACCCAAATTTAATGAGCCCATATGTATACTTTGAAATTAAACTAAAGCCCATGCTTCATACAACATCAATTTCACAAAAATTCCACACTTCAACGTAGAACAAATCATGAAAATTTAGAATGCAATGTCGAATAAGAACTTTAACAATTCAACAATTAAATCCAATCTAAACTAAGTTAAATCCACTCACCCAATCTTGAATAAGCATAAGCAACACAATTAAAGAATAAAAAGTGAGAGGAATCGTACCTTTGCTGGACATGGTGCGAGTGCGGTGAAAAGCAGCGAACCCCAAAGATTCGAGTAAAAATCCTAAATTGGACTTGCAAACCCTCGAATTCGGATGTGGAAGTGTATGGAAAGATGGATTTAGGTATAGAAAAGAATTTGGGAGGAAGGACTTACGATTATGGATTGGTGCTCGAGAAAGGATGACAGAAATGTGTCGAACGGAATGAGAAACTAACCTTTAAAATCTGATTTTGGACTCCGCTCGACTTAACTGGTAAAGTCGAGCAATGGGTGCAAGTCAAAAAACCCTTGCTTTGCCCTTAAAATCATACCACTCGACCTCCATTTGACTTGCACAAACTGGTCAAATAGGTGTTGGAAGTCGAGCAACATACCCAGTCACGCCCCCTGTTCTCCTCTGTCTCGTTCGACCTCCATTAGACTTGGAGTTCTGGTCTAGCAACCACTACTTGGTCAAGCAAACTCTCTGTAAGATTTGAGAATTTCGCTCGACCTATGCTCGAGTTGGCACCGCTGGTCGAACAACCCCCTCGAAGTCGAGCAGAGCCACTATAAGTTTTGTTCATTTTGCTTGACCTCTGCTCTACTTCTTCTCCTTGATCAAGCAACCGTGTAATGGTCGAACAACAACCCGACTTCTTGAGAATTTGTACTCTTCTCGTCTCTCCCTACAACATTCAACTCTAGGACAACACTAAGTATCAAGATATTTATAAATCAAGCAAGAGATCCTCATTAAATCATATAGAATCTTGTGTAACTCCGCAGTGACACTTAAAACAAAACACCACTAAACACTAGGCAAATTGTAAAAAATGATACATCAAAACTGGTTAAAGTTTTAATATACTGCAAAAAATCAACTCCCTAGCAAACGTCACAAAGAAAAGATTATACTCTCCGCGCTATGTGAGGTAAGTACATCACACCCTCGCAAACTTAGTAGAAACTAAAGTGGAAACTAAGTTTGCAAAGAGATGTAATTTCCAAATAATAAGCACGTCAAATATAAAAATTTCTTACTCACATGAATGAAAAAATAATAAAATGGGAGGAAAAGCCCCCAACAGGCGCTCTTGTTTAACGTTGGAGAGTCATGATGGTACCACTCTAGTGCAAGGTATCTTCAAAGACGACGCAAGCATCATCCGGCGACTTGTAATGCTTCAAACGATGCCCATTCGCCGCGATAATGTCCCCATCTTGTCCATAAGCTCAAAACTCCCCCTTCACAGGCTCTATGGATAATGAACGGCCCTGTCCACTTCGATTTCAATTTCCCTGCGAAGAGCTTGAAACGAGAGTTAAAAAGTAATACCTTATCACCTTGCTTGAACTCTTTGTATGAGATCTTTGAATCATGCCATTTCCTCATTCTTTCGTTAAAGATCTCCGAATTCTTGCAAGCACGATTTCTGAACTCGTCCAATTGATTGATATGAGTCATCCTTAACTCCCTTTGATCCTTTAAAGACAAGTTCAAACTCCTCAATGCCCAAAATGCTTTGTGCTGATTCTCCACGGGTAAGTGGCATGGCTTTCCAAAGACAATTTGATATGGTGACATATCCAACACCGTCTTATAAGGAGTTCGGAACCCCCACAAAACATCATCGAGCTTCATAGCACAATCCTTCCAATTGGTTCCGACTACTTTCTCCAAAATTTACTTCACTTGTTGGTTGGAGACTTTGGCTTGCCCATTCGCTTGAGGGTGATAGGGTGTAGTAACCCTATGCTTGACTCTGTAATCCTTGAGAACCTTTTCAAGAATCCTATTGACGAAGTGAGTACATTCATCACTTACTAGTGCTCTAGGAACTCCATAGCGGGCAAATATATGTTTCTTCAAGAAAGATAAAATAGTCCTTGAATCATTCACGAGAGTGGGAATGAATTCCACCCACTCAGAAACATAATCCACAGCTAAAAGGTTGTAGAGAAACCCATTAGATGAGGGAAAAGGCCCCATGAAATCGATCTCCCATACATCAAAGATCTCAACAACAATGCTCGGCTGAAGTGGCATCTCATCTCTCCTACTTATGTTCTCTATCCTTTGACATCTATCGCATGTCGCCACATAGGTCTCACAATCTTTAAAAAAGGTAGGCCAATAAATAGCAGATTGAAGTACCTTTGTTGCCGTCTTTTGAGCTCCGAAGTGCCCCCGTTAGGTAGTGCATGGCAAAAATCAAGAACGCTCTCCATCTTCATCTCTGGCACACACCTACGACATATCTTGTAGACAAATGGATCACACTATATAAACGTCTCAACATCCCTCTTTAATTTTGCAAGTTGGTATCGGATGAGATCTCTTGGAATTTCTCCTACGGCAATGTAATTCACATAATCTGCATACCATGGATCCATCCCTTTGGCAGCCACCACACATGCTCTCTCCGCTTCTTCAACGAACACCGCCATGATCTTCTCATCAGGGAACATCTCTTCTATGTAATCAAAAGAATCATCACAGTGCTCCCTTGTCTCGAACCTCGATAGGTGATTCCCCAAAACATTTTTGTACCCTTCTTATCTTGGATCTCCATATCGAACTCCTGTAGAAGAAGGATCCATCTTATGATCCTTAGCTTCATTTCCTTCTTCTCCATCAAGTACCAGATCGCAGAATGATCCGTATACACTATAGTCTTCATGCCAACCAAATTCTATCGAAACTTATTGAATGCATATACCACAGCTAGAAATTCCTTTTCAGTCACAGTGTAGTTCTTTTGTGCAGCATCAAAAGTTTTACTTGCATAGTAAATGGCGCAAAACTTCTAATCCTTCAACTTCCCAGGCACTACTCCAAGTGCTAAATCACTCGCATCACACATAAGTAAAAACGGCTGAGTCCAATCCGGTGTGATCAAGATAGGTGCAGTAATAAGCGCCTCTTTCAAAACCTGAAAAACTGTTAGACACTCTTCATCAAAAACAAAAGGAACTTCCTTTTCAAGTAAATGAGACAAGGGCTTGGAGTATTTCGAGAAGTCTTTTATGAATCTTCTATAGAAATCGGCGTGTCTAAGGAAGGACCGCACTCCCTTTTCATTAGTAGGTGGGGCAAGCTTCTCAATTACCACCACCTTTGCTCTATCCACCTGTAATCCCTTGGCCGAAATATGATGGCCAAGAACAATCTCATCTCTTACCATGAAGTGGCACTTCTTCCAATTCAAGACAAGATTAGTTTCTTGGCATCTCTTCAAAATAGTAGAAGGTTAGATAAACAAATATCAAAAGAGGAACCAAACACAGAAAAATTATCCATAAACACCTCCATGATCTTTTCTATCAACCCGTCAAATATGGCCATCATAGAATGCTGAAATGTAGTAGGTGCATTGCACAATCCAAATGGCATCTTTCTAAAGGCAAAAGTTCCATAAGGGCAAGTAAGAATAGTCTTTTCTTGATCCTCGGGTGCAATCATAATCGGATTATAACCCGAGTACCCATCCAAGAAACAATAAAACTCATACCCTGCAAGACGATCAAGCATTTGATCCATAAAAGAAGGGAAAAATGGTCTTTGCATGTATTTTCATTCAGTTTCCTATAATTCGTACACACACGCCATTCCGTAGGAATCTTAGTGGCTAATGTCTCACCATCCTCGGCTTTCACAATAGTCATGCCCCCTTCTTAGCTACAACATGCAATGGATATCACTAATGGGATATATAATTCCAGCATCTAGCCACGTTAGGATTTGCTTCCTAATCACTTCTTGAATAGCGGGATTCACCCTCCGCTGATTCTGAATGCTACTCTTGGCCTCATCTAACAATCTTATTCTATGCATGCAATATGAAGGACTAATAACTTTTAAATCATCAAGAGACCAACCAATCGCAGACTTATACTTCCTAAGCACATCTAACAATTCCTCAAGTTGATCATCATCAAGGGAAGAAGATACAATTATTGGATATTTTTCATTATCACCAAGATAGGCATACTTCAAGTGCTCCGGTAGCGGTTTCAAGGACTTGGTTTCAATTTTGGTTAAATTGATTAGAGCGAGTGTACTCTATCTTGTGTAGCACGTAAGTGTACAAGTGCAAAATTTATATAATATCGAACCCAAGAGCGAAAGTGGGTAGCCATATTTGAAGGATGCTTTACTCTAGTAGGATGAATCAATAAAGGAGAGGTTGATTAATACTAAAAACCAGTATTTTTATAACCGGACCAGGGAATGAACCGGTGGCCTCAATGGTTCGTGGTCGGACCGATTGAACTGGTCGAACCTACGGTTCAACTGGAAAAAACAAAAATTACTTTTTTTAATAAGAACTAATTACTTATTTTTATTATATTACATTTCATTATTTAATTTAATTCATATTATAATATGATTTAATTAGACCAAAATAAGATAACAGAATTTTTTTTAATTCAATAAGATAGCTGTATAAAAAATATTACTTAATAATAGTATAATATAATGAAAAATCTCATAAACCTAGAATTAATTTTAGAAATAAGAGAGAGGAAGAGGGAAATTAAAATTGAGAGAGAAGTCTTACCTTTATCCACCGCCACACGCTGTCTTTCTCTCTCCCCTCTACTTTCTCCATTTTCTAACACCTATCGTCCTAAATTCCGGTAGCTCAATTAGTTCTCTGCTGCAATTGCACAGCAACAGAGCAACCCAAACCTACGCTCTTCACGGCGTTAGGAAATTTCCAGATTTCCACTGCAATTTCTAACCCCCCCCTCTCTCTGCAGTGCGCGACCCTTCGTCGTTCTTCACGGCGGCGAGAATGTTTAGGCATGTTTTTAGAAAATGCCATTCATGGTGATGGTGGTTTAAACGACGGCAAGGAATGTTTACGGCAGTAACGTCTGCAATGATGAAATGGTGGACTTGTGCAGTGGATCTTGATAGATAGGGCTACGTTGCGATATTTCCATCCTTCAAGCAGGGCGATTTCCGATTTGCCCGGTTCACCGGTTATTCCGATTTTGACTGATCCAAATCGATTTTTCCCGGTTCAACTGTAAAAGTGGTTTTTCGGGGTTTTCTGGACCGGTACCAAGCTGGTTCCCGTTAAATCGGTTGAACTGATAGGTCCGGACGATTTTAAAAACACTGCTAAAAACTAAGTAATAAAGCAAGTAAAGATAGAACATGTACAAATGAGATGTATGATGGGTGAAGGTGAACAATCTAAGAAATATGTAAGACAAGCAAGATTCATGGTAAGATATATAGACTCACACACACACATGCATTGATGGTTTTCATGTTATGATATTAAGGGCAATCACGTTTGTACCCCTAATCCCTATGGCCAAGATGACTAGGTTCTCAACTCTTTTACAAGTTTAAATCTTCTAGGATTGTTCTTACTCTCAATTCCCTTAAGGTACTATGATCATAAGTTGGGTTCCCCTCACTAGTTCATCACTAATATCCTATCATGAGGTTCTAAGTACTTGAAGGGTATGGCTTACCTCTCCACATACTGACTAAGTCATCTCATGCAATCAATGATTCAATTATACCACTAAAAATAATATTGGAATGACCATCCTAACACTATGAGTAGAGAATTTTATCACACAAATCATATATAAAATGAGAATAAGCATTCATGATAGAAAATATTCATAACAATCATTTCATCAAACATTTGGTGTGTAAAATCTACATAATTCCTAATCAATCACATTGCTAGTCTCACATGAGGACTAGCCACTACATATCATTACAAATTCAAAATAATCCATGGCATGCTCCAATTGAGCCAAATAATGAAGAAAATAACAAAATAAAGGTAAGTTGGCTCCCCTTTGATGATGAACTTCCTCCTCCTTGATCATTCTAAAATCTTCAACCAATGATGAATTCCTCTTCTTAGATTGGTGGATGGATGAATTTATGAATGGATTTGAGGAGATCAAGTGGTTTGGATGGATGAAGTGAAGGGTGGAAGAGATGGAGTTGAATGTGTGTGATTTAGGTTTCTAGTGTGTATAGAAACTGATCCAAAATTATTTCCTCTCGTAATTTGTGATCAATACTTGCACTTATACCCCATGAAACCTTCTAGAAGCTTTCTGAAATTCTCTAATTTTTAAGCCCAGTTTAACTGGAGTTGCAAGTCGAGTTGGGTCGTGCAACTCGAGTTGGCTCTCAGGATGATTTTCTCTGCCCCGCTCGGCTTGCAACTCGACCTGGACCATACCTAACTAAACTCAAGTTGATAACTTGAGCTCTCACCTGTCAAGTCGTGTTTGATGAATTAGAAACTGGAATTTTTGTGGAACTCTGCTCGACTCGAGTTGCAAGTCGAGTTGAACCTTGCAGCTCGAGTTTGGTCATTGCCTGCAGCATAGTCTCACCGTTGCACATAACTTTCTTATCCGATCTTCGATTCAAATGGTTCTTGCGCTCACGCGACCCTCTCTTTCTTGGCTTTCCAACCATATATCACACCTCTAATTTTGTGCTCCATATGAATACAGAGTAATTATAAAAGTTGGACGTGTGTTTTTTCAGCATTTTGTTTTGGCTTGTTTTCCCTCGTTTCAACTCCGAATTGAACTCCGTTTTTTCCCACATCTTCTTTATCGCGTCTAGAATCCATTTTTACCTAAAAAACACACAAATTACACCAAAACACCAATTCTCTAAATATTTATAAATATCGCGCATTTATGGCACTTATTCATTAAAATCACACATTTATCATTTCAAAGCACAAATCTCCATATCTTTATATAACACCACCAATGATATACAAAATGAATAAAACATACAAAAATACATAATAAAAGACACTAAAATCTAGGTAAAAATAACATCGATCAACCCCCAAAACTTAAAGTGTTTCTCATCCTCGAGCAACGAAAATAAAAAAATGAGAAGGGGAATTTTCACATAGAGAAAGACCTAAAGAACATAAGTAATAACACATCATAAGTAACATGGACTACAAATCATATCAAGACACACTACAACATTAAAATCATGACATGAAAAATTAACAAGTTCAAGTCTAAGAAAATTAAGAGTAATAAAGTCCTTTCCAGTCCAAGCCTCACATCGGGTATCAAATGCACTCAACACTCTATGAAGTAAGGTAATTTTCACTCATCAATCGATTGAACCCGACGCACTATAGGCTTGCTCACGGACTTCATTCACAAGCCACCATAATTTCAATAAGTGATTAAAAAGGTCTTTATCTTTGGATGTAATGTTAGGCTCTTTGGTAAATTAGGAAAATTTGGATAAAAGTAACTATTCAAGTGTAGATAATCGAAGAGATGATCAGCTTCTTCAACTTCTTCACGTTTCTATCTTCCTTTCTTTTCTTTCTAATCACAAGCTCTAATCATTATCATTCCTTAGATTCTCTTGAGCTTATTTTAATTTATATACTTCCTTTCTTTCGAATTTTGAATTCCTTGAGCATATTTTTGTTGATTTGCTCCTTTTTTTCTTATGTTGAGATTGCATGTACATTTTGCTTGAGCTCATCCTTTTTTTGCTTGTATACCATTTCGTTCTTTCTTTTACACAATTTCACCATCAAACCTTGTAAACCATCATCTCCTCAATTACCCACACAAAGGTTATATATGTAAGGCTCAAGTGGGTATTCAAGGCTTGTAATGTGCTTATATCATAATAAATATGCTTAAAGGCTCAAAGTGGCTAACTAGGGATGATGTATAGGGTAATGAAATATATGGCAATGAATTTAAAGTAACAAGGATGGCTTAAGATCATATCACTAACCTCCGCCAATCGGGCACATTCCCATAGTCCATGAGCAAGTTCTAGTTTGTCAAGGCTCAATTAATCCACTCATTAAGAAATTTAACCATGGATTCACGTTTGACGCTCAAACGGTCACAAGCTTTTGCTCGGACCTTTAGAAACTCATTACACCTCAATTCATCTCAAAATTGAACAAGTTAAATAGGACATGTCACAAAAGAGTAGAGATTCTCAACATAGTTCGCCATCACTTATCACAAACAATATGCCATTACTCACATTCAAAAATGACTCACAACAACCCAAAACAAACCACCAACCAACCCTATACAAGAAAAAAATACACACAAAACATAAGAAAAGACTCACCAAATAAGAAACAACGCTTTGGGAATTCCAACGATTTGTTTAATCGATATAAATTATGACCCCGATCTTGCAGATATTTCGATTCCAGTAAACGATGATGCTATATCTCCAATCCGATTAATTCTTACTAAATAAGTATTTGCAATTAGTGAGGGCCATTCTAGCTATAAAAGAAATACTTGATTAATAATAAGCTAAATAACTTTTTCTAGATAGATTTATGGAATCGGTTATTATTTATGAATTTTTTAAAATAGATAAAAAGAATTGGGGATATTATGTGATTAGTTAGTATTCAAAACAGGAGTTGGTATTCAAAATATCCGATTTAAGTAGACAAAGAGATGGTTGAATCAAAACAAAAACACATAACATGCAAAAATGCAAATTCCATCCATCAAAAGAAAATCAAGCACATATCCTCATCATCCAATATCATTTAAGCTCAAGATTTTGACACCTTATTCAAAAATAAGAAAAACTAATAAAGCAAGTAAACCTCCCAAGTATATAACACATGAAGTTGCATACTAATCCAAATAATCCAAATCAAACCAAGTATATGCTAAGCAAATAGAAATGATGAGTACTAAAGTAAACTCCTTGAAAAGACATTTGGAAATGAAAATGGTTGGCATGAGCCTCCGGATTGCATGCACAACGAATCTTGACATTGATTTTCGGGCTCAATTCATGCATCCACTACACTTTATTTATACTCAATAACTCATCAAAACCATTAGCACAACAATTACTGTCAAATAATGAACTAGCATACACTTCAACACAACCAAACGATCCAAAATCAAACCAATACTCATGAGAAAATTTTTAAAATTTACCCCATTTTACAAGAAGATCTCTTACTTAACATAATAAGAACACTCAAGTGGTGAGTCACACCATACACTCTCCCCCCAAACTTAAATCGAAACAAGTTGAGAATTAAGTTTGCAAAAAATGGTGGGATTTATCCTTGTATTTTCCAACAATTAGCTTCTTGTAGAGAAGTATATGCATCACCACAATTCAAGGTATGTCCACCACGCACTATCCCCCAAAACTTAAAGTGAAACAAGAGTTGAACTTTAAGTTTGCAAGAAGTGGTTAGACGTACCTTCACACTTCAAATCGAGTACTTCTCGTATCTCGAATACGTGTTCTCCTCACGAGCCAAATCAACCTACATTCCAAAAATTGTAAGAAAACTAAATCAAAGCAATTAAATAAAAACAATAAAACAAACGATGGGTTGCCTCCCATCTAGCGCTAAGTTTAACGTCTTCAAGCCGGACGGAATATGGAGAACTCATCGAAATGGCCAAGGATATCGTTCGTTCTTGCCATCAAATTTTCATCTTTGTGTTTCTTCCTCTATTAGGCATTTGTGGCAAGTAACGACCATAGTAGCGTCCTTTGAGATTGGCTTTAAGAATTCAACTCGTTTGAGCTTACACTCATTAACCGCTCCTTTCGAGACCACCACTTATTCTTTTTTACCAAGTATGTCCCCAACATCTCTTCAAGCTCTCTTTTGTACCTAAGACATTGAGAAGAATCAATAGGTAAGACAAAGTCAATATAAACAATATTTGAAATTCAATACAACTTGGAGAGTTTAAAGGTGTAGAAATGCTCATTTCACTCCCGAACTCATCACAAGTGCTCTTAGACCTTGTTCCACTTCATCGAACTCATATGATTCTTCATCTTCACTTGTATTTTCCTTATCAACAAGAGACAAGCAATCATAGATATTCTCTTCCTCCTTTAAGCTTTCTTCTACCTTAGGCTCTTTACTCCTCTCATTTTCCTCCTCTAAGCTTTCATTTACCTTGTCTTCCTTATCCTCAATAAGCTCCACATCTCTTGAGTTTTCTTCATTATCCCCCGAACACTCTTCTGCCTTTAACTTTTCTTCATTCCTTTCATCAAAATTTTCCATTTCATGAAGGGTATTCCGTTCTTGTTCCATTTGACTCAATTGACGTTCAATGGCCTCAAATCTCCTCTTATTTTCCTCATTTTTTCTCTTTCTTTCATGTTTCATTTCATATATTCCTTCTTTAGCTCCTTTCATAAATTCCAACACTTTAGCCATTTGGTCTTGCAAGGAAGGTTTCCCATCATTATATGGTGGACACTCTTCTTGGAAATTCCCTTGAACATACTCGTTTTGCATACATATTCCATTCCCTATTTGGTAACTAGGCATGTTCCACACTTGTCTCCCATTAAAGTTGGAAGTAGGCATTGACTAGGCATTTTGAGGCTCATAGCTTAAAAGACTTGGTTGAAAACTTTGCCTTGTTTCATTTCCATAAGCATATCTTCTAAGCAACTCCATCAAAGCATTATTTTCGGATAAAGGAGTAACCATAGAAACTTGATTGTTGTAAGAACTTGGAAAGGAATAAGTGTTTCCTTGATACGGTTGGAATGTATTAACATTGTAAGCTCCTTGCCATTCCTCATAACTCCCATTGTTGTAGCCTTGAGACCTTGCTTGACTCATTTGACTACTATACCCATAGTTGCACTCATTCTCATAGCCCATTGATTGTTGTGGTGGAACCAAACCAAGTAGATTTCCATAATTTCCTCCCAAGTATTGGTTACAACCATCCATGTTCATACTTCTTCTTTTCAAGGCTCACTACAGCTTTCTTCACTTACTATTTTTTGTTGCTCTTTCTCCCCTTCTCTCAAGGTTGGTGTACCTATCAAGAAGAACAAGTTAGAACAAGATTTTCCAAAACAAATATAGATGCAAAAATAAGAAAAAATATCCGAAGTAGAGCTAACATATTCAAACACGTTACACAGAAGGCTTTCGCCCTGGCAATGGCACCATGAAATTGGTTTTATTTTGGTTAAATTGATTAGAGCAAGTGTACTCTATTGTGTGTAGCACGTAAGTGACCAAGTGCAAAATTTATATAATATCGAACCCAAGGGCGAAATTGGGTAGCCGTATTTGAAGGATGTTTTACTCTAGTAGGACGAATCAATAAAGGAGAGGTTGATTAATACTAAAAACTAACTAATATAGCAAGTAAAGATAGAACATGTACAAATGAGATGGATGATGGGTGAAGGTAAACAATCTAAGAAATATGTAAGGCAAGCAACATTCATGGTAAGTTATATAAAGATTCACACACACACATGCATTGATGGTTTTCATGTTATGATATTAAGGACAATCACGTTTGTACTCCTAATCCCTATGGCCAAGATGACTAGGTTCTCGACTCTTTTACAAGTTTAAATCTTCTAGGATTGTTCTTTCTCTCAATTCCCTTAAGGTACTATGATCATAAGTTGGGTTCCCCTCACTAGTTCATCACTAATGTCCTATCTGAGGTTCTAAGCACTTGAAGGGTATGGCTTACCTCTCCTCATACTAACTAAGTCATCTCATGCAATCAATGATTCAATTATACCACTAAACATAATATTGGAATAGTCATCCTAACACTATGAGTAGAGAATTTAATCACAAAAATCATACATAAAATGAGAATAAGCATTCATGATAGAAAATATTCAAAACAATTATTTTATCAAACATGTGGTGTGCAAAATCTACATAATTCCTAACAAATCACATTGCTAGCCTCACATGAGGACTAGCCACTACATATCATTAAAAATTCAAAATAATCCATGGCATGCTCCAATTGAGCCAAATAATTAAGAAAATAATAAAATAAAGGTAAGTTGGCTCCCCTTTGATGGTGAAATTCTTCCTCCTTGATCATGCTAAAATCTTCAACCAATGATGAATTCCTCTTCTTAGATTGGTGGAAGGATGGATTTATGGATGGATTTGAGGAGATTAAGTGGTTTGGATGGATGAAGTGAAGGGTGGAAGAGATGGAGATGAATGTTGTGATTTAGGTATCTAGTGTGTGTAGAAACTGATCCAAAATGATTCCTCTCGTAATTTGTGATCAATATTTCCATTTATACCCCATGGAACCTTCTAGAAGCTTCCTGATATTCTCTGATTTTTAAGCCCAGCTTGACTCGAGTTGCAAGTCGAGTTGGGTCTTGCAACTCGAGTTGGCTCTCGGGACAATTTTCTCTGCCCCGCTCGGCTTGCAACTCGACCTGGACCATCCATACCTAACTCGAGCTCTCGCCTGTCAAGTCGTGTTGGATGAATCAGAAACTGTAATTTTTGTGGAACTCAGCTCGACTCGAGTTGCAAGTCTAGTTGGATCTTGCAACTCGAGTTGGGTCACTACCTGCAGCGTAGTCTCACCGTTTCGCCCATAACTTTCTTATCCGATCTTCGATTCGATTGATTCTTGAGCTCACGCGACCCTCTCTTTCGTGGATTTCCAACCATGTATCACACGTCCAGTTTTGTGCTCCAAATGAATACAGAGAAATTATAAAAATTGGACGTGTGTTTTCAGCATTTTGTTTTGGCTTGTTTTCCCTCGTTTCGACTCCGAATTGAGCTCCATTTTTTCCCACATCTTCTTTATTGCGTCTAGAATACATTTTTCCCTGAAAATCACACAAATTACACAAAAACACTAATTCTCTAAATATTTACAAATATCGCGCATTTATGACACTTATTCATTAAAATCACATATTTATCATTTCAAAGTACAAATCCCCATATCTTCATATAACACCACCAAATGATATACAAAATGAGTAAAACATACAAAAATACATAATAAAAGACACTAAAATTTAGGTGAAAATGACACCGATCATTTCAACTCCTCTTTCTTTTCTTCTTGAGGTGCGCTCTCTCTATCCAATGGTAGGTACTTCCGAGTCCACTTCACTTCTTCAATCTTGGTCTTTTTCGACTCATACCTGTCATCACCCAAAGCAAGTAAGTTTTCAAGGAATCGATACATACCTCATTGGAGAGTTCATCTAGCTCCGTGGTGGGAAAAGTAAGAGACTCCGCCAAGCATGTCTCGAGAGGATCTTTTGAGAGGATCAAAGACATGTCTTCCTTCACGATCTCCTCCACCACATTTATACTATGACATTGCGTCTCCATCGGCATCTTCATTACTTTGTAAAGGTTAAACAAAACCTCTTCTTTATCCATCTTCACTGCATCATGATGAAGGAAATGAGCATCATTATGAAGCAAATACGCATCATAAAGGGAATAAGCATCATGATGAAGTATTTATGCATCATGATGATGGAAATGAGCATCATGATGAAGGAAATACACATCATGATGAAGGAAAAGAGTATCATGATGAAGGAAATGAGCATTATGTTGAAGGAAATATGCATCATGATGAAGGAAATGAGCATTATGATGTAGGAAATGAGCATCATGATGAAGGAAACATGCATCTTGATGATGAAAATGAGCATCATGATGAAGAAAATGAGCATCATGATAAAGGATTTATGCATCATGATGATGGAAATGAGCAACATAATGAAGGAAATGAGCTTCATGATGAAGAAAATATGCATCATGATGAAGGAAATGAGCATAATGATGATGGAAATGAGCATCATGATGAAAGAAATACACATCATGATGAAGAAAATGAGCATTATTATGTAGGAAATGAGCATCATGATGAAGAAAACATACATGATTAAGGAAATGAGCATCATAATGAAGGATTTATGCATAATAACGAAGGAAATGAGCATCGTGATGAAGGTTTTATACATCATGATGATGGAAATGAGCATCACGATGAAAGAAATATGGATCATGACGAAGGAAATGAGCATCATGTAATAAGAAATAAGCATTTTGATGAAAGAAACGTGCATCTTGATGAAGAAAATGAGTATCATGATGAAGAAAATGAGCATCATGATCAAGGATTTTTGCATTACGATGATGGAAATGAGCATCGTGATGAAGGAAATAGCATCATGATAAAAGAAATATGCGTCATGATGAAGGAAATGAGCATCATGATGAATGAAATTAGAATCATGATGAAGGATTTATGAATAATGATGATGGAGAAAACGAGCAACATGGTGATTTAAATGATCCTCATGATGAAGGATTTATGCAACATGATGAACGAAATGAGCATCATGATGAAGAAAATATACATCTTGATTATGAAAATGAGCGTCATGACAAAAGATATGAGCGATATGTTATTGAAAATGAGCATCATGATAAAAGAAATAAGCATCATGATAAAGAAAATGAGCATCACTATGTAGGAAATGAACATAATGATGAAGGAAGCATGCATCATGATGAACAAAATGAGCACTATGATGAAGGATTTATGCATCATAATGAATGAAATGAGCATCATGAAGAATGATTTATGAATAACGATGAAGAAAATGAGCATCATGATGAAGGAAATGTGCATCATAATGAAGGTAATAAGAATCATGATAAAGTATTTATGCATCATGATGAAGGAAATACGGGTCATGATGAAGTAAAAGAGCATCATGATGAAGGAAATGAGCATCGTGTTGAAGGAAATATGCATCATGATGAAGGAAATAAGCATCATGATGTAAGAAATGAGCATCGTGATGAAGGAAACATGCATCTTGATGATGGAAATGAGGAACATGATGAAGAAAATGAGCATTGTGATGAAGGATTTATGCATCATGACGATGGAAATGTGCATCACAATGAAGAAATGAGCATCCTGATGAAGAACATATGCATCATGATGAAGGAAATGAGCATCATGATGATGAAAATGAGCATCATGATGAAAGAAATACGCATCATCATGAAGGAAAAGGGCATCATTAAGTAGGAAATGAGCATCATGATGAAGAAAACATGCATGATGAAGGAAATAAGCATCATAATGAAGGATTTAAGTATAACGACGAAGGAAATGAGCATCTTGATGAAGGATTTATGCATCATAATGATAGAAATGAGCATCACGATGAAGGAAATATGCATTATGACGAAGGATATGAGCATCATGATATAAGAAATAAGTATCATGATGAAAGAAACATGCATCTTGATGAAGGAAATGAGTATCTTGATGAAGAAAATGAGCATCATGATGAAGGATTTATGCATTATGATGATGAAAATGAGCATCGTGATGAAGTAAATGAGCATCATGATGAAAGAAATATATCGTCATGATGAAGAAAATGAGCATCATTATGTAGGAAATAAGCATCATGATGAAGAAACATGCATCATTAAGAAGGAAATGTGCATCATAATGAAGGATTTATGCATCATGATGAAGGAAATGAGTATTATGACGAAGGATTTATGCATCATGATGGTGGTAATGACCATCATGACGAATAAAATGAACATCATGATAAAGAAAATATGCATCATGATGAAGGAAATAAGCATCATGATGATATAAATGAGCCCCATGATGAAGGATTTATGCATCATGATGTTGGAAATATGCATCATGATGAAAGAAATGAGTATTATGATGAAGAAAATATGCATCTCGATGAAGGAAATGAGCATCATGATGTTGGAAATGAGCATCATGATGAAAGAAATATGCATCATGATGAAGAAAATGAGCATCAATTTGTAGGAAATGAGCATCATGATGAAGGAAATAAGAAACATGATGAAGGATTTATGCATCATGATGAAGAAAATGAGCATCATGATGAAGGATTAATGAATAATGATGATGGAAATGAGCATTATGATGAAGGAAATTAGCATCATGATGAAGGAAATACGCATCATGATGAAGGGAATAAGCATCATGATGAAGTATTTATGCATTATGATGATGGTATTTAGCATGATGAAGGAAATACGCATCATGATGAAGGAAATGAGCATCTCAATGAAGGAAATACACATCATGATGAAGGAAATGAGCATCATGATTTGGAAATAAGTATATGATTAAGGAAACATGCATCTTGATGAAGGAAATGAGCATCACACTACAACATAAGTGATATTGCATAACACCATCTTAGTAACACTTTATATATATTTAACACAAATTCGTAACACTTTCTAAATTATTATAATATTTAACACACTTGTAACACATTTTATATAAGTAACATACATGAATAACACTTTTCTAATATGTAACACTTATATATAACACTTTTACATAAATTACACTTCTCATGTAACACTTTTTTTATAAGTAACATTATTACATAACACTTTTATATAAGTAACATTTTTAAATAACACTTTTAAACACAAATAAAATATTTATGTTATACTTTAATGTAGTTTTTATTTAACAAATGTATATTTATAGTCTACATAATGATTATATAAATTATATGTATATTGTATGTATATAAATATCTATATAAATAAAATTTAAAACATATAAATAAATAATATTGGCATAATGTTAATAATATATTACATATATCTTTGTTTTTTCTTAAAAAAATACAATTAATTCTATTTTTTTAAATGTGCTTAATAAAAGCTTTTGTTAAGCATTCATTTTGCTCTATATACAATATGTATAATGTGACGCTTATTGTAAATGAGATACTCAAAAGTGTCTTATTATAATGTTTTAATTAAAAAAATTAGAATGCCAAGTGTATTATTAATAAGTGAGTCGAATATTTAAATTAAAAAATTAAATAATAATTAAAATATAATTTTAATCAAATGTAAAAAAAGTTCATTGGAATTTTATAAATGATAAGCATGAAATTAATTCAAGATCAATCTACCCTATACAATTTAAAATTGATATTTATATAAAAATGTGCATTCATAAACTCCCTAATTTATTTATACAAAAATTAAATAAATAAAATATCTTGATCCAGAATAAGTCAATTACACAAGCAAATGGAAACTACGGAATGGACATAAAAACTTTCTAATAAGCTGCAAGTTTACAACCAAAAAAGCTAAAAATTAGATGAAGGGTGGCGTTACTTCTAGATGAAGTGGATAGCATCTTCCAAATAAAGAGTGGAAGTAGGAAGTAAGTGTTCCAAATAAAGAGTGGCCACAACAGATCAGGCTTGAATATTTCATTAATATAGCCTTCTAATCAGCAAAATGTCTCATGAGTAAAGAGATTCTAGTAGGTCGGAACATGCACTAGAGAAGCAGATCATAGTAGCCAAAATGGTAGCAAAAACCAGAAACAAATGGGAGCCTTAGAGCCTGCATTGTAAATAAAAACCAGCAGCAAGAAGACATGACAGAAATGAAATAAAAAAGCTATTCCAGAGAAAATATAACAGAAAACCAACTGCAGCATGAAAATACAGCCTGCTAAGAAACGAGCACATGCACCCTAGAAGTCTAAACACAAGAAAAACCAGCAACTAACCAAGTAAGACAGAGTGACAAACCAGCAACAATAAGACAGAAAACACCAGGAATGGTATAGCAGCAAAACCCATTAGGATAGCCATGAAATCCAAAAAAAAATACCAGCAACCCAAGATTTGATAATAAAGAGAACCAGCAACTCAAAAGAGCAAAAAGCACTGCAAACTTCAAATCAAAAGGATGTAGCAAGAAAATTCCAACATCTAGTAGTAAATAGCAAAGGCTGAAAAACCAGAAAACAACTTCAAAGGCCAACAAACAGCTTAAAAGAAACAACAAAAGCTAGCAAACCAATCTCAAGAGCTCAACAAGGGTCTGCAAACAGAACACTAATCAAACTGTCATTGGCTAACGAGTATCCTAAAAGCAAGCCCAAATGAACCAGCAGCTACGAAACCAAAACAACTAGCAAAATAGTAAGAAGATAGCAAAATACACCAAAAAGTGAATAATTACAGAAAAAACAGAAAGTACCAAAAACCATGAACTACTTCAAGAGAAACAGGAATACCAAAGCAAAAAGACAGCAAATCCTAAAGGGTGCTGTCACAAAGTAAAGATGAAGGACTACCGATTCTTTTTCTTTGTTGCACGAGATGGTTGGTTCCTCCTTCCCTTCCTGTTATACTAGTACTTCTAACATAGAAGAGGTTTGCAGTTCATGTTGTTGCTCTATGGTATTGGGGATAACCCTCTTTGGCCTCTCCTTGTTGTCTCTTTTCGCTTTTGGAGACAACCCCTTTCCCTAATCCTAAAAAATTTAATTTAATTACTTCAATAAATAAATCCATTTGTGTTAACTTTGAAACTATAACACCCCGTATATTATTTACGGGAATTATTTAAAGTCCAATCCTTAGAAACCCAACTCAAAAACAAAATACAGCCCATTTACTTCTAGCAGCCGTGTGAATGAAGAACAAGATCAGAGTATTATACATTTTTCCTTAATTAAGCCAATCTCTTCCTGTTCAAGAAATCGTGAAATATTGTCTAATCTCAAAGCAATATCTTCCCTGCAATCAAATCCAAAATTGATCTCTTTACTAAGGAAAGTTTGACCTCTCCTACGCGTTATTTTTGGAGTGATCGCCCAGCCATCCAAGCATAAAATCGATCCTTCTTTACATTTTTTTTTTCGATCACTCATATTTCTTGTGACTCGGTTGCTCCTATACAAAGAGAGAAGGGTAACAGTGCCTTCATCTCTTTCCTTTTTCTTTTCACTTACATCGATCCTATACCCCTTATTCTTCTCTTTGGATTTCATTATTTTATTAAGCCTTGGGTAGTAATATGTAGTTGTTTGATTTTAGGTTTCGAAGGGGTCTGATCGCGACGTTCGTTTCTCGTATCCAACGCTTTTACGTGATTGGAAGGTGGGGATTTTCTCACCTTATGTATGCTAAATTAATTCATATGTGATAGTCGAATTTGAATTGAATATGTGAACTGTAAATTTATGCAAGTTTGGACTTTAAATAGTGCCTTACTCTTTGCAAGTTTGGACTTTAAATAGTGTCTTACTCTTTGCAAGTTTGGACTTTAAATAGTGCCTTACTCTCCTTACAAACGAATCGCGATATCGTAAGACATGGCAGGATTGTATAGTAAGTGAAATTATATTTTTGCACATGGATTGATTCACGTATGTAAGTATGTTTAAATTCCTCACTGAGCTTGTGGTTGCTCACCCCAACAATTTCCCTCCTTTCAGATTAAAAGCGCGGCGATAGGGATACGAGTGGGGAGCGTCGGCAAGAGGAGATTAATAAAAGCTTTTGAATAAAAGAGTAATACATACTCTGCGTACATTTGAATATTTGTTGAAGTATTTCGGATTTGTTAAATTCTTGGTATAAAGATTGTGGCATGAGTTTGCTGTTGATATTAATTATTGATGGAAATTTGCGATCGTATGAGATTTGTTACAATTGAATAAAATTATATGTTATTTGACTGTCGAAAATTTTAATATGTTTGTTGTTGAATTTGTGAAAATGGGACGAGATTTGGATTAGTACTTTTCGAAAAATAGATGGGGTCTCACATGTTTCATTGTTTCGGAATTTGTATCATAATTGCGCATACTAGATGGACAGATGGAATATGGATTCGTTATGAATCAATAATTAATTGTTTTGTTGATTATGGTGGATGTCCTATTTTGAGTTAAGTTTTAAAATTAATAAATGGTCTTCTAGTACATTAAAATTTGATTGGTATTTTATTTGAATAATTACAGTTGCTACTTGTTTTGAGGGCCTAGTTGATGTATTTATTATTTTGCAAATTTGCATAAACTTACAGAATCGATTTTTATAAAATCTTTCCTTCATCTTTGCTAAGCCACTAGTTTATTACTTCCTATATTTGAGGTTTTGCATTTTTATAAAATTGATTAGTCCTATATGTTTTACGAGTTGTGAATTTGGGAATAAACTTATAGTCCTTGCCTTTAAAGGTATTTGCTTAATACTCTTCATTTCAAAATAAAGCTACAGAAACTTATAGGACCTAATCCTTATCAAAAATTTTGTCATTTAGTTAAGGTCCGATAGAACTTATGGGACTTATCCCCTATTCTAAGTCCTTTAACTTTGGATGCTCATTTATTTATTTAGTCAATAATTAAAACGTTTTATCACATCCTATTTAATGCTCTATTTATGAAATAAAAATGGGAATTTCTTTATTAAATAAAATTGGGGTGTGACAGATTGGTATCAAAGCCAGGTTTGTGATTCTGCATACTTGTTCAAAAATTTTATTAAATTCCGCATACGCATGATATAAATGTTTTACACGGTGCTAATTGAATAAAATTTTAAAAGAAAGTAAAGTCTCTTGCCACGCATTCACCGAGTATGACGCCCGCTTCAATCAAGGTACGAAAGTATTAAATTGCAAATTTGATTACATGTGAAGTTTAAATACAAGTCATGATATATGCGAGATATAGAATTCTTATGAATAGTTATGGAATTAGAAATTTTTATGCGGAACGACATGATAAGTAGAAGATTTTTTTTTTTTACGTTAGATGAACGGCCTACAGCTACAACAAGCCTATCGGAACTATCAGCGAAATGCCCAACATGACCTATCTACCCACATTGCTCACATGTTGCAATTGTGGAGGCAAGTCAAGGACGTTGGCGAAGGGATTACTGATTACTGGGCCTGTTTAAAGCTGATAGACACACTGCCATGGGTTTGGAAGGACATAGCCAACCCAATCTTTTTGGATGGCTTACGATACACCATCAATTCGCCTGTTCCACAAACCAGTTATACTCGTTTCACTCTACGATTGTTCGACAGAGTAGTTCGTTTAGTGCCACCTGAAGGACCTTTGACGCAATGGGAGAGTTAATGCGTGAGCAGTACTACGCGGTGCCCGAAACCGCACCTAACGATGGAAATTCCGAAGAAGAAGAAGACCCTGAAGAAGATATGGGAGAAGATGATGAATAAGTGATTCATGCGAATGATAGTTTCAATTTTCCATTTTAAAAAAATAATAATAAAATAAATAAATAAATAAATATCCCGTATGTTAGGGACGAAATTTTAATTTTCTAGCAATTGAACTTTTATGTTTCGTTGGTTTGAAAATAATTATTCACCTAATATTGAATATAAAGTTTATTATTTTGAATTATGTGCCTCCATCATGAAATTGTTGCCCTAACAATGTGATGATATGCAATATTATTATAATTATAGATTATGTCTGATAAAGTACTAAAAATTATTTACGTTGAAAAAAAAATTGAAGGATGCCTCCCCGAAGAGACGCACAAAATGCTCAAAACGCGCCAAATGTTGATCCAGATGCTCATAAAAAAATGGTGCATGAGTTCCGTGCAAACCACTCACCCTTTTTCAAAGGTAATGAAGGACCTGAGTACGTGGAAGAATGGCTTCGATCACTTGAGAGGACCTTTCGCCTCTTAAAGTGCACTGATGAACAGCGGGTGCTCTGCGCGTCCAACCAACTGGTTGAGGATGCGGACCATTGGTGGGACGCATATTGGGCTATGAGGCCAAACGAGGACCGAGAAGCTATCACCTGGGATGGATTTAGAAATATAGTGCTGGAGAATTATTACCCACAGGTTCACCGAGAAAAGATGGAGCACGAATTTTACAATCTTAGACAAGGGAACATGACGGTGATCGAGTATGAGCGAAAATTTAATCAACTACGCCGATAGGCACCGCAGCTGGTTGACACGGAGGTAAAGCGAGCAAAGAAATTCCTGGACGGACTTCATCAGGATATACAAGAGAAGATGTCGGCATTACCTGACATGAACTATGCTGATACGTTTATGAGAGCACAGGAGGTTGAAGCTTGCATGCTTAAAGGGCGAGCTAACAACAAGCAGATGGAGAACCCCAATAAGAGGAAATGGGAGAATTCTGGCCAAGGAAGGAACAACAACAACAAGAAGCAAACAAGGCCATACCACAACCCGCCTGCCAATGCACAAAGATCAAAGCCTCTATGTTCACAGTGCGGAAGGAATCATCACGGGGAATGTCTCAAGGGACAAAACAAATGCTATAGGTGCTATGAAGTTGGACATCGAGCTCAAGACTGCCCAAAGCCATCCAATTATAAGCCTGATAGAAGGGGACCGCCTGCAGGGAAAAGTGCGAAGCAACCCACTGGGGGACGAGGAAGTGTTTTCACCATGGATCAAGCTGGGGGGGAGCAAGGGCCACGATGTTATGACAGGTACTTTATTAGTGGGTAAATCCCGAGCCTTCACCTTATTTGACACGGGTGCATCATATTCTTTTGTTTCCGCAAAGTTTTGCCAAAAAATTCATTGCAAACAAGTCAAGAGCGATGAACCTCTTGAGGTTAGTTTACCATCAGGAGAGAGAATCATTGCGCATTCCTTGATAGAAAAAGTAGATATATACATTGAAGGAGTAGATTTTAGCATCAAGCCATACGTCTTGGATATGCATGGATTCGATATGATATTGGGAATGGATTGGCTTACCTATCATCAAGCCAACATCAGATGCAAGGAACGAGAAGTGGTCCTAAAGGAACCAAGATCCAAAAGAGAAATAATCCACAAGATCAAGAGTGGCGTCATACCAAGAGTCTTGTCGGCCGCAAAAGCTGCGAAGATGCTGAGGAAGAAATCTTGCCAAGGATTCTTAGTTAACATAATAGACCCCAGTGATATGGAGATATCACCGAGTGATGTTCCAATTGTACGTGATTATCTCGATGTTTTTCCGGATGATTTGCCAGGAATACCTCCAAACCGTCAAGTGGAGTTTTCAATAGATTTGCTGCCAGGAGCGGCTCCAATATCCAAAGCTCCATATCGAATGGCGCCCATAGAACTACAAGAATTGAAGGTCCAGCTACAAGAGCTCTTACACTTGGGACTCATTCGCCCGAGCGTATCACCATGGGAGGCGCCGGTCCTTTTCGTCAAGAAGAAGGATGGATCGATGAGGATGTGCATTGACTATCGAGAGCTTAATCGCTTGACAGTGAAGAACAAATATCCTTTGCCCCGAATTGAGGACTTATTTGATCAACTAGAAGGAGCAAGTACATTCTCCAAGATTGACTTGAGGTCAGGATACCATCAATTAAGAGTAAAGGTATATATCTACAAGACTGCTTTTAGAACTCGCTAAGGGCACTGCGAGTTCGTCGTTATGCCTTTTGGATTGAGTAATGCCCCTACTGTATTTATGGATTTAATGAACCGAGTTTTCCATCCATATCTTGATCGATTTGTCATAGTATTTATTGATGACATTTTGGTATACTCCAAGGACGAAGCACAACATGAGGAGCACTTGAGAATAGTGTTCGAGACACTTCGGGAGGAGAAGCTCTACGCGAAGTTCAAGAAATGCGAATTTTGGATGAATCAAGTCACATTCCTTGGACATGTGGTGACATCTCAAGGAATTGAAGTAGATCCCTCAAAGATTGAAGTTGTGAACCAATGGAAGACGCCTACAAATGTACAAGAAGTTCGTAGTTTCTTGGGGTTAGCAGGCTATTACCGAAGATTCATTGAAGGATTCTCGAAGATAGCCAGTCCAATGACACGTTTGACTCGCAAAGGAGAAAAGTTTGTCTGGTCTGAGAAATGTGAAGAGAGTTTCCAAAGGTTGAAACATGACCTGACTACAGCACTGGTCTTGACGATACCCAATCCAAATGAAGAATTCACAGTCTACAGTGATGCATCGAAACAAGGACTCGGATGTGTATTGATGCAACATGGGAAGGTTATCGCTTATGCTTCAAGACAACTAAGACCACATGAGGTGAACTATCCTACTCATGACTTGGAATTAGCGGCCGTGGTTCATGCCTTGAAGATTTGGCGACACGACCTTTATGGAGGAAGATGTACAATCTTCACGGACCATAAAAGCTTGAAGTACCTTTTCACCCAAAGGGAGCTCAACATGAGACAAAGGAGATGGTTAGAATTGGTGAAAGATTATGATTGCTCAATTGAATATCATCCAAGCAAGGCTAACGTAGTAGCCGATGCATTGAGCCGAAAGACCAAAACAGAGCTAAATAGTTTGTGTATCAAGCAAGAGGAGTTGATCGAGGAATTCACCAAGATGCAAATTGAATTTGTGACATCATCCTCCGGCAAGAGGGCGATCATTGCAGCATTGGAAATTCAGCCAAGTCTGAAAATGAAAATAAAGAAAGCTCAAGAGCAAGATCACTTTTTGCAAGGAATGAAGAAGAAGGCACAAGGAGGCGAATATAATGGCTTCAAGGTAGATGATGAGGGAGTATTGACATTAAACGGAAGATTGTGTATGCCGATGGTTGAAAAATTAAGAGAGAAGATTTTAGGAGAGGCACATGGAGCTCCATACACCGCTCATCCGGGAGGAACAAAGATGTATCAAGATTTGAAAGAAAGATTTTGGTGGAGTATGAAGCGAGATATTGGATACTTTATAGAAAGATGTTTAACTTGCCAACAAGTTAAGATTGAACACCAACGACCAGCCGAAAAGCTTAAACCTCTCGAGATTCCTGAGTGGAAATGGGAACAAATTTCCATGGATTTTGTCGTGGGATTGCCAAGGTCCTCAAGGGGAAATCATGCCATATGGGTCATCGTCGATCGATTGACCAAGTCGGCTCACTTCTTACCGGTGAAAATGACGTTCAAAATGGAGCAGTATGCTCAACTGTATATTCAAGAGATAGTGAAACTTCATGGTGTACCAATCTCTATAGTGTCTGATAGAGATGCGCGCTTTACTTCAAGATTTTGGGAAAGTCTGCACAAGGCCATGGGAACTAGATTAAATTTCAGTACTGCCTATCACCCGCAAACCGATGGGCAATCGGAGAGGACGATCCAAATTTTGAAGATATGTTAAGAGCATGCACACTTGACTTTGATGAAGCATGGGAGAAGTTTCTACCTCTAGTCGAGTTTGCCTACAACAATAGTTATCAAGCGACCATCAAGATGGCCCCTTATGAAGCGCTCTATGGAAGGAAGTGTAGATCACCATTATATTGGGAAGATGTTGGTGAGAAGGCTGTCCTAGGTCCAAAAATTATAGAAGAAGCAGTGGACAAGATCAGAATCATTCGAGAAAGAATCAAGTCTGCCCAGGATAGAAAAAAGTCCTATGCTGATCAAAGAAGAAGGGATTTGCATTTTGAAGTCGGAGACCATGTGTTTCTAAAAGTGGCTCCCACGAAGGGTGTCATTCGATTCGGAAGAAGAGGGGAGCTAGGGCCCCATTTTGTTGGACCATTTGAAATTCTCGAACAAGTTGGGAATCTAGCCTATCGTTTGGCTTTACCTCCCGAGTTGTCCTCAGTTCATAATGTTTTCCACATTTCAATTTTGAGAAAATATGTTCATGATCCTAGCCACGTGGTAAATTTCTCAACATTGAAGATTGACAAAGACTTAACATATGAAGAGGAACCTATGGAGGTCTTGGAGCGAAAGGTCCAAATGATTCGAAATCATGAAGTGCCATTCATTAAAGTTCAATGGAGTCGACACACGGAAGATGAGGCCACATGGGAAAGAGAAGATGAAATACAAGCAAGATACTCATCCTTCTTTACGGGTAAGACATTTTTATGATAGAATTTCGAGGACGAAATTTTTATTAGAAGGGTAGGATGTAACACCCCGTATATTATTTACGGGAATTATTTAAAGTCCAATCCTTAGAAGCCCAACTCAAAAACAAAATCCAGCCCATTTACTTCTAGCAGCCGTGTGAATGAAGAACAAGATCAGAGTATTATACACTTTTCCTTAATTAAGCCAATCTCTTCCTGTCCAAGAAATCGTCAAATTTTGTCTAATCTCAAAGCAATATCTTCCCTGCAATCAAATCCAAAATTGATCTCTTTACTAAGAAAAGTTTGACCTCTCCTACGCGTTATTTTTGGAGTGATCGCCCAGCCATCCAAGCATAAAATCGATCCTTCTTTTCATTTTTTTTTCGATCACTCATATTTCTTGTGACTCGGTTGCTCCTATACAAAGAGAGAAGGGTAACAGTGCCTTCATCTCTTTCCTTTTTCTTTTCACTTACATCGATCCTATACCCCTTATTCTTCTCTTTGGATTTCATTATTTTATTAAGCCTTGCGTAGTAATCTGTAGTTGTTTGATTTTAGGTTTCGAAGGGGTCTGATCGCGACGTTCGTTTCTCGTATCCAACGCTTTTACGTGATTGGAAGGTGGGGATTTTCTCACCTTATGTATGCTAAATTTATTCATATGTGATAGTCGAATTTGAATTGAATATGTGAACTGTAAATTTATGCAAGTTTGGACTTTAAATAATGCCTTACTCTTTGCAAGTTTGGACTTTAAATACTGCCTTACTCTTTGCAAGTTTGGACTTTAAATAGTGCCTTACTCATTGCAAGTTTGGACTTTAAATAGTGCCTTACTCTCCTTACAAACAAATCGCGATATCGTAAGACATGGCAGGATTGTATAGTAAGTGAAATTATATTTTTGCACATGGATTGATTCACGTATGTAAGTATGTTTAAATTCCTCACTGAGCTTGCGGTTGCTCACCCCAACAATTTCCCTCCTTTCAGATTAAAAGCGTGGCGATAGCGTACGAGTGGGGAGCGTCGGCAAGAGGAGACAAATAACAGCTTTTGAATAAAAGAGTAATACATACTCTGCGTACATTTGAATATTTGTTGAAGTATTTCGGATTTGTTAAATTCTTGGTATAAAGATTGTGGCATGAGTTTGCTGTTGATATTAATTATTGATGGAAATTTGCGATCGTATGAGATTTGTTACAATTGAATAAAATTATATGTTATTTGACTGTCGAAAATTTTAATATGTTTGTTGTTGAATTTGTGAAAATGGGACGAGATTTGGATTAGTACTTTTCGAAAAATAGATGGGGTCTCACATGTTTCATTGTTTCGGAATTTGTAAGTATCATAATTGCGCATACTAGATGGACAGATGGAATATGGATTCGTTATGAATCAATAATTAATTGTTTTGTTGATTATGGTGGATGTCCTATTTTGAGTTAAGTTTTAAAATTAATAAATAGTCTTCTAGTACATTAAAATTTGATTGGTATTTTATTTGAATAATTTGCAGTTGCTACTTGTTTTGAGGGCATAGTTGAAGTATTTATTATTTTGCAAATTTGCATAAACTTACAGAATCGATTTTTATAAAATCTTTCCTTCATCTTTGCTAAGCCACTAGTTTATTACTTCCTATATTTGAGGTTTTGCATTTTTATAAAATTGATTAGTCCTATATGTTTTACGAGTTGTGAATTTGGGAATAAACTTATAGTCCTTGCCTTTAAAGGTATTTGCTAAATACTCTTCATTTCAAAATAAAGCTACAGAAACTTATAGGACCTAATCCTTATCAAAAATTTTGTCATTTAGTTAAGGTCCGATAGAACTTATGGGACTTATCCCCTATTCTAAGTCCTTTAACTTTGTATGCTCATTTATTTATTTAGTCAATAATTAAAACGTTTCATCACATCCTATTTAATGCTCTATTTATGAAATAAAAATGGGAATTTCTTTATTAAAGAAAATTGGGGTGTGACAGAAACTCTTTCTCTTCCTGCACACTCCAATTCGTTGCTATTCCTTCTATCTAATACCAGAATTATTTACTAGTAAACACTAAAAAAATTGACTACCTTAGCACCAGTTTGAACAAGCTTCCATGAAACAAAAATCAGCAACACTATCTCGGGTTGTTTCATACATTATATTAATCTAGGAAAGTATTTTAGCTCGTACTAAACCAACAAAATTGACTAACCATCAACAGTTTTCAAAATAAAACACAGAGATGACTAACCATCAACAGTTTTCAGTTTCATCACTTGAGACCTAGTAATTGGTTATCTAAGTTGGTATGGTATTTGCATATACTCATTCACCGCTTTTTTGAAATTTTTTTTTCTCATTTCTCATACTCTTTTATTGTGTTTTTAATTACATGAAGTTATGTTTCTGTTTCTTACTTTTTTTATTGAGAGAATTACCCTCCACCAAGGATCACAGCTACGTTCTCCACTCACTACTTAAACGAGTTTTGCAAGCTATAAGATGCATTAGAGTCTTGACAGCAGGACTTTTGCACAGGAATAATATAATTCATTCTTTGTAACTATTTTTAGAAGAATTTATGTTTTCTTGAGTATTGTTGAAACAGTGACCTCTTGTTCATTTTGTGGATTTTGTTTTATTCTTACATGTAAGTGAGACATTCTACATGTTTAGTCATCGAAACTCCAAATGTCACAAAATATTTCACACTAAATCTAGAACACAACCAAATATGATACCACCACAGTAAGCCAAATAGGATACAACCATATGGAGCTAGAATATAAATCTATCTAGCACAAGGAGTTTAACATAACCAACATAATGTACCTGAGCATTATAGTAGCCTGAACAGGATGGACACTTGGGCAGAGTCTTCCAAGTTTCCCATAGTACTTTCATGACACATGGATCATCCAAAATTGTGTTTCAAGTTGTTCATCAACTAAATAAAGTTTCTGCAATGATGATGAATTTCTTACCACGCATTGAAATTGCTGATTAGGAAAATTGCATCTAGTGATAAGAAATGAGTACAATGATCTAAAATCAGGAAAGAAACGTTGAAATGCAACTGAAGAAAAGTGAGCAGCATGCTTACAGGTTACAATTATTTTCCAGCCAGCTTCTCCCCTGTCTTAGTAGTTATTCACTTGGGAATCAGATGATATATATGAGGATTAATCAGCTACATTACCAGATAATAGCTCCAAAGCATATAATTATTCTACGTCAACTTCATTACAACTTACTAAAATCTGAAATTAAGAAAGGAATGAAGACCAAGGGATAAAAGAAGATTCATTCTATGTCATTATCATTGCAAGGACAAAGTTATATAAAAAGATGACTCATTCAATAAGATTCGTAGTACACTTCAACAATAGAAACTTGCCTTTTATATAAAGATCCAAGAGGACTCATTCAATAAGTTTCTTGGCTAACTTATATTGTGCATCCCGTTCCGCAGAAGAACCACTGATTCATTCTTCAACTCTAGTATATCATTTTAAATTTGATTTTATCAAACAGGGCTACTATTGCTAGCAGAACCCCCATTTTGATCAAAGAAGTTCAACTTAATGTAATTGTCTTATATCGTCAAAATATAGTTCTTACCGACTGCACACATAATTGTCATATATGCTTTATAGCTCAAAAAATCAAAATCCCTTTTCCTAGAACAAGCGGTGCACTCCTTCAATACATTTCAAGAACACAACCGATAAATACGCTACTATAAATTTCAAATTCATCCTTAAATCCTTCAAAATTCAAAACAAATGCTTGGTAGAAGACAAGAAGTTACCTTGTTATACGTGCAAATTAGTACTTGTCTGAAGCATTGTGTTAACAAGGAGAGAGACTTGGTGCTTGAAATCGGACTGCACTGATTCCTTCATCTCCTGAAATAGTTGGAACATTAGAAAGTAGAACAATAAAATTGGGCTTAAAGAAAGCTTCTGCTTTGAAGAGAGTTGGGACATTGCATCCTTCAATCTAGTTACCTGTTCAGAAGAGAGAGCTGATTGCTCCGCTTCAACATTTTTCTAGTGCTGTAACTAGCCATAACTTGGCCTCCAATCCCACTGCAGCGACACACCATTCAGAAAATCTTTCTTGCCGTTGATTAGCAGCTTGTGATTGAATGGGCTGCCTTTCCATCAACTATTCTGGGAATTTGCCGTCTGTATTGACGGTGGTTATTTTGAAATGGAAATGGAAAGGTAAAGGGTAAGTGTTAATAGTGGATTGACGTTTCATTTCCCAAAAATATTTCTTATTCCCGCTTTATTTTAGTACTTTCCCACTAAATTTTTAAAGAAGGTTGATGGAATTTAATTGAAAATAAAATTAAAAAAAAAAATTGTGTTTGCTTAAATATTTATAATACAAATTATAATTTTTTTTCTAAAAAAATTTGACCAACAAATACGATCGACACTATAATAATTTTTTTAAGAGAAAGACTTGTGTGAGACTGTCTCACGAAAGAGCTCACGTGAGACGGCCAGAAAATGATAATTGTAATGAAGGAAAGTGATAATAAATTATTGAAAAGTAATAATGCTCTTTAATGAACAATTTATAATATAAATAAAAAGTGATACCATTTTATAGTGAAAGTGATAACTATTTTAAAAAGTGAAAATAGTCTCATGTGAAACTTTTTTTTAAATAGATATTACTTTTATTAAGAATATTATTATTTTTATTAAAAATATTATCATTTTTAATTGTAGTTCATGAGTAATTAACTGCATTATTTATTATTTTTATTAAATTTAATATCATTTTTATTAAAATATTATCACATTTTATTCCCTCTATATAAATTTTCCTGTTAGACAATTTTAACTTTCCTGCAAGTGCTTTGTCATATAATTTGGATGATAAGTACGTTGGACTCAGTTTAGGCATCCATGAATTAAATAGTAAACTAATATATTTTTCTTGAAATTCTAGTACATATTTTACGTGCAGATTAAATTATAAATAATTAAGTACTAAAAAATTTCAAACATATTTTAGACTATAATTATATGAGTTAGGTGGTTAGAGAGTCGATCCGTTATTAAGTATAATTGTTACTTAAGTAAGGCATGCTAATTCATAGGTTTTTAAAATATAATGAATAATGAATAATGAATTAAAGTATACTTCCTCCGTCCCACAGCAAGGGTCTCTTTTTTCTATTTCGGTCGTCCCACCCAAAGGGCCCTCTCTTTTTTTTACACACATGAGACACATTCATCCCCTCTAATACAATAAATACATGGGGCTCATACTCCCACTAATACAACTAGTCATTATACATTAAATGATAATACTCCTTAATCCACGTGCCAAAAAGCAAAAATTACTCTTGCCGTGGGACGGAGGGAGTATTTTTTTAGTATTATAATATTATTATTCACTACAAACATACTTTAATGTTACTTAAGTAAGGCATGCTAATTCTTAGGTTTTTGAAATATAATGAATAATTAATTAAATTATATTTTTTTTGGTGTTATAATATTATTATTCACTACAAACATTCTTTGATTAACTATTAATAAGCATAATTTACCTTATAACAACTATATTTTAATAATAAGTCGATTCTTCTCACAATCCAATTCATATATACTCGTCTCAAAATAATGTACCCTTATATACCTTATTTATCTGGAACACAAGAGTCTAACTCTTACTAGTATGCCAATGTGGTTCAAATTTTTGTGTCCTTTATTCTAATCTTTTAATAATTAATATGATATTACTCATAACTAATTTAATTGGGGAACTCTAATGAGGCATGTGAGATAGGTGGACCTATTATTAAATTATATATTATGTAAGTTAAAATATATTTATTGATAGTTAACGTATGTAAATAGTGAGTCATATTATAATATATTAAAATTATTATATTTAAATGCATCATTCAACATACATTAGAAAAATATCATTTAATTACTAATAAGTATACTTTAACTACTCAACAATCATAATTTAACATGTCACACAAACTGTATCACATAAGTATCATTTCATAAGAGACTCTGTTATTAATTTAATATAATATTATTATTTTATTAATTTAAAAATACAATATATATTGATAATAATAATAATAAATTATATAAATGTCTCCAATTTATTTAAAAAAATTATTCACGAATGACTTTGGGTGAGACCATCTCATGAGATTATTTTACGTTTTTCTAATAAATTATCACATTTTTTATTAAAAATATATTTTTTAAAAAATATTATTACTTTTTATTTATTCAATAAATTGTTCATGATATAGTTTATTGCACCATTCAATTTTATTAATTGAGTATCATATTTCAATAAAATAGTATTACTTTAATTCGTCTCACTAAATGGTTGGTCTCTCTTTGCAAAAATATAAATAAGAATATTATAAAATTAATTGACAAAAATAACAACTAATTTTTTTAATAAAATTAAATAAATAGTAAAAACATTAATAGAATTTAAATAAAATATAGAAAATTAAAGAATAAAAAGAAAGGAATTGAAATTTGAACCCATATCCTAATTTTGCAATCAGACGTCTGCATCCCGCTTAGGATAATTAGAGTGGGAGGGAACTCTATCAAATTGGGCATGTGGTTATAGAAATTGAGCGCGCTGGTGATATTTTCGTCTAAGAATGAGAGGTATTCTCTTAATATTATAGTTTTGATTTCCTTATCAAGAAGCCCTACAATAGTGGAAATTCCATTTGAGTGCTCTTATATGTGAACCAGGAATTCATTGGTTAATTGTAGAGAGTATGCTTCACAAAATGTTGAGTTGATAGCAATAAAGTATGCAGATATCAATTACTATTTTTTTTAATTTTATTTTTTTATGTATGCCCTTTTACTGCAAGAGTGCTATCGTATATGCGAGGATCCAGCGGTCTGCAAGCACAGGGGTATACCGTAGTTGAAGACTCCATTTAGAGTATGGCCAGAACGATCTATATAAGATCGATTTCGTCTAGGTTTAGAGTAAGATGTTCACAAAATTTAATTACAGTTCGATTCCTTTTCATTTCAATAGTATTCTATTAGAAGTTCAGATAATTAGAATTTCAAAGAGTACCGACCTTTCTCTACTCAATATTCACTCTATTAAACCTTATATAGTTTCTGTTGGCATTCGATCATTTATTAAACGTAATCTGTTAGGATTCCATATGTTTCTAATATGCAGCGGAAGCAAGAAACCAAAGAAACGTATTACCTTTCACCAGGGTATGTTGAAGAAGATAAATTCTCGTCGGCAGCCTACAGTTTGACCGTTTTGGGCATAACTCTCTCATCCGATGTCCGAATTGAGTGATCTATGTGACAAAATGATCCTCTCTTCCGTAGCTTTCCGTCAATATATAACAAGTCCTTTTCTGAAGTCTTTACAATTTTATAAAAATCATAGAAGGTGGCGGACAGCATCAGTAAACAACCTTCCAGTCTTCTGCTGTATTCCCAAGTCCAATCTCGACGTCATGTGGACGACGATCTTAGAGATCTTCTCAATCTGCTGTTCTCTCACCCTCCTCATAGTGTTAGGCGTAGTTAATCTAATAGATTAGGATTTTCGGACAGCTGAGATGACTTATATATGGGCTACAGCAGGGACCAGGAGGAGAAATTAGAGTTGAGCCTCCATTGGGCTTAAGTATCCAAGCTTAGCCCAAAGCTTACACTTAAGTCCAATAATAATAATATATACCACTAAAGTATTATTACTGCACTACCGTTCTAATCCCATAATTACGTTATGTACTCCTTCTTATTATGAGCCCGTTAGTCTCCCCATGTTTAAGATATACAATGTCCATTAATTAATTAAGTTACTGACAACTCCATTAATTAATATCTCATCCAAGAGTAGTACCACTCATCCTCATTATCATGCAGGAATAAATCCACCTGCAGGGTTTATATGATAATCCTTATGAGCTCCTCAAGGGGACATCATCAACCTATGACGGACACGAATTCCTTCTACAATCAACAACACACCATAGAGACAACACTACTTCCCAACTCACCGAGTTTGTTGATTTAATTATATGTGAATCTCACTCATTGATGAATCAAAGAAATACATACTGCCCTACATGTCGAGGTTATTGTATAGGGAATAAGAGCACGAACATTCATAATAATAGAGATCAAGTTCTTTTATAAGTCAGTATAAGTCGAACGATCTCAAGTGGTCCTGCTCAATACACACAACTGCACTAATGTGATTCTATAGCCAAGACAAGCTAATACCAAACCACACTACAACCATCCCGATAGAGAGTCCCCGTCTATCTCGATTGTGAGCATATTTTTATACTTTATAAGGAAATCGATATGATCTTCCGCGTATTGTCGCACAACATATTATCTACAATATAAAGTAAGTGGACTATTGCATCTTGCATATAAATAAATTATAAGACGCAATCATTTGATCATATGATTCTCATTTCAAATAAATTATTATAACATTGTTCATACTAAAGCTAGACTTTTGGTATACAATCCAACAATCTCCCACTTATACTAAAAGATTATGTTGTCATGTCTTCTGTCGTACATCTGATTCCCACTCCCACTACACGATCATCAAAAGCTTTCGCCTTAAGGTCCTTGTAAAAGGATTTTACTAAGTTATCATTCAATGCAATCTAGGTGACAACAACCTTTCCTTCATTATACGATTTCTCGTAACAGGTGGTACTCGCGCTCCTTGTGTTTAATTCCCTTATGGTCTCGTAGTTCTTTCAAGTTTGCAACTGCACCATTATCATCAAAGTAAATTGTGATAATCTTTGGCAAACTTAGAATCACTTCGAAGTCCAACATAAAGTATCTAGAGTCATACAGATACTTTGGCTGCCTCATAGGCTCCAATTTATCATCTTTCCATGATGTAGTCCGGAGTCTGAAATATATTTCTATATAACACTCCTCCACATTGTGTCTCAACTTCCTAAAATTAAATACATAACCTTTTGAGGTGGATTTACTGCCGTCCCTATCTGATTTGAAAAATCTGAATCTATGTAACCCAAAAAAAGTAGTGAATCTGTCCGGTAAGCCCATATATAGTTTCTAGTCCTTTTCAAGTACTTCAAAATTATGTGTTACCACAGTTCAATATTCTTATTTCGGGTTACTTTGATACCCACTGTTCATATCTTTGGTAAAACAAATATCCATTACCTTTATCTTTTTTTGTCTCAAGACATATTTCCTTAGATAAAATCACACGCTAAAACAAGTAAGGATCGTATCATCTCATGAAGCTTGAGATAAGCATAACATCCTTTCTTGTGATCCGTATTACCGTGATCAAAAGGATATTTTTGCTCTTCTTAAGTCCTTCATTTCATACCGCTTTATCAACCATACCCATACACCCGACAATACTCTTTCATTGTCTTCAATGAGTAAGATACTATCTACGTATAGTACAAGAAATACCACCACATTTTTGTCACTCTTTACAATACACAAGACACATTCGCGCATTGAATGAATCCATATATTTGGATTTGCTCATCAAAATGGATGTTTCATGATCTTGAAGGTTGCTTTAGTCCATCGATGGACACTTTTAAGCTTACTATTAAAACGCTTTTAGCTCTTTGCAAAGAACCACTCTGGTTGCTTTACATAGATGTTTTTCTCAAGACTTCTAATCAGGAAAGTTGTCTTGGCATCTATTTGCTATACCTCATATTTCATATGAGTAGCAATAGATAAAAGAGTCCGGATTGACTTAGGCATATCTACCGGCGAACAGGTTTTCTCATAATCGAACCCTTTCTTTCTGAGTATACCTTTTTGCAACAAGCTTTGCTTCCAGGGTTTCCACCTTACCATATGATCCTCTTTTATTTCGTATGAACACTTACAATGGCTTTTACACCATATAGTGGTTCTACAAGCTCCCAGATCTAATTTAGAATTCATCGATTCTATTTCAACTGTAGGATTGTATACTAAAAGTCTAGCTTTTTGTATGAATAATGTTTAAACAATTAATTTGAAATGAGAATCATATGATCAAATGATTGCGTCTTATAATTTATTTATATGTTCGATGCAATAGTCCACTTACTTTATACTATAGATAATATATTGTGCGACAACACGCGGAAGATCATATTATCGGTTTCCTTATAAAGTATAAACAGATGCTCACAATCGAGATAGACGGAGACTCTCTATCGGGATAGTTGTAGTGTGGTTTGGCATTTGTTTGTCTTGGCTATAGAATCACATTAGTGCACTTTGCGTATTGAGCAGGACCGCTTGAAATCATTCGACTTATACTGACTTATAGGAGAACTTGATCCCTGTTGTAGCCCATATATAAGTCATCTCAACTGTCCGGAAATCCTAATCTATGAGATTAATCATGCCTAACACTATGAGGAGGGTGAGGGAACAACAAAATAAGAAGATCTTGAAGATCGTCGCCCACACGACGTCGAGATTGAATTTGGAAATACAGCAGAAGACTGGAAGGTTGTTTGCTGCTGCTGTCCACTACTTTCTAAAATTTTTATAAAATCGTACAATTTTAGAACAGTACGTGTGATATACTGACGGAAAGCCACGGAAGAGAGGATCATTTTGGCGTATAGATCACTCAAATCCGACATCGGATGAGAGAGTTATCCCTAAAACGGTGATGCTGCGCAGGCTGGTGGCGAGAATCCGTCTTCTCCAACATACCCTGGTGAAAGGTAATACGTTTCTTGTTTACTTGCTTCCGCTGCTTGTTAGAAACGTATGGAACCCTAACAGTTCACGTTAACCAAACAATCAAATGCCAGCATCAACATCATTGCATTTGCTAAGATATCGCATTTCGATCTTGTAGTGCTTCGTCATATCCGTGGGTCAACTCCATGTTTAATAGGAACCAAGTCTAAAGACTTTTCCAAAATATATGTTTATTAGGGACCAAGTCTCATGACTTTCCCAAAACATATGTTTACTAGGGACCAAGTTTCACGACTTTCCCAAAACATATATCTTACAGGTTGTCGAACAATCCTCCCACTATGACAAGGCACTACACGCAATTGTGTATCAGACATGACACGCGTTGCAGTTCACCTTGTGGTATATCCTCTTATACACTTGGTACTAATACATTGTGTTATCCCTCTCACTTCCTTTAGAACAATTTATACATGAGTTTATGATTTAATACATAGTGCTTTTCCAAAAATCTAGTGTTTGTGTTAACAATCACCCTTTGCTCTTTTGGACTAAATAAATAATCACCCTTCATTTTTCTAGGATATCCTACAAACAAAAAAACGTTATACGACATGTTGTTTCTAGGGCATACCCATAAAATGAATTTAGTAATTCCAAATAATTCATCATCTATCTAATCATTTCCAAAAGAGTCTCACTCCTATTAGGATTAGAAGACGCGTTATTAATTATTATTTGTTGCATCCATGAGATAAACATGATTTAAGAGTATACAAATCGTCCTCCAACATACAACAACAAATTACAACTCTATCCTTCATTATAATGACTATGTCATTTAAATACAGCAGAGTATCTATCCGTAAATACATCGAAACTAAAATTAAATTCTTTCTATGAAAAACGTACGTAAAGATAATTTCTCAAAATCAAACGATTTATTCCTATCATAAGATAAATAAACAACTCCCACTGCAACTGCCACTACTCTCGTAGTATTACCCATGTCCATAATAATCTCATCATCACTTAGTTACACGCTCTTAGTGATTCTGGTATCTACATAACATTTGTCAGCAGATGCCATCACTAATCATGCTTCAACGACTAGTGAATGAGATACTTTCTTTGTACACATCTTGATAAAAATGACTTTTCTTCGCCACATGTTTTGTCAGAAGTTCCCCACGATATACTGCCTCTTGTATTTCAGGTAGAACTTGCTCAAAATATCCAGACAAATTATGAAAATTAAATTGATCTAGGTTTCCCTTTCAATTTTTATTCTAAGCATTCCCAATTCATTCATCAACTTATCTATGACCTCTTGCCTTTCTTACTTTCTCAAGTATCTGAAGAGTTGCATGAGACCATCATATTTCTATGAACCTCTCACGTCTCCACTAGAGACTTTAATAGGCATCATATAAACATCCTTAGTGAGAACATATTTTATTTTCCTAAGCAGTAAAATTCAAAACCAAGATTCTTTTCTAATCATCTAATTTTGAACTAGTAAATATAATTTCTTTTAGTAAACAATAAGCAAGATAAAACCATTTGAAAATTCAGAGAATCACAAATAAATACACCGATCAAATCTTCGAATTTATCCATTTATATTGATTCCTTCAAAACATTATAAAAATAAAATTCACCAACATCTCAAGCACCGTGAGTCTATAAGCCACGTTAGTGTGGATGTTTACAAACCTGAACATTTACAAGAGAAGATTTTATCCATTAATTTCATTTGTCAACCTAACCTCATGACAAAATAATTAATAGTCGGTTCCTCTTTAGCCATGCAAATAATAGCAGTGACTCCGTTGGGGAGGATACTAATTATTTACACCTAAGTGTACACCATTATTTGATCCCAAGTCCATTGCGCGAGCTTGTGTGCCTTACAGTTGGAGAAGTACACACGTGCTTGGATAACTTCTTACAATCATCAATTATATGTTTATACCAGTGAACCGCACATAAACTCATCCGTTAGGGAAGAAGGTCTATGCCAACACGCAAGTTCATGTGCCACATTACAAACAATAATTATTTAATGAAGTCTGTACCAGTGATCCGTGAATAAACTCATCCGTTAGGAGGAAGGCCTATTGCCAACACGCAAGTTTACTCACATCACTTACAAACCAATAATGGAGGCCGCGGGAATTAATTACCAATCTCCTCTCCCACTTAGTAATTTAACACCGAGGGTTTTTATATGCATATAATATTCAACATAAAATACGCAACCTATCATGCACCTATTACGACACATAAGACAATAAATCACAGAGAATCATGCATACATATATAACAATAATCAGATAATTAAATCAAATTATGAACAGTTATATATCAACAAATTCGATTATTCGCCACCAAGCATAAAATAGAGGCTAATGACCTCCAGATTATCAAACTTTCAAAAATTTCCAGATTATCAAATTTTCAAAAATTTCAGATTATCAAAATTTTGAAAGTATCGATATCGTCCAAATTATCGAAATAAACAATATCAATCAGATTATTGAAATCCTCGATATCGTCTAGAATATCGAAATCATCAATATCGACATGCAACCATATATAACAATAATAGATAATTAAATCAATTATGACAATTATATATCAAGAATTAAAATGATACTAGCATGCTTCTATTTAAGGCAGTAAATCAAATTGAACATGCATCCATATATAACAATAATCACTTATGGCAATTATATATATACCGAATTAAATTGCCAAAAAATAGGACGTCTTGTCCAACACTCCAGCGATG